>JAJHZJ010000060.1:1200000-1800000 GCA_023548195.1 Bettongia penicillata ogilbyi
AGTTTCTGTGACTTTCCTCCTCATTTGTAAATTGGGGCTATTAATAACTAGATGACCTCCCTTCCAGGGTTGCTGTAGGGAAAGAACTTTTATAGACCTTAAAGTGCTGTTAATGCCTGTGAGCTGCTACTACCAGCGAAGTTGTACTGCAAGCTATCGCCTAAGGGGAGAACTGGAGATAATGGAAAAGGGGGAATGAGGTTCCCAAAGGGCAGATTGCAAGACAGGAAGCCAAGCTGTTAGAGTGGAGGGTTTCAGGGTCTGTTCTTTGGACCAGGGAATGTGCCTTCAGGTATTTGTTAGAAGTCAAAAAATAGCACATGGACAGAATCTGAAGGAATAAGGCCAGGTCACTGTCATTAAAAGACTGACAGATGTCTCTTGTGTGTGTGTGTGTGTGTGTGTGTGTGTGTGTGTGTGTGTATTACTTAAGTTAGGACTTGAGGGAGTCTAAATTCAAAACTAATAATCGATTATAGGCCAGCTTTATAATTCACAGACTTCAGAACTAAAAGCTTCCTTAAAAGTTATCTAATCTAACCTCTTTACCTTATGAGATCCGGTGGGCAGTGGAAAGAAAGGAGTCAAGAGGTCTAGGTTTTAGTACTGCGGATAATACAATAACTATATGACCATATGCAAGTTCCTTTTAACAAAGGATGATGGTAACCTTAGTGCCTACCTCTCAGGGTTGTCATGAGGGCTGATAGTAGCTAATAACTCCTTGATATGTCTCATGATAACTTCATCTTTCAAAAAAAAGGGAAATTCTAATTTGCATCTGATTGCTACTTACAGGGAAGAGTTGGTTACTGGGTGGAATAATAGGAACACTAGGAGAAATGACCATATTAGAGTTCATGACAGACAGGGAGAGAAAAACTGTGTTTAACCTGACTTGCAACCTAGATTTGGGGAAGGAAGATTTCAGTGGATTCATGGGAACGATAAGTAGGGTCTCATGCACTAAAAAGAGGGGTGAGAGATGCTTAAAAAATTTTGAAGACACAAAAGAGATAAATTCCATTGGAAAGGAAATAATAATAGTAACTAACATATGGAATTTAATATCTTCCAAGCACTATGCTAAGCTCTTTACAATTATTATCTCACTTAATCCTGACAACAACCATGAGAGATGGGTGGTATTATTATCTCCATTTTACAATTGAGGAAACTGAGGCAGATAGAGATTAAATGACTTGTCCAGATGTATTGATAATGACCATTAAGGGGAGTTTGATTAGGGAATATTTGTAGGTCCACACCTTTTGTTAATTTTCTAATGAGGCACTGATTCTCAAGGGTTGTAATGCCCTCTGCCTCTGAAAAATATATAAGTACTCTGAGGTGAGATTTTACTTTGGGGTTTACTGAGTGGGAGTACTTGTTTGGCCAGAGGAGACTCTGAGTAGTCACTAAGCAGCCCTCCGGCTTTGAAAATCCAGATATTGGTGCTTTCCTCTCTCTCTGGTAACTATGTATATATGGTCAGGCAGTTATCTGTCTTTTGATCTGTGATGTATGTATTACTTATATCAGGCAACTGGAAGCACTGTCTGTTGATCTTTATTTCTCTATATTTTCTCTGAAGTTCAGGGTGCTGACTTTTTCCCCTGAACTAAGTGAGTGATATATATGTGTTTGATTAAAGTGATTGTTGACCTCAAAAGTTACTTTTCCTTTTAGAAAAGCAGATCTAAGAACTTGTACAGCAGGGCCTCTTGTGTATGCTGGGGTGCTTGCTTTTACAACAAAGTCACATGACTAGTAAGTGTCCAAGGTTAAAATCGAACTCACTTCTTCCTGACTCGAGAGACCCAATGTTCTATCTATTGCACCACCTATCTGCCTCTGTTTTCAGAAAATTGAAAAAGAACAGAGTTTTCAAACTATAGGCTAGTGAGCTTAACTTTGAATCCTAGGAAAATTATGTAAAGAATCATTAAAGAGATGGTTGGAAATCAAGAAGGGAATGCTGCCAGCTTAGTTACATCAAAAAGAGGTCAGCTAGACTAACCTCATTCTCTTTTTTTGACAGGATTATTAAATAAATGAGGAGAATGCTATGGTAATGTACCTTGATTTTAGCAAGACTTTTGGATAAAATTTCTCTTTCTATTCTTGTGGAGAAAGTGGAGGAATATGGAGTGGGCCGTGATACAACTAAGGATGGATTAGATGTTCAGTGTCAAGATGGCAGGAGTTCCCAGTGAAGCAGTCAAGATTTGCCTTTGGTGCTGTGCAATTTACCATTTTTAATCAGTGGCTTGGATAAAGATATAGATGTTATGCTCACTAAATATGCAGATGGTGTAAAGCTGAGAAGGCTAGCTAACACATTGGATTAAGGAGTCCCGATCCAAAAGGATCTGGACAAACTAGAGTATTGGGGGAGGGAGAACAAGTGTTGCCATAGCCTTTATCTCTCGCCTTTTAGCACTGAGGGCATGCTGCTATTCTGAAGGTATGCTTGGTGAAGGGGTGGGCTGGTCTAAGTGGAGGGAAGGAGAAGAAGGACGATTGGAGGAGAAGATTTTACTCTCTTTTACACAGAACCTGTGGAACTAAACAATTAAATTCCTTCTTGCCTTGCCTAGAATCCAGATATACTAGAAAAGAAGTAGGAAAGAAAGTGGTGGAGGGGGCACATGAGAGAGAAAGATTCTCATCTTTGAATTTGGTCTCAACTTTCTTTAGGAACTCCTTCCTCTCCCCTTGTCCACACCTACAGACCTCCTACTTTTCACCATATTTTCTTCCCTTGGATCTCAGAGCCTAAGTTGTTTTCTTCCTTGCTGAGGCTGATTCCTCCCTTACAGCCTTGAGGTCTCCCACACTTTTCTCCTGATTTAGTTCTATCAATCTTTCCCCCACTGGCTCCTTGCTTGTATTCTCTTGTTTTATTTATTTTAAATCTTCTTTTAGCCCTTCCACCTCTCGTGAAAGTGTTCTCTTTCCTCATCTTCTCTATTAAATTTCTATCAATTGACTCCATTGAATACGTTTCCCCCTTAGTGAATCCTGTTTCAGTTTTTGCCACTCTTCGAAGTCTCTGATGACTTATCAATAGACAAATCCAATGACCTTTTCTTAATCCTTACCTTACTTTTCAGCAGTGCATGAGTAGGATGGTTACTCTCTCCTTGATCTCTCTTCCTTTGAGTTTTCCATGGCACTGATTTACCCTGGTTCTCCTCCTGCCCATTGAACTGCTGTATTTCTTTTCTGCCTTCTTTGATGATTACAAAGCTCCTTCCTTCTTAGTTTTGGTATCTCCCAAGAATATCTGCATGTTTTGTCCTTGCTTGCTGCTTTTGCACCCCCACACTAACTGTACTAGCTTAGTTCTCACTCGTAGCAGATCACTTACACGGTATTTTGGGAGCCCTGCTCTCTTCCCTGGGCCAGTTCCACATTTCCGTCCGGTGACTGAACAACTCCAGCTGACTGTCCTGTTGGTTCCTCAGACATGATGGGTCAAAGACAGAACTTCTCTTTGCCCCTGCTCCCACATCCTGCCTATTTTTGTTGGGTGATAATTTCATCCTCCCTGCCATCGAGGTAAGGGCTCAATGCTTTAGCTTCTTTGATTTTTCAGTAACCATTTATTCATCTTTTCCTCTTCTCTCATCCTACATCCAGCCAAATGTAAAGGCATACAAGTTATGTATTTCACGTCTATCCCCTCCTGACCACTTGCGCTGCCACTTACCCAAGGGCAGACACTACTTTGCAACATGAATTATTGTCACACTCTCTGAATTACTTTGCTAATTGTTTCCAGCCCCTCCCTTCTCAAATTACATCACTGACACAAGTACCTTACTGCGATATGGCGGGATGTCACCCTGCCACTCCTCTGAAGAGGTGGGGAAGGGAAGGGTAAGTAAGCATTAGATAAGCATTTATATAATGTGCCAAACGTTGTACCACATTCTTTATAATTATTATCTCATTTAATTCTCACAATACTTTTGGAAGATAGTTGCTGTTGTTATCCCCATTTTACAGTTCAGAAAACGGAAGCAAATAGGTTAAATGACTTGGTATCAGACAGCTAGTAAATGTCTAGGGGCTAGATTTGAACTCGTTTTCCTCACTCTAGGTCCAGTATTCTATTTACTGCTTCAGGTTGATGTCCACAAGTATGGAGCACTACATAGTATCTCAGATATTTTTTTTGATGCATGGCTAAGTTTTGTTAAATTTTTTATCTTCCCCTTTTTCTTTTTTTAATTCTTTGTTACAAGGTATAATTCTCTGAGCTGGCGGGGTAGAAGAGGGGGAAGGAGAGACAGACAGAGAGACAGAGAGAGAAGGAAATCTAGGTGATGTGCAAACAAAAGCTGTCAATATTGACCTTCTCCTTCCACAGCTCCATTTGTTGAAATTTTCATTTTCTTTCCAGGGTCATTTTATGTGCCATGTCCTCCAGGATGTCATCTTTGATTCTTTCAACCAAAAGAAATATCTTTTCCCTCACTTACAGCATTTTTGTGTAGGTCCCTTCTTTGCTGTAATCACATTCTGCCTTGAATGCATTTGTGTACTAGTCTTGCCCTCTCCATTGGACTACAAGGTCCTTGGGGTGAAGAACTTCGTCATTGTTGTTATGCTTTGATGTACATCTTTGTATCCTCATTGCCATATACATGGTGATGGTAGACACCTAATAAAATTTGTTTAACTTAAATTGATAAAGGATGTTCCTAAAAAGAATATATTTTTCACTATTAATAAAAGGAAATGCATTAATTAAAAACATGGTTATGTTCAACACATGAAATCCAATTCTCTTAGAAAGGTATGTGGGTAGCAGTATAATCCATGTGGCAGGTATAGTTTGAATGAATTTTTCTCAAATTATTTTTTGCTGGGAAACTTTGCATATAAAGAAAAAAATGTAAAATAAAAAAGCATAAACAAACATTAATAGAGCTAATTCTGTTAGTTCTCACTTCGCTGAATAATTATACCTCTGGGCTAACATAAATAATTTATTAAGTAGCGTGCAGTTTATATGTCGGGCTACAATTTTGCATTCATTATACAGTCACATGAAATCATTTTAGGGCAAACTGTGGTTAGGAAGTGACTTCCATGTAAATGGTTTTCTCTTTCCAGCCCAAGGATAGTTTACTATGTGTCTCTTTGAGTTAACAAGAACTTATCCAAAAAAGTAAAAGCATTTTTATTCCACTCTCCCATATAGTCTTTAATAATTCATTGATGTGCTGAAATTCCTAACTTCCATTCAGGTTTGGAAGCTACTGGCAATCTATTAATACATACTGCTATTTAACCCAGTCAAACTTTTAAAAGAATTTAAAATACTAAGTAAATGTAAAATCCATGTTTCAGCAAAAGTTGGAAAACTTGGCATAAAATTTAAATTATGGTGGAAGCTTCAGGGTCTTGATGAAATTCATAATACTTTAAAAATTGTTTGGTATTATTTCAGGCAGAGGAAGTATGATAATTTTTCTAGTATGTGCCAAAAGTAAGTTATAGCATTTATCTACTTAAAAACCTTTTCAAAACAAATCTATCAGTATGTTCTTTTATGCATATGAGAGAGACCTACAGAGAGATAGAGAGTGAGAGAGATAGATATATATAGAGAGAGAGACCTATACCTTATTGTACCTCCTAGTCTAGAGGAATATTTTGTGGTCCCTGGAGGGACTGAGAATATTCTGAGGTGGTCATGGAAACGACAGTACAAAACCAGAGTGTGAACTGGACATGCAGTCACTTATAGCACTAACTCCCCTAGCTAGCTCTAAGCAAAAATCCTTAAGTCGACAAAAATATCTCTTTAGCAAAAATAGTCAAAGTTGGTGGGAGGGGGTGATGAGAATACAGATAAAACTAATATACTTTGGTGGAACTGTAAATTATCATTCTATATAATCATTTGTAATTAACCGAGAAAAGTGCCTACAATGATTTGTAACCTTGCATTCAGAAATTCTATTCCTGGCTATAAATCAAAGAGGTCACAGTCAGAAAGAAATATCCCAGGTATACCAAAATATTCATAACATAAATTTTCATAGCTATAAGAACAAAAAAAAAACCAATCTAGAAACAGCAGATGTTCAGCAATTAGGGACTGGTTATACAAATTGTAGTATAAGAATGTAATGAAATATTACTAGACGATAGGAAGTAACAAATACATAGAGTTTAGAGAAACATGGAAAGACTTGAAGGTACAGTGGAAAGAGTTGCTGAATTAGGGTGAGACAGTCTTGGTTCAAATATTATCTTTTCCTCTTATATTTGTGTTACCTTGGGCAAGTCACTATAACATCACTAGGCTTCAGTTTCCAAATATGGAAAATGAGTTGATTGAACTAGATAATTTCTCACACTCTTTCTAGGTACAAATCTGTGATCCAATGAAAGAAAAAACAAAAAATAACATTCACATTGGCTCCAATAAAGGTATGAAAAGCAACACTAAAATGTAGTTAAGGTAGTCAAGTGGATTTTGAGCCGCTGGAGTCAGAGGGTCCTAGGTCTGAATCCTGCTTAAATACTTAATGCTTTGTGCAACCCTGGGAAAGTTACTCAAAACTTTTTGATATCAGATTTCCCCTTTCAGCTATAAATTTATGATCCCATAATCCTGTGAACTACAATGACCAATTTTGTTTCCAGACAACATATGATATAAGAGGAGTCATACACATGGCCTGAGTCATAATGCTACTGAGTATAACTCAGATCAGGTTAAAATGGAATTGGGAAACATTTAGCAAAATAAATAAAAAATACAATAAAACATAGATACTGCTAACATGTGGTTTTCTGAGTTCTGTGTATGACCACAGGGATCCTTATGTACCATTTAGTGACCCTCATTTCTATATGAATTTGACAGTGCTGAGATAATCCACCTCTCTCCTCAGAGATAAGGAGATTTTGAGGTTCAGAATGTTATATATGCTATCAGAGGAAGTTTTTGTGCAGCTAATTTTGCTTAACTATTTTTTCTTTGTTACAAGAGAGAGTATATTGAGAAATGATTGTGCTATTAAAAAACAATTAAAACGATCAAAAATGTTTTACATGTATCTGTGAAGTGCCTTACTCTAAGATGGCAGACCAGAGGCAGCAAGCCAACAAACTCACCCAACATTCCCCACCTCAAATAGAATTTTAAAGTGGCTGAGCCAGGAGGATGTTAGGGTAAAACAGTTTTTTGGTCTAAGCCAACTTAAAAATTTGGCAGGAGAGGTCTGTGACAACAGGGTAGAGGCCTGTGTAGAGCACTTGAAAGGACACCCTTAGCAGTGGACCTTGGAGGAGGCTGGGAGAGTGTCAGTAGCAGGTTCTTCTGGAGCTCTCAGCCCAGAGACAGTAAGGGAGCTGGATAACTGATCAGAAAGCAGTTATAGGGACCCCTTTGCTGCATTAGGTAGAGCTGGCACTGACTGACAAATATAATGCCCATACACCTTTGCTGGGATTAGGTAGAGCTGGCACTGACTAATATAATGCCCATACACCTTTGCTGGGATTAGGTACAGCTGGCACTGACTGACAAATATAGTGCCCATACACAGTTCTCAGTCCTAGCTCTAGGACAGATAGGGCTGCTTGTCTGTCACAAGGGAGCAGGTTCCCTCCTCACAGTTTCAAGTCAGAGCAGAGAACTAGCACATTGAGTTACAGGGGAGCAGAGGCCCTTCTAGAGTAAAGAACAGAGTACAGGTCAATAGAGTAGTGATACAGGGATCACATCACCTTGAAAGCACTGAAAACTTGCAGACCCACAGAGCTGACTCTGAAAACAGCAGCACAAAGAAGTCTGAACCTTGGGACAGTACCTCCCTACCCCCAGGTAAGAAGAGCCCAACTTTAACATGCAGTGCAAAATGGAAAAAAAAATGTTTAGAAAAATGAGTAAACAGCAAGAAAATGACCATAAAAAGCTACTACTAAGGCAAGGAAGACTAAGACACAAACTCAGAAGGAGATACCAATGTGAAAACAGCTACAAACAAAGCCTCAGAGAAACAGTGGTAATTGGACACAGGCCCAACAAGAATTATTCAAAAAGTTAAAGAAAGAAATAAGAATGATAGAGGAAAAATTGGGAAAACAAATGGGAGTGATACAAGAAAAATATAAAAAGAGAATGGATATCTTGGTAAAAAAAAAGGCACAGAAATACTGAAGAAAATGACACCTTTAAAACAGAATTGGTCAAATGATAAAAAAAAGTCACAAAAATTCACTGAAGAAAAGAACTCTAAAAAAACCAGAATAGGTCAGATAGAAAAAGTGGCACAAAAATCTCAAAATTGGGCAAGTAGAAGCTTATGACTCCATGAAACTTCAAGAAACAATAAAACAATGTCAAAAGAAGGAAATAATAGAAGAAACCTTGAACTGTCTTAGTGAAAAAATAACTGACCTGAAAAATAGATCAAAGAGAGATCATTTCAGAATGGATTGGACTACTTGAAGCCATGATAAGAAAAGAGCCTAGACATCACATTACAAGAAATTATTAGTGAAAACTGCCTCAATATCTTGGATCCAGAAATTGAAAGAATCCATCTATCATCTCCTGAAAGGTCTTAAAATGAAAACTCCCAGAAATATTAGAGCCAAATTCCAGAGCTTGCAAGCCAAGGAGAAAATATTACAATAAGCCAGAAAGAAGTAAAGTAATTCAAATACCATGGACCATAGTGAAGATCACATAGGATTTAGCAGCTTCTAGGAATAAAGGGCTTGGAATATGGTATTTTGGAAGTCAAAGGAGCTAGGGTTACAACCAAGAATAACCTACCCAAGCAAAACTGAATGTAATCCTTCAGGGGAAAAAAAGAATATTTAATGAAATAGAAAAACAAACATTCCTCTTGAAAAGATCAGAGCCAAATAGACATAAGACTCAAGAAGCATAAAAAGGTAAACGTGGAAGAGAAGTCATAAGGGATTCGATAAGGTTAAACTATTCAAATTCCTGTATGGGAAGATGTTACATGTAATTTCTGAGAACTTTATTATTATTAGGGCAGTTAAAAGGAGTTTGCATAGGCATAGGGCATGAATATAGGTCAGTTATGTTTTGATAATCTCAAAAAATGAGGGGTAGGAAGAACTGAGAGAAGGGGAACAATAGAATGGGGAAATTTATGTCATAAATGAGGTGCACAAAGAAAAGTTTTTATAGTAATAGGGAAAATGGGTGGAGGTGGAGGGCAATGCTTGAACCTCACCCCTTAGAACTGATTCAAAGAAGGAATATATACACACTCAGTTGAATATAGAAATCTGTCTTAGTCAAAAAGGAAATTCACAATAAAGAAATTGAAAGAAAGGTGGAAAAGATAAGAAAAAGGACATGACAAAAAGGATAGATTCATTAATGCAGTGGTGTTGAGCAAAACAAACTTTTGAGGAGGGACTGGGTAAAAAAGAAGAAAAGGATAAATTGAACAAAATAAGATGGAGGCAAGTAACTCTGAATGTTAATGGGATGAACTCACCCATAAAATGAAAGCAGATAGCAGAATGGATTCTAAATCAGAATCCAACAATATGTTGTGTATAAGAGACTCATTTAAAACAGGAAGACATACCGAGTTAAAATAAAGGGCTGGGGCAGAGTCTAATGTGCTTCAGCTGAAGTTAAAAAAAAGGGCAAGAGTAGCAATCATGATCTCAGACAAAAGAAAAGCAGAAATAGACCCAATTAGGGAAACTGTATTTTGCCAAAAGTTACCATAGACAATGAAGTGACATAATAATTTTTCACATTAAGTTTCTCTAATGAAGGCCTTGTTTCTCAAATATATAGGGAACTGAGTCAAATTTATTAAAATAAGACATTTCTCAAGTGATAAATTATCAAGGAATATGAACAGGCAGTTTTCAGAAGAAGAAATCAAAGCTATCTATAGTCATATAAAAAGGTCTAAATCACTATTGTTTAGAAAAAGATGAATTAAAACAACTCAGAGGTACATCTATCAGAAGTGACAAATGCTGGAAGGGATGAGGGAAAATAGGTAGACTAGTGAACTGTTGGTAGAGTTGCGAACTGGACAATTTGGAACTATGCAAAAGGGCTATAAAACTGTGAATTCTCTTTGAAGCAGCAATCCCACTACTGGGTTTGTGCCTCAAACAAGATCAAAGAAAGAGGAAAAGGACCTATATATACAAAAATATTTATAACAACTGTTTGTATGATGGCAGAGTATTGGGATGCTCATCATTTGCAGAATGGCTGAACAAGTTGTAGCATGTGTATAGGAAATGATGGAGGGGATGATTTCAGAAAAATATGAGAAGATTTCTTTGAAGTCATGCAAAGTGAAGGGAGCAGAACTAGATCGTTATATAGAGTAACAGCAATAGTACAATGATCACTGGTGAAAGACTTAGTTACTCTCCAGAGAGAGAAGTGATGATCACTGATTGCAAATTGAGGTATAGTTTTCTCACTTTATTTTTTTCCTTTTTTTCAATGTGGCTAATATGAAATTATGTTTTTCTAGATTTCACTTGTAGAAGTGATTTCATATTGCTTGCCTTCTCAGTGGGTGAAAGGGGTACAGGAGGGAGAAATTTAGAACTTCTAAAAAAAGAAAAAGAATATTAGAAATAAAGAAACAATAAATGTAAATTTTTAAAAGTATACTTAATGTCCAATGTAAAAAATTAAAGGGTCTTCCTCTTTTTGTTACCCTTTTCAATTCCCCTGTCAGGTCAGCTGCTGGTGCCCTCATTGCCACCCTTGACTGCTCAATATACCAACATCACATGAATCAGCGTCATATAAGGACAGAGAATGCTAGTGATTCTTGACACCACAGTAAATGGGGTCAAAGTCTGGCTATGACTCCCTAGTTTTGTGATTCTCTGAGCAGGCCGCTTTATTTCTGAGTCTCAATCTTCCTGTTTGTATATAGCAGGAGAATAAAAATACTTGGAGCTATATCATGGGGCAGTTGGGAGGAATACATCCTATAAACCTTAAAGTGATAAATAAATGTAGAATAATTGTTATTTCCATTCCTGACTGTTGCCTGGGAATGACTGCCATTTACCTAAGCATTTATCTAAACTTTAGAAAATGATTTTTTTAACATAAGTTTGTCTTAGGATACACACCATATTCCTATAAATGAGATCTTTTTGAAAGGAAAAAATGGTAATGCTGAAAAACAGTTACTTAAAATTTTCATATTATAATCTATTTGCTAGTAAAATTGTTGCCCAGATTCACAGAATTTGTGAAGACATCAAGGGACCTCAGCAACTTTTTAGTCTAAATTGTATCTAAGAAAATCTCTACTATTAAAAATGCAAAAACAAATAAAAACAACATGTTGACCTGACTATGGCCAAAGACCTCTACTGAGGGAGCTCTCACTACCTCATACCATATTTTTGGACAGCTCTAACTGTTAAGACTTTTTTCCCCTGAAATCAAACCTGACTTGGCCTCTTGGACCCAAATTGGGAAGTCTAATTGATCCTCTTTACAGCAACCCTTCAAATACTTTATTATAGCTATCCCATCCCTTCTGAGTTCTTTTCTCCATGCCCAGTGTCACAGAGCCTCATCCTTTCACCATCCTGGTTGACCATCTTCAGACGCTCTCCATTTTATCAGTGTCCTTAAACTGGCTTATCCTTCTGAAACTGAACATAGTACTCCATTTGAAATTTAAGAAAGCAGAGGCAAAGTAAGTAGGTATTGTTTCTTCCCTGTTTCAGGAATCTATTTCCTTCATAGAAGGGTCATAATTTAAGAATACCTGGAAAAATCAAGCTATATCAACTGATGCAGTACATTAAATATATACATATATACAAGTGTGTATATATATGTGTGTATGTATATGTGCGCATATATATATATACATATACATACACACACACATATGTATATATCCATAAGGGCAATGAAAATAAGAGGATGCGAATTTTTATTTCAGAGATTATTATAATAATTTTTTTGCTGTCAGTTGACACATTTGGTCCTCTGACCTAGGATTAATATAGCTCAAGATCAAATTAGTTTTTTGGCCATCATTTAATATTGCTGACTCATATAGATCTTTTTTTCAGAACTTTTCTTGAATTTGTGCTTCTTCCATTTTATGTTTGTGAAATTGATTTTTTTGTACCCAATTGTACTGCCAAGGTGATATTTGCAGCGCCTACAGTGGCTATGAATATGCCAACACAGTTCTGAATCGCAAAATATAACAGACTTTCCATGTGGAAGACAGAACCGAAACATTTATGTAAACACCAGAAAACGTAAGCCTAATACCAGAAACCCAGATCCTTCATAGTAACCAAGAAGTTTATACACATTATCAGACTTTCCACAAATGAACACCCTCGAGCAACATGTCCGCCTCTCACCCATAGCCAGCTGCCTGATTCCTCTCTCTCTCCCAGCTCTGATTGGCCTCTCTCACTTCCTCTTAGCTCTGTTCCACCCTTCCTGCTCCACTCATTCAGCACACTCGTCCCACCACAGACTCGTGTGACTCAGACTTCCATGTCACTAAAGCAGGTCACATGGGCCTATTAATGGATGGGAAAGATCTTCCCATTATGCAAAAATACATTAGAATACATTAACAGTACACCAATGGAAAGACTTTTTAAAGTTATGTCCAGGAGTGGAAAATGTGTGGCCTCAAGGCCACACTTGAGGACCTACAGGGCCACATGTGGAGCTCGAGGACTCAGGTTCCCTGCGCCTGATTTTGTCTATTGAATTTCATCTTAGATTCAAAGGTAGCTTGGCATGGTGCAGTGTTGGATAGAACATGGAGCCTGGAGTCAGGAAGATTTGAGCTCAAATGTGGCCACAGACACTTCCTAGCTGTGCAACCCTGGAAAAATTCAATCCCAGCCTCAGACACTTATTAGCTATTTAACTCTGAGCAAATTTTCCTTTGTCATTTTCCTCATTGCTTTGTGAAAGATTATAAAAATCTGTAAGATTGTGAACTCCTAGAAGGGTT
This sequence comes from Bettongia penicillata ogilbyi, assembly GCA_023548195.1. Lineage (NCBI taxonomy): Eukaryota > Metazoa > Chordata > Mammalia > Diprotodontia > Potoroidae > Bettongia > Bettongia penicillata. Next base: position 1,213,023 of record JAJHZJ010000060.1, read on the forward strand.
GTTTATGCCTCCTTTTGTATTCCTAGTGCTTTTGTGCTTCCCAGGCGCACAGTTCCTGGCACATAAGAAATGTGCTTAAGAAATATTGATTGATTGAACAAATATTTTGAAATTGATTATTGAAATTGAATATTGATTGAAATATTGATTCCTGGTGCTTAAGAAATATTGATTGATTGAACATAGTATCTATTGCCCAGATTTGTTGTGAAGTTCAAATGAGAGAATGTTTGTGAAGCACTTTTCAAACCTTAAAAAGTTTGATATAAATGCTATTATTATTTTAATTCAGAATTTATATAAGCATTTGTGAACTTCTAAGCAAATGCTTATATGTTAATATACATGCTTCAGAATACTTTTAGTTGAAATAAATTCTTTTAAAATACTACATAGGTTTTCTTATAAGGTGCCTCAGAATACGTGCACTGTTCCTAAAGATGAGATCACTTTGAAAGCAAAAAAGTGTTTATGCTGAAAAATAGTTACATAATTTCCATATTAAAATGTACTTACTAGGAAAGCTCTTTGTTTTCACCTTTTATTTTGCTTCAAATAAATATCTTATTCATTTTTAATCATTGCTGCCCTCTCCAGCTTCATTACATTCATTATCCATTTTTTCCTCATTCTTTCGACATTGTGTCATTTTCACTTCTACCATTACATAAAGGAAGCATTTTTGGAAGCTAAGGATGATAAAACAAGGAGATTTTCTTTCCCCATCCTGTTATCATGTAGCTATACAATAGATCTACTGACAGTCTCTTAATATTTCCCCTTGATGTGTGGGGTAGAGCTTCTACACAAAAGCCAATCAGTTTATGATTAGAATTAATTCCTTGGGTTGGGAATTTAAGGGGGCAAGATGGAGCCTATATTTGGTAAAAATGTGAAGCTAAATTTGTTTTTCCCTGGTAAAAATTTTTTATTAGGAAATACCACATGAAAGAGACTGAGGCTTTGGATGTTTTGTGTCATTGGATCTGTCGTACAGATTTTCCATTATGGATATAGTATAGAGGAAATGTGATTAAGAGAGCCCACCTTCCCTTCTTAAAGCCATTGGTGCAAGCCACATCCTTGATAAATACTGGCTGTATGACCTTGAACAAGTCACTTAATCTAATGTCCCAAGCAGGTCTACAATGGTTACTTAGGAAGCAGTTGCCAGTCTCCATTGAAATTGACTGATGCTCCAGGAGTAGTGCAATACAGAATGGTCTCAACAGGGAAAAGCAGGCAGATAGTCAGGTTCCAATGTTTCCCAGCCTGAAGTTTACCCCCTTAGGAAGCAGCTCACCTAAACACTGCATCCCTGTCTCCTGCAGCCCAGTTCTGGTGTTTGGACTTGCCAGACATTGGATGCTCATTGACTTTGAAAATCCTTCAATAGCTATCTGGATTGTCACTGAGGGTCCCAGATTTTAGGGACTAGCATGGAATGGGGAGGGGCACTGTCGAAGCTCTTATCCATAGCCACCATCCCTGCACCACCAACCCTGGGAGCAAAGGGCTTGGTTCCCCTTTCCCTTGGTAGGCAAGGGCCAAGGCCTCAGTACACACTGGAGTCTTAAAATTTAGTACTCATTATCTTCCTCTTCTCCCAGAGATCTCTTGTTCACCAGAGACTAAAGTCATTCTTTCCTCCTGGTGAAAGAAAATAGGTATTTGAACTCCTGAAATTTCTAAGAAAATTTCTGACCTACTTTGCATCTCTGAAATTTCCCCCTCCCACAGAATCTTCATTAGTCATTTTGGTGCTTATCAGGGTCATTAGCAATAATATGTCTTTGATTAAAGAAAGTGGTAATAACTGGGGAAAAAGCCGAACAGTACAAGACTTTAAGAACTGTTTTGAAGATTTTCATTGAAGTCCTGCTTTTACTCACCCAGATATAATTTAGACTGAGCCTAATTTTTTCCACCCCATGGTCACGTGCTGATTTGCATGTCTGTTCTGGTGATCAGGGTTTTTGGAAAGGCTGAAAATTGCCTTGTTCTGTTTATCTATAGCTGTACCTCCAGAGAAAGGTGGTTAGGTTTTGCTCACCCCAGAAACTTTATTTGCTGGAAGCAGCTAAGCATGAGAGACCCTTGGAACAGTTTAAATGTCAGGAATAAGGCCAAAAGGCGATAAATCTCGTCTTGTACTTTTGTAATCTCAGTGGGTTTGCTCGTGTCATTCTCACACTGTTTGCTCTCAAAGCTCCTTTAGCCCACATGCACCCTCATCTGTAGACATAACAAGGCGTGTTTCATAGTTATCGTCTTTAGGTTATGACTTAAAGTTAGTGGAATCACTGTCTCAATATCAGGAGTTAACCTCAAATTATGGCTTTGATAGAAGCCCCGATTATGGCATCCTTATCATCTTAGTTTACAAAGCTACCTGTACTGGTCTCAACCTGAAATCAGGAAAGACCTGGATTGAAATATAAATCTCATCACTCACACTTAGAGCTGAGTGATCCTCATGGGCATGTGTCTCTGCGGGAGGCTCTGATTCCCCATCTCTAAAATAGGGGCCCTAACACCTGCCTGCTCTTCACTACAGAAGCTTCTGCACTAGGAAACCTAGTGCCACTGCAGATTGGCATCTGTTTCCCAGTTCCTTTCTGTTCCATAAGCCAGGAAACACGCATTTATTAAGTGCCTACTATATGCTAGGCTTGGTGTTAAGTCCTTTACAAATATCTCATTTGATCCTTACAAAACCCTGGGAAATTGGTGCTGTTATTATCTTCACTTTACAGTTGAGGGAAACTGAGACAGACAAAGCTAGAAAACTAATAAGTGCCCAAGGCTGGATTTGAACTCAGTTGTTCCTGACTTCATGCTGAATGCTCTGTCCTTTAGAGCTTATAATAGAATTGGAAGGAATTGGAAGGGAGACCATCTTTATGCCATCCACCCTTTTTTTCAGATGAAGAAACTGAGAAGTTGGAAGTTAATTAAGGGCCTTGTTGAAAGCCATAAAATGAAACTGTCAGAATTTGAACTCAGGTCTCCTGTCTCATGTTTAATATGAAAACTCAACACTCTCTGTACTGCACCTCCTTACCACTCATGGTCTAAGGAAATTTACCAAACACCAAAAATAAATTATATGGGAGATAGCCCCATTGTATGTATCCTGAAGAGGAGAATATTCGAGTGAATGACAATTTATAGATAACCATGAAAAACACTTGGAACATTTAAAGACCTTCAAAAAACACTTTGAGACCTTGCAGCAGTCTTGTCATATTCATGATGAATAAGATGAAGTAATACCCACTGAAGATAGAAAAAGTGGAATTAATTGTATCTCATTGCCTTTTGCATAAGAAAGAAGAGACCTCTTATTATATATCAGTTCTTGAATTTCATTTAATTTCTAAAGCATCATTTAGTTGGTTGTAGTTGAAATATTTCATACCAGTGACCACATTTCATGAAAAGAATGTAATCATGTCTAATCTTATTAAAGACTTCCTAGTGAGGGAAGAAGATACAGTTGTTTTTTCTTCCCCTTCTTCTCAAGCCTTATTAAAATAGGGGTGGATTGTTGTGTGCTTTAAATTTGAAAGTGCCATTTGCTTCTTGAGTTAAATCCTAATTTTTTCAACTTTTCCTCTGCATTTTCCGCTTGCTGTGTCTCATCTTACCCCCACCCATTCAGTTTAACAAGTAACCTCATCCACACCTGTTAACTGTCTAATAAAATCTCCAGGCAAAGTTGAGATGACTTGTGTGGAACTGACTTTAAAAATGTTTGATGGAACATTGCTTCAGTCTCCGAATACTTGTCAGATTGCATTTATTACAGCTGCTTCCATTACCAAGATGTGCATTTTGGTCCAGAGAGATCTCCTTTCTTCCTCGTCGTCTCTCCTTCTTTTGCTATATAGTCCTTGCTTTTGAGGCGTCATGGTCTATCAATTATTCACTTTGACATTCTCACTCTGACAGAATATTGTAAGAACCGAAGAGATGAAATTTCTATTTAGTTTATTTCTAAATGGTTTTGGAAGGGTGCAAGACATATCAACATTGGAAAGTTGGTGGGTGACTCAGAATATATAAAAGAAGTTCATAGTAATGTCACATTTTTTAGCATCGTAGTAGTTTCAGGCTAAATATATATTTGAGGGGATAAGATGAATAAGATCTAGTTCTATTTCTAGCATGTACAACATTTTTCTGATTGATATTTTGTATTACATGGTGATAGGATGAAAATAATTTATAATCATGTGGTTTCATTTTGTTGTTTAGTCATTTTCAGTTGTGTCCAGTTCCAACCCTGTTGGTATTTTCTTGGCAGAGATACTGGAGTGATTTGCCATTTCCTTCCTAAGCTCATTTTCAGATGAGGAAACTGAGGAAGGCAGGTTTAAATGACTTGTCCTAGGTCACATAGCAAGTAAGTGTCCGAGGTTGAATTTGAACTCGGGTTTTCCTGACTCCAGAGCTAGCGCTCTATCCACTAAGTCATATAGCTGTCTTTAGAAACAAGTTTAGTGGGAGAAAGTAAAAGAACAATTGAAGTAAAAAATTAAAATATATGATTATGCATTTATTTCCATTGGCATTTAAATTCTGTTTCTCCATAGCAAAAAGAGTAATAAGAGGGAAAGGGGGGGAATAAGCATTCACATAGTACCTACCCTGGGCCAGACTCTGGGCTAAGACCTTTATAAATATTATCTCATTTGATCTTATAACAACCCTGTGTGTTAGGTGTTGTTATTATTTCCATTTTAAATTAAAATCATCAAGCTTAGAACTTGTATTTCACCTCTGCTTTGGCTACTGGCCCAAGGTCTATACACACATATGGCTGAGTTTATAAAACCTTTGTTTCACACTTGGCAGGGATGAGAGGGAGAGGCTAGCCTGTCTAGAACAACCTTGTTAAAATTGTACTGTCATTTTTAGAGAAGAATCTTTCTTTTCCAAGCTCTCTGTGTCTGAATTTAGTGCTAAGTTTGCATTTCGCTGAAGGTATCCAAGTCATCATAGTGTAGGGATCACAGTAACTCCTCTAAAATTTGCTAACATATATTTTTGGTAACCCATTCTACAGTCGTAGTCAATTTTGGTATCCATAGATGAGGGCTTTCATTTATTCATGAAGATGTTAAACCTTCCTTATAGGAATTCCTCATCATGATTAAAATAATCATGTTATGTATGTTGGGTTGTGTGATCTCTGTAGAGAGATCTGGTAGGCTTATTCTGTGAGACCAATAAGTAGTATAGCTGTCCTGGAAATGATTACATTTAAAATTTATTAGAAGTATTTGCATGTAGTAGACAGACGGTCTACAGTGGTGAGCATTGGTATAAGGAGGTCCTGGGTTTGAGTACCACTTCTGACCTGGGCAGGCCACTTAACTATCGGTGAACCTGGTAATTCCCAAAGCAGCTGTAGATTTGCATTGGTAGAGGGAGTTTTCTTCAGTAAGTTACCTTTCCAATATAATCCAGGCCTCTTTCACCAAAATAAAACAAACAAAAACCCAACAGCAACATAATACCCACAAAAATCAGCACATTTATTAAGTGCCTACAGTATTCTCATGATAGTATCCTTCATATGGCAGTCTGTTATACTGAACAGCATCACAACAGCAAACAATCAATGTTTCATGTTAAACATTTAGCTTCAATCAGCTTTTTGCCAACAGGATTGCTGTTCAGTGCTCTGTGTACTTTATCAGAAGTGAATACTCTGGTATTGATCATCCACTGTTTACGTTTGTTTGTTTTCAAAAGGGTCAACAGTGTAATTGGTTGTTAATTCAAAAAACATTTGGGTTAATTGGCAGGGATCAAAAATCTTTTTACTTTATTCCTAGCTAGAATGTAACAAATGGAAAATTAGAATTCTGTTATCAGATAAAGATATCATTATACCAACAAGCAGGGTTTTTCTCTTCTTAAAAACCCAGCCAAAACTAGCAAACATTTGGTACAAACCTAGCAAACTGTAAATTTCCACATTTATATGCTTGTGCATTCTGTAGCTTTGCTCTAAGCTTTTTGGAGAAATAGAACGTATCTGTGGTAACAGGACAGGGAATCCTTAAATTATTAGTAGTAGACACTTTTGGCAAGGAGGGGAGCCCTGCTAATAATAAGAATTCCTAATGTTTCAAAATGGAAATCCATTCAAGAAGAAGACTTAGTACATTTTTGCTAATGAAAATTATTTGCATTTTTGGGAGTGATTGACACCATTTAAATGTTATTAAGACTGAGAGGTTTTTATGTGGTAAACCAACTTTGATACTGTGGTAATATTTGTATCCATGACTGACCAATTATTTGATAGACATATATTGGTTCATTTTATGATTCTTAACTGTTGACATAAGTCTCTTTTGACAATCACCAAGGACTTTACATAAAACCAATATCAATGTTTGCCAATGAATGTGACATCAGGGAAGTAGCAGGGAGCATGCAGGACTTACAGTCAAGAATACTTAGATTTGAATCCAACATTCGGCTCTCACTAATAGTGCAATGATGGACACCCTCTTCGAACCTCAATGTTTTCTTCTCTAAAATGGGGATGATAGCAGTACCACGAGCAGGGAAAGTATCTTTTATTATTGGTACTCTGGGATATTCATTGATCAATACAGTCAATAAGTGTGACTTCCTTTTTTGAGTGTTGGTTTTTATTTGCATATTGTAGTCAAGATGTATATTTTCTCCTGGTTCTGCTGACTTTTTTTTTTATTAATTCACAGTTTTTTTCTATTAGTCATATTTGTCATTTTTATGATCTGGTCCTGTCATAATATTCATATACCACAATTTGTTTGGCCATTCTGTTCATTCTGTAGCTACCAATTTTGTTTCCAGTTTTTTGCTATCACAAATAGTCCTGCTTTGAATATATTTGTATATATGGGGAATTTTCTATTACTGACCTGCCTGATTTTATATATATATATATAAAATCACAATTACTCAGATTTCTAAGTTAAAGAGTACACATATGTTTCCACCCTGGCTCTTAATCTAGAAGTAATTTTCTAGACAAAGAAAAAAAATGAGATTGATTAGAAGTCTCCTTTTTTTCCCTATTAGTATTAACAGCAATCAGTATTGGTTGGTAGTTGCCCCATTCATTCACTTCAGCTAGGTTCATACTCCAACTACACTTCACTTCGGTCCCCTGACCTCTGCACACCAATGACTCCTGTACTCCTCACTCCTCCCTCTTCTGTGTTCTGGAAATTGTCAAAGCATGGAACCATAATAAAATCAACTTGTAAATTTTTCTTGGAAAAAAATGTCTCAATCTATTTCCCTATGACTTCTTTTGCCATCTGTAAATTTCCAAAGCAAAATGTCCCTTCACAAATCTGCTTGACGTTTTATGTTCCCCTATTAGAATGAGAAAAAGGACTATCTTTGCTTTTCATTCATTCATTTATTATTTTCATTTCTTCCCATCCCTCAGCCCAGTGTAGGAAACATATCCTTAATATATGCCTTTTCCCTCCCTCCCTCTCTCCCTCCCTCCCTCCCTCCCTCCCTCCCTTCCTCCCTCCCTCCCTCCCTCCCTCCCTTCCTTCCTTCCTTCCTTCCTTCCTTCCTTCCTTCCTTCCTTCCTTCCTTCCTTCCTTCCTTCCTTCCTTCCTTCCTTCCTTCCTTCCTTCCTTCCTTCCTTCCTTCCTCTTACAAGGATGTTATATAGCTGCAAAACATGGAACACCATAAACTCAGAAGAATCAGAAGGGCTGGTGACCCAATGCAAAGACCCACTATATGTAGGGTGTCACATATTGACAGCTACATTTTGTAAGCAATAGAGAACTGTAAAATAAATTGCTGGAAATGTGTGATAAAAAATGAGGTATATTGATCATTAAACAAGAATGACAATTAATTGATGGCAAGACCAAGCTCTGTGTTGGTATTTGTGAAATATTAAAAGAACCCACAGAAAGCCTACAGCTCACTGGGTACATTCTCCATGCAGCATTTATTAAAATACATGGGTGAAAATCCAACAGGATAGGAATTTGTGTAAGGGTCGGGACCCACACCAATGTAAGAAGTAATTAGATCTAAGAATATCCAAGAAGTACTAAGTAAAGGAGATCATTTCAACTCTAAGGGTCACATATAACATGCATTTATACATTCACATTTATGAACATTACATAAATAAATATAATGCAGATGTGTTTGGATCATATCTTACCTCAATATTAAATGAGTGTCTACCTTCAATATTATACTTTCATCCTCCTAATTATCTTTCGTAGAAAAGTCTACAAAATTTGGTAAAATTATTCATGTGGTCCATCAGTTCAAAATGAGAATGGAAAAGAGAAACCCATAAACTGTTGTCTGTTTTCCTTATGAATAACCACCATTAGCATTATTTAAGAATGCTCACCTTAAAGAGAGTATAGTCAATCAGTCCATAAATATTTATGCAATGTCTACAGTATACACTGTGGTAAATGCTGGGGATGGGAAGAAAAAAAGACAGAACATAGTCCCTACTTACAAGAAGTTCTCAGTCTGAGGACACAATGTGCAAAAAGCTATGTATAAATAAGAACATATATATGATACCGTATTGAAGAAGTAAGGGGGATCAGAAGAAGCTTTCTATTATAAGGTCATATTTTAGCTGGAATTGATGGAAGCCAAAGAAGCCGGGAAATGTAGATGAAGAGGGAAACGTACAAGGTGAACATCAAAGATCACACAAATCCAAGCTCTGAAAAGAAATCTGGAGGGTTCTAAGTACAAGGTAAATCATAGTTGCCTTATAAACCATCTTCCCATGACTGTTTTGTAGAATAAAAGAATCTTTACCTTAGTAACAAGAAGATTTATAGCAATGAGCATACTGAATTCGGACCGTCCAGAAAATGTCAGTTACCACAGAATTAGTGAAAAATGCCACTCTTAAATCTTGGCATTACATAAGGAATTTCTATAGTTGGCCCCTCTTGGCTTATCATTAATTTCACTGCCAAAACTAGAACAAGTAGGGAAAGATAATAGTCCTTAAGGGACTTATAAATGTCCCTCCAACAATTGAAAAAGCAATTCTAACAATAACTTGATATACCCAAGGCTTAGAGGGAATGCCTTATCTTTCCATTTTTTCAGCAATTTTAAGTTTGAAGCATCCAAAACAGTAAAACCCCTTATACTCAACTATATTTGGGTTTTTAAAACTTTAAAAGTTTGACATTGTCCTTGCTCACTTATTCCTCTTCCTCCATTTAACCTAAACAAGGGTAAGCTGAAATGATGGATAGCTTCCTTAAGTCAGGCAATAGTAATTGGATCCCTGATTGAAGACGAAACTTTGTTTTGGAAAAAAAAAACAATTCAACACTAAAATATGATTGCCTGTATAGAATTATAATTAATATTATAATGGTTATTATTCTTCAAGTGTTAGAGTAATCTTCCCTTTTTTTACCTTGCACATGCATATATGCACACGCACAGAGCTGTTCTTCACAGCCCAGGTGCAAATATAAATATACTTATTTATTGTTGTGTAATAATACAATAACAACTGATATTTCTATGCCACTTTTCGGTTTGCATGTGTACTTTACATATAATATCTATAGTAAATTTTCAGCTACAGTATTAGAAAAATTATTGATTTTAGAGTTAAAGGATTTGGGTTCAAATCCTGCCTCTTTCACATATTCTTTTGATGACCTTGGGCAAGTCCCTTGGCTTCAGTTTTGTCATTTGCAAATAAAGGAGTTGGACTAGGTGGTTTGTGGTTCTGAATCTATGATCTTAGAACAGTCCTAGGAGATGGGTGTGGCATGCCTTGAGTATCATATCTAGGGAGTATCAGAGGAGGGATCTGAACCAGGTCATTCTAATTAAGTTCATTTCCCTACTAATTATAATAATTTGTTTTCTTAACCTGAAAAAGAATAATGAAGGACGGTTAGTGATGAGGTCACTGAAGTATCTGGAAAGGAAATCATGTTCTTCAATTGGAATTTTATCATCCTCCCTAACTTTCTTAGCAAAATGACCTTTCTCAAAGAAGCCTATAAAGCCTGTCTAGTCCATTTCTCTGTCTCTGGGAGTGTAAACCACCATCAGGGACTGTTACTTTATTTTTCCCTCTGATGTCACCAATTCACGTTGAATTGCAGTCTCTGGATAACCCAGAATGTTTCAAGATTCCTACTTCCAGGTACAGATTAAAAACAAACAAATATTCCCTATATGTCATCCCCCTCATCCTCCCTAGGACAATTGAGCCTAAGGCTTTTTCTTCCCAGATAAACCATACTGATTCTATTAATTGGAGTGCCAAGAAACAGGATTAAACATATGGGATTAAGTGAAATAAGCATCTTGAGAATCCTCTCTGAAAACATTCCCTAAGAAATCAAGGGAGAGTGCTAAATTCCAATAAAATTTACTTTGTTTTTGCAACTTGAATAAAAAAAAAGTTAACTCAGTTGCAGCTCCAGAAGCACTTTGACCTTTAATTTCAATCTGATTTCTGGTGAACTTCTACTTTCTCTAATATGTGAAGCTAGTAGGCTCTTAAAGAGAATCTGCATAGGATTCCAGTGTTCCAAAAGCTATTTTGTGTGTGTGTGTTTGTGGGTGTGTGTGTATGTGCACACCTGTGTTTGTATGTTTTTGAGGGAGGTAGGTCTATACATGACTGCATCAAAGTCCCCATCTAGAAACCCCTTCCACTGATGAAGAGATGTATCATCTCTGCACTGATTAGACAGTTTTTTGGAGCACTGAGAAGTAGCTTGTTCAGGGACACACAACCAGTATGTGTTAGGGTAGAACTCAGACCCAGGTCTTCTTGATTCCAAGATTGGCTCTTCACCATGATGCTTGCCTTTTTGCCCTAGGTACAAAAGTACTCGATAATGTCCAGTGCAATTTGATTTCCTTTTATGTAATCTCATGCTGTCTTTGGTGCCAACTGTCTGCACAACAAAAATGCAATTTTTTGCGGGGGATGCAGTTGTGACTTGCTTAAATGACTTACCCAGAGTCACACAGCTAGTAAATGTCTAAGGCTGGATTTGAACTCCATTGTCAGTGTTCTATCCACTGCACCACCTAGCTGCCTCTAAAATAACAATTTAAATATGCAAGTATATGAATTAAACCAAAGGCAGAAATCTCTAATTCAATTGTTAAATAATTTCTCTATCAGCCTTGCCTGCAAAAGATGATAAAAGTAACCAATGCAAAGAAATTAAAATATTTGCATATGTGCAGCATTCAGAAAATACAACCCTTCCCTTATAATTGATTTGAAATGTGCCTTCCTTTAAATTGATTAGACTCTTTTCTCTCCTTCATGAAATACTTTAGAACAGTTTCCCAAAAGTACATTACATCTTGTTTTAACACTTTATCATGAGTATCATTGTCAGTGTGCTCTACTCTTTAGAATAAACCCCACAAAAACTCTTAGCATGAAAACACCTCACTAGTACATCTACTAAGTCCTTTGAGAAGAACTACAGCTGCTTACTGTAGTCTTTGCCCTCCTCTTATTGAAGAATAATATTTACATGCACAGCATGAGTTAGTTTACAGACAATCACACAAACAACTGAGAGGAAGATAAGATATGGCTGAGTGAAATGAAGATGCTTTAAAAAGTAAAGGATTGTGAGGAGTGGAGTGGGCTGCCTTATGAAGTCCTGGAACTTCACTTCCAGGAGAGGTTCCCATCACTCTTTTCTCAGACCTGCCCCCTTCTCTCTATTCATGTCACCACACCCTAGTTCAGTTCCTTATCACCTATGCCAAAAGAAGGCAGTTGGCACCTAGTAGGTCTCTCTTATTCAAGTTTCTCCCCTCTCTAATTCATCCTCTCTGAATCAAAGTCCTCTTCAAGAAGGCAAGACTAACAAGAAACAAGCATTTAAGTGCCTACTCCATGCCATGCACTGTGTTAAGGGCTGGAGATTTAAAAAGACACAACAAACAGTACTGCACTTCAGAAATTTAAAGTCTTTTATTAAAAAATTAATTTATTTTTTAGTTTTCAACGTTCAGTTCCAGGAATTTTCAGCCTTATGGAGCTACAAAGCTAATAAGGAGTTATTAGGTTGATTTTACTAAACCATACATTTGACCAGTCCTCTCCCTGCTTACTTAACTTCAGTGGCTCCCTATTCCTTCTGGGATTAAGTGTGATTTGGCATTTAAAGGTTTCGCTCTGTTTGGCATTTAAAGGTTTCACAACCTTTCTCTAAAAGATCTTTCCGGGATAGAGACAAGATCTGTGTTTGTATTAGTATCCCTAGATGAGCCAGCTCCTTCTATCAATGTCAGTCAGCAATATTATTAGCGTGATTGTATAACTTTCTCCAGGTTCTGTTCAGTAGCCCATGAGTGGGAGCAGAGGTGAGACCAATGGGGAGGGCAGTTCATACTTGAGGTCTATTAAGAACTACCAGCCATAGGACATGTGGGCAAGGGATTTCAGGGCATAGGACAGTGTTGAGGTAAAATGACCAACTATAAGACTAAGACTGGAGAGAAAATAAAGTAGGAACATTGACCTGAGAAACAACTGAGGGGGTGGAATAATTGGAGGTGAAGAGGGTGAAAAAATAGGTTTAGGCTGCGTGAGCCACAGGGAGAGATGAAATGGAAGGAGATTATGGTCAGAATGACGGTTTATGATTCAGGGTATGGATCACTTGAGGGTAATGGTGAAATCCATTGTGTGACCATCCCTATGGATAGTGGAGATCACAGTGAGTTTAAAGCGTCTGAAGAATTGGAAGGTTAGTGAATTTAAGGCACAAGTCCAGGAGTTGGGAAGGAAAGAAATATAGGAAGCCAGGTATCCTACTCCTTGTGAAAGGAGGGTTGTTATACAGTAGCCAGTGATACAAATTTTTTTGAAAATCAGTATTATTTTTTTCTTCAAGTCAACAATAACCTTCTCTCTGTACACAGTATCTTAACAGTCCGGAGCCAGAGCAGAATACCTGACTGCTCATTTTTATACTCTCATGCACCATAAAACCAGCTTGAATTCCTTCCTTCACTTCATGCCATTTCCCTTAGTCTTGTCTTTCAGCAACATAACTATGGATAATTTAGAGAATGCATTCTGATAAATTTAGAGATAATTGTCAGCTACCCGTATTTGATTCCAGTTTCTAAAACCATGGAAAATTATGTTTGTTCAATTTGAAGTTGCATGAGAAAAGTGACTAAACTAACTGTTGGAACCTGTTGTGTATTACTTTGTACGTTCATTTTATTTATCTGTGCACATGTATACCCCTGTCGTAGAATATAAGGTAGTCAGGTAGCACAATGGGTAGAGTGTCAGGCACTCTAGGAAGTTATGAAGACTCATCTTCCTTATTTCAAATCTCAGTCAAATCTAGCCTCAGATACTGATTAGCTGTGTGACTCTGGGCAAGTCACTTAACCCTGTTTACCTCAGTTTCCTTATCTGTAAAATTAACTAGAGAAGGAAATGGCAAACCACTCCAGTATCTTTGCCAAGAAGACCCTAAATGCAGTCATGAAGAATTGGACATGACCGAAAGTGACTGAAAAATACAATCATGTTCATCCTTCGTTACTGAAGAAGACCACGCCATCAGAGAAATGATGACATGACTTGCACTTGACTTTGTTTTGAATGAAGGAGGGCTGTGCAGGTCACCAGCCTCACTTCTCCTCCACAGCCATATCGACTGAAAAATACAATATAAATTCCTTGAAGGGAGAATTTTTTTTTTTCATTTTTGTAGTCATGTCCCCAGGACCTTGTACCGTACTTAATAATTGTTTATTAAATTGAACTGACTTAGATTGAATTGAAGGAGGTGAATAAGAAATTTTGGAACATTGAGTTAAAGGAATCTGGATCTGGCATTTTGGGAGATTTTGTTCAATAAGTTAGAATAAGTCATACTGGATTAAGCTTATTTTCTTTTCTTTTTCTTTTTTTTCTTTTTTTTTTTTTGCAGATTTTTAGTCCGTTAGATCAAAGGACTTTTGTGGATATAGTATGTGGGTATTAGCATAGCACTTGGAGAATTTTCTTATTTCTCTATGGACAAAATGATGGAAAGATAAAAGGTTGAGAAAATATATTTCAATGGATTCAGATCTGTTTGATGGACTAGACCTAAATAGTATTCATTAATGGATCAATATCAATCTGAAGCAAGGCCTCTAATTTGTGTAGCAAGTTTTTGTTTGTGGCCCTATTTTCTAAAACATGTGTAATGTTTGACTGTGGCCTGCCTGGCATGAACTTCCTCACTCCTTCTTTGGGTTGGCTTGCTCACCCCAACATACTCTCATACTGACAGATGTTATTTCCCAGAGAAGGACCGCCACCATGTGGCTACACTTAAGCTCTCTCAGATCCTAGGGGCACCTTATTGTGGAAATTTACAATACCTGCTTACCACTATAGATCTTGATTCCCACTAGCATACACCATATAGATAACCCCAGCTACTGAAAATGATACCCATTAAATTTTAAACTTATTTACTGAGCAATACGTAAAATACTAATAATATCACTGATACTCATAAGGCAAAGTGAGGAATAATTATATCATGAGTCACAAAGAAACCTGGCTCACACTCTCCAGTCAGTGTAATTAATTAGTTTCTGGCAGGGAAATAGGAATAAAAGACTCATTTTCCTGAGTTCAGATCTAGCCTCTCAGACACTTAGTAGCTGCATGACTCTGGGTAAATCTTAATCCTATTTGCCTCAGTTTCCTCATCTATAAAATGAGTTGGAAGAGGAAATGGAAAACGACTCTGGGATCTGGAGCCTGGGAAAACTCAAAACTCTGAAACTGAAAACTGCTGGATCCCATTCTGAATCAAGAATTGCCCATAAAAATTCCTTGATGAAACCAGCTTTTGTGTTAAGCCCAGGCTTCCATGTCTAAACTGAGTTGATCTACTGGACATGACATCTCATCCCAACCAGAATATCAGCTAAGACACTTCTCTAATTTTCTGAATTAAAAATATACTCTTCTTGGCTGGAATTACTCTGTAATTTCATGACCATCACATCCAGTTTCACATTTACCAGTGTTTTCAGCTGAAATAGAGTTATGCTATTTTAAGAAAAGGTGATGATTTATATTGTACAGTTGGAAAAAGCCTCCCCAACCCTGTTGCTTTCTGGGATTCTTTTTCTTTGACTCCCAGAACAACAGGTAAAACTGCACTGCAGAAGAGTTATCTATAGATAGATAGATAGATAGATAGATAGAGTTATCTATAGATAGATAGAGAGATCTTATTGTAATTAATGTATTTTCCATTCATGCCAGTATTCTGTGGCTTTTCATATTCAAATGAGCCACTACTGTTTTAGAACTGGAGTTACATGTGACTTCAGCAATAACTTCTCTTAGAATTCTGTGCAGACCTACACCCTCAAACCAGTGAATTGTTGGTGCAGACTTAGCACAGAAGCTGCACTTCTCAGAGGCAGGCTTGTGTATCAGTCAAGAGAAATGACGAGGCTTAAGAGTTTCACATAAGAGGATGAGGAATCTTGGATGACTTGTGGATATGCATTGTTCTACGGTATTACTCGTATATATGAGATCACAGATCCACTGAAATATCAAAGTAAGTCATGTGGAAGATCTAATAAATTTTTTTCTTTTTGGCTCTGGAAGGCAGATGGAGAATGATTATGTGTATAAATTATAGAAAGCTATATTTTGACATGAACATTAAAGAAGACTTCCTTGAGGGATACAGAATTCCTCATCATTGCAGATCTTTGGCTCTATAGAAATGGATATTAATTCATTGAGCTTTAATGTTAAGGAGATAGTTGCCTAAAAGACTTTATGGTAACTTTATGGCAACCCAGATGGTAAAAATTCCCTCAGAAGTGTCTGTCTAGCATGGGACAAAATTTGAAAGGGACCATTTGCTAATATGTCAAAATGCTTGTTCATTTAGGAAGCTTTGACAGAGATAGTATGGGATGGGTCATAATTTCTTTCCTCAAAGTTCTATATGTCAGAACAACTTTCTTATTTTCCATGATTAAGCCTATCCAGGATAAAATTTAATTGGTAAAAGGAATTTTTAAATTTGTAAAAAAAACCCAACCTAACCATGAGATAATCATGCATGTCTTCATGTACATTGCATATATATAATGGGTATGTGTGCCAAACTCCCTGGAATTTGGAATTTAAGTTTGTCAGGAATTTCTGTATATTGTCTTTATATTAATACTTGGTTCATTATTAATTTTAATCACTTGTAGATGATCGTCCAAAGAATGAACTCTTTTTGTTTTTTGACTTAAGATACTTGATCTTTTTGTTGTAACTGGTCTACATTTCCTAACTGTAAGATATTTAATGTATTTTTTGAAGGAAGGCTGTGTTAGATTTATTTTTAGATTTGCTTTCAATAGGAAACTCTCTGGGGCAGCTAGGTGGTGCAGTGAATAGAATGCCAGTCCTTGGGTCAGGAAAACTCATCTTCCTGAGTACAAATGTGACCTTGGGCACTTACTAGTTGTGTGATCATGGGTCAGTCACTTTACTTTGTTTGCCTCAGTTCCTCCTCTGTAAAGTGAGCTAGAGAAAGAAATGGCAAACCACTACAGCATCCTTGCCAAGAAAACCTCAACTGGGGTCATAAAAAGTCAGACAAGATTGATATGACTGAACAATGAGGAAACTCTCATATGACTTGGAACTTTTACAGATCATTCTTCCCATTTTCTCAGCTATCTAAATATGAAATAAATACTTGAAGTTTATAGCCTATTAGTGGATGGCGAGTCTGTAAGATAGTATGAATCTGTACAATTCATTCATTTATCCTGTAATTTTAAAAAAAATTGTGGCAGAGGAACAGTATTTGATAGCTTTATTAAAGTATGTTTCACTACACATTATTGACAATACATTAAAACTTTTGAAACCTTATTGAATGAAAATGCCTTGGGAAACAGAAACTAAAGAGTCTGGGTCTCAAAAGTGTAGTAGTTGTATGGTAATGAAAGCATCTTTTAAATAAAAGACATCTTTTATGCAGTAACTTGCTCAGTGAGGCATATCCTATTCAAGGTGGCAGGCTCCAGTCTCTAAAGATCTTAAACGTATTGTGTTAACTTGGCTGATATGTGCTACAAAATGTTGTAACACAGAATAAAAATATATTTGTGATGTGTATTGACAGGGAGGATTGTGTTACTGAGCCATATTCTTGTGTGTATGACAATCTCCAAAAAAAAAGATAAATGCTGAAGATCTTAAAAACACTAGATTTCTGTCTGGTACACAGGCAAAAAGTTTGCTTTCTGCATGCGAGGAAGATTTCTAGATTGTCCCTGTGCTAGTGTTCTCATTGATAAAAAAGCTAGAAGCAGATCATAGAAATTTTGCTGCATAGGCAGACTTAGTAAAAATCCACATGGACACTTTTGCTATCAAGGAGTTTGACAGGAGAGTTTTAAGAATAATTAGATGTACAGTTTTGTCTGGTCAGCAGCAAAATGTTTGTTGTATAAGACCTCATTTAATGATTCTTGTTTTATGTTACATATGAACACATATGTAACATATATGCACATATATATGCATGTGCATGCACACACAGGTCTTAACCCCAAATCTAGTGTTCTTTGTATTATATTGTGTTGACTTTTTCTTGTAGGCTTATTCTAAGGAGACTTCCTGTAAGTACCCTGACTGAAATGCATCCTTCCTAATCAATGAGTATGGGACAAATGTCTTAATGAAGTCTTTAAAAGATGTATACAGTCTCCCATAAGAATCTTGCACTTACACCCACAGAGACTGATTTATTCTGTCCCAAAAATGTTTACTAGCATAGGTTCCATTTCTTAAGGACAAATGAAAATGAAAATCCAATGAAATCAGAATGGAAAAGACAGGATAACTTACTAAACTGCTCTCAACCTCACCGCCACATTTCCATTAGGCTAAACCTGATATCTTTAGGTTCCAATCTGAGTATGTCATCATCATCACCACCACCACCACTACCACCACCATCACCATCATCATCATCATCATCATCATCATCATCATCATCATCATCATCATCACCATCATCATCACCACCACCACCATCACCATCATCATCACCATCACCATCACCATCATCACCATCATCATCACCATCACCACCATCATCACCATCACCACCATCACCACCACCACCATCATCATCATCATCTTCTTCTTCTTCTTGTGCTGCTGCTGCTGCTACTATTTCTCCTGTTCCTCCTCTTCTTTCTACCCCCTTCCTCTTCTACCTTGGTGCATTATTGCTATGGGATATACTTAGATTGCATATTTTCTAGAAAGACAGATATTTAAGCAGTTGTATTGATGAGTGTCTTGGTATCTCATGTATTTAAACAGTAGTATGTAATGTTGGTGTTTAGAGAAACATTGCATCTTTATTCAAGATAAAATTTTTAATTTTAGAAAGATATGCTATCATTGATACACAGTATGTTCAAAGAACTCAGTACATTTCCATGTTCATAACTAATTGTTGAGTGTTTGTCCTTCTGTCTTTCTCTTTCTCTCCCCCCATTTCTCTCTCTTTCTCTTAAATTTGAAAAAAAGAAGTCAATGATTAGACTTTCTTTCTACATCTCAGGTATGATAAGGACTACGTATATAATAGCTACCAAACACAGAGTAAGGTATGAGAGATATATGTGTGTATAATCTCTCTGTCTACATACATATGTGTGTATATGTGTGTATGTATATATGTGTGCACACACACAATTTATCTTCAAATTACCACCATACATAATAGAGAAACAACAAAAAACCCGTTGAAATGCAACCCAAGTCCAAAAAGAACATTGCTCTTTTGAAGTCATGAGAGACTGCAATCTGTGGATATAGTAGATATGGACTATAATGTAGTTTGTGTCTATTTTTTATGATAAAAGTTTTTTTAATGAACAGCATGTGCAGTTAACACAAAAATTTCAATATATTTACAGTTTATGGGCAACTGATCGTGGCATAATAGCATTGTAGTGAAAGCTGCTTTTCTTCATAAACCCTTACATTTAATCCCCCAGACCAGCAAGCAAGCAACATGCTGTCCAGGGAATTAACTTGAGATTGAAGATAAAGAGGAGACCAAAATTAATGACAGTCAGAGAAAGTATTGGAAAGATGTCATATAATTCCTGAAGTAGCCTGACAGTTAGGAAAGCACATGCTATAAATTGTTATATAAATAGTTTGTGTGAGATGAAGTTATTATTTCTCGCTTATGCACAGTGACTTTTTTTTCTGGCATATGACCATGACTAATCCTATCATAAACATTTTCAAAAATCAGATTTTAATTTGTCACCTTGGGAATTGTATTGACCGGTTTACTCTGTGGTAGGAAAGGTTGGGAAGTTGATTTAAATCGTAATAGCGTATTTTGACAAAAGCAAATAATTACTTTTGGGAGATTAAAATTTTTGGCCTTGATATGTGAGACTTTAATTTTCTGTGTATTCGTTTTATTATTTTGTTTTATTGTGAGAAGTCATCTAAGACTTTATTGTCTTCTAGTAAGGTCATAAGAAATATAGTATCAAACGTCAATAAGGACAATTTAAAAAATGATGACATCTGTCTGATCTTATGCATGTTATATAAAATTATATCATGTGAACTGACTTATTTATAGTGGAATCAGTGTATACTTTTATTCAAAATCATATTTTAATTCCTTATAATCTATCTCATAGCTGAGGCCTTTCGGATTATTTAAAATTCACTACTAAGAATTGCTTTAGATAAACTTCCTAAAACTGATAATATTACCTATAATAATTTGATCTTTCATTTTTGAATGCATATCTCAACTGTATGCCCATATGTGTGTGTACAGAACATGCACACGCACACATATAGGCATTGAAAATATCTAGTGGTGATTGAGAGGCTAAAACAAGTCCTCAGTTCAACAAATAAAATTGGAAGGAGAGCAGCCATCAGTGAGAGGCAACACAGATCCCTCCGTAGCAGAGCATGACACATTATTCCCATAGAATGCCAGTGTGATAAGAATAACGAAAAAGTACTGTGACTTTTGGTTCCTACACAGCTTCTGGTGCAGTGGTTAGAGTTCTGCACTTGGATTCAGGAGGACCAGAGTTCAAGTTTGAACTCAGATGCTTACTAGCTGTGTGACCTTTGCTACATCACTTAACCTCTGTTTACTTCAGTTTCCTCAATAGTGAAATGAGGATAATAACTACCTCCCAAGACTGTTGTGAGGATAATATTTGTACAGCTTTTAGCACAGTTCCTGACACATAGTTGGTGCTATATAAATACTCGTTATTATTAGTATTATTATTTAGGCTATATGAATAGAGGCAAAGTATCCAGCATAAATGATATGATCATTTTTTTCATACTTTGCTCTGGTTAGATAATTCTGGATAATTTGTGTTCAGTTCAGTTTGGACACGGCATTTTTGCTATACCTATGGGATGTTCTAGTTTAAAATGTTGCACAGACGGTTGATGATGTGAGACTGGAGCTCAGGAGAAAGGCTAAGGCTGGAAATAGCAGTATGGGAGTCATTTATCTAAAATGGGTAGTGGAACCTATGGGAACTGATATGATCGCTAAGTGAGAGACACTATGTGATGCCATGTAATGCTCTTGTATATGTTTAATCTTGTATATGTATATGCATATATGTATGTGTGTATATGTGTATATATGTACACATAAATGTATGTATATACAGTTATCCCTTCCACATTGCAGGGGTTTAGGATTGCTGCAGCTCCAAGATCTGGATATTCTGTATAAAATTCTTTGGCCCTTCCTTTGTACCAGAGAAATCTGAATTTTTTGTTTTTCTTTTATGGGATGTTTACAGGAACTTATCCTAAAATTTGCATTGATATTATATAATACTAGACAGATATCTTATGCATTTCTGAATTTCTAAACTTTTCCTGTGTCATCTGCTGGCTTTTGAGTGTCGTCTTTGACTTCCACAAATTCCTCAGAAATTCCCATTTAATTTTTTTATGCGGACTTAAAATGTATTAAATGTGGAATATAAATGCAGTGTGGAAAGGATAATGGTATATGTATGTGCATGTGTATTTATGTTTATATTTTCCTGTATACTGGAGAAAATAGAAGAAGGGCATCCACAGTTAAGTGAGTGTGATGTGCTTTAAGATCCATCAGAAAGGACAGAGAAAGAGCGCTTAGTCAGGCCCAAGGAAGGTCAGGAAAACTGAGGAAGAATATTTGGGAGTAGAAAGTGATCAGAAGGACTATGAAGAGACGTAAAGAAGGATGTGGGTTTAGAAAGGTCTCTTGGGTTGACCAATAAGAGACCATTGGTAACTTTAGAGGGAGTGGTTTCAGATGAGTGATGATATAAAAGAAAAACAAAAAACCTGGATTACAGAAGTTTAGTAGAGAGTGAGCGAAAAGCAGAGACTCTTGGTTCAAGTGGCTTTTTTTAAAGGAATTTAGCTGAGGAGTCAAGGTGGTGAAACCTTAGATTCAAATGTTCAAGATTTAACCATACCTTTTCTCTTGTGTTGACCAAGTTAATCTGTCTTTCAACATATGGCTATGTTGTGCTTAGAGCAGTACCTGGCACATAGTAAGCCCTTAATAATGCTCGGTGGCTAACTGGTCATGGAAAGTTGTTTGTGGGTTTTTTGGGTTTTTTTGCCTTTTATCCTCACAAGCATACCATGACCTAGATATTTGTCCAGTTAGTGGAATATTTTTCACTTTCTTGGAAAGCCCATCATGAAACCCATATTCAGAGCTTTCTTTGGCTAGTAAAAACTGACAGAGCTTGTGCTCCATGGGATAGCTCTAAAAGATGCAGGCTCATATCTATGCAACTTTCAGGAAATGGAGGAAGGTATATTTACAGACATCTTATAGGCTCCAAAAGTCAGAGGAATCTCACAGGCTGTCTTACTGTACAATTACTTTAATTCCACTGTCTCATGATAGAGGTTAAAGATCACATTTCTCTGTTTCAAACATGTCTCTGTTTAACCCCAGTGTCTTATTTAGCACTAAAACTTAATTTGTAGTCTTACAGAGCTGCCACTAAGAGGTTAAATGACCTGTCCAGGATCAGATAGTCCATATTTGTCTGAAATAGGACTTGAAACCAAGTGTTCCTGACTGTGACCAGTTTGGTCTCTACCATGCTACATGATCTCATATCCCTTGCACATAGTAGTTCCTTAAAAATGTTTGTTGCTGGAGTGTACTTGTCTTGTTATCATCATTGTAGAACATAGTTAAAGAATTCTTAATGTTAATTCAAAGTCAGCCAACAAAAAAAGAAAGAAAAAAGTACATCAGCCAATTCTGGGAAGGGAACAGGACAGGCATAGAAGTTGATGTGGAAAAGTGACTGGTGGTAGGCATGGTTTGGGGAGATAGATGATTAGGAGTTGCCTTTTCAAGTGAGACTATCCATTTTTTGCTCTCTGGAATACCCTGTCTTAGCAGTGTGACATATCTGGAAGCTTCTTACTCTTTGTAGAGATTTAGAAGCTTTGTGATGAGGAGAGAGATAATTCACTACTGTATGGAGAAAACAATACTATACCTTCCCCATGGCTCTCTCTGACCCTTAACTTCCACGATAAAAGGGATCAACAATAACTTTTGTGTTGCTACCTGATATAGATTTCTTTAGAACTGACTAGCTCACAGGGGACTTTCTTAATAAATCTAAACATATAATAGTTGAAGGTGTGACTTGCATTTTCTGTGTCTCAGTTTTTGTACCAGCTGGAGGGCCATTTGGGGGATGAGCAAAATGTAAGCCTCACTGTGAGACGTGCAAGTTCCATTTACACAGTGCTGATGGTGAAAAGGTGACAGATGTTTTCAAAAGCCAACTTGAAAAACTAGCAAAATTCTTATTACATTGTTTTCTGTTGTGATGTTGGTTGCTTTTCATTATATAATGTTTCTTGTATAACTTTCAGGTGATATGGGAAATGTGCTATGGTCCAGTGAGCCTCCTTTATTATAGATTAGTCATCTATGTGCTGTGGATTTTTCACCTAATCAGGTTTACTTAAATCATACTTAAATGGACCAGTGTATTATTAAATTAGCCCCAGTGTGCGTCAGTCTTTTAAAAATTTGCTGTATCGAGTGAGTTCTGGGAGATTGTTGATAGGGAATTAATGAATCTTGGGGGCGGGGGTGGTAGGGGAAGTGGTGGATTGAGGGGAACAAAGAAATCATTTTTTAAAGGGAAATGTTTACATTCACTTTTACTGTGAACTTTAATTACCACCAATCAGTTTAGTATAGCCTTCTAATTCAAGGCTGCAATTGCTCTCTTTCTTTCTGTCTTCGCATATAGTCACTTGTTAAATCTTGCAAGTTTTCATTCTACTCTTCTTGTATGCCTTCAAACCTATCTCACACTATTCTCTTTAATGAACTTTAAGTTTCACCAAATTGGAAAGTGACTAAAATGTCTATACCATTTGTTCCAAAGAACTCATAATCACAGACGTGCATACATATATATGTTCTCTCTCTCTCTCTCTCTCTCTCTCTCTCTCTCTCTCACACACACACACACACACACACATTTCGAGGATATTAGAGATAAAAGAAAGTCCACATAGACTTAAAAATTATTTATATAGTAATGCTTTTTTTGTAGCTAAGAACTGGAGACAGATATGATCCCCATGGATTGGACAATGACTATACAAATTGTGGTATGTGATGATAATGAAATATTACTATTCTTAAGAAAAGATGAATATCAACCATTAAGAAAAAATAGGAAGATTTCTATGAACTGATGCAAAGCATCTGAAGCAAGCAGAACAAATACAATATCTATGCCAAAACTTGAATGACCAAACTTGTTCCTGAAGAAAAGATAAAAATATGTAGCTCCCTCTGTTCTTTGCAAATGTGAGAGACAATTGGAGTGGGGCACTGAATATTCTGCCAGACTGGATGTATTGATTAATTTTACCAAACTTTCTTTTTTTCCTTTCCTTTGGATTCTTGGCTGCAGAGGGATGACACTCTGGGTAGAGAAGGGGGAGAAATGTATGTGAAAATGCAGGTGATAGTAAAGCAAAAGAAATCAGTAAATTGCAGTTAAAGGCTAGATTCCTTGCTTTCTGACAAAGGCATATTCTGTCTTTGAATGATGCTAATTCTAATTCCTGAGATATCATTCTTCTCCTCTGACTTGATCTTTGCTTATGAAAATCCTGCATGCCCTTCACACTCCAGCTGTGTCACCTCTATGAAATTTTCCTTGATCCTTACCTCTCTACAATTCTAGTCTGTTGTGATTTATATTAGTTTGTTCTGTATTGTGTTCCTTTGGGGGTGGTGGAGGTGTGCTTCTCATGCCCCACGTATTATTTTAAAGTTCCTCGAGGGCAAGGATCATTCCTTCTTTTCCTGTACATCTTTCATTGCTTAGTACTGTGTTTTACATATACTGGGCACCAGATAAGTGTTTATTGGATGAATGACTGAGTTCATAATAGTCCTTGAGTCGCTCCATTGACTTTTATAATCATTGAGCAGCTAATGTGATATTCCAGATAAGATGACTACAGGAGAAAAACTATTGTATTTGAAGTCAGGGGAGCTGTATTTGAATATTATCCATGAGACCTTAAACAAGTCACTAAATCCATCCCTACCTCTGTTGCTCATTTCCTCAGACCATTCCTTCCAGTTTTCTTTAATGGGTTCATGTGATCTACCAAATCTCTTGACCATAAACTGTTTACACATGTGTTATTTGGGCTGCCAAACTGCAGGCGGTGGGGAGCTTTTTCATTAATTCAGGTTGTATGATGACAGAAAAATACTTGTAAAATGAATTTCTGAAATGTTGAACTTAAGCTGATTTACTTAATATTTTAGACATATTTTTAAGTATGCAGGAAGGAGCTTGCTATTTAAAGAAACTCTGATAAATTCACGTTCAACACTGCCTTTTAGGGGAATTTGAGTAATTACCCCCTAATGGTTCTGTTTTGTGACTTTGATTTTTTTGTATTTTGGGTTTTATTAAAACAGTTAAGTGATACACCTGTGTTTTCATGGAGACTGACTAAATGGAGTCATGTGTATTATAGACACATATGACAAAGATTTCACTGATTTGTGTGAGGATAAATGAAATTGAATAATTGTTTTCATTGAAACCATCCAGAAGATTGGTATCTCTGTGTGCTCCTTTTCACGTTGGTAGAAGCTTTGCTTCCATTTGTGTACATAAGGGTTGGTGTATCTTGCTTTTTAGCACTTGGAGTAGTACTTTGGAAGACAATTGTTTCATCTGGTGGGTCAGACTTTCAGGAGGAAGAGGAGGTAAACATCCTGACAGTGAACTGGTTAATTCTGTGTCAAGAACAAGAAGAAGCTTTTAAGTGTATTCTTTATGTCAGACACTATGCTAGAAACTAGGGATACCCAAGGTTAAAAAGCAAATTAAAACAGAAACTATTTTCTTTCAACAGTTTACATTGTACAGGGGAAAAACCATATGTACGTAGAAAATTAAATACAAAATATATACAAAATAGGGATGGGCGTTGGGACTGGATCTCTGATTTCATCATTTTAGAGAACTCTCAGGTGAGGAAGATACTCTATCAATGTGGGTTGGCATCTTCTTTGCAACTTACAGTGGCCTAAAACATAGGAGGGCCAGCCATAGGAACCAGATTAAAATATAATTGAGAAATATTTAACAAAATAAATCAAAATACAACAGAACATAGATAATGTTAACATGTGTCTTTCTCAGTCAGTAAGTAAGTGCATAATGATTCTTAGGTATGGTTTGCTGGCCTCTGTTTCCATTTAAGTTTGACTCCATTGGAGTAGAGCACTGAGAGATTAAATAACTTGTCCACAGTCACATAGCACAGCAAGTATGTATTGAAGGTGGGACTTGAATCCCAGTCTTCTTGAGTCTAAGACTACCTCACTATCCCCTAAGCTATGCTGCCTCTCACAGTACATAAGGGTTGTTTTCTGGAGGAAAAGTACTATCAACTGGGTGAATCAGGGTTTATATCTTCCTTTGAGCTGAGTCTTGAAAAATGTTGGTGAAATCCAGCCATACAACTCCATTATATATGGGGACAGGGGGTTGGGAGGAGGAGCAAAGAGCTGAAGGACATGACCTAAAATAGCCTGAATGAGTTGTGGATATATTTACAACATAAAGGATACTCTGAAAATTTTATTTTGGGAATAATTCAGAATTGTTTAAGACCAACTTGGGCTACTATCCTAGACAGGAAAAAAATTGATGCTAGATTATTTACTGTTAGACTTACCCTTCTGATACCAGCTACAACTAGTTTTAATCATCAATTCAATACATTTAGTAAGTCTTTTAGGAAAAGAGGATATTTTTGAATGTAATAAGTGAAAATTACACTACACTTAAAGAGGTCATAGCAGGAACCACTTTCAGCAGTATTGTCACTGAAAAAAGTTCTTAGGAAGGCACGTGATCTTGCTTAAAATAATAAATATTTTTCCTTTGCAGGGATATGACAAGGAACCTCGATTAATAAATGTCCTAATAATGTTCTCTATTTTTAGACTACTCATTTCTAGCATATGCTGAAGGACACATTGTATTTTTTAATGGAACTTAGGTTTTATAATTATTTTAGTAAGCACTTCTTACAAAAGTTTGGCCTCTGACTCTCCATTAGTTTATTCTACTAATCCAATTGTCCTAAGTTATTAAAGTAAAATTTTGCTTAATGCATATACTTTTTGGAGAACTTTCCCCAGATGCCATAGAATTTAATAAGCCCACCAGTAGCAAATAATGAATGTTGATGCATAACTGAAATGATTAATGTCATAGAAAGTAGGCCAGAAACTCCTGTCTTGGTATTTTTAGCCGGAAAGGAGATGTCCCAGGTATGTAGTGGGGTGGGGTGGGAATAAGCCAGAAGGATTCAAAATAGTTTTTTCTAGTTGCAGGAAATGTTCTATTTGCAAAAGCGTCTGTTTCAAATGTTCCTTTTTAAAGTTAGTCATTCACAACTCAGAGCATGTTTTCCTATGAATGGGAACATATGTGTTGGTTGGAGACACCAGCCCCCCAAAGACTTTTTAAATCCATGGCATAACCTAAGTAACTGGCAGCATTGTAGAACCTAGCTTATTTGTGTAACAGTATTTCTATAGGAAACCACATTCAGTGTTAATGAGAACTGCCCTAATACACATTTGTTGTGTGGTAGAACAGATTGCTCTAACTGCAGCTCTTTGGCAGAAGTAGTATCTATAAGGATTGGAAGGATGAAGGGCTATATGGGAAAAGACTAAGTGAGGAAATGCCATGGAGGTAAAGAGAGGATGCATGATAGGAAGATGAAGAAGGGAGAAGAATGACTTGCTGAGGTTTAACAAGGCTTAGTGGTTAAATTGGGTTTATCCTCTTCATCCATCAGAAATAATTTCTTTTCATTGCTGCCAATCATGCTGATGGGTGGGGGGAGGGAGGAGAAGCTAGGAGTAGGTTCAGGAATAGTTTACCCTTCCTTCTTCTTTCTCCTCCATTCCACCCCTCCCCCCCAACACACCACTCTGCACTTTGTAGGGAAGTATGCTGTTTATATATATATATCTTAGTTGGGGACTACCTGTAGTAGACAGCACATCTTAAAGGTGGAACTTGCCAGGTAGATTTAATTAGCTCTCCTTGTCTTTGGAAAAAAGTTTAGTTCTTGTATTTCAAAAGAAATTGTGGTTTTTTTAAAAGAATGAATATTGAGCTTCAGGAAAAAGTTATCATTTCAAGTTATCATTATTTTTTCCTTATTAAAGATCATGATTATATCCCTTTGCCTTGTGTTTTCCCAAGGTTTAATGGAATGTGTGACAGTGTTATTACAGTGTTGATCAAAAGCCTAGTGCTGTCATATAGAGTACACACCTTTTCTCACTTTTTGTATGAAAGTTCTCTAGATGCCGCATCTAGATTGAGTCAGTAATTCCCGAATGATTATAGTTCACTGAACGCTGAAGTTCTCCTTCTGAGGTATGTTGAAGTTCAGAACAGCTCCTGTCCTAGGGGAAAATGGAATCCAAAGCCCTTTGCGCTCCGCAGTGCTGCCATCTGAAATGTGTACTTTCTGAAATCTGAGCTTAGCAATATGAAAAGTAGGAATTCTATGAGTGGTGCTTGAAATGAGAAATATCAATTCAAATATGCATTTATATTGTAAGAGAGAATTACTGTGAATGACTCTAGCTATGCAAATTAAGGGACATATCAAACTAGTAGGCTAGGGGGAAAAGCATACACTTATACCTCCCATGCTAGTGCCTGGAAGGCTCTTTACCTACCAAAGAGCCACGTGCACAGAAACATAGATTCTTAGAGTTAGGGGAAAAAACAGCTAACTCTAGGCTTTCATTTATAGATGAAGTGACGGACTCACAGTCATCCTGGGTTATAGACTGACTTGCCCTTGGATCTACTGGCTCCCAGCATGGCTCATCAAATAGCTTTGACCAAGAGGTAGAATAGAAGATCTAAGAACTATGGAAAATTAATTTGGCTTTAAAAAATTAGAATGTACATGGTGAAAAATGCTATTCACATCCAGATTAAAGAACTGTGGAGTCTGAACATAGACCGAAGCATACCATTTTTCACTTTTTGCATGTGACCACTTTTGGTCTGTTTCTTCTTTCACAACATGACTAATATGGAAATAGGTATTACATGTTGCACATATATAATTTATATAAAATTGTTTACCTTTTTAGGGAAGGTAGAGATGAGGGAGAGGAGAAAATTTGGAACTTAAATATTTTAAATGAATGTTAAAAATTTTTCTTTACATGTAATTGGGAAAAAATAAAAATACTATTTTAAAAAATCAGAGTATTTATAGGAATTGTAGTACACACTTAAAATGTGTCTCATCTCATAATGTAATTCATTATAATTAGGATTCTGGAAAACATCACAATTATATTTAAATAAGTCTGTAATCTCATCTGTTCAGAGATTTACTGAAACATTGTGACTGGTTCAACATGTCTGTGTGACTCTTATTCATTGTATCCCATTGGATTACCCCAAGGAGTGCACCCAGGGTATAGGGCATTTCCTTTGCTTTCTCCTGACCTACCAGTGAAGCATGTGGACAGGTCTACCAGTTATCCTTTGCTTGATCTGTCTTTCAATCCCATATTTAATTATTATCAATTATTATACATTTCTCTGACATCCCTTAATGGTTTTCATGCCAGTTTCTTTTTCGTTGCTGTTAAGATATGGTCCCTGTTCTCATGTAAGCTCATGGAGCTTACAGATCTATCAGGAGAGCTATATGTTTATGCAATTATGTAAGACCATGGTATAAATATACAATAAATATAACAGGTTATCATTATCAACTTATTATAGCATCAAATATTATGTCATTACCGTGCGTATTTGTGTAGAGGTGTATCCTACATGATTTACCTGATTTGAAAATTCCACGTGGACTAGGAAAATGTCTTCATAAATTTTCTGTCTTCATCTCTAGGACAGAAGTTTGCATGGAGAAAGATGTGCTTGACACATGATAGCAACTTAATAGATGCTTGTTAATTTGATGTGGTTGAGAGAATGACCTGATTTCATTGAACAGAACATTTATTAAACATCTGCTATCTAAGGGAGATAGAAAGTTTAGGTACGAATCCATTCATACCCTTCAAAATTTTTTTTGCTATTGTTCAGTTGTTTCTGACTCTTTGTGACCCCATCTGTGCACAGAGTTCACATAAACAGTTGGAGTGGAGATCTCTCTGAATTTGTGTATCTCATATTTCTTTTGAGCTACTTCAGTTCTACTTAGTTCATGTAGCACAGGACCTTCTTTGATGCAGGGTGGTCCTTTGCTAGTATCTCCAGTGCCACTCAATTGATTCCAGAGTTCTTCAGAGTGACCTTGAGAGTGTCCTTGGATAGCTTCTTGAGCACTTGCCTTGTGTGAGTTCTCTGTAAAATAGTCTTTTAGGCCAGCACGTTTGGCATTTGAACAACATGGTCAGCTCATCAGAGTTGCACTCTTTTATATATTATGCTATCTAGTTGCCAGGATAGTACACTGCAGTGGCTAATACCATGCAATCTAGTATGGCAGTCCAGTTAGTTGGATATGAAATCTGTAGCAAACCTCCCATTAGAATTAAATCATGACTTTATATCTTCAGTGAAGCAAATTAATTTTGACAGGATTATTGACATGGCTCTCATGATAGTTTAAAGATAAATAGGCAAAATGTTACTTAAATCTATTAATGTAAAATTAGTTCCCACATAAATTCCTTTCTGCATGCCTCATGTGACATTGACAACATTATTAATACTTTGGGTATTCTAATGTGTGCCATCATTTTATATCAATTCAGTCATTTTAATGGTTAATGTCGACATTTAGCACAATCATTTGAATATCCCAAGATGCTTGGTTTTCTTATTTCTCATTGAGTAGATTTTTTTTGTTCAGGTTAAAAAATGCTATGCTTAGCTGTATATTAAGATGTATATCTTTTTAGGGTTCTTTTGTATAAAATCAAATCACAACCTGTCCTGGAGCATTGAATTATGGATGTTTTAAAAAAAATTTAACCCATGTTTGTTAATCAGATAATCAATATATGTAAGTATAAAGTAGTTATATTCACTTTTTATGAAAAATAATTTTTAAATTTTATTTTATAAAATACTCAATTATATAATATAAATAATTTTATATATTTATTTTATAAAATAAGTAAAATTTTTATTTCTTCACTTCTTACTACTACTATTAGGAGTAGTTTGGCATAGTAGACCTACCTTTGAGGTCAAGAAAATTTGGGTTCAAGTCTCATTTTTGACACAGACTGACTATGTGACCCTGGGCAAACCACTTAATTTTTCAGTGTTCTGGACAACTCCCTAAGATATATTATAGATAAGATATCAGTCTTCATAGGTAGAAGTTTCCTCACCTAGGAATGTTCCTCATGTCAATGATATTACAGCTCTAATCCCTATGTTGCTATTAAGAGCAGAGGATAATAAGTTAAATTTTAATTTTTCCCAAAAAGAGGTTTCCAGGGTGAAATCCTGTTTCTATGCAAAATGCCCCATTTTATCTGTAACACAACTAGTGATTTGAATTGGATGTTTTAGCTTTTGTGACACATTTTGAGACACAGGAGAAACAGCAACTATATTATGAGCTGCATCCAGATATGTCGCATGAAGACCGTGTTTAAAGATTCCCATGGAATACCATATTTTTGTAGTCAGTACTTTATGCTGATCATTCCATTGCTATCTTTTCATTCAGGCACATTTTTATTCCAAGCTCATTCACATGGTTGTCTTAACTCTGCAGTCTTTATGTTTGCAGATGATCCATAGAAACACAAATAAGGAATTGTAGAGGCAGTATTTCATTACTAAAGCTGAGTGATGTCAGGCATAATTATGGAGACTAACATCTGGAGTGGTTTATTAAAGGGAAACCTGCCAGGATTGTTAGCATATACCAAACAGCATTAACCATATGTGCAGTTTTATAACTGTTGAAAGTTGGGGGGGCTGTGGTCTGAAGATAAATGAATAAAATCAAGCAAAGGAACTTTACTAATGCATCTTCCTCCCTGAGACCCTTTTTAGTGGAGCTCTACAGAGCAGTTTATCAGGGATTTTCAAAGTAATGAACCTCGTCCATCTGGAGAGATTTCTGATTACAGAGGTACCTGAAGGCTTGGTTGGGCTTGTCAGAGAGGTCTAGTTTGCTCTCTCACTCTAAGGGCTATCATAGGACCCTCAGACCCAGTTTGAGTCTCCACAGAATAAATAAAGGAAGTGCTGCATCCACCGTAGCTAAATGAACATGTATATCCATCTCTTATCATATGCTTCTTAAGGTGTGTATTGCTGTAGGCAATATAAAACAACATTAAATATTTTCTGTCCTCAAGATATGCTTAGAACATCCCATAGTAGGGAACTAAGAATGAACAGTGACCCTTCTCTGTAGCTTAAAGACCTGTGAGAGGAGGTGTATTTGGGTTCTATGTACCAGTTATGTCAAAGTGAAATGGAAATGAATCCGTGGGCCCCTGTTGACTTAGAAAACCACAAATTAATACTATCTATATTGGATCATTTTTTTTATGTATCTTGTTAAACTTCCCAATTATTTTAATCTAGTTCTGATCACACTCAGGAGTTTAGTTTTGACACATCTATCGTGTTCCATCTTAAGAGTTCTTTAGGATAAAGCCATGCTAGGTACATGCAGACCCTTAAAACCAACTCCATGAGTTGTTTTGCCCTTGTGAAACTATAGTAAAATACAGTTTAGACCCAAAGAATGTATTGATTTCCTCTAGGGTTCCTTTCCATGAAGGGATTTAAACAATACACTGGTTGTTGAGGTAATAGAAAGAGGTGGGTGGACTTTGGTGAACTGCCTCCCTCCCTGCCCACCTCTCCCATTCCTGCTCCAGCTCTCTCCTTCTTCTTTGTGCATGGTTATGTTGTTCCTTTTTTTGTGACTAGGAGCAATAGAAAATTCCTATGTGAAATATTGATCTGAAAAAAGAGCAGTATCTATGTTTAGAAAATAGCTCTAGAAATGATCTCAAGCAAGAAAATGTCCCCTCTCCATCTTGTCTCATCTTCCACTAAAGTCCTACTCTAAAGCCTTGCAGTGTAGGGGAGGGGGCCTTCTCTAGTCATTCTGATCTCTATTTTGCCACTGAACCCAGATGGCTCTGGAGGAGAAAGTGAGGCTGGTGACCTTGCGCAGCCCTGCCTCACTTAAATTCAGTCCACCTGTAAATCGTAGCATCTTCTTCCTGATATCGTGGTCCTCTTTGAGAAACAACAACAGTGCAAGGGAAGTGATCCTGAGTCACAAAAAGAGACAAAAGACTGTACCTGCCCTCAAGAAATTCACAATTCAATGGCGGAGACTAGAAGCAAACAATAAACAAGCTATATGGAAGACAAAAAGGAAAGCTCCAGAATTACGCAAGGTCTAGAAATGCATCCTGTAGAAGCAAGAATTTTAGTTGAGACTTAAAGGAATCCAGGGAAGGTGATTGGGAAGCTGGTAGGCGGAGATGAGGAGGGAGAACTTTCCAGGAATGGAGAAGAGCGAGAGAAAATGCCTGAAGTCAAGAGATGGAGTGTTTTGTTCATGTGACAGCCAGGAAACCAGTGTCACTGGATCTAAGAGTACATGTTCAGGATTAAGGTGTTAGACGACTGGAAAGGGTAGGAGGGGCCTTTGTAAGGAGGGGCTTTGAATGCCTAACAGCATTTTTCATTTGATCCTGGAGGTAATAGGGAACCAAAAGAGTTTCTTCGGTAGATGGGTGACGTGATCACACATGCACTTTAGGTATATGTCTTCATATATAGAAAGGAGTACCCACAAGGAGAAACCATAGATCCTTGAAGTGCTCTTGAAGTCCCAAACTAGGGGACCTCACAGCTAATTCAACTTGAGTTCAGTTGTACTTTGGCAAAATGTGAGCAGCATTGTATTTTTAAACAGATTTTTGATGAGAATTCATAATCATTAATGCCAATTATACATAAAATGTTTGTACTCTCCGACCACTCCCCTCCCTCCCCCAGCTCTAAGTGTGTAGTTAGCAGAATATCTTTCCAACAAATACATTGTTGGAGTATGCTATAAGTAAGCACTGAAGAAATCAATTGGACATACTTAATTATCACTGCTGTGTTCTTACGTTTGACTTACCCTTTAGTCTGATTACAGTCAGAATAGTGTTTAAGATTTGAGGTTTTTTTTAACTCTCCTTTGATTCTTTGCTCTGTAGAAGGTGACATCAATCAATAAACATTTATTGAGTGCCTGCCATGTGTCAAAGAAGCAAAAGCCAACCCCTGCCCTCAGGGTGCTTATATTTTAATGTCTTCATGCTGTGACTTCTGATTTTTAGAATGCATTCTTACCACCCCCACATAATTTGTATATTTGCATAAAAATTCTTTTCATCTCATATAGAAGCATTTTAGATATGCTTTGTTACCCATGTCAATGTACAGATAAAATTATACGTTTTCCTTAATGTTTGGGAGCTTTTCGTGTAAAACAGATAAGGACATGTGAGTAATAGTCACAAAGGAATAAAAATGATGAACTTGGCCCAGTGTCACTGGGTGGCAGCTGAAGTAAAGTAGATGTTAGTGGCATATAAGAATCTATTTCTTTTCCCCTTCCTATCTGTTCTTCTGTTCTAACTTCCTTTCTTTTTTTCCTCATTCCCTGTCTACCAATAGCACCCATGGGCATTCTTTATTCTCCAGCGATGAGCCTCTGAGTCAAGGAGGTCACTCACCTCTGAATTAAATCAAGCAATAAAAATACAATGAGATTTTAAAAATATTTTCCAAAAATTCAAGTTATAGTCTTTCTAAAACACCTCAATTGCATTTCTGGCAAGGAAATATAGTCACTTTGCAGTTTGACCCTTTTCATTTGATTAATAAGAAATGGAGCCCAGAAATAGAGAAATAAATGAGATCAGCATTCTAACTGAATTTTTGTTCCTAGGAAAAGTCTTCTAGGAGACTGCCATGATCCATGTTAGATATGCACTATTGCAATTTTCCATTGGAGAATAAACTGGGGAGGGCAGGCATGTGTGCTGTTCTCAGCATAGTTTCATGCACAGTGGTACTATTAAGTGATTTTTCATGGCTTCAGTGGCTGTGGTCTCTGTCAGTATTGAATTCCCTTGTCAGTGGTGATTGATGTCTCTCTTCTTATTAGCTGACTGTGGCAAGGAGGGGCTCACTGTCACCTTGTCCCTCTATGGTTCTTATGAGGGGTGCCTTGTCCCCATATTTTCTGAAGTCCTGAAGCAACTCAGTGCCTTATGTTTTCCAAGGTCTGTGGACTAAAGGGACCCTTGAAGTATCCCCAGATCTTAGAATTAGAAGAGGTTTTAGTTATTTATCATACATTTATGAAGCAATTAACTATATGTCAGGTGCTGTGCTAAGGCCAGGTATGCAAAAAAAGATAAAAACTGAATCTTTTCCCTCAAATAGCATACATTTTTGAGGCAGCCAGGATACACAGAAGATAGAGCACTGGGCCTGCAGTCAAGAAGACCTTAGTTCAAGCTCAGAATCAGAAACTTACTAGCTATGTGACCTGGACAAGTCACACTTCTGCCTGCCTCAGTTTCTTCCGTTGTAAGATGGGAATAATAGTAGCACCAGTCATTACAGTGTTGTGGGGATCAAAAGTAAATTGCTTAGCACCATGTCTGGCACATAAGAGGTATTTAATAACGTGTACTCCCTTATTCCCTAATGGAAAAAACAACATGCACGTAGCTTTATACTGATGTATTTGTGTCTATATATCTTACCTCCATATGAACTGTCTATATGCAGACAGACAGAGAGATGGGTGCGTATGTATATAGTGCATATAGAAGGTGACTGAAGGGAGTTGGGGGCTGTCGTGGTTGTCCTTCATTCTCAAAGCAGACATTAGGGAGATGATGACATCACTTGCAGTTGACTTCCATTTTTGTGAGGGAGGGCTGTGCGAGGGCACCAGCCTCACTTTCTCCTCCAGAGCCATCTGGGTCCAGTAGCCATATATTCATCAGGACAAGTGGAGATGGCTCAGGATGCAGTGGGAGACCCTGGCCCTGTTAGGCTAAGGCCTTTTCAGGTTCTCACTTAGAATGAGATAATGCTCATCCCATGAATAGGCTGTTTAAGAAGTGAGTCAAGGGATGGCCCCTTTAGTAAAATAAATAGAACTGGAAGGGGAAGACCTTCAGGGTTGCTGGCCAGAAGAGAAAGGATTATTATTTACATTCACCGTGAAGCCAGCAAGGCCCCAGATTCTACTTGGCTGGGGACCTATTGTGGTCCAATCTATGATCTCCAGAGTGAAATGGGTTTTAGGGAGGAGAAACAGGAAAACCTTCTAGAGAAGGTTCCATTTTTTTGTTGTCTTGATGTAAACCAGGGAAGTTGAGAGTCAGAGGTAAGGTGGGAGATTTCAGGCTTGGGGTAAATATAAGCAGTAAGCAATGAGTCAGAAAATGGGAAGCAGTTTGTGAACAACATCCAGTGGTCTATTAAGTCCAGTCTCTGTGTCCGTCACAAAAATCCTTTTCTTTTTTCCTTTTTTCCTATCAAGAAAGGAACTCTCTCCTATGAGAACACCCATCACATGATGGGGGGCAGGGAATCTCAAGCTAATTTTAAAGATCTTTTAAACAGTCTCAGCCAAAAGACAAAAAAATAATGATATCCCCTAATTTACCCATACAGTCGCTACATATGCTTTAAAGGAAAATACAGATTTTCTTCATCTCTTTTGACATAGATCACAGCCTCTTGACACTTTGTATAGTGTTTGTAAAGAAATGTATCAGCTGACAGCCAGCCTTCTGGGGACGAGTCTCTGAACTTACTTAGCTTTGCTGTTTCCTTTTTCTTTTTATTGTTTGTTCAATCATGTCTGACTCTGCGGTTTTCTTGGCAAATATGTGGAAGTGGTTTACCATTTCCTTCTCCAGCTCATTTTTGTGGATGAGGAAACTGAGGGGAACAGGATTAAATGACTTGCCTACGGTCACACAGCTAGGAAGTGTCTGAGGCTGCATTTGAACTCAGGAAGATGAGGCTTCCTGACTCCAGACTCAGTACTCTATGCCCTGTGCCACCTAGCTGTTCATTGAATTTAATGAAATGCCAGTTTGTTGAGATATTTCCCCTCACCCACTGGACCTATATTTTCTTTTACATTTTTAATACAATAAAAAATCCATCTATGAATATTCTTATAAGTTGTTTTTCTTTTCAAGTGCATATTTTGATTAGTAGAGTTGTTGGGTTAAGTCTTAGGATTTATTGCTTTTCACCAGATTGTTGCTAAAAATGATCATGCCAATTTATGTCTTGACTATCAACCCCAGTGTTCCTATCTCCTTGCAGGCTCTTATAACATGAAAGTGTGCCACTTTTGATTACTTTTATAATTCAGTTGGTGTGAGGTGGCTTAAAATGGTTTTCATGTGCATTTCTTTGAATAGAGCATTTGAGTAATTTCTCAGGGCATTACTTAGAATTTATTTCTCTCATGTAAATATTAATATATGTATACTTATATGATATATAGATATATATGCTCATTAGAATGTAAGGTCCTTGAGGGAAAAGTTTCTTTTTCTTTGTATTCTCAGTTCTTATCAAAGTACTTGGCATGTAATAGACATTTAAGAAATGCATGTTGATTGATAGATTTTTAAAAATATCCTTTGCCCATTTTACTATTGTTTATCATATGTTGATCTTATAATTTCCTTATAAAGTGTGTAAACCAACATATTTAATTGTTAGAATGCTTTTTCCTTTTTTTTAAAAGAATGAGGTGAAATCTGCCTTCTTGTACCTTTTACCCATTGCTTCACTTCTATTCTCTGGAACCACAGAGTAAACATTTAATCCATTTTTTTCCATAGTAGTCCATCAAATATTTGCAGAAATGATTGCATTCTTCCAATGTTTCTTCTCTAAGTAAACCCCTTCAAGTCTATCTTAAGTCTTATGATTTCCAGTTGTGAGAAATGAGCCTAACTAACAAGACCCCAGCTGTGAGAAACATGCTCACCTTAAACAAAGTACTTGTGAAATCAGGAAAGCTTTGATTAATCTTTATTTTATGTTCATTCCTCGAATGAATGGGTAGCTCCCAAGTAAGGCTACAGGAAGACTACAGTTTGTTCAGACCAATCCAAGCCCTTTTATGCTGTTCTGAGTTTTGGACTTCCAGCTATACCATCCATTGGCCACATGACTTCATGTTCTCCCCTCTGATAGACTTTCCCTCAAACAGCTTATCAAGCCCATGCACAAGTTTCTAACCTTTAATCTGACTCTGCTAGTGCACAGCTCTGATCTCTTAAAGCTGAGAGTTTCAACCCTGTGGAAGCATAACGCCTTTCTGGTTTCCCATACACTACTATCACCATACTGACTGCACTCCATCTGGATGTTCTTAAAGTTTGTTGGTGCTTCCCTTAAAATGTTACACAAGACTGAATATTATTTCCCATGTGTGACCCTAACTGCATAGAACACAATAGGATACTCTGCTTTGGCTAAAGTTACAGTTGTTCCCTGAGCTTCCTACCCCATCTTGCTGGCCACATCATGCTTTTAACTCATAATGTTTTGAGTAAGATAGGCTGCTTTCTACACATTTCCCTCTAGGTATAGATGTATTACATATTCACATAAATCAGATTTTTTACTGGAGTGAAGACCTTTGTTTATCCCCATTCAAATTCACCTTGTCAGAGTCAGCCCATTGTTTAAAACTGTGGATGCCACTCTGGATCTTGATTTTTGAAGTCCAGTTTACGAATGCTCCCTCTTTATTACATGTTGTATGTCTTCATTCAAATCATTGAAAAAAATCTTAGAACATGATATGATGAAGATAGTTCTGTGTTATGGGACAGAGTCAATAAGAAGATTGAACATTACCAGTTCATACTGTTTATAACAAGTTCATAATTTTTTTTAGTTACCATAGCTCTTTATCACCTTATTAATTTGTGCATTTTAAGTAAGGAAGAAGAAAGTGCTTATAATTATCTTTTTCTTTGTGTTAAATATTGTCTCCTTCTAGTGAGGAAATTGTATTATTTAACTGTATGTAGTACTCAGGCAATATCCACAGCATCTACGGTGGTTATGAATACGCCAGCACAGTTCTAAGTCACAAAATATAACAAGACTCTCCACATGGAAGACAGAACCAAAACATTTATTCAGAAGCACCAGAAAGCCGAATCCATCATAGCAACAAAGTAATCTATACATAATAACAATGCAGCCCCAAGCCTTCCCTCTGTTAGGCTTCCCACAAACCAGTTCTGTAAAACAAAATCACGAACAAGCTTTCCCACTCCTTTCCCAGCTCTGACTCACTTTCTGCTCCACCCCTTCTTTCTCCATCTGTTCAGCAAAATCCTCCCACCACAGGCTCCATGTAACTCAGACTTCCATGTGGCCCAGGAAGGTTATAGGGGCATATTAATGGATGGGAAAGATCTTCTCATTTACATTACCATTACACTGTGGAACTAAACTGTATAAGGGCACCTAGGTGGAGAGAGCACTGGAGCTGGACTCAGGAAGGCTAGAGTTTAAACTTGGTCTCAGACACTTACTACTTATATGTCCATAGGCAACTCACTTAACATCTACCTCTACCTCTATCTCTACCTCTACCTCTGCCTCCAGGCTATTTCGGTGGCACAGTGAATAAAGCATGGGACTTGGTATCAAAAAGATGCATCTTCGTGAGTTTAAATCTAGACTCAGACACTAGCTGTGTGACCCTGGCCAAGTCACTTAACTCTATTTGCCTCAATTCCTTATCTGTAAAATGAACTGGAGAAGGAAATAACAAACCTCTCTGGTATCTTTGCCAAGAGGACCCCAAATGGAGTCACAAAGAATTGGACACGACTGAGCAGCAACAGTAACCGAGGATTATTGTGAAGATGAAATAAGTTAATGTTTGTAAAGCACTTAGCATAACGGCTCTCACATAGGCACTGTATAAATGTTAGCTGATATTATTATTGTCATTTACTGCTGTTGCTGCTACTCCCACTACTACATCCTATTATCCATTGATAGAAGGGGAAGGAATAAGCATTTATTAAACACCTACTGTGAGTTAGGCACAGTGCTAAATCCCTTTTAAGCTCTTTAGTACCCTTTCATTTTCAAAGGTCTCTGGGCATTATGCATTTAAATTTACAAAGCCATCTTTGGCATATAAGTATAACATACAACATAACTGCTTTAGAATTTGAATATGAATTTTTAAAAATTACATCCATAGATCTCCTGTGTTATAAGTTGAAAGGACCATAGTATCTTAGATTTAGCCTCAGAGACCATTTAATCCAACATCTTAATTTTACAGATAAGGAAACTGAGGAAATAAGTTCAGTTAAAAGATCTGTCCAGGGACATACATATAGTGTTAGATGGGATTTGAACCCAAACCCTCAGATTCCAGAGCCAGTGTTGTTTGCAATATACCATAATACTCTAGTACTTAATAGTTTAATTTTCAGTCTCTTCTTATACTTAAAAACATCTTCTGAAACTAAAGGGAAAAAATAAGTTTATTCCATCAAAATGGAATACACACTGATTCATACACATATATTCAGATATTATTAAGTACAGTCTCCTTAATAATCCTGTTGTTAGCCTTTAATCCTGTAAGCCTTTATCCAGGGCTTTGTGTACATGACCAGCATAACAGCCTTGATTTAGACCATCATCAGAGTATGGCAATCTCGTGATCATCCATTGTAAACAAAAGGATCATTAAAGAGGTTTTTCTTTTTTTTTTTTTAATGTTTTTCTCTTTCCAGTTTTTTTAAATGAGGGAAGGGAAAGGGTGAAGGCACTATTTCACAGGGATAAAGAGAACTGAGGAAAATTAGAAAGTTCTCTGATTCTAAAAACCAGAGGAAGATTTACTGACTTGAGGCCCTCACTGGTTTACAGGAATCAACTGGGATTAAGGAAGAAACTAGTAGGCGTCATGCAATGAAGCTCATGTGCTTAATTATGTTTCCTTTCTTCGATGTGTAAGTTTCAACCCCTCCATGCACCGTAATAAGAGGAGAAGAAGCATAAGTGACATTGAAGATATTCATACTTTGACAATTAGAGATAATAATAAAATCATGACAGTAAAATTGCAATGTGGCAAGAAAATGTAGGTCCACATTGAACTTTGACTTTTGACTTTTTAAGTGATCAAAAGGTCAATTAGCATTGATCCTTTAATTTTATACAGAGATTTCATTTGGAGCATATGACTTTTTTGGGGGGGGATTTGAATTGCCTTAAGATTTTATGAGAACTTTCAAATGATTAAAGTACATTTTAAAGTTCTTTATTATTAAAGTGTATTTTAAGAGTAATTTTCATATTTGTGTTTTGTGTTTATACATTTTGTGCTTTTCCCATTTGTTAGATTAATACATTTTTATTTGTAATTTTGATTTGCTCCATAGGGAAGGAGAATTTATATAAGCCTAGTCATCATAATACATAGAACATGATAAATTCTTCTCTTCTAATCTATACAGAGTAGAATGACATATCCCCTAAATTGTTTAGGAGGGAGAAAATTTACATTTGCCTTGCGTGTTTTGAGAGGGTCCAGGTTATCCAGCCTTTAGTTTATAGGGAGAGCTATCTCTTTTCTTTTCATCAGAATTTGGTTTCTGAAGTTTGAATCAAAGAATCAAATAAAACATAAATTACAATAGACTTTTTAAAAATCAGGAGTATACAGTATAATGCTTTGCAAAGTACATCTCATCTACATATATCTGTACATATATACACATATACATTGTGAGAATATAATGGACTGGGATTGACTCCTTTTCCAAATAGAAAAAAATGAAACTCAGTAAGTCAGTATGCTATGGTGGAACAGCTATGGCCTGGGCACCAGCATAGAAAACTGATTTGGTTGGTTTACATTGCCTCTCAAGGGCAACTACGAGGTGCAGTGGATAGAGCACTGGGCCTGGAATCAGGAAAACTCATCTTTATAAGTTCAAATCTGGCCTTAGACATTTACTAGCTGTGTGACCCTGAGCAAGTAATTTAATCCCGGTTGCCACAGTTTCCTCATCTGTAAAATGAGCTGGAGAAGGAAATAGCAAAGCCATTCTAGTATCTTTGCCAAGAAAACCCTAAATAGGGTCTCAAAGATTTGGACATGACTCAAAATGACTGAACAATACATTGATTCCCTGGCCAGTAGATGAGTTGTGATAATTTTAGCCATGAATATGTATGTCATTTAAAACACTCTATGGTAGTCTTCTCTGAACTTGATAACATAACACTGAGAATACTGAATTGTGAGCAGAGTGTATCCTAGACTATATTTAACTGTACATCAGTGGACACAATTCATGAAAAGCCTAATTGTCAGCAAGAAAACCTCTTGTGAAAATGAATCAGCTTTTAACTTCATATTAAATTATTCTTTTCTAAAAGACTGAAAACTATAATCAAGTTCTTTCTATGTAATTTACCACAGATTACTACTTTAAGAGAATAACATGCTTTGTTAAAAAGCTTTTATATTACTGGCTTAAGGTGTTCCTTCCTCCATTTGAATTAAACCTTGCAATCTGCTGTTAGATGCTCTGAGCTTTTAACCTATAAATTTTTACAATGAAATTGTAATGAGTGTTGAAACTGGTGTAGATTATTCAAAATAGGATTAAATTAGCTTTTGTCACCTCTCACCCTCCAGAGGAAGAAAAGAAAGCAGTTACTTATTGTTCAAAGATGGATGTTTTATGTACTAGCTGGTAGAGGAAGTCTCTCTTTGGTACACATGATTTTGCGTTTCCATTATAAGTTAATTGTTTTGATGGTGAAATATGGGTGAATATATTAGGAATAATGATAATAATATTTCTTATGTCATTATTTATGATAAACCGTAACAGTTACCAATTGTATAGTGCTTTAACATTTGCAAAATGTTTTCTACGTATATGATTTTGTTTGAATTCATCATGAGGTAAGATAAGTCAACAAGCACTTATTAAGTACCTACTGTGTGCTAGTCACTGAGAATTCAAAGAAAGAAGTTCACTGTCTAATGGAGGTTGGCACTATTATTATCTATTTTACAGATGAGGAAACTGAGGCTGTGTCTTAGTATACGTAAGGAGAATTTTGTTCTTTTCAGAGTTTAGTTTCTCAGGATCCAAGGCCATGGTAATGTCTAGTTTCCACGTGTTAGATAATTCTCAGACTAGCCCCAAGGATCCTACATAGTAATTTCTAGAATTATATTGATAGGTGGTCCTACTGAGGCTGCACCCTGAGATACAGAGTGACATAATGTGGTACTTACTACGCTTGCACCTAATGACGATATTGCCAAAGTTAACCTGTGAGGTTGTTGGCAATATGCCTTCTTTTTCTGTTGCCCTATAAAGCAAGTGGGCAGTTGTCAGTGAGTGGGGAAATCACGGGGAACCCATAGGGAAATCCATAGGGGAATCTATAAGGGAATATGACTGTGTGTGCCTCACCAGGCCCCCATTGAGGCTTGAGAGGTTCTTGCACAAGCTGTGCCTGTCTCAACTGACTCCATGTAGAGGTAGT
This sequence comes from Bettongia penicillata ogilbyi, assembly GCA_023548195.1. Classification (NCBI taxonomy): domain Eukaryota; kingdom Metazoa; phylum Chordata; class Mammalia; order Diprotodontia; family Potoroidae; genus Bettongia; species Bettongia penicillata. The sequence goes on from JAJHZJ010000060.1 coordinate 1,256,373, forward strand.
TACCCCCTTTCACCCCAGCCCCAGTGAGAAGGGTGATTAGGGAATGCTGTGGGAGCTGGTACTCCCATTATTAGCAATTCCCTCTTGAGAAGACTACACTAGAATAAAGTAAGGTTATTAACCCCTCTGAAGCTGTCTTCCTGTCCTTCCTGTCTGACCAGATCAAGACTAAACCTGTTAGAGGCTGGAGTCTAAAAACTCCAGTGCCTTCTGTGTCTTAACTGTGAAACAGGCAGGATTTGAATGCAGGTTTTACTCTATCCACTATGCTACCTAGCTGCCCAAAGTTTATATATAAATATATAGAGTACAAATTCTCAAAGAATATATGCAGATGCCTGCAATATATGTATATTATATATATATATTTATAGATAGATATAGTAGAGCCTCAGTTTATGAATTTAATTCATTCTGAGATTGTTTGTCATGTGACTTGTTTATATTGCAAAACAAATTTTCCCAAAGGAAATAATGTAAAGTTGGATGATCAGCACCATATCCCCAAAAATATTCCTATAAAAATAAGTATTTATAATTTAAGTAAGTTTTTTTTTTGTCCCTAATGCACCTGAAATACAATAGCAATGAACCATACACAAAAATAAAGTCCAAATGGGTACATAATCCAGGTATAAAGACTGATACTATAAACAATTTAGTGGTGCAAGGAATGGTGTATTTATCAGATTTATGGAGAAGAGAAGAATTTTTGACTAAACAAGAGATAGAAAACATTATGAAGTGCAAAATGGATAATTTTGATTATATTAAATTGAAAACTTTTTGCGCAAACAAACCAAATGCAAACAAGAATTTTGGCAACTAGTACCTGTGATAAAGGCCTCATTTCTAAAATATATAGAGAACTGAGTCAAATGTACAAGAATACAAGTCATTCCCCAACTGATAAATAGCCAAAAGATACGAACAGGCAGTTTTCAGAAGAAGAAATCAAAATTATCTATAGTCATATGAAAAAAGTGTTCTAAATCACTATTGATTAGAGAGATGCAAATCAAAACAACTCTGAGGTGATGTGGTACCTATCAGATTGGCTAACGTGACAAAACAGGAAGATGATAAATGTTGGAGAAGGTGGGAGAGCTGGAACACTAATTCATTGCTGGTGGAGCTGTGAGCTGATCCAGCCATTCCAGAGAGCAATTTGGAACTATGCTGAAAGGGCTACAAAAATGTGCATACCCTTTGACCCAGCAGTATTGCTTCTAAGGCTGTATCCCCAAGAGATTATAAAAATGGGAAAGGGTTCCACATGTACAAAAATATGTATAGCAACTCTCTTTGTGGTGGCCAAAAACTGGAAATCAAGGGGATGCCCATTCATTGGGGAATGCCTGAATAAATTGTGGTATATGAATGTAATGGAATACTATTGTGCTGTAAGAAATGATGAGCAGAAACACTTCAGAGAGGCTTGGAAAGATTTATATGAACTGATACTGAGTGAAATGAGCAGAACCAGGAGAATTTTGTGCACAGCAACAACCACAGTGTGCGAGGATTTTTTTCTGGTAGAACTTCATTGCAATGCAAGGACTTAAAATATTCCCGGTGGTCTCTTAAGGCAAATGTCTTCCACATCCAGAGATGGAAGAACTATGAAATTTGATCGCAGAATGTAGCAGATCATTTTCTTTTGTATTACGTTTTGGTTTGTTATATGATTTCTCCCACTCATTTTAATTCTTCTATGCAACATGACTAAGGTAAAAATGTATTTATTTGGAATGTAAGTGTAGAACCTATATAAAATTGTATGCCAACTTGCGGAGCGGGGAAGAAAGGGGAGGGAAGGGGGAAATTCTAAGTTATGTGGAAGTGATTGTAGAACACTGAAAACAAATAAAATATTTAAAAAATACAATAGCAATGATTAGTACACAATATAAACTGAAAACAAAATAAATTAACCTGCATTTGACTTTTGAGATGAGTCGTGGCAGTGTGAGGGAGATGAGAGGGAGGAGGAAGAGGAAGAGGAGGAGGGGGTTATTGCTGGAAAGGAGAATCTCCTTCTGTGAGACCATCGGGGATTTCAACATCAGGAGTGTTCTGTCTTAGGCTGCTTTCACTAAAATGGCTAACCTACTGCCTTCACTTATTTTTCGTTCTTAGAATCACTTTTATGTCTTGACTCTTATTTTTTCTTTGTAAGTTCACTTCTGACTAGGAACCTGTCTAATATCACTTGTCTTTTACTTTTTTTTAAGGAGGTGGAACTTTTAAAAGATAGCTGCTTTGATTTGGAATTGTACTTTTAAGAAGTGATTCAAGCAAAAAAACCAAAAAACATTGCCTTAGTTGAGCCTCATCCCTTTGCGAGCCATTCAAGTCCAAACATGGTGTTCATACCGCTAATTTTGGTTTGTCCTGCAAGACAATTTTGCCAAAAAATTTTCCTCATCCAGCAAAGCATATGTAAACCAGGTTACTCATAAACCGAGGTTCTGCTGTATTTATATTCTCCTCCTGTTGTTATGTGCATAAAATATCAGGAATCCCAAGTTAATGATAATCAACACCAAGCATTTATTAACTACCAGGCACTTGGCTAAGTGCCGGGATACAAAAAAGGGAAAAAGGTGTCTGCTTTCAAGATGCTCACAGTCTGTTGATGGAGATAGTATGTACATAAATGGGTACATGGAAGATATGTATAGAGTAGATGGAAGGTAACCTCAGAAAATTACAGGGATACTGGGAACATTTTTTTTGAAAAAGGGTAAAGGATTCCCTTTATGTACTGTTTATTCAGGATTAGACATGTATAACAATTACTGGTGATTCTTACATTATGTGGTAAGTGAGATGAATGAAAATACCAGAGACCAGTAGGTGGGTGGTGCAGTGAATAGAGACCCGGCCCTGGAGTTAGGAGAACCTGAGCTCAAATCTAGCTTCAGACACTTGACAGTTACTAGTTGTGTTGCCCTGGACAAGTGACTTAACCCAGATTGCCTCACCAGAAAAAGAAAAAAAAAAAGAAAATACCAGAGATCACAACAGGATAATTAGTCTGAAAAGAGATACAAGGTCAAAGGACCAGAGTCTGCGTCTAAGGGGTCAGGAGACCAGGAAAGGTATCTAGGAGCAGATATGAAGCCATAGAGGCTGTTTGCAAGTATCCAGATGGAATTTCCAAATCTGGGAAAAAGCTCTCCTGGAATACTGTAACACTTTAATCCCTTTCTTAGTTTGGTCTCACATCATATACCTTATTTATCACAGTGCCTACAGTAAACTCCTTGAAGATGGGATTGTCTTATTTTTTTTTCTTGGTGGTTGGTGGTAGAACAGCATGTCTCATTATAGCTTTAAAAGCAAAATGCTTCACCCAGGGAATACAATATCTTAGCATCTGCCTGCTGTCAGGCAGTCTATCTAAACTGAACAGTTTTGTTTTCTGTTAATTAGCCAAAATCTTATCTTCTTGTAACTGGCCCAACTTCTGCCTCCTGGAGAAACACAGAATAAATATGCTCCCTTTTCCAGATTATAGACCTACAAATATTTAAAGAGTGATATTATATGTCCCTAAAATCTAATATCTCACATTTTAACTATTCTATTTTAAACTCTTTGTTATAAGACAAAGTTTCTAGACCCCTGTGCATCTCGGTCACCCTTCCTTTGGGCACTCAGTAGTTTGAACTTCTTAAAAAATGGCACATGGACCCAGAGCACTGCCATTGTGGGTTGACCACCACTAAGTGTACAGTGGGATCGTCATCTAGCTTTAGTTGGACACGATAATGCTGTGAATAAAATAGGTTGCACATTTTTTCAGCTAGTTCATACTATTGGCTCATTTTGAACTATTAAACCCCATCCAACACCAACAAGATGAAATCCAAGAGCTAAATAAGAAAGTCAAGAATTTTGATTCCAGTCCAACCGACATTTATTGCTTAGTGCGTTACAGACTTGCTTGGTGCTAGGGATACAAAAACAAAATGAAAAGTAGTCCTTGTCCTCAAGGAACACATATTCTATTGTGAGATGCAACATGTAAACAAATAAGTAGAGATGATATCAGGATCATGACATTATAGTCTAACCCCTTCATTTTATACAAACTTTTACATAATCATTTGAAGAAGGAGAGTGCTAACAACTAAGCTCCATAAATTTATTCACTTAAGTATCACATAGGGGAGATCTGGCTTGACAGCAGTTGGTATAAAAAAGAAATAGAGCTTAATAGACCACAGGCTCAGTGTGGGCCCCAAAGGTAATTGGCTCCTGAGAAGACTATATAACTAATGCACTTCTAAAAATTATAGCTGCCCAATGGTGTAATAGGCCAACTTGCATATTAGTGAAGGCTTCCTCATTGCAAATGTTTAAGTAGAAGCCATCTGTGATTGGGGTACCATGGACAGAATTCCTGAATTAGGGAATTATTCATCGGCCTTCCCACTCTAAGTTTGTAGAATTTTTTGTCAGGACAGAAGAAAGACTTTACTTTTTTTTTTTTTGGAGGAGAGGGTGAACATATATTTATGCACCATGGAGGTCCTACAGATCTGAAAGTTTGCTGGCATTTAGTTGCTTTACTGATTTCCTTTGTTCTGTAAGAATCATAATTTGTCTTCGGTATTTTTGTTGTATGTATGCAGGAATATGTTGAGATGAGGCCACTGGGAATCTTACATGCCCACATAATGAGGATTATGTGCGTGTGTGTGTGATTTTTTTAAAAAAAGCTCCACAGCTGTATTTTGTAAAGTCTTTTTAGGCAAGTCCAAGAAACTGATCCTTATGGCAAGCTACTGACAATGCCAAGTTTAAAATTACATTGGAAAGCTGTTTTGTACTTACTGAAGTTGTTATAAACAGTTGAATTATCCTTCTTTTTCTCCAGCAGGAGAAAGAAAGTGAATGTGTGTGGCCTGGCATTGTATATTTTGGAGAAGGACTAAATAAGATTTCTTCCAACCTTGTAAAACATGGCATCTTTGGATCAAAAGCAGAAAACATGGCCAAAGAATATTTTGAACATTTTAAATATGTAAAGATTGGCTCTTGCAACTATATTTTGACAGCAACTCTGCTACCTCCTAATTGAAGAGTATGGATTTTACGAAGATGTTTTCATGTTTCAGGGTATGGCAATACTTGTAATTCCTGTTCATTCTTCTGTGCATAACCATCCACGGCACTTTTTTTAGATTCATTTAAATATTAAAATACTAGAATTTAGTGAAATGAACATTAGCTTAGGAATTAGAAGATCTGGGTTCAAATCTTGCTCATCATTTATAAATTGATCTTGGGCAAATTCCTTAACTTCTCTGAGTTTCATTTTCCTCATGTACTAAATGAGAGGGGGAGAGGGATAGGCTATTTGCTTTTTAATGTCTCTTTGAGCTCTAAATATGTTTTTTCTAACTGTATCCTCCATATTTGATGGACCCTAAGCCAATTGAGATGTACATTCTCATTCATTTTCGACTGCTATTGACTTTTTTTGCAGGGAGGGAAGGGAGAACATACTTTAATTCTAACTTTCTGTATGTGGTATGCCTAAAGAAATTCCTATTGTACCAGAGAAATCTTAAAACGCTTCTCACTTTAATTGATTTGAATTGAAGGCTACACCTTTAATGAACAGTTTAAACTTGTTTAGGAATGGCTAGGTGGCAGTTTGTGAGGCATTTGGGCATTTTCGTGGGCTGAAATTTCAATATGTATAATAATCATCATGGTTACTGAAAGAATTGGTGTGATGATAGGGTGTAAAGAGAATATTTTCCAGAATATTGGAGACCATAGTTTCATTGATTTCTGCCCTAATCAGACCCCATCTTGAGTACTGTATTTAGTGCTTGATACCATATTTTAGGAAGGCCATTGAGTTGGTGTGTATCCAGAGAAAATAAGACCAGGATGATGGGAGGACTGGACTCGGTTGCAAGGACTTCAAAAGTTAAAACATGAAAAGGAGTAGGAGGACATGGTAATGATCTTTAAGTATTTGAATGCCTGTTGTGTGGAAGAAAGGTTAGGTTTATTTTTCTTGGCCACAGCAAATAGAACTATGAGCAGTGGGTGAATGTAGCAAAGAAGAGATTTAAGGTAGATATGCGGGAAAAGAATTAACAGAGTTTTTTGAGAAGAAAATGGATTTTTCCATTTCCCTATCATTGGATGACAGCTTGATGGGGATGTCCCTAACTTTTGGTCAGGGACAGGTTGAACACGGTGCCCTCTAACATCCTTCCATCTGAGATTCTGTAAATGTATTTGTGAAGACATTTATAGGGATTAGTACTTGAAATGAAGTGATTCCCTAATTCTAGGCATTTGGGAACATTTTGTGAGTTAAAAAAAGATAATCCTGTGCAGTGTATATTATAAAATAAGCTTTTAATTTGGGATTTAGAATTTATGAAGTTGTCTTTTCCCATTTCTTAAACTCTTTAGATTTGACTCTGAGGCTGCATATGAAGATGACCTGTAAATTTTATATTTCTGTATTATTTAAGAGTGAGATTCCTTTCATTATGTGGCAGAAGCTGAAAAAAGAGGAAACATTTTGAAAAAGCTATTCGTTGTTAGAAACTTTAACACTCACTTGAGAAGAGCAATTAAAAATGAACTCGTGTCTTAGTTCTTTTTGGCATTGTGTCAGTTCTCAATTGAATTTCAAGTTATTTTGTCTTACTGCTCCAAAGAATATGTATGATTTGATTATTCAGCTTTTTGTCCTCAGTAACAAGATAAAAAAAAGTTTTTGTAACTACAGTGACTATACAAAACTGCATAGAGTCAACCCAGATTTAAACATTTGCCAGACTTCTTTGTAGTAAGAGGGAAAAAAAGAGTGTAAATCAAACTTTGTTCTTTAAAAAAAGTTTGTATTGCTATATTTTGTTTTTATATTACCTTCATTTATGAAATTTGTTCTCTTTTGCTGAATCATCACCTATTATCTGTTCTCTTTCTGTGAGTATAACTCAAACCTCTTATTTGGGTCTTTTTCTCCTTTCTGTTCTGTTTCCGCATCCTCTTTCCCAGTGATCCTCTCGTTTCTTAAGGTTTTAATTATTGTCTCTATGCAGATGATTCCCAGATCTGTATTTTCAAATTTTAAGTCTCCTCAGTGTTGGTGCTACATCACTATCTATTATTGGCTTTTTGCTTCCTTCTGGATATCTAATAGGTACCTCAAACTCAACATGGTCAAAATATAACTTATTATCTTCCCCCAAAAGCCATCCTTCTTCCTAAATTCCTGATTTTTTTCCTTAAGTGTACTATCATCCTTTTACTGAACCAGGTTCATGACCTTGGGTGTTATTCTTGAACTTTCAACCACCTTCCCACTGCCCATATTTAATTCGTTGCCAAGGGTAAGGATCTTTGCTCTAAATGTAGATGTTTTTCCAAGACTTTTGTTTTTAGCTTTCTATTTTTATACTTTCATGATTCCTGATCTTATCTTCCATCTATCACTTCTAGCTAGATGATTCCCAAATATCTTCAGCAGTAGCCACTTAGCCATGAACTTCAGGCCCCTACTTGTAGATGCCTGATGGATATTTATACTTTGATTACTCTGTCGCTATAATTCCAGCATATTCTTACCTGTTGCTGTAAGAAGCTGTAGCATGTGCAGCAGCCACATCCAGGTAAAACCATGGTGGCTGACTGGTTAAATCATGTTGAGTGTAACTGACAAGCCTCAAACCTGTTGGTAAGTTAGGAAGTGTCTACTCCAAATATGTGAAGACTTATCCTGGCAGAATAGGTAGATGAAAACAGTTTGTTCCAACAGCCATGAAGACAGCTGAAGCAGGCACTTAGAGCTAGGTCAGACATTAAAGACACCAAGGTCAGCCACTGCATCCTGGACCACTGCCAGTCTTCTTGACTTTTGTCTTGCCAGTGGACTTTAATGATATACGTAAATAATCCATTCTCCCAGAACATGTCTGTAAACCTCAATTAGTACACACACAGGAGATACAAAGTCATTTTGGTAGTTTCCTAAGTTAAACATAATTGGGAGGGTAAATGATGAAAAATGCTTCACAAAGCACCTTATTTTTTCTGCAATTCAATAAAAATGTCTTTCAATTAAGCCAAGTGACTCAGCTATCTTATATCCCCACCTAAATTAGGGGAGATAATTAAGAGTTGATTTATTTATGGCTAGTTTAAGATGCATAGAGCACAGTTGCATAATAATTTGAAGAAATACCTCTACTTATGTCTCTTACCACTTTCCTTCCCATAAGGCAAATAATGATGAAGCTAAAAACATTTATATTATTAAAAGTGTGCCTCCCGCTTACATGGGAACCCTGAGTACTACAGATTTGTTTGAGAGAGTTTTAGTATGCTGACACTTTGATTACTCCTCACCTCGTACACAACACCAGGGGACTTATTCTGTAACATTCTTGGCCTTCCCCTTTATCATAATTGTGGAGTGTCACATTTTTCTGATGGAGATAGATTTAGAACAATTGTTGATTGGAAGCTCTTGATAAAAAAACAAGGAGTTCGAACAACAGACTGTGCCTTGAAATTCAACAATGTACATCACTCATCTATCATAATTTAACAAATGGAAAAGATCAAGACAAGCTGCCATCCATCATATCTATTTAACTGCACTCCAGAGTGAATTAAATTGTATTTAACAACTTTTATATTGCACGATTTAGAGACTTATACAGAAAAAAGCACTTTTTCTCCATCAAGTTATGGGTTTCTGTTTATCAGTTTATGATTTTGAAACCTGTTCAAAAACGTTCCATTCCTAGTAAATATTCTTCAGAGTCTTTATTGTCTATTAATTCTATCCCTTCAGATCTAATCCTTAATATTTAGAGCAGGTGGCAATATAATAATAGAAGGAATACTTTATTAATTTATTAGGATATCACAAGAGTAGTATAAAATGTTAGATACTTCTGCTGAGTATATAAATTTTCCATATTTAAAATAAGCTTATTTTAATACAGATAATATCCAGCAGATCCTGGTAGATTATATTGTCATTTTTTTCCTGTACCAGTTACACATTAAAGTGTTTGTAATGATGTGTATGTGTGTGTGTGTGTGTGTGCATATGCATACATGAATTTAAGGTTTCTTAGAAATTAGCTAATATAACTCCCACATTTTATATTTAAAAAAACTAGGTCTTAGGGAGATTAAATGACTTGTCCTAAGGGCCTTAGTGATAGAGCTGGTCCAGGGTGCAGGCTTTCATATTTCCTGACTCTTTTTCCTTCTACTCTACCACGGCGTCTCCTCTGTATATCTACAGTATAAAGAGTGCTTTACGCTGTTGATCTAGGATCATTGAATTTAAAGAAGAAAGGACCTTATAGATCACCTTGTCTAACTGCTTCTGTTTTTAAAAAGAGAAAACTGAGGACTACGGAGGTAAAGAGACATTAAAACATAGATCTGAACCCAGGACCTCTCATTCCCTATTCAGTGTGACAAATCTTTCCATGATGCTACATTTCTGTGACACTCAAATTATTTCCAGTTTCTCTGGAGAGCTAGGGGAGAAGGTGAAGGTGATCAAAACTAGATTGCAGATTTCTTTTTTTTTATTCCAAGTACTTAGTGCAGAACCTGGCGTATTTTTTGTTTTGGTGCTAGTCATTTTCAGTCGTGCCCGACTCTTCATGACCCCATTTGGGGTTTTCTTGGCAAAGATACTGGAGTAGTTTCTCCTTTCATTCTCTGATTCATTTTACAAATGCAGAACTGAGACGAACAGGATTACGTGACTTGCCCAGGGTCACGTAGAGCTAGCAAGAGTCCAAGGCTAGATTTCAGCTTAGAAAGAGGAGTCTCTGACTCCAGATCTGGTGGAGCAGCATAAAATAGGCACTTAACAAATGCTAGCTGATTGGCTAATCAAAATGAGGAATACTATGACTATTTAAATGGTCCAGTTTCTCTCAGTACTAAATTTGCAAAGAGAAGAAGACTGAAAGGAAAGAGACTATGATTTATTCTTTTCTTCATAAACCTGCCCATATGCATCCATCCATCTATCCATCTATCCATCCATCTATCTATCTATCTATCTATCTATCTATCTATCTATCTATCTATCTATCTATCTGTCTGTCTGTCTGTCTGTCTGTCTGTCTATCCATCCATCCATCTATCCATCCATCTGTCTATTTATTTATCTATCCATCCATCCATCTATTTATCTATATTTCATACCAGCTCTCTGGTGGCTACCAAGTTTTTGAAGGATTTATATATTTTGTCTTAGAATTTACATGATTATCTTGGATAACTGTGCTAAGTAGTGGGGATAGAAATAGAAAAGCAAGGTAGATGACTACAAATTAACTACAGAAGCAAAGATTACAATTACCTATATATTCCATTTCCCTCTATTGATTACTTAAAAATTCCAGACAGTTTCTAGTGATAAAAAGCACAAAAATCAGGAAAACAAGTTCAGATTTGTCTTTATACACTTTCTAGTTGTGTAACCCTGGTCAAGTCACTTAACCTCTGTGCCTCAGCTTCCTGATCTGCAAAATGGCGTTAGTAATAGCACTTACCTCCCAGAGTTGTTGTGTAGATCAAGTAGAATAACTGTAAAGGTCTTAGCCCAATACCTGGCACAGAGTAAGCACTATATAGATGTTAATTAGCTATTATCATTGTAAAGATGATGATGATGATGCGGTTATCAAGGAATGGGATACAAAACCTTAATAAGATGTAACTATTTTTCATATTAACAAAGTATCATGGATAAATGCATACCGTACATTGAAGCTAAAATCTTGAACCAGCGCCAGCCTACCTCTCACCAGAGGTGTTAAATGATAGGAAAAAGGGCTGAAATAAGTTTCCTTCTAATTCCTCCTTCTTGCCAACTATAGGAAACCCCAACATGGAAAAGCAAAGAGTGAGTATAGGCAGTTGAGTCATTATAATTAGCTCTTAAATAATGGGGCACTGACATTAAGTAAATACGATTTTACTATATTTTAGACCATCAAAGGAGTTATTAGTGTTATTTTTAGAAAGTTAATATAAGGTTCTAGGCACCTAGGTGGTGCAGTGGATAGAGTGCTGGAGTGGATAGAGATAAGGTAGACTCATCTTCCTGAGTTCAAGTTTGACCTCAGACACTTAGTGGCTCTGTGACTCTGTGGTAGTCACTTAACCCCTGTCGGCCTCAGGTTCCTCATTTGTAAAATGAGCTGGAGAAGAAAATGGCAAACAACTTCCGTATCTTTGGCATGAAAACCCCAAAAGGGGGCCTTGAAGAACTGGACACAGCTAATTGATACAGCAACAGTAAGCAGCATCAGTGACCCAGTTTGGAATCCAGCATCTACCACTTACTACTGGTGTATTGCTGGGCAGGTCATTTCATCTTTCTGAGGCTTGGTTTCCTCATCTATGAGAGAGACTCTTAAGATCTCTTCCAAGTTGAAATCTTGGAATTTCCCAAGGCTTTGCCACTTGTGAACATTGAAATAACTGCATATGATACTAGTGTATCATACTTCAGAATCTATCTATAAACAAAATATTTGTTTTGGGAGAAAAACCCACCAAACAAACAACGGAGAAATGAGCATTTCTTTACGTCTTAGTGAAATCCATTGTTAGTATCATTTTGCAATTATCACTCAAAGTGAGTGGTATCCCTACTGATTACTAAAATGGCAAGTTCTGAAAAGAACTTGAAAGTTCACATATACAGTAATTCATAAAAGTGCCACAGAAGGATTAAACACAAAATATGCACAAAAGATCTAGGAATCGGGTTTACATAGACTTTTTAATCCCTGTTTGGGTTAATGACAAGATATCTATTTTTTTAGACTCTTCCTTTTTTCGCCCTCTTTTCTCTGGGTCACTGTGTTCTGGCCTCCTTGTTACCATGTCTTTGTGTAACTCCTGTGCCTTACTGTTACGCCACCTAGCCCTGCTCTTGACTATTCTGATAGCAGTATGGGTGAAAATAGGAACAAGAGGCCAGGTGCCAAGTATTATACTCACTTGGGATATAGAAAAACCAGAGTGTGTAAAGGACAGTAAATCATTTCATCTGTAAAATAGAATGTTTTATGTGCCTGAAGATAGGGAGCCTAATAAATATGTTTTAAACCCTTCCAAAGACTCTACACTCCTTTATTGCCTCATTATACATAAAACTTTGTGAAAAGTATGCAACTAGACTATAAAGATATATATTCCATTCCCCCCAAACAAACCTCAGACAGAAAGGCTAAATCCTTGAACTAGTCAGTGATAGATGGGGGATTTTCCTGAAGCCAAATTTAGTGTATGACCCATCAAATGAATCCAAAAAGTTTCTGCCATCTTAATTGGCAGGAATTCCAAGAACGGCATTATGTCTTTAACAAAATTTGTTGGGAATTTTCTGTTTCAGAGTATCATGCTAGATACTGGAGGGATACACATTTTACATGGCATTATCCGTATCTTCATGGAATTTACTGTTTAGTAGGAGAATATGACAGATAATAGTAAAACAAAGTACACAATAAGTGGTTGCGTGTTTGTCCTTCATTCTCAAAGAGGACCATGACATCAGGGAGATGATGACATGACTTGTAGTTGACTTGATTTTGAGTGAGGGAGGGCTGTGCAAGGTCACCAGCCTCACCTTCTCCTCCAGAACCATCTGAGTTCAGTGGCTATCATATGTCCATCAGGAAATTGGAGGTGGCACAGGATGCAATGGGAGACCCTGGCCCTTTTAGGCTAATGTTTTTTCAGGTTCTCACTTGGAGTGAAGTAATGCCCATTCAGTGAGTAGCCCTCTTTAAGAAGTGAGTCAAAGGATGGCCTCTTTAATAAAAAAAAAATAGAACTGGTAGGAGAAGACCCTCAGGGTTGCTGGCCAAAGGAGAAAGTTACTATTTATATTCACTCTGAGTCAAGAGGCCCCCAAAATAGCCATTATGAGGTGCTTGAAGATTTGTGTCTGACCCTGTGGCTAAGAGTATTATTGACTCAGGGAATAAAATTTCATGCAGGGGTAATAGTTAATCTTAGTTTTAGAGAATTTCAGTTGAGATGGGGACAGGACTATATTCCAGATATAGAAAAGGGAAACAGTGGGATTAAGATTAAAAAGTATGGGATATGGATAGGGAGCTTGGTATGATACCATTTTGCTAGAGCATAGCATATCCCATGCTTCATGGGAAAGGTGTAAGAGAAATCTGGGAATGTAATGGGAATGTAAGCAGAAGGTGGATGGCTTTGATTGCCAGGGTAAAGAATCTGAACTTTATTTGGGGAATAATTGGAAGCCATTGAAAGATCGTGATCAGAGGAGTTCCATGACCATATCTGGGCATAACAAAGTCGAGTTTGGCAACAGTATGAAAAATGGGATTGCTCTTTGTGGGGGAGGTGTTGGACAGGAGGGAGTTGAGATGAAAAGATCATTAGGCATTATAATATTTCAAATATGTAAAGTTTCAAATCAAAAACTTTCATTTTTTTCTAAATAGATTTTAAGAAAGGGAGTGGGGCAAAACGTGGAATTAAGTTGTGCAGGCAGTTGATAAAGATGTGTTATTTGTTTTCATTCCCAAATCTGAGCGTATACATCTATTAAATGCTTTAATTATAAGATGGGAGAAATTTATGAATATTTTATTTTATTGTTCCTTGATAAAATTTATGTTGATATTCATACGGAGTTGGAAGAAGAATAAGGAGATGACACCATGACATTGTCATTTTCTTTTAAAAATAAAACTGAAGTAACATACTGGAAAAATGGTCATCTTTAAAGGTTGGCTCTTTCAAAATTAATTAGAATAAACTGCAAAGTATATCACTGTGCTAATTCTCAATTTTCCGTTGTATTTGGTATCCATCTTGGAATTTGACGATCAACAATACTATAGTATTATTATTTCTCCATGCTCTACAAAACCCCCTGTCCCTGTTCCCATCCTAGCGGCCCAGGTTTGCATGCCAGCCTCAATGTGGATTACTTGACATCACTTCTCCATGACCTAGAATGATCCCTTGGATGGGTTGGGATAGGTGTCCTAGTTTGCATTACTCTCCAATGACTGTTTGAATAAGAACAGCAGCAGCTATAAAATGGGAAAGTGCCTGAGGAGCTTTCTACCTCTCTCCACATCCACTGTCAGCCTGGCCTTCCAGCAGCACTGCTTTGTTCTATTACTTCCCTTCTCACCAGCAGATTTCCTAGGACATCAAACATAAGCACCGCTCCCTGAATGCAGGCTTCTCCAAAAGTTGATCCTACCCTAACTCATTCAACTTTTCTTCCTATTATTTCTCAATTCCCATTGCTGCATCCCCCATGTCATCTGGCCAGTGTTCTTCCTGTTCATTGAATACTAAATTAGCTTTCCTATTGCTTTGCCTTTGCTGATGCTGTGTCCTCTTGCCTGGAAGGTCTTTCCTTCTACCTATCAAAATTCTAGCTATTCTTTAAGTCACAAGCTGAGTTGTACCTTATTCCTTTTGGATTCCTTATCCTAGTCCTTGTTCTTTCTGGCCCCTACCCTCAGGTTAGGAAGCATTTATTTCTATTGATGACCAAGCCCCGTAATGTGAGTCTAGATAATGTTAAAGCATTGATATGGAATAATATCCCAAAATTTTCATTGATTTTAATTGTTTATTTCTTATTATTTATATCATATTTATTTCCAAGCATATCCCTACCTATCCTTTTGTCCCTCAGACCATTTCCTCATAATAAAGATTTGTAGAGAAATAAGAAAAAAAGAAGACATTCAGCTAAACTAACCTATGCATAAACCCTCTTTGACAGTGCATGCAGTATTCCTTTCCCATAGCCTGTCACTTCTTCAGCCAAGTGAGGTAAATTCATTGGTAGTTCTTTGAGATCAGATCTGGTTATTTATAACCACAAAAATGTGCAGTTTCAACTTGGGGGAAGGGGAAGTTGTTCACCTGTTTTCAGTTGTATCTGACTCTTTGAGACTCCATTTGATGTTTTCTTGTCAAAGTTACTGAAGTGATTTGCCATTTCCTTTGCCAGCTCATTTTACAGATGAGGAAATTTGAGATACACAGGGTTAAGTGACTTGCCCAGGGTCACACAGCTAGTAAGTGTCTGAGGCTGGATTTGAACTCAGAAAGATGAGTCTTCCTGACTCCAGGCCCAGCACTCTATCCACTGAACCAATTCTTAATGTATTTATTTTCATGAGTTCTCTGTGATCAGCAATAATCTCTTGTATTTGCAGGATGTATTTTTAGTCATTGAAACCTTGTGGAAGCAGCTCCATCAATTCTGCAAAACACTATGTTACTGCTTGTGACATTATAGCTAACATTAATTATATACTCTATATAATTAATATAATTATATATTAATGTTAATTATACATGTCATATTAGATATAACATAATGTTATATATTATTGTAACTCTCAAGCTGTTGCACTTTAATAATAATATTATCTCATTTGCTGTTTACAGAAGATCCCTACTAGGTAGGTGCTGTCATCCCCATATTACCGATGAGAAGACTGAGTCTGAGAGAAGTGAAGTGACTATGGCATGCCCAGGCTCACAAAACTAGTTAGTGTCAGACACAGCATTTGAACTCAGGTCTTCATGACTCCCAAGTCTAAAGCTCTTTCCACTGTGCCTTTAAGGTTAAGATCTGAAATCTTAAGAAAAGTCTGTGCTTCTGTGTGTCTTCTGATTGCGAAGATTATGCAGTTTCATCGTATAGAGCATTTGGTTCTGAAAGGAAATATGAATTCTTTTTAGTACAAATGAGGGAGCCTCACTGGCACCACCTGAACACATTCAGAGGAAATCAGTTTCTTTGTCCTGTAATTGCTTTCATCAGTTTGGGAAGGTGGAAAACATATTACAAATCCCAGTGGAAGAAGGTCTCAGGCAGGGAAATTCCTGCCTGTGTGAATGTTTGCCATGCTGGTTATTTATATTTGTCAAGTGCCATTGTTATGCTGATGTACTATTGTCTGCTGTACCCCAGTTTTAGAAATGACACTCCATCTCGAGGAGCACTCTGATGATCATTTCATTAACATCCTTTTTGTCTCCGCCCCTCCTTTTTTTTTTTCTTTTTGCAGGGTTTGCTAGGTTAATGAAAGAAAAATGGCTTCTGGAGCATTGGGGTTGGGGGGACAGAATAGTCTGAAAATCAGCAAATACATAAATGAAATAAAGGTGAACGACAATGCAATGTAAGTCCTAGAATATGACATAATAAGTTGCATAAGGTAGATGTAAACAAAATGTCGTGTATGGTTCATGAGGTGGGTTTAGCATTCCTGATTGGGCTGTCTGAGGTTTCTAGGACAGACAAGTAGAATATGGAAAGGAACCCTATATATGGTCATCCTAGTCTATTACAAGTTACTGTGCAAGCCCAAGGAAGGGACTTCTTTTCAATTATAGTGAAAGAGAAATGTTACATCCAAAAATTATGATGAAATTGTCAGATGCTCTGTCAGACATATTTTGTTGTTGGCTACCTAGTATTTTGTACCTAGTATTATATTCTTCTGATAGCTTGAGGGTTGTAAAATTATTCTTAATTCATGTACTCTTTAAGTGAAGGTCGGTCCATACATGCTTTCATTCATTAATACTTAACTAAGAGTCTTGCTGTGTGTATCAAGATTGTTTCTGGGCACCGTGGAGGAATATAGTGGATGCTGAAAACGTCCCCTGCTCTCAAAGAGCCTCCTGGCCAGTTGAAAATACCTTTATAAGCCAAAGAGTATTAAATGATTTCTGAAGTTAGTTCTTTCTCTTCCTTCCTGGCCAGGATTTCATTGTCTTGATGTGGAAGTAGCTAAAAATAATCATGCCCTCCCCCCACCAATACATACACCCAAAGGAAGAAGCAGCAGTAAACTAAGCTAAGGTAATAATGGATTTATTATTATTTACATTCAGCTTTAAGGCATACTGGACTGAATAGGTTCAACTTGCCAAAGTGGGATTCAAACTCACTTGCCAGAAATTGTATTCGGTGAATTATTTCTCATCTGATGTGTAATAATAATTCACATTTATGTATTACTCTACAGTTAACAAAAACACTTTTTGTTTTTAACACAGCATTCTGTGAAAGATAATTATTATCTGTGTTTTATAGATGAGCAAACAGGTGCTTAGAGAAATTAAGTCACTTGTCCAAGGTCATAGAGCTTGTAAGTGTTGGAGGCTGGATTTGAATTCAAGTGTTCTGCTTCCCAAGTCCTATATGTTTTGTCCTGCCAATGATCATTTTTTATTATCTTAATTTGTTGATATTTTTTGTTTCCAAATCACACTTTTTTCTGAATATATCCTATCCCCCTTCCCTATTAAGGGATCCCTTCTAAGATTTAAGAAGAAAAAAGAAAAAAGAAATCTAGTTGACCAAAATCAGCCTTCACACTGATCCTGTTCGACAGCATATACAACATTTTACATCCAGCTCCTTCCAACTCTCACCATGCCTGCAATGCTCTCCATTCCAGGGAAGTTCATTTCTTAATTCTTTTCTGAGGTTTCTGCTGTCCTTCAGTCCACTCAGTTGTATCCGATTCTTTGTGACTCTAATTGGGGTTTCCTTGGCAAGGATACTTGAGTGGTTTGTCATTTACTTCTCCAGCTTAATTTACAGATGAGGAAACTGAGATAAACAGGGTTAGGTGACTTACAGCTACTAAGTGTCTGAGGCTGGCTTTGAAGTCATGAAGATATCTTCTTGATTCTAAGCCCAGTGCACTATCCACTGTACTTCCAGCTGCTTCTGAGGCTGAGCTTAGGCTTTAGGTGGCTCAGTGAAGACCTGGCACCAGTGCAGGAGTCAGGAGAACCTAAGTTCAAATCCCACCTCAGACACTTGACACTCACTAGCTGTGTGACCTTGGGCAAGTCACTTAACCTTTGTTTGCCTCAGTTTCCTCCTCTGTGAAATGTAAAATAATAATAACACCTCCTTCCCAGGGTTTTTATGAGGATCAAATGAGAAAATAAAAATAAGATACTTAGAATAATGCCTATCACATAGTAAGTGCTATGTAAATACTAGCTAGCATCCTTATTATTGCTATTATTGTAATTACACATGAAGTTGTATTTTTAAATGTCAATTTTTAACTCTGTTTACTGGCACTTCGTGCTACCTAAACATGGAACCTAGAAGACTTTGACCCTTCTGCCTAGGTGTTCTAGCTCAGTGTCAGGAAGAAAGTATGTTCTAGGTTAGAGACTACTTCAGTACAGGATGGAGGAGATGTAATGATGCTTATGACTGGTGTTTGTTTGCCTCCACACCAAATGGGAAAAAAGTAATTAATTTGATTTCTTCTTAAAATATAGAGTCAGGCATGTATTAAGTGTCAGATTCCATTCCTATTCCTAATCCTTAAAAATGAAACCTTCCTTGAAGTCCTTCTCCAGTGCACCTAATCATGGCCTGGAAATAACTGGGTACTTGAAGGTTGCATCTGAGCTCTGAAATATAGGTGTTAACAGTGGAAAGTGTTGCCTGAAGATAAGCCTAGCTCCATGTGGGTTGCCACATCACCAAGGAAAGCCATTTGATTTGGGCTTTAAAGAATCTATGCAGATTTAAGCATCCTTTTTTTACTTTATTATTCTTGATTTTTGGTCTGTGCTTTCTTTTACAACATGACTCATATGAAACGTTTTGCATGACTGCATGTGTATAATCTATATAAAATTGCTTGCCTTCTCAGGGAGGGGAGAGACTTTGGAACTTAAAATTTAATAAAAAACCAAAAGTTAAAAATTGTTGATTTTTTTGTAATTAAAAAAAAGAAAAATTAAAAGAAAAAGAAAATGCCCCAGGAATGAAGTGCAAGATAAAATGGCTAACTAATTAGAGCTATCCAGAATTGGAACGGGATACCTTGGGAATGCCCTTGAGGATACAACTCCATTATTGAAGATCTTCAAATTAAGACTAGATGGCTATTTATCCATCAAGGGAGTATTTTTCCCCCAAGTATGACTTGAAACAAATGACCACTGGGGCTGTGATTTTTGTGATCAAATACAAAACCTTCAGTACTGTTAAGCTTTTATGGGAAACTGGAGATTTATTAGACATATAGAAGCTATGGAAAGAAGCAGACATTTTTTTGATTCCTGATATAATTATTATTTCATATACTTGACTTTTTGGGTAGACTAGTTTTCTATTAAATTTGATGTTCAACAGTAATAAAAGGTGATTAAAAATTAAATATATGTAGACTAGAACTTAAAGCATCTCAAAAAAAAAAAAAAAGAACCTATAACTAGGGTGTGGAAAGAAACCCCATATATGGTTCTCATTAATCCTAGCCTACAAGTGATTGTACAGACCAGCAGGTGGCTAATAGAACTCACAAACTCAACTCCTGAGAGGATTTCAATATGCCATACACCTAACCAAGCACATGTGTGACTGGAACTGCAGATTATTGAAGTATTAAAGAAGGTACACTAAAAAATAAAGTAGTGAGATAGAGAAAGTGTGCACACTTGCTCATTATACAACGAATTGTTCCTCCCTCATTTAAGTAGTAAGCAAAATAAAGACTGTTAACGCCCTGTTCTCTTGCAAACATTTTTGACATTGCACAGATAAGCTAAGGAGATAGAGCCCTTCATGTACCCATTAGGTATATATGCTTTGATTTAAAGTTGCAATCTGTTTGATATGGAATTGTTTACTGTTCTCTGGAACACAGATGAAGAGCCTCCTTGGAGGCCAAAATAACTGTTTTTGTTGTTTACTTAAAACCAGGAATGCTTTCTAAATATCAGGTGTTCTCGTCCCAACTTTTAATGTGTTCTTATCTATTAGGCTGTGTGTGCTCAGTAACAACTGCAAAACTCATCAAATAAATGGAAAAGATTACCCATGAAATCAGACTCCCAACTTGTATTTTCTCACAATCAATGGGAAAGCATCACACTTGTCTTTATAATGATATTGAGATTGACGGCTTAAATCCATTTTAAAGCCTGAAGCCTAAAGCAGGCTCTATGTGTAAGCAGTCCATAGTGAACCTTCCCAGAGGCCAGTGATTAAATAACAGGAAACAGCCTTGATGGAAATGGCCTGCTAGGAACATATGGGTCCGAAAGGAACATTTGGAGCTCAGAAAGACTGTAGTTGGAGGAGACATGGGATACAGGCTGAAAATTGATTGATATTATATTGCATATCTGGTCTCTTGAAAGCCAAAAAGACAAGGGTGTTAAAAATGAGAAACACTGAGAATGAAGATTATCTTCATTCAGCACATACAGTATTTTTTACCTTGAAGAATTTCAAAGCAAACTTTGTGTGGATTTTAAAAAAAGGGAGGAGAAAAGAGCCTGCAAATTATAGGCTGGTGAGGTTGACTTAAATTCCTGGGAAAATTCTGAAATGGACAATTAAAAATCAGATTAGTAAAATCTAGAAATGAAGGAGTGATTACAAAGAGCCAGTATATCTTCCTTAAGAACAGGTTATGCTCAGTGGATAGAGCACAGGCCCTGGTGTCAGAAGGACCTGAGTTCAAATTAGCCTGAGATACTTGAAACTTACTAGCTGAGTGATGCTGGGCAAGTCACTTAATCCTGATTGCCTTAGCAAAAAACAAAAACAAACAACAAAACCAGGTCATGCCAGACTAACTTTATTGTTCTTTTTGTTAAGAGTTATTATAATCTAATGATATTCTAAGAGATGTCACAATCTAGTTTTCCTGGCTTTCAACAAAACATTTCTTAGAAGTGCTTTACACTATTCTGATAGAAAAGATGGAAAGGAGCAGTTGATAATAGAGTTAGATGGACATAAACTATTTGAACTTGTGTGGTCTCTTACTTATATGTGACTCTTCATGACTACATTTGGGGCTTTCTTGGCAAAGATGCTGGAGTGTTTTGCCATTTCCTTCTCCACATCATTTTACAGATGAGGAAACCAAGGCAAACAGGGTTAAGTGATTTGCCCAGGATCACCTAGTAAATGTCTGAGACTGCATTTGAACTCAGGTCCTCCTGTCTCTGAGGTTGGTACTCTATCCACTCCACCACGTAGCTATCCAATACTGTTTGAATGGCCAGGCTCAGAGTGTAATTGTTTAATATTTCAATGTCAGATTGGTAGGTCTCCAGTGAAGTGCCCCGGGGATCTCTGTTTAATCTTCCCAGGCTTAACGTTCTAATCAGTGACTTAGATAAATGCACATGTGGCACACTCCTCAAAATGTCAAGTTATACAAAATTATACAATGTGAAGGGATAGTAATACATAAGATTATTACAAGCTACACTATTGGGTTGAATCTAAGGAGATGAAATTCAACTGCCTTCAGTTCTGCATGCCAAAATTTAAGTAGAACATACATGAACTGGAGATTGTCAGGAAGAAGACAGCTGGCATAGTAAAGGGCTTTGAGTCTGTGTCATGTAAAGATTGATTGAAGATATTGGGCATGTATAGCCTGAAGGAGAAAGATTCAGTGAGGGATCATTTGAAGGAATCTGATGCTGACAGAGAATTTAGACTTATTCTTTTTGTCCCCAGAGGGCAGAACTAGGAATGCTGATTGAATATTGCAAAGAATCCACTTTAGGCTTGATGTTAGAGACAGTTTTTGTAAAATTTAGAGTTTACCCAAAGTAATGTGGGTTGCCTTGGGAGCTCGTGGATTTGCCCACATGGGAGGTCTTTTAGCAAAAGATGGAAGCCACTGGTTGTGTATAATATAGAGGGTATTTATTGTTCCCTTTTTGATTGACATGAATCAGATGTCCATTCCAACTCTAAATTTCTGTAATTCCATTACATCTTAATTTCATTGATTTCAATTCAGCAAATACTAGAGTGGATAGAGAGATACTAGAGTGATTTGCCATTTCCTTCTCCAAATCATTTTATAGATGAGGAAATGGGGGCAAATAGGGTTAAATCACTTGCCTGGGGACTTGCAGCTAGTAAGTATCTTAGGCCAGATTTGAATGCAATGAGTCTTCCTGACTCCAGACCCAGTACTCTCTCCACTTTGCCACCTAACTGCCCATATATTTGAGAAGAAATTACGCTTGAGTGATAACTGATTTAGAATGTTGCATTTCAGTTTATAAAATCTGAATTAAAAAAAAAAGTTCTTTTGGTAGAGAGTCCAGAAATCCAATGGAATGACTGCTATTATAGGAAAAGGAAAAGGGTGCCCAACAGAATGTAGGATTAGCAAAACTATAATGTTGCTAGGTAAATTCCTGGAGTGGTGTAGGAGTAAAGGGGGGAGGGAGTGGTCCCTCCTTTTCCCTACCCCCATTTCAGAACCATTTTAGCTGATGGCAATATTGTTTGCTGCATGAATATAAGGATGTTAACATCATTTCCCCTTTATTTATTTATTTTTTGCCATGCTGTTTTGACAGGGGTTTAGCTCTTTAGATAGTAATAGGCCATTAATTCCCCTCTACAGTCGAAAGCCTGATATCATAATACCCTTTGGGATACCCAAGGATGTGAGCTATCTTTTACTTTAAAGGAGATCATACTTTTTTGTTTTCCTGTGGCCATGTGGAAAGTGCCTGCCTTCACTGTGGTAGGGCTCTAATGCATATTTAAATATAATATGGCCTGGCTCCATTTGCTTGGAATAGTTGTAACCTCTGTAACAACTGACGAACAAATTATACTATAATATATCAGGAGCACAGAAGCACAACTTTCTTGCAGATTAATTTAGTATTGTAATTCTGTTTAAAAAGAAGGATCTCTGCAAAAATCTCTATATAGCAACATTTGTGTTTAAAAGTGAAATGGCCTCTCTACCTAAAATCTGACATATCTCTTTCCTAGTAAAAGCATTTTAAAATGTATTTGTACCTGGTCTGATGAAGATATCCTAACACTTGTGCTTTCAAATACATTATCTAATTTGAAACTCTGAAAGCTGCTGTTTAGATGTAGCCTAAGATGACTCATATGCCATTTTAAGGACAGTTAATATTAAAATATGACGTCTTTGACTTACTAAGTAAGATATTTACTTCAGGTATTAAGAAGCAATATTCTTAATAGCAGAATGCTGTCATAAAATCTCCACGTATTCAATGTCTTTTTCTCTTTTTCATCCAGCTGAAGTGAACTAGAATGACAGGGTGATTGTGTATTTCAGTAGGGTTTAGAAATCATACTGTTACCTAAGAACTACCATACTACAGGGTACACTTAATTTCAATTACAGTTAAGATTTTAGCTACTAAAATGACTTAAGTTATTTTCAAATGATTGTCTTAAATTAATTAGCTTAGCAGATGGTATTCATGACTTAAACAGTTTACTCACCTATTTTTCCCTCTGTAAGGCCTTTTAGGTTTGTCTCTTCCTTTTCATTTCTAGGAGAACCCCCTTTTGATTGGAGGCCTCTGTGGATTGCAGGGAGGAGTCAGTGAAGGCCAATGGAAATTTAGTTCAATTCAGTTCTATAAACATTTTTAAGTGCTTTTAATCCATCCTCCACTTTTGACAGAGGTAACCTTCCTAGAAAACGTTGCAAAAGTAAGAAACATGAATGTTGATACATTGAACGTACAGGAAATAAGGGATTATGTTCCCATGACCACCAAAAACTAATCTTTTGATATAGATTGCTAAAAATATACTTTGCATACAAATCTAATATGACTTTTCCTAACACAGTTAACCATGAAAAAACCCATAAGATGTAGTACACAAAACAAAATTGGTAACATGCAAAACACTTTTTCTTGCTAGTAATTCCCTAGAAATGTGACTTTTTGTCTTAACAGCTGAATGTATAAAAAAATTTATTTCAGACAGTATTCATTACAATTTCAGACAATATTCATCTACACTACCATAAACACTTTCTTCTTCTTTGTGAATATAACAAATTACCATTTCATTAACACCAAATTCAAAGGCTGGCAGTGGCTCCAAACCTTCCAGGACAAAGTTTAACTAACATCTTTACTTTCTCCCTAAGTTATATTACTGCCCTTGCATGCTTGGGTGTAGAGCCCAAGGGTCTTGACCTAGGCTTTGGGAGCCATCATTTCCTTTTTTTTTTAATTTTTAAAATTTTTCTTTTTTCAATTAAATTATTTTATTTGTTTTCAGTGTTCTACAGTCACTTCCATATATCTTAGATTGTTTTCCCTCTCTGCCCTCCTTCCCCACTCCCTCCCTGAGATGGCATACAATTTTATGTAGGTTCTACACATAACTATTGGATACATTTTCACCTTATTCATGTTGCATAGAAGAATTAAAATGAATGGGAGAAATCATAAAACAAAATAAAATGTAATACAAAAGAAAACAGTCTGCTTCTTTCTGTGATTGAATTTCATAATTCTTTCTCTGACTGTGGGAGGCATTTTGCCTCAAGAGTCCATTGGGGATTTTTTTAAGTCCTTGCATTGCAATGAAGTACTAAGTCTACCAGAAAAATTCCTTGCACACTATGGTCGTTGCTGTGTACAAAGTTCTCCTGGTTCTGTTCATTTCACTCAGCATCAGTTCATATAAGTCTTCCCAGGCCTCGCTGAAGTCTTCCTGTTCATCATTTCTTATAGCACAATAGTATTCCATTCATACACCACAATCTATTCAGCCATTCCCTAATTGATAGCTATCCCCTTGATTTCCAGTTTTTGGTCACCACAAAGAGAGCTGCTATAAATATTTATGTACATTTGGGACCCTTTCCCATTTTTATGATCTCTTGGGGATACTGTCCTAGAAGTGGTATTGCTGGGACAAAGGGTATACATATTTTTGTAGCCCTTTAGGCATAATTCCAAATTGCAGCTCACAGCTCTACCAACAATAAATTAGTGTTCCAATTCTCCCACATCTTCTCCAGTATTTATCATCTTCCTATTCTTCATGTTAGCCTTAGGCATGATGTGGTATCTCAGAATTGTTTTGACTTGCGTCTCTCTAATCAATAGTAATTTAGAGCATTTTTTCATGTGACTACAGAGAGCTTTAATTTCTTCCTCTGAAAACTGCCTGTTCATATCCTTTGACCATTTACCAATTGGGGAATGACTTGTGTATTCTTGTGCATTTGACTCAGTTCTCTATATATTTTAGAAATGACGCCTTTATCACACACACTAGTTGCAAAAATTCTTTTCCAGTTTTCTGCTTCCATCCTGATCTTGGTTGCATTGGATTTGTTTGTGCAAAAACTTTTCAATTTAATGTAATCAAAATTATCGTCAAAAATTTCTTCATTCTCCATAAATCTGATCAGTACACTATTCCTTACTCCACTGATTTGTTTATTGTATCAATCTTTATACCAAGATCATATAGCCATTTGGACTTCATTGTTGTGTATGGTATCAAGCATTGGTATATACCCAATTTCCACCACACTTTTATCCAGTTTTCCCAGCAATTTTTGTCAAACACTGAATTCTTATCCCAGAAGCTGGGGTCCTTGGGTTTATCAAACCACAGATTGCTATATAAATTGACTACTGTGTCTTGAGTACCTAACCTATTCCACTGGTCTACTTAGGGGAGGGGGGAGCATCATTTCAGCACAAAACTTTGAAGTTTAACATCAGTGAAAATATATAAGAAATGTACTGGGAGCTCTTTACAGCAGGAGGATGAACAGGACAGTAAAGTACCTAGGAGGATGTCAGCTGCTCCACAAACTTCCCTGGATCACACAGCTCATTTTTTTGTCTACTGCGTATAGCTGAGAATGTGTGCAGCTGCCAGTGCAAAAGTGAAAATGAAGTTGCTAATAAAATCGCAGGAATGCTTGAACTCCCTGTGAACATTGAGGATTGGCTTTTCTGTGTGCTAAATGGTGGAGATACAAATGGAAGAAAGACAGTTCCTGCTCTTTGGCACCTTACAATCTAATGGGAGAATGACCATACAGAAAAGAAAGTTTCATCAACTTTGCATTAGGTGACTAGGATGTGCCTGGGACTACATTAGCTGCTGGTATCACTGAGACAAAAATCAAAAGGTTCCTGCTTTTAAGAATAGCAATTAAATCTTCAATGTCATTGCTATAAGGAATTCTCTGATTAAGAAACATCCTGTATGCAGTTTGGCCCCATCTCTGCAACATGCAGGCTTAGAAAGTTGCAGGAGGCATTGAGAAGTTAAGTGACTAGCCCAGGGTCACACAGCCAGGATGTATCGGACTTGGTACTTGAACTCAAGGGTTTCAGACCCCCAAGGTTAGGTCTGTATACATATTGTTATGCTGTTGCATATTTTTGGTGGTAACATATATGTACACATAAGTAAATCAAGAAGTATAAAATTAGATACAAAGTAATTTTAGGGGAGCCTCTAGCAACTTAGGGATATCAGGACAGTCCTTGTGTTGGAATCAGCTCTTGATCTGAGATTTGTAGAAAGCTAAGAATGAGGTGAGGTAAGGAGGGGAGTGCATTCCATACATGGTACAGCCTGGGAAAAGGTATGGAGACAGGAGATGGATTTCATATGTAGGGAACAGCAAGTTGTCCAGAATACATGATGAAGATAAACCTGGGAAGAGAGACTGGAGCACCAGTGTGAAAGACTTTACATGCCAGGGGAGTTTGTGTTTTATCTCAGAAGATTCTTGGATAGAGGTACTGAAATTAAACATTTAGGCTACATTTTCTTCCTGTAAAAAATATACAAGATTACCTTTTAACTGCTAAGAATTCCAGTTGTGGGATTCAGAAATGTAGTGGCATAGTAGAGAGGCACATTCAACCACCTTCTTGGTGCATCATTGGTTGTGTTTGTCCTTCGTTCTTGAAGAAGACCATGACATCAAAATGATGACATGGCTTGCAGTTGACTTTATTTGAGTGAGGGAGAGCTGGTACATCATAATGGGAGTTTAAATTGAGAACTGAAAGTTGTTTTTATTTTTATCATAGGGTGTCTATTTGATAAATAGAACTTTGCCGGTTCCAATGGGAAGAGCCTAGAGTTTTTAACTGTGTAGTCTGAAAGTTAATGCTTGAACTATAGCTACATTGAAAGCATTTATAAACTTCTCAATTTTAGTGGTATCCAATATTTTCATTGTATTTTCCTCATACTTATCAATGTCGAAAGTATGGAGTACCTAAAGTCAGCGATTGTAGACAACCATGTCCTGAAACCTGTCAGGGTTTTTATTAGCATTATTTTATTATTTCCTAACAGTCTAATTTATTTCTGGATATGCCTGATTTCTTCCCAGCCTTGAAGCAGACAGCTCTGACTTTTACCGTATACATCTGTTTTGACCCATTCTAGGGTACTGTTGTATCAGGAAGCATGGGGATTTGGTGTCATAATAGCAAACATAACAACAGCAACAAACAGTAAGAATGATCCATCTTGTACATTACCGGATTATTCAGTTACAGTTCTCCTCATGTTAGAGCTCTATTTAAATAGAAACAGTCTGTACTGCTTGTGGAGTAATTCTAAACCACATGGTCTGTATTTAAGGGTGGCCACAGCCTGGCCCCAGATGACCTTTCCAGCCTAATTTTTCTCCTTCCTTTCCTTCTTCGTCTCTTCCTCCTTTCCTTCCTTCCTTTTCTTCCTGCCTCTTTTCTTCTTTCCTTCCTTCTTTCTTTTTCACTCTCCTTTTCCTTTTCTTTCCTTCTTTTTTTACTTTCTTCTTTCTTCCCTCCTTCTTTCTTTCTCCTTCCTTCTCATTTCCTTTTCCTTCTCTCCTTCTTTTCCTCCTTCTTTCCTTCCCCCTTTCTCTCCGTTTTACCCTCCTTTCTTCTCTTCCTCTTTTACATCATCATCACTAGTATTTAAATCTTTCTTTAAGGTTGGTAGAGCTTTTTATTGTCACCTCGTTTGATTCTCACAATTCTGTCAGATTGGTGGGGTTATTAATCCTCATGAGGCTGAGAGAGGTTAAGTTAAACTGAGGTCTTCCTGACTTCCAGTCCTACCCTCCGTCCCCATCCCGTCTAGCTGCTTGAATATGCAGTGCTCATTTTTATGTTTTATTTCTTGTTATCCTTCACCATAGCTGCTCTTACCCCACCAAATTACATTGATTCCATTGTTTAAATACTTTGCATTGATTTATGTATTGATATTTCTTCCTCCAATAAAATATATGTCCCTTGAGGAACTGACCTAGATATCCCTTCTGTGTACACACATTTGCAAAGACACATATATACACACTGTAGTGGAATTTTTTTAGGAACCCGAGAGGGTCATCACTCTTCAATCTGGGTTATTGAGGTCAGGGGTCAGATAATAGCAGTAAGGAGTCCATTGAGAATGAAGTGATCATTTTATTCAACTGGGTAGATAGCAAGGTGGAGAACATCTTCAATGAGCCTGACGTAAGAGCTTTTTATATACATATTTTTTAGGGGAGCATTCATAAGCTAAGCATTATTCAGAGTAACACTGTGTGAAACAAAGAAAAGAAAGATGGGTATTCATTAAACACAGGTGGTTAGACAAAAAAGGATGATATACTTGTTGGAGAAAATTGTACATTATTTGTTATAGGAGATAGATAAGGGTGTTATCTTCTGAATATAACTGATCACACTAAATCAAAGAAATCTGCCCTTGGGCCAGACAGGGAGGAAAACTTTCCCAGGACTCTGACAGTCTCCACCTTCAGCATCTAAGATTTTTAATACCTATAAGAAGCAAAAAGGAAACACTGAAGGACATTAGCTGCTATAGCTGGTCTTGTAGTTCCCAGCGGGTCATTTACAGTAACATTGTTGATAGAACAAAATGGAGTCAGCATAACTCGAAGAAGGGGGACCATATCATGGAAACCCATGTGAGGGAAGTTCATGTCACAACACCAGAGGATTTTAAGGAAATGGAGGTGAGGAAACTGTCAAACTCAGGAAACTTGTTGAAGTCAATTTCTGGGGCCATTTGGGGAGGGTAATTTTGTCTACTTTTTCCACAACACACATACCTATATGCAAGTAGTGCAGTGGATAGAGCATCTGTGCAGGAGTCAGGAGGACCTAAGTTCAAATCTCACCTCAGATGCTTGACACTCACTAGCTGTGTGACCTTGGGCAAGTCAGTTAACCCCAATTGCCTCATTCTGGGTCATCTCCAGTCATCTTGATGAAGATCTGGTCTCTGGATCCAGATGACTTTGGAGGAGAAATGAGGCTGGTGACCTGCACAGCCCTCCCTCACTCAAAACAAAGTCCAGGTGTAAGTCATGATATTATTTCTCTGATGGCATGATCTATCTTCTTCAGTAGTGAAAAATGAACACACACACATATATGCACACATGGATATGCACATTTTTTCTTTTGGGGATAAATTTCAGAGATTAGCTTGGATTCTTATAATTCGTCCCTCTCCAAAATAAGTAACTTCATGGCACTGTTAGAAAGGCAATGGCCTGTTCTGTTTATATCTTTTTGAGAAATAATGCCCTTTCTAGATTTAGTATGTCATTTGAGGAATGCTGTTTAGTTTAGAATCTGTTTCTAGATACGTGTTATCATTGTTCTATCTCCTTCTTAAGTAAATAATACAACTTGGAAAGTTAATCACTTCAGGAGTCCCCTAAATGATTAAGAGGTAATGAGGGGCTTCTTACCCCTAATGCAGCATTGAAGTAGGATGCAGTTCTTCTTATAACTCTCCAAAACTAATTGAACTTTCTTAAGGAAAATGACTGGTTTCTCCAAGATACATTATTTGCAAGGTAGCCAAAGGATGCTACTTTTTCTTGCAGAACTTTGGGTAAAAATCCATTGAGAAAGCACAAGAGGCTCTCTTTTCTATGGTAACTTGTTCTTTAACTTATATATAGATCCACCTTTTGTTTGTTTTGCCTTAAAAATAATGAGTAGTCTGAGGCAATAGTTTCCTCCTTTTCCTCTTGGCTTTAAGTACCCAAATTGAGAGTTTATAATGGTAGAATGATTCAGGTTAGATTTTTGTTTGCATCATTCAAACCATGACTATTATCTAAAAATATACTGGCAGAGTGGAAGTTGTAATAAAATCATTTTATATTATTCCATGTGGATAGTATCCATGTTATTTTTTTGTAATGAAATTGTTTGTGATATGAAATTACACGATGAGATTTTGGAAGATCATTCACCTGGGAATCGTTAAAGATTCATGATAAAAGCTATGCAGTGAAAGTGATTGGGGTCTCTGCTAGGATTAGCTGGAACTGTTTAGCTTAGGTTGATCATCTCAGTAGTCACTGCCAATAGAAATATATCTTAGGAATTTAGCAGTAGATCTTGCAGAGGTTTAAAGTGCTAAAACAAAAATGGGTGGAGTGGGAATAGAACGCAGGTCTGTGTTTGAGCATGAGTATACGTATGTGGAGGTAGGTAGGATGGTCAGTTATGAGTAAAGCATGTTCAAAGGGATTAAACACAGTAAAAGACAAGCTTGTGTTTGCATTCCTAGTAACTGTCTCAATTCCTGACACATAATAGTTGCCAACTAAATGCTTGTTGAATTGAATTGAATTAAATCAAAGGCCATATGGACTGGCAAGTCTCTGCCTAGATTAGTTAAAGCAATAGATGATAGAGCACAGCTTCACCCAAGGCTAAATCCAACCTTAACAAATGACCAGTAAGTACGCTTCAGGCATATTGATCCAGGCAGAGAGAGAGAAATAGATCAGGGGCAAGAACAGGCCTTTTCTGAGCAGGATCCATAAAGATGTTCAGGGGATGGTAATGAAGGTGCCCACAACATCCGTGACAGATCACATGGAAGTGCCCAGGGGAGAAATCTTTGTGTCCAGATAGTGAATGGCCCTCTTCAGTCAGGGTTCCTAACTTAGAACTGAGGCAAAGAACAGAAGAAAAGGTAAAAAAAGGTGTTTCACTGAGTTTTTAGCCAAGTTAACTTGTAGCTAGATTAAAATTATTTTAGGTCAAGATTTCCATACCATATGAATTTGTCCTATAGGTAACCTTTTCTTCCTAGTTTGCCCCATGCTGGTTTTGGGAGAATGTTAATACATTATTAGTTTTGCATTTAATAAATATTTATTAAATGGAACCAAATTGAATTAGCAGGTTAAGTCCATTGATGATATGTAGCAACAGAACTAGTAGAGTTCAGAGGGAAGGCAAGAGGTTGGAGAAGAAAGCCAGAGATGGGGGGCAGGGTACCAAGAAGGGGTAAAGAATAGTTTTTTGTGGGTTTTCCCTTAACCTGAGTGTCCTAAAAGGCCAGGGGTAGGCTGTGGAACGATAGGATTTAGATCTGGAAAGGATGTTAAAGGCCTTTAACTCCAGTCCCTCACTTTACAGATGAGGAAACTGAGAACAGAGAGTTTAAGGAACTTGTGCAACATCACAAGGTGTTAAGCAGTATAGGCAAGATTTGAAACTAGCCTTATGCTTCGAACTCCATGATTCTCTTCTTTTATACCATCCTGTATCCCATCCAAAAGATGAGAAAGTACCAGGATTGAGTAGTTCTACTGTGAACCTGAGAGGAGAAAGGAAAAATGTCAGAAAGCTAAATAGAGTGGAAACTCCCCTCATCCCCAGCAGGAGGAAAGGACAGACTTTTCTATCTGATTAAATCCTTATATTTCAAGCTATAAATGACCATGGATTTACAAAGATCTTTACTAGGAATATTTGTTCATTTAAGGCTCCCTGGTTTTTTTTCTTTGATTTCGAAATAAAATCATTCTGTAAAATTGTGGCTGGTGGGCTTTCAAGTGGAGAGTTCATCTCATTGGTGTTTTGCATCCATTTTCCCATCTTTCTTGGAAGGAGGCATATAAGCTAAGAAAAATGAGAATAACAGCTGAAGGAGCTCCAAGCTCTGTGGGAGTCTCTTACATAAATGTTCCAGGTAACATTTATATTTTGTTTTATTCTTCCTTTGCCATAGTTTCCTTATAAAGGTCCTTTTGAAAAACCTAATCTTTATCTTTGGTTGAACTAATAGAAGAAAAGGTGCAGAAAGAATACATTGGTCAGGGAAAAATAGAAAAGAAGTCGAGTACTCAAAGAGGCCAGAAGTAGACTATGGTAGTGACCTCAAGGTCCTAGGACAGATCTGAGATACTGAAGTTTATTGGAAAGAAATGAAAACCATAGGTAAGAGGATCTGGGATTTGGATTTGATGGTCGGTCCTTTCCCTGTGGCCATTCTGTCACAGATGTTTACGTGTAATATAAACTGATGGAAAAACAACATAATGAATTAGCATGCAAACGTCCTATTCGGAGTAGGCCTATCAGATTAACTTGATAGGTTTTCAAAAATTGGTTTTTTTTCTCTTTAAAATTCCCTTTTTATCTTTGCAAATATTAGTCAGTACTGGCTACCTTTGCTAATACTTTTGGTGAAGTCCTATGGCTTTTGTTGGCTTCATGTGCAATTCTCTGTTCCCTTTGGCTGCTTGAGTATCATTTCATTTGTGGTCCACTTGCACTGTGGGATTTTGGCTGTGCTTGCATTTTTTTTCTGCCTCATTTTATTTCATTTTGGCATAACTAACATAACTATTGGCTTTTTTGCTGTAAGTCTTCCCCATACATGTTTAATGGTGCAGTATTACTTTTTATTCTTTTTATTTTTCAAGATGACAAGCTTACATTTCAAGCATATGAAAATGTTTGAAAATCTCTTGTTGAGTGTATGTTAACTAGAACTTTAAAGTTGCCGTGTCTATTATAATCATGAGTTTCATTAGAGAGTATATATGCACTCAAGTGTGCATAGTGCAAGGTTGTACTCTATACTAAGCAGAGCAGAACGACCCTGGGTATTCATTCATCATGTTGTTACTGAGTGTCTATTCCACATAAACCATTGTTAGGTATTGTAGAGGACAGTAAAAACAAGGCAGATTCACTGCCTTCATGATACTTACAGTGTAGTAGAAAAGTTGCCTTGTACACTGAAAATTAGCATTATACGTAGAGTCGGAAAGTACAGTTTGAAAGATATACAGTGTTCTACTGGATTATATCAGAAGCACTCAAGTTACTAGATGGGTAGACCAGGAGAATGCAAGAGATGTAGCTGAATTTCAGAATGATGTTCAATAGTCTTCTGATATTTCTGAGGACAGGATGGAGAGATGTAGTCTGGATGACAGTACAGTTAGGTAAATTTGAACTCTTTGAATGAATATTCATTGATGGGAAGACTTAAGCTCAAGAGAGGTCTCTTGTGGAGCACCACAGGCTTTATTTGCCATTGCTTTTTTACTATTGAATATTTTTATTGGTGACTTGTTCTGTCGCTTCAATCATGTCTGATTCTTAATGGCCCCATTTAGGATTTTCTTGGCAAAGATAATGAAGTAGTTTGCCATTTTCTCCTCCAGCTTATTTTACAAATAAGAAAACTGGGGCAGAGTTAAGTGACTTGAACAAGGTCATACAACTAGTAAGTGTCTGAGATTGGATTCAGATTTATGAAGATGAGTCTTCCTGATTCCAAGCCTACTGCTCTATCCAGTGTGCCACCTCACTGCCTTCAGGAACTTGCATGAACACATACATTGGTCATTTAGCCAGCAAGCATATATCAGCTATCAAGTACATGTCAGATATTGTGCTAGGCACTGGGAAGATAAAGATAAAAATGCCACAATCTTGACCCTCCAGAATCCTAGATGTTTTATGCTTGACAAATTCTTGTTATAACATTATATGTTGGATAATATGGATAACATATTATATGTTGACTGACAGAGTTACATTCCAAAAAGTTCTCAACAGTTTTAAATTTTGGACCCAACTTAACTTTAGTAAATAATAATAGTAACAGTAATAACTCACATTTGTGTAGCCTTTACTATGTTTCAGGTACTGTGCTACACATTTTACAATTATTATTTTATTTGATTCTCACAACAACCCTTGGTAGTAAATGCTTTTATTATCCCCATTTTATAAATGAGGAAACTAAAACAGAGGATGATAAGTACTTGCCCAAGGGTCACACAGCTAGTAACTGTCTGAAGCTGGAGTTGAACTCGGTTATTCCTGACTCCAGGCACAACACTGTGTCCACTGTGCCTCCTTTGCCTTCTGGAATATCATATTCCAAAGCTTCCACTCCTTTAATATGGAAGCTGCTAAATCTTGTGTGATCCTGACTGTTAACCACAATATTGTTCTTATTTATTTCTGGCTGCTTAACCCAGGAGCATTAAAATTTAGCTATAATATCCATGAGAATTTCCATTTGAGAATCTCAGGAGGTGATTGGTGCATTCTTTCAGTTTCCGTTTTGCATAGAAACTGTGAAAGAATTGGCTACTCTGATCATTACAGTGATCCAAGACAATGCCAAAGGACTCATGCTGAACAACACTATCCACCTCCAAAGAGAGAACTGATGAATTCTCAGTACAAATTGAAGTATAATTTTCTTGCTTTTTTTGATTTTATTTTGCAGTATGGCTAATATGGACATATGTTTTGCATGATTTCACATGTATAATTGATATATTGTTTAGCTTTTAAGAGGGTGGAGGAGGAGTGGGAAGGATATTGAGAGTCTAGAAATCAAAATTTTATAAGAATGTTATAGATAAATATATAAGAAAAAATGATGATTCCTCTAGCAACAGCTAAGTCAATATAATGATTTCATTTGTTGCTTCAGATATGAGCTTTTGTGGAGGGAGGAAAATGCAAGACTGGGGGAAAGCATCTTAGATACAGTGGGAAAGATATATACAGGGTCACATGCAGGGAGATAGGTAAAGGGAGGAATGTAGCCTTGGTTCAGCTGAGGCATGAGAAGACTTGTGTAGAGTTTAGGTCATTGTTTTTTATGGGAAAGAACTTAAATAAGAGGAAAGAAGCAAGGTATTGATGTGGGAAGCAGAGGGAAGACACGTGGACGTATCCACAGAATGGGCAAGCAGAATCATTCAAGGGAAAGTGGACTGTATACTTTTATGAACTAATTGAGACTAATGTAAAGATAGAGCTTCTGGGTTTCCCCAACTTCTAATTATGGCCTTTGATTAGAAAACCCAACCAAATATTGGCCTAGGTTTTGCTGTAAAAAAAAAGTGAACTGTTATTAGAAATGCCTAACTGTGTACCTCTCTTTTGCTCACACATACTTTTTTCTTTTTTACTATTTAAAAACCCAAATTAACTACAAATGACATATGAAGATTCTGTCTGCATCCAGAAAAAGAAAGGATAAATAGAAACATATATAGAATGATTTTACACCTATGTATGTGCAAATACATATTTGTGTGTAATGCTAACCCTCCATAGGATGGGGGGAGAAGAAAAAAAGAAACTTACATAATAACTTCATTATATATTGAAAAGGAATAGGGAGTTGTACACAATAGATTTGTAGTTTCATGTATGATCGATCTCTTTTTTATTATACTGTTATGGAAATGCTTGTGTTATTCCATAAATTAAAAATGAAATAAATTTAAAAAAAAGAAAACATTGTTCAATCAACATGCTGCAGAAGGAAAGAATTTAGAGGAGACTTGAACATTAAAGCAGCTAATCTCAAAAAAATTAGTAATCCTCTTTAGATGGATTGTGTGGTGACAGTCTTTCCAAGGCTTGTTCTCCCTCTAGTGTTTCACTTGTACATGCATAATCGGCACTATTTAGTACTACTAGGAATTCTCTGTAGGATTTTCCCCATGTCCTCATGCTGCTGTTTGCTCTATTTCGTGATGCTCTGTGGCCGGAGTTCTAGCAGTTTTACCTTCCTCCTGTCCTCATCATCCTCTGTTTTTTGGGGGTGTAGTTTGCTATAGAACATTATGTAATGTGTTACCCCACTGTGTGGAAAGGTAGACCCCGTACCTGGTTCTCTGCTTTGATATTCCTTTCCTTTGTAGTAAAGCAGTTAGTGGCAGCGGCGGGCTGGTATTGGGTGTCACTTCTGAAAGAAGGTTCTGAGCTTTGATCACAGGTTGCCTTTGGGGGATTTTTTTTCCCAGTGGTACCTTGTGATTGCTTTAGGGGTCTAGTTGCCATGCAGTCTCATGAAAACATCAGTTCATTCAGTACCATCGCTTTGCTGTCTTTCTGTAAAAGTGCCTTCTGTCACGTGTTATGCACAGTGGCTACTTGAAAAGTCTTATTGACTGAGTAGCTGTAGCTGTAGGAGACTGAACTGTGTTTGGCAGGTGGAATCATTGAAGGCTGGGTCTGGGGATTTATTTTCCTCTGGTGTCTCCCATTTAGGAAATAAATCTCAAACCATTGCCTACCTCTGCCGCTAACTTGCTTGTGTTAATCTTTGGTCCATTAGAAGCCTAAGAAGTAGTTTTAAGAGGTGGTGTTAACAGTTGCTGTTCTTTGGAAGCATAAAATGCCAAGCAACCTACTGAAGTGACTCTTTATCAATATAGTGTCTGTCTCTGTCTCTCATTCTCTTTCTCTCATTCTCTGTCTCTGGATGTCTGTCTGTTGGTCTTTGTTTCTCTCTCATCAGTGTCTAAGTATCGTCAACCTTTTTTGCATTGGGGCCATCTTTGGCAATCTAGTAAAGAAGTCTCTGAGTCCCTTCCTCATAATACTATTTTTAAATACATAAAATAAAATAAATATACTTATGAAGGAAACATGTTTTTAAAAACAAAATTATCTATTTATCTATCATCTCCCTCTCCCTCTCCCTCTCTCTCTCTCTCTCTCTCTCTCTCTATATATATATATATATATATATATATATATATATATATATTTTATGGACCCTAGGTTATGAATCCCTGATGTAATAAGAGACTATATATATAATGTATTTTATTTTACTGTATAGGCATACATATATACACTTAAAGACATTCAGACAGACATGGTGTAATGTAAAGAGGCAGGAGACCTAGATTTTACTTTGTGATTTTGTTATGTGAATTTGGGCAAACTAATTATTAACCTTTTTAAACTTTAGTTTCTTCATTTGTGAAATAAGACTGGATAAGTGTTTTCTATATAGTATTTGTATGTGGAGTCCTGGTGTTTTTCGTGATGTGAATAGGGTTTGGATGAGAAAAGTTTATTAGTTACCTCCCTCTGAGAGGCAGCATGATATTGTCAGTACATTGTAGTGTATAGTAGTCTGGAGGTATTAAAAAAGTCCTGAATTCAGATGCCTCTGATAGCTCTGAGACTGAGGGCATAGTACAAAGTGCTCTGAGTAATTCTTGAATATCATAAAATATAGACCAATTGCTAATTTTCATTTAATATGGGGTTATTTATATCAAAATTACATATTAACTTTGGCAGTTTGGGTTATGAAAATATATTTAAATCATCAATTTTGCTTTAAAAATTCTGTCCTCTATGTCCATTTTATATTATTAGAATTCTCTATCCTTAGACTTCTAGAGACCATCATTTAAGGCTTCCACTAATACCCAAACCCAAAATTGTTCTTTGGTCACATTAAGTAAGAAAATGATAGACTCCATGATATCTAAGGTCCTATTTGGTGCTTAAAATTCTGTACTTCTAAAAAATATTTAAATTCAATATGATTATTGGAGTTGTGTCTAAATTGTTTTAAGGGATGCCCTAATGACAGGAATCCTAGACTGGGATACCTTTGTAAAGTATGGAAGTATAACTACCTAATTTGTTTTGTGAATCAGAACTTTTTAATGTTTTGTTTTCTTAAAATGGGCTATGTATGTCCTGATATTTTTACAGTGTTTGAAAAAATGAAAGGGATGTCTTAGATAATTTATTTCTTTGGAGAATTCAGATTTTACTGTATTACTGGTTAATGTGAAACTTTTCAAGGCAACTTTTTCCTCTGGCCTAATTAAATGCTCAGTTCTCCCTGGGGTTCTGGATCCTGGTGACAGTAATACATAAAAATATAATGAGTGTCTTTATTGAGAGTTATTAATAATAGTCCCACATCTTGCCCTTCTGCTGTTAAGGTCATGTCATCAATTCTCTGATAAACACTTTTCCGAGATTTATAGCACATCTAGGAAAAAGATGATATTGACTGAAACTTGGGTTACTCCCAAGGCAAGAATTTTCACATCAATTTTGGAGAGTTTAAACATAGCAATTGAAAAATTGCTTGTGCTTCTTTCTAAACTAGAGTTTAATGACTATTACACCTCATTTACTCATATATTGGTTGGAGTGTTTAATGCTTATTTTGTCAGCCCCTAAATAGTGGTCTGACCATAGTGGGTGGGGAAGCTGTCTCAGGTGGAGCAAAGTGACTTATTGGTAACCACAGCAGCATCAAGTCCCTGCAAGAGGGTTGGCCATTATTAGAATGAAGAGGTATTCTCACCTTACCCTTCCTTTTTTTTTTTTTTTTTTTTTTAGTTTTCTCTAAAAGAAGGGTATTACCATTACTTGGGAGCAACTGTTATCAATTAATCAAAAGTCATGTAGGTTCTGTGCTCATTTCTGTATTGCATTCTTAAAAAGAAGTATAATATAGTCAATAATAATAATAAAAAATCATGTTTATATAATATTTTAAAGTCGATCAGGAATTTCCCTCATAAGGACCCTCTGAGGTAGAGAAGGTAGAATGATCCCAGTTTTCTAGAAGAGGAATCTGAGCCTCAAAGATATGAGTGATTTGCCCATAATTGATCACTAGCAAACACCCAAGCAGAACCTTGAATCCAGACCTTCAGATATTGTCACCTGTTCTTTTTTCTCCCTCTCTTGATTTAGTCAAGATAAGCACATGTGTGAGCACACACGTTGTGTAACAAAATGCAAAACTGCAAGTACATTCTAGTGCAGAATGACATTCCTTGATTAAAAGAATCACCTGGGACTTGTTTCTTTGAAGTTGGCTGCATTAAAACACATGGACACACACACACACACACATCTCCACAAAGCATCTTTATAAATCATTCAGAACTGAGTTTTCTGGTACTAGTAGCTGCATGACAAAAATACCTTTATTTATAGCTTCTATTTGTCCATGTCTGTTTGAAGGTAAATGAGGCACAACTAAATTGTAAAATTGTGAAGTCTTCAAAGTCAGTCTTCTATCCCTAATTTTCTCTTTCTGTATCCTACCCTTTTCGACTCCTCCCGACTCTCGATATAGGATCTAATGTCATTCTACTATTTTTACTTGACTTCCCTCCCAAACAGAAAACTAGTAATCCATAGTAATTAATTAAATCATCTTTGAATGGAACTTGTGCAAAAGAAGTTAACCTCAACCAGAGGTATACATTTTAAGTTTTTCTTTTACCGTAGTGGAAAATAGTTTTCTTTTTCTTTTTGAAAGAATTTCAAGCTTTAGCAACAATGTGGAAAGTTATTGGTGAGCGGTAGTGGTGATGGTTGCCTGGGGAAGGGTGGGAGATGTGCTCTCCCTAAGAAGAAAAACTCATCTTCCTTTGATCGTGACAATAAACTGCAATTAGTTCTTTTAAAGCTTGCCACATAAAGAAGAGCTTGGGTTGTGGTGGAAAGGATAACCTGTAGTCTCTTTACCAAGATGGTCCCCCTTCCGTTTGGGAAGGACAGACTATTTTGGTTGAGGCTGTTGGTTGAGGTCTTGTGGGAGACTCCAGCCTTCTTGCTCTAATATCCTCACTTGCCTGGTCACTTATCAGATCCTAGCCTTACCTTCCTTAACCTTCAAAGAGCCTCTGTTCTGCTTTCTCTCCCTCCTTCCATTAGTCTCTGCTAATGCTCTAAGATTCCCAGATAATACCACATTTTCTCCCACTGAAAGTTGTAGGGTACCACAGAGGACCCAGGAGGTCTGTATCATTAATGAAGGGGAAATAGATTGACCTTTATCATTATCATTGGAATGACCAATGATGATAAAATTAATTCACTGAAATATTTAATTCTTGCTTAGAAGTTGAAGAATGGATCATATATGGAGTTGATGGTGTTTTTTTAAAGAGGCAAAGACAATTATAGTACTGTGAGTTTGCTCATTTTGGCTTTAGCCTAATCTTTCCAGATTCTGTGATCTCATACAATCTCTGTGACTAGGCCATACAGCTTACTATATTAGAACATGGTGCTAATGCAATTGATGTATTCATGAAGGTCAATGACTCTTTCAGGGAGAAAAATCTTTTCTATGGTCAAAGAATATAGCCATAACCCAGATAAACTTCCTGCAAATAAATGCTATTTATAATAAGGGAAAAAGGTGTGGCTACTATGGAAGAGTGTGGAGAGGAACAGAAGGTAGAAGGAAGTTTTATATCCACATCTATGGATAACAGTTTTCCTTATCAGTTTGGTAAGATGACAGAGTTCTCAGTCTAAGATCCTATCATCCTTTCTAGTTGTGGGATGCTGTGATTATGAATTATCACTGCCAGTTAGTCAGCAACAACATCGTTGCATAGGAGGATGAGTGCATTTATAATTCAATGTATAGAACTCTTTAATCCCCAGGATTTTTATTTATTTGTTGATCTGTTTATTTAGTTAGTTTTGAAGATTAATCTCCCTATCTTACTCAGGATGGAAGCCCAGTGAGTGGATACTCATGGGCTCAATTCCACTGCTGATTGGCACAGAAGTTTTTATCTGCTTTGTTTCCAAAATAAGCTGGTTCATGACCTCCTTCAGTAGCCTTGTCTTTTGTTCTCTCCCTCCTCCCATTTTCCCAATGCCCCAGTCTTAGACTTTGCCATATTAGTAACCAGCTTAGTGCAGATACTTGATTGGCCTTAACTGTGCTCAGAACTCCTGAACTCAAGCAATCCGCTAGCCTCAGCCTTCCCCGTAGCAGTGATTATAGGCACATCCCCAGTCATGCCTGGCTCCTAAGATTTTTTTTTTTTAAATTCTAATGTAATGCTGTCATGGTAGACCTGTATAATATTTAGGGAATGAGAGGATGACCAATTATTTTCTCTGAAAATAAATAGTATAAGATCAAGAAGGAAAAAAGAAGTTATTTTGGTGCTACTCATTCCTTTTTTTCTTCTTAATTTGCAATCAGTGAATTGCTATGAAGCGAAATGAAATATGCAGTATGCACAGTAAGGCACAGAAACTATGAGAAAGAAGCAACCTATTTTCCTTAAATTGTATGAAAATATAGCCTTCTGAAAATACCACTTTTTAAATAGATATAGTTTCAGACGTTTTAATGTCTGTGTAATGTGTGAAAACTGCTTTGCTAGATTAAATTACGTATAAGAGGATTTCAATAATGCTCAGTGTCTGATTCACTAAACATCACTGAAGTACTCAGAGTTTAACAGGCATTATATACTTTTATTGTTGTGGTAAGCAATTAAATGTATATGTCACTTTGATTTAGAAAACAAAGGCAGTGGCTATGTCGAAGAGGATTTTTTTTGGACGGTTCAAACAATTTCTGCTTTCTTTGAATTACTTAGTTGATAACTATGTATACACAATTTAAAGTTTGTCACAAATGAATAACCTCCTAACTTCTGAACTTCATATATTTTAGGAAAATGGAACATGTGCCACTAATTCTTGGGTGGAGTTTGGGGAGGGGGGAGACTTTCAATACTATTTCTTGATCTTGCCCTATATTCAGAATAACCCACTTAATCCCCTATTGCATTTGGTGCAGATTGTCTTAAATGAGGTCACTTGGTATATAGAACAGACGAAAAAAATTCCAGAAAAGCCTCGTAGGGAGCAATGTGTTTTACTTTTACAAAATTACTTTTAAAAGTCTGTTCCTATAACTAGGAAGTAGGACTGCTAGTGCACACAAGATAGTTTAAACTGCAAAAGGCGGGAGGAAGTCACTACATCTCCCTGGACTCCAGTTTCCTCATCTGTAAAATGAGAGGTTGGACTGGAATGCTTCTGAGAGGACTTCAAGTTTTAGACCTCTGATCCCACAATCCTATGATTTGAAGTGTTTTTATCTTATATTTCAAGAGTCGTCAGTATTACAGTCCTTAGATTTAATGAGTTCATGGTGTTTTTAAGATGAGAAAAGTAGTAAGATGTAACAGTATGTGAATTGTTGAATAATTATTTTCTGATCAATCAATAAATATTTATTAAGTACCTACTATTTGCCAGATGGTTCAGTGGGTAGAACAATGGACTTGGAATAAGGAAGACTCATCTTTATGAGTTCATATCTGGACACAACTGAACAAAAATGCGTCAGATACTGTGTTAAGTATTGGGGATGCAAAATGAGGCAAAAAAATAGTCTTACACCCAATGAAGTCACAGTCTAATGAGGGGACACAACAAGCAAACAAACTATGGTGACTGAATGGAGGATAGATTGGAATGGGGAGAGTGGAGTGAGGAGAGACATGAGGCAGGCAGCCTGCCAGCAGACTACTGCAACAGTCCGGGCATGAGGTGAAGAGGGCCTGCATTACTATGGCGACAAGGTCAGAGGAGACAAGGGGATCTATTTGAGAGATGTTGCAAAGGGGAAATCAATAAGTCTTGACACCAGATTGGATATATAGGGTGGGGTAAGAGATTGTGATGAGTCTAAGTTGACTCGTAGGTTG
This sequence comes from Bettongia penicillata ogilbyi, assembly GCA_023548195.1. NCBI lineage: Eukaryota > Metazoa > Chordata > Mammalia > Diprotodontia > Potoroidae > Bettongia > Bettongia penicillata. The sequence continues at coordinate 1,298,870 of JAJHZJ010000060.1, forward strand.
AAAGCCTGAAGGACTGAGAGGATGGTGTTTCTTTTCACCAAAATAGGGAAGTTGAGAGGTAAGGAGAGGGGCAAGGATTTAGGTGGAAAGATAGTGAGTTTGCTTTTGGACATATTGAATTTAGGATGTCTACTATATTTAGTTCAAGATGTCTAAAAGGCAGTTGGAGATGAGAGATTGGAGTTCAGAAGAGAAGTTAGTCCAGATAAGCAGATTTGATCATCATTAGCATAGACATGGAAATTAAATCTATGGGACATTGATCCATCAGACAACAAGGATTTTTTAAGCAATTTCTGTGTGACTATGTAATGAATATGCCAATGATCACATTATGAAATATTCCATACATGCAAAAGGCCTATTTTCTAATAAGAGAGGCAACAAATACACATAAAATATATACAGCATAAATATTAAGTTCATAAATCTATTACATATAAAGTAATTGACTATAAAACAATTTAGTATGGGAGGGCATTAGCAATTGAGAGGGAAGAAAGAAAGGATTCATGTCAAAAATGTTGGATCAGCTTCATTTTAAAGGAAGAGAGACTATAAGAGGTGGGGTATCAGTTCATTCCAGGGATGGGGCACAGCCATTGCAAAGACCCAGAGACAGGAAATGGAAAGTCATGAATGCAGAAAAAAGAAAAGGCCAATTTGGCTAGATCACAGAGAGTAGGAAGGGGAGTAATGTCCAGAGAGGCTAATAAAATAGGTTGGGACCAGGTTGTGTAGGGCATTAAAAGCTAAACAGAGGAGTTTATGTTTAATCTTAGAGATTACAGGAAGCCACTGGAGTTAGTTGAATAGGAGTCAGATGATCAGATCAGCACTTAAGGAAAGAGTTGAGTTGGATATGAGAGATATTCTAGAAATGAAAATGGCAAGATTCTGACAACTGATTGGATTAAGGGAAAGAGGTGAATGCAAGATAATGCTGAGATCATAAACCAAGGACCCTGAAAGATGGTGGTACCTTCAACAGAAATATGGAAGAATTTGGAGGGAAGAGTAATGAATTTAGCTTTAGTCATGTTGCGTTTTATATGTCTGGGATATCCACTTCAGAATGTCCACTAAGCAATTGGTGATCCAAGACTAAAGCTTGGAGAAGAGACTAAGGTTTAATAAGCACATCCGAGAGTCATCTGGATATGGCTGATAGTTAATTCCGAAAGAGCTGATGAGGTTTCTAAGAGAATATAGAGAGAAAAGAGAAGAGTTCAGGACAGAAATAGAGGAACAATTAAAATTAGGGGGCATAATATATGGATCATGAACCAAAAAGGAGACCAGCAATGAGTGATCTGATAGGTATGAGTGAACCAGGAGTGAGTAATTTCCGGAAACCTGGAGAAGAGAATATCCAGTTGGATGGAGTAGTCAACAGTGTCAAGAGCAGCAGGTAAGTCTATCCACGGAATAGATGAAAGCTAACCTTAAAGAGGAAGGTTCCTGGCAACTGGCATTGCTAGGAAGGGCTTCCTGAAGGAAGAAGCCATTATGCTGAGCAGCCTTAAGGAAGCCCAAAAGTCTAAGATGGAGAGATGAGGAGGAAGAGAGTTCCAGATATTCCAGTGCAAAGGCACAGAGATGAAAGATTCTCTCTTGTGTGGAGCTAACGTTAAGAAGACTGGTTTGGCTGGACCGTAGAGTCCATGAACGGGAGCGATGTGTAAGAAGACATGGACAATCCTGAAACCTTGCTTTGTCCAAGAACTGTTATTTTCCCCCACCCTCTTAGTACCTGTTCCCTCCCAAGTCATGAGAAGGAACAGAGAGTATGATGCGAAGCAGTTGTGATGATGATGGTTCTCTCCCTAATTTTCGGCAGCATTTTGGGTAACATTCCCTTGTATCTTGGCCAAGTATATCTTGGTGAAATAGCACCATGTTCACATAGAAGCAATGCTCTGTTATCTGTGAATTTAATTTCTGGTTTTATAGAGGAATTTTACTGTAGTATGGTGGGAGAGCAGGTAGATGAGAGAAAGATTTAAGGGGAACCTTGTTCAGTTTTTTGCCTATTCCTATCCATGCATACTATCTCATTAAGCTAAAACAATAAATAAAAAATAATGAAAGAAATCTGTGCCTTGTGAATGGTTTATTCCATTGTCTCATCTTTTTTTTTGTTTCCTGCCCAGTTTCTCTTTTGGTCATACGATGTCTGCTGGTAGAACCTACTTATTTATCATATTTTCTCTTGGGATGCATCTCCTCAAACATTTTAATAAAGTTACTTCTGAGCTTTGTTCACGTAGATCCTCTAGTCCAAGGGTTCTTTACTGGGGTCCATAAACTTAAAATACAAAAATTAAAAATCTTCATTAAAAATGAAAAACTTAAAATATTTTATAATTATATTTCAGTACATTTGGTTTTCTTTCTTATCCCATGTATTTTGTGCATTAAAAAGTATCATTCTGAAAAGGGATCCCTCTATGGGCTTCACCAGACAGCCAAAGGGGCTCATGGCACAAAAATGATTAAGAATTTCTGCCCTAGTTCATAAAATTAACTTCAAAAAAGTAATGGAAAATTCTTATTCAAAAAAGGCTTAAAAAGTGGGGAAAAAATCAGCCCCCTTCTTCTTTGGCTATTCTATTGCTATAACAGCTTTAATGGTTGTCATCATTTTTTTTCTTCAAGTACTATGTCATCTTTTGCTTTCTCACTCATTCCTGGTCTGGTAGATGAAGGCAACTTGGAAAATTGGTCTGTGTGGGGAGGAAAATATCCCAGAGCAACATGAAATTCGTAGCTCTGTCCTCAGACTCTAGTCTAAAAAGAACCATCTCATACTTTTTGTGTTCCTTTTCAAGTGATAAAAAGACCTTCGTGTAATGAGAGAATTGTATAGTTGCTCCTGAACTTTATTAGTCTCCCTGAGTTCCCTGTCAGCCCATGCATGCTATTGCATTTTTATTTGTGCATGTCTGTCAACAGTAGGTGTTTTGTAAACCAAATCTTTAGCGATCCTCCTTTGCTCATCTTTGCTTTCCTACAGCTTGCTCTGGCACTAAGGGAATTCTATCAAAGTGCTATCTGCTTCCATTCTGTTCTATGTCCATGTGGACACTCTCCTGGTTGAACATTCTGAGTGTAGACCACTTCTGTGGTCTAGATTTGCTCCTTACCTGAAGCAGTAAAGAAGCTTTCTTCATAGAAATCATGCAAATGCTAGGACAAGTTTCTTATCAATGTTTTGATACTTTTTCTAACATTTTCACCAGTAATAAATTGAGAGAGGTTTTATCTGCTGTAAACAAACTTAGGCATCTTTACTTGTTAGACTTTGAATGAGAGAGAAAAATAAATTGCCTGAAGTTGTCAGGGTATAATATTGAATTTAGTAGTATACCTTCTTTAATGAGTTTTCAGTTCCCAGTGAGATGTTTAATTGAGACTAGAACTATTGAAAGTGTAACAGACTACTAGTGTCCAGTGGTGCTAATTTCACTGACATGCCTTGAGCTAATGAAAAAGAAAAAGCTGCCAAGTTATGGAACACAATTTAAAACAGTATGAAATTACTTGCCTTGGTTCTTGGCCTTGCCTGGTTAACATTTTTGTCAATGATTTGGATGAAGACAAAAGCAAACTTATCAAATCTGTGGATGACAGAAAGTTGGGAAGTATGCAAAGCCACAATTAGGATTCAAAAAGAATTTTATAAACCAGAAAGAAAAAATAGTTCAGAGTTTTTAGTTGACCAGATATGGTCCTTATGGACATGTTGTATCATATAACTTTATCTAAAAAAGCTAAAATAATTTCAGGTTGCATTAACAAAGTTATACCATATATGTGTGTGTATATATATGTATGTGTGTGTACAAATATAATTGTATGTATATATATATACACACATGTGTATACACACACACACATATACATGTTATCAGTGGAGAATTAAAAGACTCAGAATATATCTAAAGTAGAAAGTTTTTCCTGGGTCGATCCTCTTCATTTGATAATTCAGGAAAATGAGGCCCAGGGAATTTAAGTGATTTGCCCAAGCTAATAACCATTAAAAGTGGGATTTGAACTCACACCCTCTTACTTTGAGAGCCTGTTGTCTCTCTTTCCACCATACTCTGTTGCCTCCTTTTGTTTGGCTATTCTCTGTGCTGAACACACATTTTCTGAAATAGTTTGTTTTGCTTTGGGTGCCATGTTTTAAGAGTGTCATTGAAAAATGAGAGAGTACCTATGTAGAGGAGTGAAATTATCCTGGTGAGACTTCATAAGAGGAAGAATGAGGAAATTAGTGAGATGTTTTAGCTGTTTTTAAATACTTGGAAGGTTGTTATGTGAAAGAAGTTGATTTATACCATGCATCCCCAGAAGGAAGAACTAGATCTAAAGAGTAGAATTTTAAATGACAGATTTTGGCCTACTCTAGGGAATTTCTAACTGTTATAGATATACAACAGTGGAATAGGTTTCTTCATAAAATAGTGACCTCCTCATGCTTAAAAGTATTCAAGCAGAGTCCAGAGTCTGAATAACATTCTTTTGAGTTATTGTGGTTATAAAAATGACAAGGAAGTCCTGCATTGACAAAGAAACAGATAATTATGAAAATCTCTTCCAACTCTAAGATTCCATGTTTCTGTTTATCTCTTTTTAAATATTAATTTATTTACTTTTTAATTTATGGCATAAAACAAGAATTTCCATGACATAGTATGATAAAAAGATGATTACACATGAAACTGTAAATTTATTATGTATAATTTGATACTTCTTTTAAATATATAATAGTTATTGTGTAACTTTCTTTTTTCTTTTCTTTTTTCATTCCTCTTCCCCACCCTAAAGATGCTTACCAATAGACACAAATATGTGTATGTATATATATATGTAAAATAATTCTATACATATTTCTATTTATTCTTTCTCTGGATGCAGATGTATCTTTTGTTGTTAATTTGGGTAATTTGGGTAAATAGTCAAAATAACTTATTTGCTCCAAGTTGTTCTTAAAAGCATATTGCTGTTACTGTAAAGCTATCCATGTGGTATTTGAAATGTGAAAAAAAATTTTAAAGCTAGTGTTCCATTTCATGACCAGATCTTTGAAGTAGCCAGACACAATAGGTAATATAAGGAATACAGAGACAAACATGTTATGTGAGTATTGTTTTCTTCGTGGTCATTCAGTCTTTAGTTCACTTAATCCCTAATAATCCTGAATAGAACACATGAAAGGCATCGCGGCACAGTGGACAGATTATTGTTCTTGGAGTATTACTGAATTATTTCATAGTACTAAATAGGACTAAGATTTTCCAGATGAGAAAACTGAGTTGCAAGAGAGTTTGTGACTTTATTGTCAGGATTATAAGATGGCAACTGTAGATTTTGAAGGCATCTTAGAAGCCATGTAGCACAACCCTCTATTTTTGCAGATGAGGAAATGGATGCATAGACAATAGATCAGATTAGGAACTTGGTCTCTGGACTCCATATTCCAATTCTCTTTCCAGCGTACCATACCGCATCCTTCAGTTACGAAGACCTGGGTTCAAATAATACCCTTTCCTCAGCTGTGAGATCATGGTTACTTGATTAATTTCCCTGAGCCAACTACATAACATTGTCAGTTACAGACCAGAGCTTCTTAATCTGAATTCCATAAGGAAGCCTATATTTTGATAGCTATTTCAGTATAATTGGTTTCCTTGGCAATCCAATGTATTGTATTCAATTAAAATCTTATTCTGATGTATTCTACATCTGTAGACTTCACCCAGATTGCCAAAGCCATCCATGACACAAAAGGGGTTAAGAACCTCTGTTAAAAATGGATGATAATCTGCCTTGGAGGAGTGAGTTTCCCTTCCCCCCAAAATTATAGGTCCTATGCATATTAACATAAGTAAGAACATAGTTAAGATGTGAGAATCAGAGAGTAGACTTCATAAATGTGAACAGTTTCTGGGAAGCTGAAATATCTGAATTGTCCTAAATGTACTAGTGTGTAGAAAAAATTCTCTGCCCCCTACGTACATAGTTACATATTTAGACCTAAACTTAAGTACATTTTAACCCTATTTCTATTCTTACTCATAAGGTAGCTTTTGCTCATCATGTATTAATTAGTTGTATTTATAAGTGTAAGTTTACAATAATTTATTTTGATTTTGAAATATCAGGCCCCAGAATATTTGTTGTGAAGGCTGTTTCAGTAACAGATTGAGGATCATTTTCCAGAAAATGTTTCTCAAAATATAAATACTATATTTGTATTGTATATAAATATTGAAGTTGGTTATAAAGAATCAACATATTACCTTATATTATTGCTCTACACTGACCATGACATACCTGCTGATACTTCCCAAATTATTTAATTTGGTTTGGATAAGTTGTAATCATTTTCTTGCATTGAAACATCTTAGAAAATTTATGGGGACTTTATCAGTTTATAAATTCAGCATCGTGGTCACTTCCCAGTTCTGAAAATCTGGAGAAATGCCAGTTTTATATCTGCTTTTTAAAAAAAAGTTCTTAATTGCAATTGGCACATTCCCATACCAGTTTCTCTACATGAGGAAACATTTCAAGGGGATAGAGCAAATTTATAGCTGCTTTTTTAAAAAAAAAAAATCACAGGTGTAGAAGTGTTGAAGCCAATAATTTGCAACCAGAGACCAAAGCAAACTCAGTTTAGCATCAAGTTGGTAGTTTAGGAACCTGTAATTCCCTCTCTTTATATTGGACAGGATGTGTTTTCTATCTTCTAATGCTTTTTATTTTTAATTTTCAGGTGGGTGCTCATTTGATGAGCCGTTTAGCACATGTGGATACAGCCAGGGTAAGGATGACGACTTTGATTGGGAATGGGTGAACACATTGACAAAGCCTTCTGATCCATGGATGCCATCAGGTTTGTTGATTTTACTATTCCTTAATAAGAGTGTTAACTGTCGCTATCTCTCTACTCTCTAGATCTATTTATTTTATATCTATTTGTTGAATGAATGACAGTTTTGGAAAATGAATGTGAGATATGGATGGTACTAGTCAACCAATGAAAATGAAACCACATAGTTCCTTTTTATGACATGGGATTTCCTATAGCTTAATATCTCCTTCTTATCCTTTCTAATTGAAGATTATTCTCATTTTCTGTGAAGTAGCATTGCATTCATTTGTTGGAAAGATACTAGCTAGAAAAGGCAAAATAGTAGTTATTGGAGCAATGTTGGTATCAGTTTTGATAAGGGTTGTCAAGAACTATGGTGTCTTGTGGATATGACTTAAATTTTGTTTCCTGTGTTTGTGAGATGGGATTGATAATCATGGGGATATTATGAAGATAAAAGGAGATCTTTGCAAAGAACTGAGAAAGTCAACAATAATAGATAAATGTAACTATCGGTGTCATTCTTTTGGTAGTGAATTCTTTTTTTTTTATTTTGGTTTTTACCCCTTTTTGAAGCATTTGTTGACTTTTCTTTTTCTCTTTCTTTTGAGCATAAGTGTGACAAGATCAGAGCTGTCCATGAGGCCTATTAATCTGGTAGTAATATGAACAATGAATTTGAGAGTAAGAGAATAGGAGTGGGCCTGACTACTTGCAGTAATCCAGAGGCAGGTAGTAATGTAGACCTGGAATAGGACAGTGACAGTGGAAAAAACATTTTAAGGGCTGATGTGAGAGAAATTACACAGGAGACCAAAAACTTAGATTTGACAATAAGTTTCATATGAAATGTGAGGGAAAGAGGGAAAAGAACAAGTAAAGAAACAAACCAGACAAACCACGTAGCAGTAAGATTGACTGCATTGGTGCTTCTGTTAGGAAGAAGGAAGCCAGAACAAAGAAAGGTTTGGGGTAGATGATAAAAAATTGGTTTTGCACAGGTTGTCTTTTGCAGTATTGATGGAATATCTAAGGAGAAATGTTCTGTAGATACTGAGAAATTTAGAAATGTAGCTTATGATTTGGAATCATTTACGTAGAGATGATTATTGAAGTGTTGGGAATTAATGTTATTGTAGTGGAAAAGAGAAAAGAGGAAAAGCTAATGGCAAAGTCTTTGGAATTACATGCTTTAGGGATCAATTCAACAAACAGTTATCAAATACTTATAAAGATGCAAAGATATAATGTATACTCTGCTCCTAAAGAACTTGTAATAGAATATAAAGGAAAGGCATCTTTGGATATATAGTTTTGATGCAATGAAAAGAATGAAAGGTTCTGACAAAGCTCCATGGGTAGTTTGGCATGGAAGACATCACTCTGGCTTTGGAAATTGGGACACATGAGTTGGAAAATGGAAAAAGAATGGGAAAAGACTAAGATGAATGGAAAGAACCATTCCAGAAATGAATGAAATGAGAAAAGAGTGAGATGAAATGGAGCAGGATGAGACTAGGAGACAGAGAGTAGTATAGTTTGATGAGAACATGGAGTACCTGAAAGAGCACATTGTGAAAGAAGGTAGAAAGGTACGTTGGCGTGAAATTATAGGATGCCAGAATCAGGTGTTCGGTTTTTTTGGTAGACAGTTGGTAACTACTTATGGCTTTGAATAGAGCAGCAGCATCAAAGCAATGAATTAGGACAGTTACTTCTGCATGGTGATGTTCATCCTTCATCTTTAAAGAGGACCAGGGACAACATGGGATGATGTCTTGACTTGAGCCTGATTTGGATTCAAATGAGGCATAGTTGAGTAAAGTCATCAGCCTCACTCTCCATTTTTGCAGAGTTATCAAAACCCCATGCTAAGATAAAATTCAGGACAACTGGTGATGTCCTGGGATGCAGTGGGTGGCCTGGGCTCTAGTTTTATTGTGAAAGACAGACAGGAGAGGAAAGAGAAGAAATGGAGAACCATCAGCTAGTTAAGAGACTGGTTGATAGTCTCAGCTTGAAAAGATGAGAACTTAGACCAGTGTCATAGTATGAGTGGAAAAGGACTGTGAGGGATGAGGGAAATTACAGATATTATTAGTAGGTCATGGCAACTGATTAAGAATATATGATGAAAGAAATGCCAAATCAGAAAAGGGGTTCCTGAGGTCATGACTGAGAGATATATGTGGAAATATCTAAGTAGCATTTTAAAATTCATGATTGGAACTCTTAATGAGTAATTTGAAGTGGAGATATAAATTGGACTCATCTACATAGAGATAATAAATGAAGTTGAACGTTGGAGTAGGTAAAGGCGGAGGACAGAACTTTGAGATGAGATAAGGATACTACGCCAGCAAATATACAGAAAGAAGAATGCCTGAGAAGTAGAAGGTTAGCCATAAGGGTTAACAGAAGAGAATATCAAAAAGGACAGAGTAGCCTGAAGACAATGAGTATATGCAATATAATATGCTGCAGAAGTATCAAGGCCAATGCATGCTAAACCAAAAGACTATTGAATTTAGCCATAAGAATGTGGAAAGGATGGTTTCAGTAAAGTGGTAGGGACTTGAAGCTATGTTGAAAGGAGTCAAAGAGTTAGTGTGTAGTAAGGATGTGTAATTAGTTTTCATATACTGATCTTTTTAATTCGATGGTGGTTGATGGATTAAGGTCAGGATTTTTTTAATGTGTTGAAAATAGGGAATATCAGAGCATGCTTGTGGAAGGAATGTGGAGAGAGGGAGACACTGAAGATACGTGTACAAGGGAGGGGATAATTTCTCAGAGGAGATTTGAAGAGATGGGATCTAGGATCCCAAATGAAATGGTTTTTGATTCTGCAAGGAAGAATATTTCTTATGAAATTTTAAAAGGAAAGAAGGAGATGACTGAATATACTAAAATCTGTAGAGGAGTATAAGTTTAGAGTTAAGGGAATTCACATTAGATGGACCTCATCTTCTTGGTAAAATGTGAGTACGGATCACAGCAAGTAAAAGGGCAGTTTGGGGGACTTGATGGAAAAGAAGAGCAATTTCTTTTATAGGAAGGTGATGGTTACTCAGAGGTGTATGGGTTCATTACTGTGCAGCATCTAGGGCCTGCTTGAGATCCCATGGTATATACACACTTGTTAGCCCAAGGGATCTTAAATGAGTAGATCATGCAATCTTTTCTCAACAGTTATAAAATGGAGATACTATTCACACCAGCGACCCCATAGAATTCTTTTGAGGACAGAATCTTGTGCCTTTCAAAGCACTACATAAATGAGAGGAGTTGTCATTGTTGTTATAAATGTGTAATGGAATTAGTCAACACTGTTTTATGTTTGCCTTCTGAAATGTTTGGCTGCTGTGCATTAGGAGTTGAGATTTCCCCTAGCATAAAAACTTGAAATCTTGAGATTTAAGTAAGGATGTGACTTATATCTTTGTGATGAAATTTAAATGTAAGCTATAAACTATTCCTTAAGTCATTCTTCTTTTTACCATTTACTTTGGGAAGTGACACTGGTTCCTTAGACAATCTCATAAAGAAAAGAACAATTTAGTTGGGGGAAAAAATCTTCCCACAAGGGTATTGCTCTGGAAGTTGAAAAACTGTCATCTATACTAAAATATTGTCTTTATTATTGTTTGAAACCAAAAATTTGAGGCACTATTGAGTAATTATCTATTATTTTTATTTATGTATGACAAGATACATTTAAACATCAAAGCAGTAAGTGGAATTTTAGCTTTAATTTTTAGCTTCTCAACTTATTTTAAATTTTTTGTAATAGCATTTTAATGTGTAGGATTTTTTTTTTCTCCATCTGCATTAGCAAAGCTATTTTTAACCACATTTTTAAAAAGTTAAATACAGTCTGGTGCTATGTGCAAGCTGACTTGATAACTACTGTGAAGCTGTTACGTTATGTTCTGGAAATACATATTTAGGGTTGCATAAACACTACATGCCATTTAAAAAGTCCTATTTTAAACTGCTATTTATACTATTGGTAGTTTTTTTTTTCTCAGCTAGTCCTGTGAACAGTAACTTTCCAGTTAATGGAAATGTGCCAAAGCTGATTATTTATTCCCTTTATAAGTGGGTAGCCTGTTTCAGTGGATTGCTAGTAGCTCTTTCTTTTGCCTAAGGGAAATTTCCTTACCTTATACTCTAAGAATGAAAATGCTCACTTGGAGCACAGTTCCTTCATGATGAATTCTTGGGATAACATTACACTTATGGCTAATGCTATAGTCTAATGCTTCCTGTGTATTACAACACACTATCTCCTGTTTAACCTTCATCACAATGGATTAAGAAATTTACTTTCATGTATTAGATCCATGGGATCTGACATAGACAAAATGTATTATTCTTTCACTAACTTCCCATATTTTAACTTTTATTTTAGCCTAACTATTGCAGTTTGGTAAATATCATATATACATATTGCTTGATAAAAGTCCTATCTAAAGTATAAAAAATAAAAGGTTTTGTTTTGCACTAAAGGAGAAATTATGCAAGGAAAATCCATAACATGTCAAGCTTAGCTCTAGTGTGAACAATATACTTAGTAGTTGATGGGTATGGCCATTTACCTCTCATAAAATTGACATTTTATCTTCCTCTTTCAAGTGCCACTATTTCTAAGTGATTGTAATGTAAGAATGGGTAGAGGTATTGTAGGGAAATAAGAAATGTTGGTTATTGCATTGTGAAAATCTAATTCTGTTTAGTGGATCTAAAAAATAGATGTTCCTTTTTTAAAAAAGCTTTTTATAATTCATGTCACTTTCTACTTTTATTTCCTTTATGTGTCCTAGGAATAACGATAGTTGTAGTGAATGGTGACTAGGCTTAGAAACTGTGTTTTGCCTCTTTCATAAAAGGTCATCTTTGGGTAGTGGCAGCAACTTATTTAGGGCCAAGAGAATGGGTCACCTGTGATGGAATGGGTATGTTTGCTTCTATAGATATAAAATCACAGATATAGAAACATGACAAAATACATTTATTTGTGGCAAATTTCTTGTTTGGAAAAGATGATGAATTGACAGATAAGGTAATTGAAGCTCTTTCATCCGGTGCACGCAACAATATGTTAATGCTCTTCCCGCATTAAGAAAATTCTATTATTCACATGCCAGCGTATGCTGATTTTTAGGAGATGGGGATGTGAGGTTATCTCACAGCCTAACCCTTGGCTGAGTATAATTAGTATTTCCAAGACAAGAATGTTTGCATAGTTGACCCTGAGTGACCTGTAAGAGGTTATTTACAGAAATGAATTGCTGGGATATCAAGCTCTGTGGGATCATTTTAGGTGCTTCTTGACTTTTCCAAACATTAGAATATGCAAAATAGATTTTATTTTCCTTAGTTGCCTCATCTGTCTCACCCCTAAGGAGATTGCTACCTGACATCCAGATGTAACATAAACACGTAACCTACTTTTTACCCATTTCATTTGTTCTCAAACTACCTTTGTGGGGATGTTAATTACTTTCTAGTTAGCTTTAAACAGTGAGTTATGAGGTACATTTAAAAAAAATGATCTTAAGTTGTAGACCGTCAGCAGTTTTCAAGCTGCAAATTTTAGAAAAACAACTTGCGATAATAATGAAGAAAACATTTCACATGACTGGTTTGTGGAGGGAATTCTTGGTTTTAAGCTCTAAAGTGCTAAATGTAGCAACATTTTAATGTGAGATTAAAACAAGTATGTTGAGTTCAGTGATCCTATGTCAATAGCAGAATTTTAATGTATGTAGCATGGATAATATGAGTCAGTGTGCATTAGTGAGTGAATTGATGGAAAATCTAACATTTCAAATAAATTCAGTGGCAAAAACACAGTATGTGTTTTAACTATCAAAGGTCAAGGCAGCCATATTTTTGAGTGCTGATCCTTAGTAGTTAGCCACAAACAAAGAGAAGAATGTAAGCTATTATGATGTATATCTTCTTGTTTGAATAGCTTAGAAACTGCTTAATAATGAACAGATGTTTTACACTGAATTTATTTGACATTCCAAGTTGATTGGAAACTGAAAAAATAACAGTAGTTGTATAATTCAGCTACTCAGTGTATTTGGGTGGTGGACATTATTTCTTTACTATATACTAAATGTACAAAATGGATTGAAGAGAGAATGATTTCTTAGATGGGATCATATAAAAATACGTTTCTCTGTGTGGTTTTCTACTTAAAATATAGGGAGAAAGTGAAACCATATAGCTTGAGGTGATGCCAAACAGAGGAATAAGTCATTAGATGGGACAAATCATGGAAAGTTTTCTGAAGCAAAAGAATCCTGAGATGTTGGGGCAGTGAGGTGGCACGGTAGAGTGCTGGACTGGAAATTAGGAAGATCTGAGTTAAAATTTGAGCTCTTTGTCTGGTCGTTCACTCTCTGCCTCAGTTTCCTCCATAGTAACATCATAGGAGAATCATAGTAGTACCTATCTCCATAGTAGATCCTATCTGTGAGGATCAAATAAGTTCAGATGGCAAGTATTTGCAAAAAGACTGCCATGAAAATAATAACAACTTAGGATCGAAAACATGTTGCTGAGATAGAAGAGGTTAAAAAAATTCTGTCAAATACTTTGTAAGGCCTCCTTTGATTTGATGATTTCCTTTATGGATGAGATTAATTTATGTTTCCTTTTTCTTGATGGTCAGTGCATTCTGGTGATCACAGTCTATTCTCTGTTCCCAGTACTTTGCTTCTATTATTTGCTAAAATAAGATACTCAGGCTTTTTTTTGTTTCTTCACATTTTCTTGAAAGTCCAATATAGCCAAGATTCTCTCCATACATTCCAATATATCTGATAATTTGATAACTTTTTCAAACCATCTTCCCTTTTTTTTATTCTTCGATTTTCCTCAGTTCCTTTTTCTTCTTCTTTCCTTTCATTATAATTATTCTCTTTTCCATAGATTCTGCCATTTTGTTGGGAATGTCATCCAGGTTTTCAGACTGGCTTGTTGCTTATTGTTTATTGCTTTTAAATTGATCTACATGGATGTCAGTATTCCTTAATTTCTCCTATTGAGCTTATCCTTCACTCTGAAAGTTTTTGAGATACATCTACTTTCATTTCTGGGACATTGCCCCCCCCCCCCCGATGTCCAATATTTGGCATCTTTCATCCCATTCTATTTTTCCATTTTTCTGAAACTTTTTTCAATATTACTTTAAAAAAAATTAACATTTCCGGCTCATGGAACCAATCCGGAGAACTCCCCCAGCCCAGCCAGTACCATGGCCCCTGGAGTGGAAGTCTTGCAATTCCAGCTCCCAGTGCATGAGGCTGCTACCCCTTCGAAACATGAACCAACTTTGGGTAGAAGAATGCTTCTGAGATGTCACCATCGTGGCCGACAGCCTCAAGTTCCAGGGCCACAAGATTGTCTTGGCGGCCTGCTCCCCATTTCTTTGTGACCAGTTTCTCCTCAGTCCTAGTTCAGAGCTGCACAGTGCCAGAATCGTGGCAGACCTCCTCCTCTCCTACTACACAGGTGCTCTGGAGTTTGCTGTCCGTGACTTTGTCAACTACCTGACTGCTGCCTCCTATCTCCAAATGGAGCATGTGGTAGAAAAAAGGAGAAATGCCCTGAGCCAGTTGGTCTAAAAAGAGGATGGAGTCAGTGGAGGAATGGGATTGACTGAACTTAGCTCCACCAAGTCACTCCTCCCACCCGCTTGAACCCCTAAACCAATTCCCAAACCCCTACCACCACCTCTTCCACTTCCTCTTCTCTGACCAGTGAAGCTAGAATTTCCCCTCGATGAGGACCTTGAGCTAAAGGCAGAAGAAGAAGAAGAGGATGAAGGTGAGGATGTATCAGATATCTGCATTGTCAAGGTGGAATCAGCATTGGAAGTGGCACAGAGGCTTAAGCCCCCTGGAGTTACTGGGGGGGAGCCTTGGCCTTGGAGGGAGTAGTTGGCTCCTCATTAATGAAGTTGGAGAAACTATTGATGCCCCTGATGATAGCACAGCACTCCAGGGAGTGGTGAAGGCCTGCTGTGGCCTTACAGAAGATGCGGAAGGGGAGGGTCTGTTGCTGTTTCCTGGAGGTCAAGTAGGGGGAGGGCATTACCCGTGGGCTGGGAGATGAAGCCCTAGTTGCAGCCACTATATCCTGGAGCAGTGGAATTAGTGGGAGTTACAGGGGCATGAGGAGTTCTATATCAGGGGCTCCCCAGTGGGAAACCCACTGAAGAACATCAAGTGTACCAAGTGCCCTGAAGTGTTTCAGGGTGTGGAAAAACTTGCGTTCCACCTGAGAGCCCAGCACTGCATCTTTATGTGCCCTCGATGTGGGAAGCAGTTCAATCATAGCAGCAACCTCAACTGTCTCGTGAACATTTACCGAGGTGTCAAGTCAACACTCCTGTAGTATTTGTGGCAAATGCTTTACACAGAAGTCTACCCTACACGACCACCTCAACCTTCACTCTGAGGCTCGACCCTACTGTTGTTCTTACTGTGATGTGTGATTTACCCATAAAACCTGCCATTTGTCGACACCTCGAGGAGCAGCATGGCAAGACCACAGCAGAGAATGTCCTTGATAATAGTGTGTCAGAGCTCAATGCCCTCCTCCACTAGCTGGGGAAGGGGTGAAGTGAAGTGAAGAGATTGCTGGTAGAGGGCGGTGATGAAAAGTTCTCTCTCCAAAAGGGGGGGAAGCTTGAAGGGGAAGGGGCTTTTCTGTTTCCAGGAGAGTTAACATACACCTTGGGGTTAAAGGCAGAGGTCTTAACAAAAGAACAGCTGCTCAGGTCTTCCTCTGAGAATAGGAAGAAGACTTGGCTGAGGAGATTAGCGAGCCATTCCTTGGGTTGATGAGGAAAGAAATGGTTCCTGTTTTCTAGGATAAAAGGGCCCAGGAAGAGGGATGGCTCTTTTCTGGAATAGGTATATAATTGAGGTGAGGTGAGGCAGGGTGTAACTAGTAAAAAGGGGAAATGGAAGATGGTTTTATCGTTGGGTAAGAAACTATAGAGAAGACAACTCAGTTGAGGTAGGGTGGGTGGGAACTGGGAGGGTATCTTACCAAAGTTATACCTATCCTTGGGTGGTAATAGAACAGGGGAAGCCTCTTAAATTTCTGGGAGAGCAACTATTATGAGGAAAAGGTTATCAAGTCCCAGGGAGAGAATGTCTTGGTTGCATGCTAGAGAGGAGGGAAGGGGACGGGGATGGGCTTTTGTCTCAGTAGACAAAAAGTGACAAATGGTTATAAAATGAAAGAAAAAAGGAGAATGGAAGTAGACTAGAAAACAAATAGAGACAAAATAAGAAAAGTCAGAAGTAGTAAGAGATGGGGAGATAGGGAAAATACCTTGAAAAGGGCACTTGGGGAGGGAAGGGAAAGGGTGTGATAGAGACGTAATGGTATTTTTGAAGGAAACATATATTTTTCAGGAGTTTTCTGGAATGTGAAGTCTCAGTTTCCGCTTTTCCACAAAATAAAAAAAAAATTAACATTTTCCTTCTCTGTAATGAAATTTTTTTGAATTTAGAGAGTTTTAAAGTGATATTTTATAGTGATATTAAGGAAATGGGTCTAAAAAAATGACAAACCTACCTTCTCTCTGTTATCCACTCTGCTTCAAAGTAGTAGGGAGAGGGAGAGAAATTCAAATAATTCATCTCTTATGTCCCAGTCTCTATGCTTCATGGTGTTCAGTATGTTGGGAGGTGATTTAAATTAGTGAATTGAGTGCTGGACTTAGGACTTGGATTTGAACCCTGTTGTAGACACTTGATAGCTTCGTGACTACCCACATGCCATTTAACCTCTCTCAACCTTAGTTTTCTCAGCTGTAAAATGGGAATTATAATAGCAACTCCCTTATAGTGTTGCTGTAAGGATCAGATGAAGTGATATGTATAAGACAATTTGCAAACCTTAAAGTACTCTATAAATTGTTACTTATTATCATTATCATTAGCCACTTGTTTTCTCATGTTTATATTATGCAGATAATCAGAAATCAAAACCTAACTGGTCTTTTATTTATGGCAAATTAATTTGCTCTTTGAATAAGTGGGCATATATGATGTGGAAGGGCGGAGATGAAAATGAAAGATTTGGATAGGTTGGATAAATTTTGAACAGTGAGGTTAACTGACCTGGTGATATGGTTATCTCAGTTTTTTGAGAATTCAAAAATGTACTAATTAATACTAATATGATTTTAGGCAAAATGCCTTATTTCTAGATTTTTCTATTTATTATTAAACATGTTTTCACTGAAAAATAGGAATGAGATGTAAATATTAATCCTTTTTGCTCCTTTCAAAACATACTTCAGCTCTTAGCTACAAAGGTTAAGTGTGGCTGATGAAAAAAAGAAATATCTTTGACTATGCACTGAAATTTTAGAGTTGACTCAGAATTGGTCATAAATCACATTTTCTCGACTTCTATTGTGTATATTTAGGAGGTATTCCAAGTATACACACCCCTGAACTTTTGGACAGATTCCAGAGTGGTCAAATGTAGAAGAAGGGTGTTCTACTTAGGAAAAAAAAGAGATGCAAATGGAATTATTAAATTAGGTTTTAGGATGCTCACTTTTATTCTGCCCATGGTATGGTGCTGAATATATAATGTGCATAAAATTTCTTGGCAAACTCATAGAATGTTTGTGAAAGTGATTATTTTAAGTAAGTGGCCTTTTAATATACAGTTAACTGATATTCTAATCCAAGAGATTGTGATAAATTATGTGTAAAGTGACACTTAAGAGCTTAAGTGGCTGTAAGAGAACTAAATATGGTTATTTTAATTAATTTTCTGCTGGACAATCATTTTACCTCCATCTGGAGGATGGATGCATCAAATCCAATTGAAATCGACTGATTAGTTTTAATATAAGCATTTGAAAATCCCAGTAATGCTCAGTGGCAAGCTAATTGGGTGATGCTTTGGTCATTCCAGTGAGAATCATGATTTATTACTAGGTATCACTGGAATTTTTTTTTCAGTTGATAAGTCAGTATTTGTAAGCTTTTCATTTCTAAATTCCTGTGTTTTTCTTTACTTTGCTGCAGAGAAAATTTGAAGTACCTTCCATTTAAATTGTTTTTTCTTTTCCTTAGAAAACGTAAGGGTGGTAGAAGCCTTTTTATAATGTTGGTGTTTGATGTAGCTTACTCTGTAAAATAAGCAAATCCTGTCCCCAATCAGTCAAGGATTTATCGAGTGCCTGTTATATGTGCTCAGTTTTGTCAGGCTTTTATTGCATTATAGATTATGTTTGGGGGAAGTAGTCTTACCTGTGGTATATCTAGATCTGTATGATAGAAGTAGCTTGTTGAGAAATAATGGGATTCTACTGTTTTAACATCAGTGATTAAAAAGTCCCTTTTGCTTTTTCCTGAAGGGGAAGAAAGATTAAGAGGAAAGTAGAGAGATGACATACTTGGGGACTAGAACTTTTTATGGGATGAAGATAAAATAATAATAATATTAAGGCAACATCTTGACAGTAGAAAAGAGAACTTCGTTTGGAGTTAGAAGACCTGGGTTCACATTTCACCTCTGATACTTGAAATCTTTTTCACCTTGGGCAAGTTATGTCAGTTTCCTCATCTGTTACATGGAAGAGGCTGCCCAGATGGCTTCTAAGGTTCCTTTCAGCTTGAGATCTGTGATCTCTTATTCTGTGAGCTGTAAAACCTATTCTACCCTAACTCTGTTATCCTATGATCCTGTGAAAGGAGAATAAATAAATATGAATCAAGTTTAGGTAAGTCATGGTAGGAAACCTGAGTTTGAATCCTCTCTTATTATCTGTATGATCATGGTGAAATATGTTTACCTCCTGGAGACTGTTTCCTTGTTTTAAAAGTGCTGATGGTAGAAATTTTACCATCTATTGCAAAATGTGATTTTAAAGAAAGTGCTCAGTAAATCTTAACGTTCTCTTTTAAAGCAGGAAGTGATTTTAACCCTTTTGGCCAATTGACACTTGGTAAGACGGTGGGAAAAAGCAACTAGGTGTTGCAGTGGATATAGAGTATCAAACTTGAAGTCAGGAAGACTCATCTTTGTGAACTCAGATGTGGCCTCAGACACTTTGGCCATGGGACACTGGCCAAGTTGCTTAATCCTGTTCACCGCAGTTCCTTATTTGTAAAATGAGCTGGAGAAGGAAAGGGCAAGCTGCTGTGGTAGCTTTGCCAAGAAAATCCCAAATGGGGCTACCAAGAGTTGGACATGATTGAACAAGAAGATAGTTTGAAGAGATTTACCAGATCTCCTTACCTGAAAGGCTTTGAAAATGGGATGGATATTTCAGCATCCATCATGGTTTGGATGAAGTACAGATAGAGAGTTGAAAAAATGATGTCTCGCATAGTCCCATAGCTTTATTATAGGTGTACCTATAAATAGATCCATGATAAGTTACGGGAATGAGTGATGTCCCTGCTAAAGTTATTAATGAAAGGGGTGACAAGTATCATATACACAGTTAATATCCTACTTAATAGAAAGTAGACAGAGATATGATAGAAGACAAATAAATACAGCATCTCTTTTGAGGTATCTTTGGGGATGGTCCCGATATCAGTAAAGTGTTGATGAGGATGAAATTGCTGAAGGAAAGTTGCTTAGTCAAATGTTAAATGTAATGGGATAAGACATAATTAAGATTGAATTGAACTCGGGCCTTCTTCCTATTCATTCTGAGTTGAATCAGGCATGAGAATGTCTGTAATAATGTAAGGAATATCTAAGTTCATACATAATACTTATGGAAAGAGTTCTGAACTATAGCAATTATTTAACAGTGAAAGAGTCTACATGCTTCTATGTGAATCTTTACAGTGGTTAGACTACTGATTTTACAAATGAGTTAGATTGTAGATGCGGATGCCTTCCACTTGGCCTGCCTATGATGGCAAACCGGATGTCATGATTTCTTGAGATCTTTGTAGCTCTTTGATTCTTGGATTGCATTAAACAAAGAAAGTCAAAGCAGACTCTATTGGGAAGATAGAAATGACCCACTGGATTTTTATAGAACAGAATTGAATTTGGCAATAATAATAATAGCCATAGCAAACATTTATAAAGTGTTATAAGTTTTTACAAAGCACTTTATAGATATTAACTCATTTGACCCTCAAAACAAACCCTGTTAGGTAGGTGCTGTTATTTTCTCTCCTTTGCAGTAAGAAGACTGAGGCACAGGGATGCCAAGTGACTTCCCAGGTCACACAGCTAAGTGTCTAAGGCAGGGTTTAGAACTCAGGTATTTGTGACTTCAAATATTATACTCTTTCCCCTATGCCACTATCTGCCCAGCTATTTAGTAAATTGTATTGTAATAGAATATTGACTTAAGTGTTTAAATGAATTTCTTATCTCATCAGTTTGGATGCTTCTTCCAATGAATCAACATATAGCCTATCCATGCCAGTACCTGTGAAACTCATGCCTACGTCTTCCCATAAGTATGTACCAGGGTGACTGACCTATATGCTGGGGACCTTCTTTCCTCTTGACATTGCATAGATACTTGTTGAGCACACTTTCCTTGACCAGAGTATATCTTGATAAAATACTTCAGTTTTAAATATTTTTTCAACTCTCTCATCCTAAGGATTGTTATAAATGGCACATATGTTCCACTTCCATCTTTTAAAAGAGTTTCAAGATGATTTTCCTTTCTTCTACTCATTTCCATAGTTTCCCAGGTACATTAAATCCTTAGGAAACACCAAACCAAGAAATGCATTTCCTCCAGGGTAATTCCTCGTATTTCCCAGCAGATGGAGACAATATGTAAATTTTATTCTGCTCTGGGTTGCATGCCCACGCAGGTGATCTGCTTCTCCAGGTATCTTCTGGTGACTCTTGTTAGCCTCTAGATTCCTATCTTTTTCACCAGTACTTCTCAACTTTTTTGAATCCATCTCTCTCGGCCAGGTTGGAAGTCTTATTATTTATTACCGTTTCTTGTAAGATCTTTGTTAGTTATGACTTGCCAGAAGATCAGAACCATATACATACAAATGTATATGTGTATATATATATATGTACACATAATGCATACATGTATGTATATATGTGGATGCATATATGTATGTTTGTATGTAAATGAATGACATTTTGATGGCAAAGCAAGGATAAGAGAACTCTCTGAGGACCATGGGAAGAGATTTAAATACTGTATAATTCCTTCACAGGCAAGAGTCACTAGTTTTTTCTTCCTGTACTTTGATTCAGAGTGAATCCCCAAGGTAGGATCATCTTTCTTCTATATAGAGTAGTTTAGTTACAGCCTTTTGAGGTCAGCTCAGAGGGAAGTTAGGTTACATTGGACTCACTTCATTATATCCCTAACAACAACAAAGGGAACTTCAAAAATAATCTCTTATGAAATAGCAAATCTGTAAATTCAAGCCATGCACATGTCTGCTTAAAAAAAATTCTCACCGTTTTTTTCCCCTCATAATATTTATCCCTATAAATTCAGGCAAAGTTTCTCCAAGACCTCAGCCTGGGCACATTTTAGAAAGACTTTTAGAAATTAATTATTAAGAAGTTTTTTTGAAGTTGTGCCATTGATTGGGTTTGTCATTTCTTTTAGACTGTGAGTCATGAGTTAATGGGGTCTGTTTTCCCATTTAAATCTTTTCTCACTAAGTTATAACTTTGCTTTTCAAAACAAGCTAAAGAGACAGAAACAATTTTCCTCCCATGTTGCCTTGGGATAAACACCCAAACTCAATTACAATGCAAAACTTCCAAATTAATTGATCAGCTGAATCCCACCCCCCAACCATATGAAACTGAATGTAGATTTTCTCCCTGTATAGAGATCAGGGTAAACAAGAGTCAGGGTGCCAGTTTGTTAACATTGCAAGGTTTATTTGAAAGAATGAAGAGCTAATTCTTGGTCCAGAAAGATTTATCCTATTAGATACAATCATTTGCTTCATCCCCTTCCTCACTGTTTCATTGACTATCCAACACTGCTCTAAATAAGATTTTTTTTAAACTGTTATAAAACATTTAGGATAATAGTATAGGAGTCTGGTCACAGATCATATATCAAAAGAACACGAATCCAAATGCTCATTATCCATTTAACTTAAAACTGTATAGATGCTGAGATTATCCTTTCCCCTTTAACCCTACAGTTTGGCACTCCCAGATTATAGCTCATAATAAATTTCTTATTATGTTTTGGGACTTTTAAAGACCATAGGACATGGAGTGTGAATTACATCTTAAACTCCCTGTGGTACTCTGAGGTATTCAGAAAGAGACATACTTTTAGGAAATCCATTGAATAATAGAACCTGGTTTAGATGGAATCTCAGTAGCCCTCTAATCCAGGCATTCTTAGCCTGGTCCCCAGGGACTGATCTTTTAAAATATTTTGATAGCTATACAGCCATATAATTGCTTTCTTTTATCACAAATATTTTATTTTATGAATTTAAAAACTTTATTCAGAGAAAAAAATCCGTAGACTTCACCAGACTTCCAAAAAGGTCCGTGACCACAAACAAAAGCAAAATTATGAACTCCCATCCATAACACAATCGGTCACTAGTCCTACCCGTGTCTGAGTGTCAGTCCTGTCTGTAACCATCCCTGACATTCACTCAGCTTTTACTTTAAAGCTGTAGCGATGGGAGACTCACTACTCTTATCGCAGTCCTGCTTTTGGACAGTTCTGATGGTAAGAAAAAGTGGTCTTTATATGAAACCAAAATGTGCTTCTATAACTTCCTTTTTTCAACTTTAGGATTTCAATCCCTCTATAAATTCTAGAACCTGCTTCTTCTCTCAGGTGCATAATGAAATGAAACTGAAAATGGATCACCATCCCCTTATTTATAATCTCTGTAGGGCTGAGCGCAGTTTATTTAATAGATGTGCTTGTCCTTCATACCCGTCATTCTAGGATCTCAAATCCTTTCCTAAGCATTGTATTAACCCTGAGTATCTTTTAAAGAGATGTTTACTTACCTTAGCTATAGTAATGCCTTTGATATAGCAAAGAACTATGAAAATGAAAATATGGAATTAGTCACTATAGCATAGTAAGATAAATATTATGAAATAAAATGTCAATTTTTAAATGAAAACCATAATATCTTTCTAAATAATTCATTTTTCAAAATAAAATCCATAATCAGATTTAAACCAAGTTTTGCACATTGTTTTCAAAGCATTCTGATAGTAAGCCAGAATATTATATTTTCCATTTTAGCTACATATATGTTCATATATGAGTATGTCATGTCACATAGCTAATAAGTGTCTGAGGCCATATCTGAACTCAGAAAAATGAATCTACCTGTTTATAGGCCTGGCACTCTGTGCCCTATGCCACCTAGCTGCTGTTTTTTAAAGGAATATTAGCTATCCTTACTATAAATATAAACACCCTTTAACTTTGTTGTGGCCATCAATGCTTTCACAATTATGATGGCTAGAGGTGCTATAGTACATATGTGTTATCTTTTCATAATGTTGGAAGGAGTTGGGTGGAGCAGAAGCAGTATCCACTTTGCAGACTCATTACAGTTTGTCATCGACATTTTCTGGGACACGATTTTTATTGGTTGATGTTGCTCAATTATGACATACATGCAAAAATAGACTTTTATTCTTGTTAGCTTTTTTTTTCTCCAGGCAGAACTGTGCTTAACTAGAGGGAGAATCCCTAAAAAGTGGAAAGAAAACACAATATGTCACTAGGAAGACATTGTTTAAAAATCTGGTTTTAAAAGAGGGGAAGATTACTTTGTGGTACGGTAGAAAAATTGTCGAGATGAGATATAGGCAGTCTGGTTCCATGTTTGCAGAGGATGTGTGTGTGTGTGTGTGTGTGTGTGTGTGTGTATTCACACCATCAGGCGAAACTCCATAGTCTCAGCTCTTCCTTTTAAATTCTGTAAACTGCTCTTCAACAAGAAAGGAAATGCAGTAATTCAGGGATTACATACAATTTTATAGGCGCCTGAAATGTCTTATCTATAAAAAGAGGCTGTTGCACAAGAAAATCTCTAAGATCTCTTATAGATCTAAAAATCTTAACTTGATTCCTACTTTCTATACTTCCTATATAGAAAAACAGAAGCATAAAAAGTAAAATGATTTCTCCCAAATCTCAAAAAAATAAAATAAAATAGGCCCTCTCATTGTAGGGTATTTGAACCATGTTTCCAAAGGTCCAGTTTATGTTTGCCCAAAGGGACTTATTTTAGCTTTGAACAGAAGTAATTTCACATTTAATATTACTGAATTAGCTCATGTAAAGAAAGAATGGATTTTCTTGAGCCATGCTTTATATGTTTCTAGCCTGGAAAAGGCAATTAAGAGACTTTTTAAAGAATTTGATGGATTGTATCAGATAGAGCTGGTGCTCTGCATTAAAGTCAATAAGATCTTCCATTTCTCTGCCTTTGTTAGCAATAGCAAAAGTGATACATTTTATATATAGAAACCATTTAATCTATAATCATTTACATTGCAACACCATAAAAGAAGAATAATCTAGACCTTAATAAAAATGTGACATCAGACAGTGACTTAATTATTGGTGAGCAGGTCCTAACATTCACATCTTAGTGTTTAGTAATATTTCAAATTGTAAAAATGGTGTTAACTAATTTTACAAGCATTTCACAGTGTATAGAAAGAGTAAATCCATCTTTGGCTCATTTTAACACTGGGAGATCTCTTCCACATCCATCATCATTTCTACTTATGTCACCTACAGTTGCTTAATGAATCAGATTTTTCATTGGAAAAGTCATTCTTTGGCAGTAAATAAAAAATTTAAGGTTACATATAAAATTTTAGTCTTCTTAGACATTGTGTATAAGTATATGACCAAGGGATAGCTTTAGCCCTCCAGAAAATAGAGGACAGTGAATTCCTTTATTACACTTTTGCCACTGTTCCTCCATGTTAGATTTCTATAAGTCAAACCCAGTGTCTCTGAACCACAACTAGTGATGATGTTTGACCTCCAAGTTATTAGGAAATAGCTAAAATGAATGTATTTCTAATGATTCTGGCTAACAACGTAATTTCCTAATTCATTAGTGAGTAGAATGCTGACCTTATGAATTTAAAACTAGAAGAGAAAACATCAGCCCCCCCACCATACAGCAGAGACACACGAGGACCTTACAGATGAAGTGTCTTGATGTGATGTGAACCCAGACCTTTTGATTCCAAATTCAGCATCTCTTAAGCTGTGCCATGCTGCTGTTGAGCAATATCAAGTTCAAAATAAAATATCCAAACAAGTTAGGAATGAATAAAATTTAGGTTGTAAGTTAGCTTGGTGCTTCCATCGTACCAGCAGTGAATACTTTAATTGTTACAATCAACTAGTTCTTGTAGTTATTAGAGCAAACTGGAACTGATATGCTTTTCCTAACACAAAACTCCTGTCTGCCAGCAAACTTTGTATAACTTGCCAATATTAATTTTGACAGTTGATCAATTACTGGTAAGCATTTGTAGGACAAATTATATTTTACAAAGAGTTTCATAAACAATCTGATCATTTCTCCTGTTAATGTGGCAAGATAAGTAAATGTTTTCAACTCAATGAGGCTCAGTTGCTTATGCAGAGAAATAATAAAAACTCATCCCACTGGAATCTGATTGTTGAACTGCATGGATTCATGTCAGAATGAAATTCACTTTACCCAGACTATTAGTGAGAAGATGTGATTGAAGTCGGCTTATCAACATGTCTAGAGGCAGCTAGGTTGGTGTAGTGGAAAAAAGTGCCCAGCTTGTAGATCAGAAAGACTCATCTTTCTGAGTTCAAATTTGACCTCAGACACTCACTAGCTGTGTGTCCCTAGGCAAGTCACTTAACCTTGCTTGTCTCAGTTTCCTCATCTATAAAATGATCTGGAGGAGAAAATGGCAAACCATTCCACTCTCTTTGCCAAGAAACCCCAAATGGGGTCATGAAGAATTGAACATAACAGAGAAGCTGAACATCAACATGTCTCCTTTGAATTTCAGTTTAAAACAACAACAACAGCCTCATACCTTGAGGAGCAGTTCACTAATACCTAGTAGGTCAAGGAAAAAGGGTTTTCTCTCCATTATATGTATTCTTTTCTACATCACATGCTTGTAGGAGTAGAATCGCACTGGTCTCCTCTGAATATGATTATACTTATTAGTTAATATCAGATGAATTTTACTAATGTAATATAACAGGATACCTCTATTATGAATAATGTTCCTTTTGAACAAACAAAACAAAAATGGGAAACTGTTATAATTTACATTAGTGTCTGTTTCATGACGTTGACATTCATTCACTCTGGCATCTCCTTATATTAACTCTTCACCTGTTCCCATCCTGGCTCCGCAAGTAGACTCTTGGGTCTTTGAGGCAAGGACTTTATTTTTCTATTTTATTTCCTTAAGTACCTACATAATAGACACATAAAAGTATGTGAATGATTGTGGTGGGACTCATGAAAAGTCAAATGACTCATCTACAGCCACTTAACAAGAATTGTTGAGAGTTGCTAAGTGAACACAAGAGGAACTTGGGACAAGATCCTCATTCAAAAATACTCTGACCTAATTGTAAAACTATATTTTTAGGCATGTTAGGTGAAAGTAGAAAAGATATAATAAAAGAGTTGTCTGATGACTAAAAACTTTATTTTTATTTTCTTCCATTAAGGCTCTGACCTAAGAAAATCTTGGGAATGGGTATTGTGTATGTGGGTAATAATCACTTTGCCATCTATTTATTTCCCTGTCCAGATTGTTTTGTGAAAAACCTTAAGTTCTCTTGATTCCATCCCTGATTCCTGGCAATTAGTGCAAGACTCGATGATATTTTTAATGCTCAAGTCCAGGATGTCAATATCCTGCCAACAAATTTCTTTCTAGATAGACCTTGATTATTCAGATAACCTTGTAAAGTAGAAATATTACCAGTATTGAATACTTGTAATACATTAGTATTGAACTACTATATACATTCTCACATAATGCAGCCATGGCAAAATTAAGCTTTACATTTTTAAGTGTTTGAGTAAGAAACAAATAGGTCACCTTAACTAATGCAGTTTTCTTAATTTGCATCATGGACACCTGCCATGATTTATCACATGTATAGACCACCAAGGATTTAAATGTGGATTATGTGTTTCTAAACTTAACTCCCGGATAAGCACTAATGTGCTGTGCTTAGGTTGATGTAGTAAAGTCTCTTGATTCTTTTGGACTCACTGTTCATGGAATGTGGTTATCATCTTTAATGTCATTGAGAAAATATTGGGTTGGGGGACTGAACTACATAAGGAATGAACTACATACATTAAATTCCCATTGACTCTAATAGTGTAGATGGAATATGGTACTTGGTTCTAAGGAATGGAAAGGTTACTATATTTATGCAAAGTACATATGGTACATAGCTATTGATAGTTTTACAGGTCTTTCTATTATTTTCATTTGGGGAAGGGTGGAGAACAGGAGGTCTTTGAGATAATTTTGATACTAGCATTCCTTGGTATGAAACTACACGATTTTTTTGTATTCCAGAAAGATAATTCAGCTAGCCATGCTTACTGATGGAAATACATTATATAGCTTGTAATGTAGTAACTGTGTTTTAATTTTTTTCTTTTCGTTCTTGGAAAGATACAGAAAGGAAAAGAGTCAGCTTAGCTGTGATAGCTCATTTTAAGTCATCCACTCAGAACCTCATAGAGGAGGGAGGGGAGAGTAAAGATGAAAGGACATAAGGTGGCGTAGATAACCCTCTTTAAGTAGAAAGCTCACATGTATATGGTTCTTTGCTATTTACAAAATGCCTTCTTCACACCAGTTTTCTCAGGTAGATAGTGCAGTTTAGGAAACTCTGAGGTTCAGGAAGGCTGTGGATTGCCTCGGGTCAAATGACAAGGGAAGCACACAGAGCTAGGCTTGAAACCCAGGTCTTCTGACTCCAAAGTTGTGTTCTTTCTGCTAAAAGACACTTGCTAATTTGTTGTTACTTTATCATAGGCATGGAGGGTAAGGAAGAATTTAGATTCATCGTCAGAAATGAGTCCCATAGCGACAGTAGATGAGCGAGAATAATAAACATTCATGGGTCTCAGATTTTATCATCCCAAATGCTCAAGAATCTGGTATAATACTGTCTGCAACAGCATTTTCACAGAAAGTATATGTAAAAATTCTAATAAACGAGTGTATCAACAATAATTTTTTAAAAAAATTCATTTAATAAATGATTCATCCTTTTTTTACCCCCAAATTCACCTTGATCACCCCTTTTGTTGATAACATTTATTTATCAATGATATTTTGCTATCCTTCAACATCAAGTCCCCTCATGGAGGATGACAATTTGTTATCCTTGAGAAAAGTATTATTGCTGTTGTTGTTATAATTTCCATCTAGTTTCTAAAGAAAGATCTTCAAGAATGTTCTGATTAATGGTAAAATTGCACCTTAGATGAAATAAAGGCATATATAAGCAAGGGAGCTACTTTGAAGAGTTAGTCTTGGCTGAATATATAAGTTCTATTCAATTTGTTTAAAATGATCAATATTATTGCTTTGTAGTCCCATACTCTGTGTCTCCTCACTCCCTCCTCTATCTTGCCCCCTCTCTTTGCCTTTTTCCTTTGACCAGCTCATGGTATCTAGTATTCATGTCTTATAATCCATAGTTTAAAATACACTTGAGCATAAATCCAATTTATGAATATTAGCCTCCTTATGTATGGTTCAGGCAATTCTATTCCTTGACCTGCTTTCAATATTACTTAAGATGTGGGGAAGATTTTCTTTATGAAGCCATGAATGCACAATAGCATTTGAAAAGAGTAAAATGGTATGAGCTTGGATATAGTTAGTAATGAAAATGATAATCATAAGAACTGACATTTACATAATACTTCATAAAATCTACAGGTTGCTTTACATCCAGTATTTCATTTGATGCTTGCAACAGCCCTGGGAGGTCTAAATATTATAGGCATTATTTATACTCATTCATTATTGATGAGACAGCTCTATTGCAGATAGATTAAATGGTTTTCTCATGATCATATAGCCATATTTAAGTGTCAGAGGATTTAAATATAGGTTTTCTGGGTTCCATGTTGAGTACTGTATCCACCATAAGACTGCCTCCTAAGAATTGTTTTCACAGAACACTCAGTGATATTAACTATTAGATCATGATCCTATATTTAAAGCATATACTAAACGAAGCTTCATTTAATTATTTATATTAGATCATGATATATTTCTGGAGAATCAGTAAAGCTGAAAAAAGATGAATTCATCTATAACAATTATTCATATTTTGTTTCAAACTTTTGCTTCTTCTTTTAAGATAATAACTTCCTTCACAAGACCAGCAAGTGATATTTTGTTAAATAACCAATAGTCAATAACCTATTCAGGCACCTCAGTTAATAGGGTGTCATAGAATTACAGAATGTTAGAAGTAGAAGTAACCTTGGAGATCTGTTAGTTCAGCGCCTTCATTTTACAGCTGAGAAAACTGAGACTCCAAGAATTTAAGTAACTTATCCAGTCAGAAAGCCTTGGAATTCTAGTCCAGAAGACATGGGTTCTAGTCCTAGATCTCCCTGCATGGAGTAAAACAAATAGGTGTTTTTAGACACATAACTCAGTTCCTTCTATCTAGATTTGTTTTGCTAAATGAAGATGATTAACTGTAATTGCCATGATTTATTTAGACCTCCTAAAAGTGTCATGCCTTTATGCTAAAAGTCACTACGCAGGGAGTTAAAAAACCTACATCCTCATTTTGCCTTTACCAAAAACTAGCTGTTAGGACTCTGGATAAGTCACCTAGCTGCCTGTAACCTCCAGAATAAGATGTAAAATCTCGTTTGGTGTTCCAGGTATTCATTTTTTATTTTTAAATGTTTAATATTTTATTTTCCCCCCAATTACATGTAAAAACAATTTTTAACTTTGATTTTTTATATAATTTTTTGAGTTCCAAATTCTCACACACACCCCTCCCCTCTCACCTTATCAGGAAGGCAAGCAATTTCATGAAGATTATACATGTTCAGTGCCGCAAAATATATCTTTACCTTAGTCATGTTATAAAGGAAAACACAGACAAAAAAGTGCAAGAAAACAAAGAAAGTTTTAACAGTATGCTTTGATCTGCATGCAGATTCCATCAGTTCTTTCCATGGAGGTGGATAGTATTTTTCTCCATAGGTCCTTCAGAATTGTCACACATCTTTGTGTTGCCAAGAGTAGCCAAGTCCTTCACAGTTGATCGTTGTACAGTATTGCTTTGAAAGTGCTTCTCAACCAGTGTCCCTTCTGCCTTTCCAGTCTTATGACACCTTCCTCCTCCTGCTTGCCCCACCCCATATACTCTGTGATCCAGTGACAAGGTACTCTGGCTCCAGAATCCGGGCATTTTCACTGGCTTTTCTGCAGGCCTGGAATATACTTCCTCCCCATCTTTGCCTCCTAGCTTCTCTGTCTTCCTCAAAGTCCCAGTCCAAAATGCATTTTCTAGAAGAATCCTTTCTCCGTTTTTGTAATGCTAGTGTCTTTCCTGTATTATCTCCAGTTTATCTTGTATATAACCTGTCTGTACAGAATTGTTTTTCTGTTGCCTTCCCCAATAAGACTGTGAAATTCTTGACAAGAGGGAATATCTTTGCCTTTCTTGATGTCTCTAGAGCTTAGCATGGTACCTGGCACCCAGTGGGTGCTTAATAAATAAATTTGACTTTCTGACCTAGCTTCTAGCATTTATGTATGTGACCTTAGGGAAATCATTTAACTTCTCCTCAGTTTCCTCATGTGCAAAATGAGGGGACCAGATGACCTCCAAATTCTCTTTCAGCTATAAATTGATAATCCCCAATAAATCCTTAACCTCCCTGGCTCATTTTCCTCATGTGTAAAAATAAAAAAAAAAGGTCTGGACTAGATGATTTTGAAGATTCCTTCAACCCAGAACATTGTTGTTCTATATGATAATGATTGATATTTTGTCAAATAGCCAATATTTAATTGGCTCAAAATTCTACACGGGTAAAGTAGTATCTAAACATAAGAAGTATGCTATTAATTAAAATAACAGCAACATATAGCAGTGTACTCCCTGGGCTAGACAATCTGTACAATCTAATTTAGCTCTAAAAATTGTATTGTTCTCTGTTCTGTTATTTTCACATTATTCTTTTTTGAACTGTAGATTCTACTTAGTGAACATAATTTTTCAGTGGTATTCTGTGGATATTCTTAAGTCAAATAATTGTCTAGAACACATTTATCCTTAATTGTCTTGGAAGTTTCTATAGGCTTTCTCTGATTGAGTGACACATACTGGCAGTGTTGAACAAACACTAGTTATGCCCATGAGAGCTATTATGAATTAATAGAGTCTCATATTTCTTAATATCGGTAACGGGCTTCTTAATTATCTTAATTTTACATAAGAATGCATTTTCATTATATGCCACTTAGTGTACTATACTGATAGGTTTTATATTTGCTGCTTTTCAATTCTTGCCTTTTTGCCTCTAGACTTTCTTATCTGGAATATGCCTTCAATCTTTGTCTTTATACTACATATTATAGCATATATACATATGTACGTACATATATACATGTATATGTTTACACACACACAAATATATAGCATGTATATATACTGTAAACAGGAAGTACTTTATTCCCTGCAGAATAAAATAGTCCAAAAATTGTGTTTCATCTCTAAAGTGACTGACAGATTTTTTGATAAGCAGTAGAATCCCTAATTTAAAAAGATTGAATGGAATGATTCTGTGAGAATTCTGATTGGCTGACTGACTTTTAATACCTAAAACAAATCAAAGTCAAGAAATGGTTTTGGCTATATATTCACAGTGTTGGATTTATTGTGATGTAGATAAATTTTCGTCTTTTTAAAACTTTTGACTGTCCTTCCCCTATCCTGAGACAGGAAAATAACCCTCTCTATATACTGGTCCCTATATGGCTTTTCTTCTCTCTGTGAGCTAAGTCAGCTGTAGCTTCACCATTTAATGCCCTTTGTACTTTTTGATATATGCTCCATGATGGATAATACAAAAAATACTAATGTTGACCCTAAGGTTTTAGCTCCTTGGTGGGATCTTTCATTCTAATTTGAAGTCCCACCTTTTTTCTCTTAGAAACAGCCAATGAAGATAAAATCCTCAGAGAAGAAAAAGAAAAGGGTCTGCAGATCCTTCCAGTGCCCATCCCCAATCCCTTTTGGACAAATGACTCAATAGAAATACTTGCAAGTTGGAATTGATGAGCCATGTGGTATTTTGCCGATCATTCTTACCTAGGACTCTTCAGCAAACATCTGGGTGCATGATCATTCCTCTTATTAGCTTTGGAGACTGGTAGTGCCCTCTTTTGGACAGACAGCCCAGCTGAGACTAATTTTATCCTCACAATAGCCCCGGGAAGTAGGTGCTATTAATATCATATACACACATAATACTCATATAGGCATATATGCAGTGTACATGTATGTGCCCATATGTGTGTATGCACATATACATGTTTGTATTACATATGCATTTACCCATGCATGAATATATTCAGTGTAACCCACAAAATATATATACACACATATACAAGCACACATACTTAAATACACAAAATATGCATATAGACTACACATTTGAGAGCACTAGCTTTCAAAGAAGGCTCAGGAAAGACCTCATGTAAAAGGTGGTCCTTGAGCTGAGTCTTATTGTTCAGTAAATTACATGATCTGTAACTTCGAGATGATTTCTGCAGTCTGTGTCACAGCGATATTGTAGGATTATTTGGATAACCCAATGCAATATTCGGGATTTTTGGAGTCAGGCTTTGTATTAATGAACATCACCACAGGCTGCTTCTGCACTATAAATACCTAATGTACCCTGTGGTCTAAGTTCCATGCTGTCCCTTTAGCCTGTTTACTGTGTAAATTTAATTTAAAATCAGCTCATTTTAAATATCATAGCATTGTGGGGGATATAGTCTGAGTTCAGCAGTTACTCTTCATAATTGGTTTAGTTGCTCACTGTTAATGCTGTGCTGTTGCCATTTTCTTGTTGAGAGGGAAACAGCCTCCATCACTGCAGATTCTTAGGAGCCAGGCTGACTTAACTCCAGCTTCAGCTATCTTGCTAGGCTCTGCTTTGCTGTGCTCTACTATGGTGGCGTTTCCAGGCTTGCCCCCTGGCCAGCATCTTGGCAGACCTGTTCGGTAACCCTCCTTCCTGTTGCCCACTTCCCACTTTTTTCTTTGTGAATATCCTTCCTCTCCAAGTCTCTGATGAACCAGAGCAGACACTGGGTCCAGAGTGAGGAAGCCCAGCCGGTAACGTCTGCTCTAGGCTAACCTGCCCATTTCTTTACGGCTTCTGTTTTTCTTCTTCCTCCATCATCCTAAGTCCCCTCCTGCCTGACCACAGAGAGAGTGAAATGAAAGATTTGTTTTGGGTTTTTGTTTTGTTTTGTTTTCCCTCTGAGGCGGGCACTTCCTTTGAAGCAAAGCCTAGCCAGTGCCTGCCTGACCAAACTCAGGGGTCACAGGTTCTTCAGAGACCTTACCTGCTTGAGGGGGAGGGAGGATGCCCCTCTGAAGACCCCGTTAAGCTAGTGGAGAGAAAATGAACCTGAGGGGAAAAAAGGCATCTTTTTAAGTACCAGAGGGAAGTGCTTTCTGAATTTTTTGTAAATGTGCCTTTAAACATTATTTTAAACCTCATCATTTTAAACCTTATCATTTTCTGCTTTCTGTTTGTTATTTATTGAGCTAGTAACTACAGTGAATGGAAAGGAGAGTTTCTTGCCCTCACAGTATTTAAAATCCAGTACAGTGATACTGTAGTTTGACAGGTAGAAGGGACCTCCTTCTGTCTTAGTAGGTTATCTGATTACAGGGATAGGATTGGATCTGTGCTTTCACTGGTTTAAGAAACTCCCAGGGGAGGAGGCAGCTTCTTTCCCCTTTGCAGCTTATACAATGCATCTACAATTTATGTAGTGCTGCCTAGAGCCCTGGAAAGGTCACAGAGCCAATATATGGCAGAGGTTAGACTTGAAGGGAATTTTTTTTTTTTTTATGTTCTGAGGCCAGCCGTCTAGCCTCTAGCCAAGTGTCTTTTTGAGAAAGGACTGACAGCAGGCTGGATCCAGCCCCTTAATTTTGTGGGAAAACAGGTCGGGAGGGGTTATGACTTGTCTAATTAATTAGTAATCAGCAGGAATTCAAACTCAGGTCCTCTCCCTCCAAATCCTGTGTTCTTTCTGCTGTTCTACAACTGCTAGTTTGGAATTTGCTGGTTGATTGTGAGAGCTCGGGGGTTATATTCCTTACATGTGCTCCTAACAGGCTGTGCTGACATTCTTGGCTGGTCCCTCTCCTTCTACAGCCCTGGGCTGGGATTATCCTACCAGCACCTAAGTGGTGAGTCAGGGAGACTCCTCTCCCTGAGTTCAAATCTGACTTCAGACACTGAATAGCTGTGTGATTTTGGGCAAGTCACTTAACCTGTTTGCCTCAGTTTCCTCATCTGTAAAGTGAGCTCTAGAAGGAAAAGGCAAACCACTCCAGTATCTTTGCTAAAAAACATCCCATATAGGGTCACAAAGAGTCACAAACACTTGACCAACAAGAGGAATGATTATCCCACATCCCTTTGTGCCCCTCTCCCTCATGCTACTTAACATAGGGTGGGAACTCAACAAATATGTATTAAGGAAATAGACCTGACCACCTCTATCTGTAAAATGTGGAATATACTAATATCAGTTTATGTTTACTTAATTTTTTTATTCGTTCTGCACTTAAATACAAAAAGACAAAACAAGAGAGACTATTATTATGTATACAGCCCAGCATAAAAAGAGGATTCAGTATAAAGGCACAAATTTCCATTTCATACTTAGTTTTTCTGAAAAACTTTTTAATAAAAACTATAGTTCATTTTCAAAGCTACCTTGCTTTTCTGTGTTTCCTTTTAAGTTTTCTTCTGTTCTCTGTGGTGCACTTTTTTTCTCTCTCCTTCTCCCCACTCTGCCCTGGAGAAGGCTACTGTTAGACGTAAATATGTATGTATATAACATGCACACATACATACAGATACACCGTGTGTGTGTGTGTATACATATACATGCACATATATATGGTATGTTTGTATATATACATACATATGCATGTATATGTATATATGTGTGTGTATGTGTGTATATCTTTGTAAAACCATACTGTACATACTTCTTTCTGTCAGTTTTTTCTCAGTTGTTCAGAGTTGTTCTTCGAACAATATTTCTGTGACTGGTGTATAGCATTCTATTGGTCCTGACTGCATTAAGGGATGAGGGACAGTCATTTTGGTTTTTGTTCAGTTGTTTCAGTTGTGTCCAACCCTTTGTGACTTTATATGGGATTTTTTTAGCACAAATCCTGGAGTAGTTTATTCATCTTACTATTTCTTATTTCATGCAAGTCCTTCCATGTTTTTCCTAAAATCAACCAGTTCATCATTTCTTCTGGCACAGTAGTAGTCCATCACAGTCATGTACCATAACTTACTTCCCCAATTGACGGGCATCCCCTCAATTTCCAATTCTTTGCCACCACAAAGAGAGTTTCTATAACTATTTTAGAACATGTAAGTTCTTTTACTTTTTCCCCTAATCACCTAGGTAAACAGACTTAATAGTGGTCTTGCTGAGTCAAAGGACATGTTACACAGTTCTATAACTCTTTGGGCATTATTCCAGATTGCTCTCCAAAATGGTTTGATCAGTTCATAGTTCCACCAACAGTAAATTAGTGTCCTAATTTTTTCACATCCCCTTCAATATTTGTTGCTTTCCCCTTCAGTCATTTTAACCAATCCAATAGGTAGGTGGAAGATGATATCTTAAAATTGTTTTTCTTTATCAATAGTGATTTAAAGCATTTTTCATATGACTTTATATAGTTTTGATTTCTTAATCAAAAAATTAGTTGTTCATATACTTTGACCATTTGTCAATTGGGGTGGATGACTTGTATTCTTATAAATTTGACAAGAGGTCTTCATATATTTGAGATTTGAGACTTTTACCTAAGAAACTGTGTATAAAAATTGTCTCCCCATTTTCCATTTTACTTCTAATTATGGCTATGTTAGTTTTATTTGACCAAAACCTTTATAATTTAATGTAATCAAAATTATCCATTTTACACCTCACAATGTTCTTGATTATTTATTCATGAATTATTCACCTATCCATAAATCCGATGGGTAATATGTTCCATTGTTAATAAAATTTTCTTATGATATTACCTTTTATATCTAGGTCATATATCCATTTTGACCTTATGATTGCTTTGAGTTCATCTTCATTAGTAGTATATTCACCTGTTCATTTTTATTACTAGTGATTTGGTGTTCTTTTCTCATTTTAAAATCATATTAACCAATGGTTTATCTGTTACATTTTTTATAAAACCAGCTTCTGGTTTTATTTATTGACTTAATGATTTTTCTTACATTTGATTTTATTAATCTTAACTTTAGTTTTTAATATTTCTAACTTAGTGTTTAATTCAATTTCTTTTTTACTTAGTTTGTTTAGTTGCATGCTCAATTCATTGATCTGCTCTTTCTCTATTTTATTGATGTAAGTGCTTAGAGATATAAAATTTCCTTTAAGTACTGCTTTGGCAGCATCCCATAAATTTTGGTATGTTGTCTCATTGTTATCATTGTCTTTGATGAAATTATTGATTGTTTCTATTATTTGTTCTTTGACCCACCCATTCTTTAGGATGAGATTATTTAGTTTCCAATACTTTTTCATCTATCCTCCCACAGCCCTTTATTAAATTAATTTTATTGCATCAAGATTTAGAAAGAATGCATGTAATATTTCAGCCTCTCTGCATTTGATTGTGAGATTTTTATGTCCTAATACATGGTCAGTTTTTGTGTACATGCCATGTACCACTGAGAAAAGATATATTCCTTTCTTCCCCTATTCAATTTTCTCCAGAGGTCCCTCATGTCTAACTTTTCTAAAATTCTATTCATCTCCTTAATTTTTTCTTGTTTACTTTGTGGTTGGATTTATGTAGTTCTGAGAGGGGAAAGTTGAGGTTCTCCCACTAGTATAGTTTTACTGTTTCCTCCTTCAACTCATTTTACTTCAAGGGAAAAAAATGGCATTTTACCTGGGTCATAAAAATGGATAATAATAATAGCTGCTAATATAACATTTTTCAGTTTTGAAGAATATTTTGAACATATTGTCTCACTTAATCCTCACAACACTCCCTGTGTGTGAAGTAAATACTTTTATGCCCATTTTACCATAGAGGAACCCAAATCTTCTTAACTTAAAATCCAGTGAATGAACTGGTGGTGCTAATGGGTGTGCAGTGTAATGGAGAGAAGAGGGAGTAATCTAGGTGGAGAGACCATGGTATAGATATGAGAAAGTTTGAGGTTGGTTAATGGAAAGTCAGACATTCTAATTTCATTGCATGAAAATGTATGAAGGAGAGTGGGATGAAGACAGGAATGGAAAACTGCATTAGAGCCAGACATGGAAGGCAGTTTAGTTATGAATATTGTAATAGCACTGTTTTTTTATCTAACTTTCATAGCAACTGTTCAGCTACTAAGTAATTTCTTATGGGTCTCTTGAAAATCCAAGCACCACTTGTATGTGTGTATATAGCGTATGTTT
Organism: Bettongia penicillata ogilbyi; assembly: GCA_023548195.1. NCBI lineage: Eukaryota > Metazoa > Chordata > Mammalia > Diprotodontia > Potoroidae > Bettongia > Bettongia penicillata. Next base: position 1,336,545 of record JAJHZJ010000060.1, read on the forward strand.
AGATATATGCACACACCCATATATAACATGCATACATATATTTATTTATTTAGGGGAAAAATGCATTCAGAATTACTAACAAACTTTTGGAAATTTATTTGCCAGTTGAGGTCCACTTAGAGAAGGAGTTTTTCTCCATATGACTATTATAAAAGATGCAGCATTCATTCATATTTAAAAGTTCTTCTTTGGCCTCCAAAAAAAAGTTCACAACTACTATGCTAACTCTGTGTGTTGAAGTAAATGACTTAGCTTAACTTGCAATAGAAGAATGAGATGACAGAGAAGGAATTAAATACCACTCTATTTTGCTGTATCACCTGGCATTTAATGTATGAGGAAACGACAAAACCATGCTTCCTCAGAAAAAAAAGAAACAAAACATTCAGTCTTCTATTGAATTCCATGTTCACACATTAAATTGGTACAAATGCTACCTTTAAGGTTCTTGTCACATAGCACAATTTATTATTTCCAACTTGTATTGTTTAATACAAGTTTAAACCCCAAATATATGATATGATTTCCATGATGAGATTGCTGACCTTGACTTGGCATCCCTAATTTGTCTAATTTTGAGACTCTGAAAGGTCTCTATCTGTCCAACAAAACAGTAATTGAAATCTAGCATAACTCTTTCTCATAATTGACATAATTTGTTTGACTTTGAAAATGGAAATATTTAATTATATGGTATATAAAAATTAAATGAAATAAAACTTTGCTGTTATTTCAGATCATTTTTCTCCTTTAAGCATAAGTATTTCATTCTTTGTCAGCAGATTTAAATCTTACTTCCAATAAATTCTTTTCAGTCACATTATCTTCATTTAAATACGGATGTGCTTTAGGATAATTCTGTGTTCTTTATATATTGAAAATTTAATGACATCCTGCTCCCAGCATACTGCGATTTTGTGCTTTAACATTTGTAAATGGGGCTGATCTTTCTTAAGAGCACTGTTTCAAACTGAGTGAAGAGAATACATATTAGTCAGGTTGTTTCTCTAATTGGCCTTATTTGTGTTAAAAGTTACAGAAATTCTTGAAATCACTGTCTATCTTTATTACGATATACTCTGAAGCATTTATGTTCCCTACCCTGCTTCTCGTATCATATCTATATGGGTAACTCCTGAGTATACAACTTTGTACCTCTGGTACTCACAACGATACTGAGCTCTACTCTTCCATTTCCAGTTGTGTGTTCTATCATCACCCTGAAATTAATCTGGTTTGGGATCTCAGGGAGTAGAATCACAGCTCTAGATTTCTTCTCTGAGGTTTCCTGACCCTATCTGAGAACACTGAGGAACCATCCCACCTTGATTTTGGTCAGCCTCCTCATCCCCCTCTCACCACATCCTAGAATTTGCACCTGGGACCTTAGATTGCCTCCACAGTCACACTTGTTCCCAAACCATGACATCTGAGCCCCAACCAACCATCCTTCTCATGGGAGGATGGGATCCTGGACCCTGCCTTTGGACATTCTCTTTCCCTGCTTACTGGCCACTTGTAGTTCCCTTTTTTGCATTGTTTTCTCCTCTAAGAATATAAGCTGCTTGAGGATAGGGACTGTCTTGTTTGCTTATATTTGTGACCCCAACTCTTAGCATAGTGCCTGACACTATACACTGCTTATTAAATCTTTCCTTTCTTCTTTCCTTCCCACTCCTTGCCTCTGCCAGTAGTAGACGCTTACAAAAATGCTGAGTAGATACAGCTGCTAATCAGCTTCTCGAGGTGATCCCTGAGAGGTGAAGCAACACATATTCTAGGAAGCCCAGCCCTTCTGGGACGTGCGGCCCGATGTAGATGGCCCCCGAAGTTAAATCAGCATGGTTTTCATATTCAGGAACCCCAAGGAATTTAGAGTCTTTATCAATGCACCTATCTCAAGTCATCATACTCCAGGCATCTTTTGTTATATTTGTCCTTTGTTTTTCAAGAGGACCACGACATGAGAAATGACTTGCAAGTGAGTTGGGTTTAAGTGAGGTAGGGCTGTGCAAAGTCACCAGCCTCACTCTTTCCTCTGGAGCCATCTGGGTCCAGAGGCAGGATATACCTTAGGACAACTAGAGGTGGCCCTGAATTTAGAGGAAGACCTTGGCCTTTGTGAATTAAGATCTTTCCCAGTTCTTGAATCAACATATTCCAGGCATCTTTTGAACATACTAATCAAGAGCAAGTTAGTTAAAGTTTTAAAAAAAATAAAAGAAATAGGATTTCTTTGTTATCTCTTCATATTTTCTTCTTGCAAATACCCTCTTGATTAACTTATTTCCCTTACTAGTGCCAAGGCTTTCCCAGTAACCTAGATTTTAAATCCCAGAATTATTCTTTTTCCCTCTCCTTGACCCCCCACATCCATCCAATTAGTTACCATATTCTGCCTTTTATTTACTTCATGGAATCTTTCAAGACTCATTTTTTCTCTCTGTCACCAATCTAATTTAGGACCTAATCACCTTGTAATGAAATCTTCCAGGCTCTTCCAATCCATCTGACATGGCAACCATGCTCACCAGCCTTCAGTGATATAGTTTAGTTATTTATTTAGTCTGTGCCTTAAATGCTAATTTTATAAACAAAGAAAAAACTATTTTTTGTGGCAACTCAAAGTTTAACCTTCCCTATTCAAAACTCAAGATTCTGGCCAGTATCTTATTTTGACCAGTATCTTATTTTTTGTCCAGACTCTTTACTATTCTTTTATGGTATATCTTTGACTACAAGTAAACAGGTCTCTTAACTACTACTGAATTACTCCTTGGACTTTCCTGCTTCAGTGCTTATGGGCTTTTTATTCTCACATCTAAAATGCTCTTTTTCCCTATTTTTCTCCTATATCTATAAAAGCCTTCCCCATAGCATGGTCTCAGATCTTACCTCTGTCTTTAAGGTTTACACAGTCAGTTTAGATAGAAGTGATCTCTCCTTCCTCTTATTCTGCTCCTAGACTACATTTATTGCGTATAATGCTCAGATAGCGCTTGTTATATACTTCCTTTCACTATAATTGTATTTTCCATTTCACAGTGTTGTCGTAAAGACTAAATGAGAGAACAAATATAAAACCCTTTGCAAAACCGTAATATATTTTAAAGATGCTAGCTGTTAGAATGTAAACCCTGAAAAAGGAGGGCAGGAGGGAAATCTCTTAAACTTGCTTGTTTCCCTACAGAGCAAAGCACTGTTAGTTGTCCAGGACAAACTTTATATGGGTTTCTGCTCTTGTGTGTGCATGTATGGGTTTTGCTGAAGAACAATAATAAACTGGAGAAATTAGGTCATGCTGGAACTAGTTGAAAGGTAAGGGTGAGGTCAACATTGTAAACTTCTTTAAGCCTGGCCTTCTTTGTCTTTTGTATTCATTCCTTTTCTTTTCTATACATAGGAGCTCAAAAGCTGCCCACTGTTCTTGCCTGATGTAGACTTGCTAATGCAACATATGCATACTGAACACCTTGGGCAAGGCAATGCACTAGGCGCTGGTGGGGAGCATCATCCCTGTTGCTTCTGCAGCCTTTCATCCCCTGAAATACAGTAAGGCAGCTACCAGTCAGCTGAGGATTTTCTTTTTATTACTTTCTTCTCCAAAGTACAAGTAGGGATGACAATATTCTATCATGAGAGAAGAAAAGGATGTGCAGATGATAATTTCAGTACATAAATAATATGATCCTGAGTTATAATGTCGATAAAAAGTCTAAAAATACTCCCATGATAGAGGGGAAAATGTGTATGTAGAATGAGTTTTTTCTCCAGAGGGCAGAACACCTTTAAGGATTGCTTTTCTTTCTCACTGCCTGTGAAATCTGGTCTCTGGCAGAGATATATTTACATTAAAGGCACTTGAAGAAAGAGATAGACAAAACCTTAGGAACTATTCACATTTCTTTGCCTCTCTACTTGAAAGGCCTCTTGATAGGTACTTATATAGTCAAGGTCTCTTGGCAGCCCTTCTCCCAGTCTTCTGAGAACCTTTTGATTAGCTGTTGTGTCCATTTTGAAAAAAAGCAACAGCAAAAACATCTCATTTTCTTTCTCTGTTCCCCCTCCTAACTTTTTTGTCCCTGATATTCCCTAACATAGATTCTCTGGGGTGGAAAGAAGGGGAGAGAAGGAAAAAAGGAAAAAAAATTATATAACTTTGTTGTACATATGGAGGGAATAGCAAATTTTACATGGTAGCTTTGCAGTTTCATGTGCAATCATCAGTTTTTGTCAATGTACTCTGTTATGGAAATGCTTGTTTTGTTCCCTGAATTAAAAATAAAATAAAATGCTTGTTGTCAAAAAAAAAAGAGTTAAAGAGTGTGACCTGTAAATGAGCCAAATAAAGAGTGGTCAGGCTGGGAGGAGAACAGCTAGAGCAAATGAAAACTCAGAGAGAAGAGGGTATTAGGGGGAGAAGATGGTCTTCGGGGTCAGATGCTCCAAAGAAGTCAGGAAGCACCAGGATTCTGAAGACACCGTCAGATTCGGCAATGAAGAAATAGTTGGTAACATTGGAAAGAGCAATTTCGGTTTTGTGAGGTCACATTGCAAAGAGCTGAGTAGTGAGGGAGAAGAGAGGAAATGAGGAATGGACCACTTTTCCCAAGGAGTTTGGCTGTGAAAGGAGGTGGAGAGAATGCTACAGCCTTAGTGAAGGCTTTTAACCAGTAGAGAAATCTAGGCAGATCTGAAGGTAGCAGGGAGGCTGAACTCTGATGTTTACTAGGTTTACTAGCCCTTCTTAGGTTCTGTACCTTAGTTTCTTTCACTGGAAAATGAAGGGTTTGTACTAAATGATGTAGATTTCTGATTCCTTCCTCTGAGCTCTATGATCCAGTGACATTTAGGACTGAATTATAAGCACATACTAATTATTACTATTTAATAAGTTTTAATCAGGATATGCATGTGGTTATTCATATCCATTCATTAATTCTTGAGACATATGAGGCACTGTCTATGTGCAGAAATAACATTGTGCTAATAAGCACCATGAGAGGTGCAAAGTTTAGTTAGGAAATGTTCTTTCCCTCATGCAGCTTTGTTGGGTCCCAGACACAAACGCACAACATCATGTGATAAATGGTACCAGAGCTATACAACATAGCGTTGTGTGAGTTTAGAGGGGACAGCTCACTACTAACGGGGAATCCAGGAAGTAGCATTTGAGAGTTGAGCTTTAAAAATAGGTAGGAAGTCAGTTAGTGATCAGTGGAAAAAATGGAGAGAGGACATTTCAGCCCCAGAGAATAGCGTGGGCAAAGGTAGAGATAGAGTGGTACAGTCATTGTTGGGGGTGAGGGACACTGAATCTAGCTGTACATGACGGTGACGTGGATGACAGATTTGGAAGCAGAAAGAGTGAGGGCAGAAAGATTAGGGAGCTATTGTGAGTAGTGATGGGGATGAAGGTCTGTGCCAGGGTGGTAGTGGTGAAAGTAAATAGGAAGGATGGAAGAGAGATGATAATATAGAGTTGGAGATGGCCTCAACTGCTAATTGGATATGAAAAGTGAAAAAAAAAAGACTAAAGAGTGGCTTCTGGATTTCAGAATGAGTTCATGGTGATGTCCCAGGCAGAGATAACGAAATCAGAAGGAAGGAGCAGGTATGCAGAGAAAAAATTGTGAATGATAACAGCAATAATAAAAAATAACAATGACTGGCATTTATAAAGAGCTTTACATGTTATCCCAGTTGATCCTTGTCCAAAGACCATGTAAGGTAGGCCTTTCTGACTGTAGTCACCGTGTCATTTAGCTGCGTAATTGTGAAAGATAGTGTCATTTCTGGGTATGACATTATGGATATGTATATTTGCACATTCATGCACACATGCTAAAACTTACTGTTCCTGGAACTCTACATTATTATTATCGTTTCCTCTGAATAGAGCTTGGTTGTGTTATCTACACAAATGATGAATACGTTCCCATTTGTTTCCTTCCCCCCCCTCATCCTCCTCCTTCAAATCTAGCCAAATTAACAAGCTTTTCTTCCTAATTAACTGAGGATACAAAAAGAGGCAAACAAACCAGTTGTTGCCCACAAAGAATTCACAATTTAGGGGGAGACAATTTGCAAATAAAACGATTATTTACAAGAAGCTATAAATAGAATATACATACATGCACACACACACACACACATATGGAAGCTCTAGCATTCAAGGAAAGGGAAAAAGCTTCTTGTAGAAGGTAATATTTTAACTGAGACTTGGAGGAAGCCAAGAGGCAGAGATGAGGAGGAAGAGGACTCAAGCATCCGGGGACGGTCACTGAAAATGCCCGAAGTCTGGGGCTGGAGTGTGGTGCGAAAGGAGGTAAATGTCACAGAGTATATGGGAGGAGAGTAAGGGGTAGGAAAGGACTGGGTTGTGAGGACCTCTGAAAGCCAGGCAGGGGATGGTACGTGTGGTCCTAGAAGTAAAAGGGGCCCGCTAGAGTTTACTGGATACCTAGCTCTGCTTTTGGAAGTTCTTCTTTCTCCCACTTTTCTCCCTGTTGTTATAGCATTGAATATTTTTCTGTTGCACCTAAAAACATTATTTCCTCTAATAACTTTTTTTCCCGTACAAATTCACGGTATAGCCAACTCTATTTTTGTGGTAATAGAGGATATGAAGAGCTTGAATAAATATCAGAATGTAGGTAATTATGAAATTTTATTTTGCTAATATTTATCTCAGCTTCCATCTCTGAGCAACTTTAAAAAATAGAATCTAAGTTAAAATAGAATTTATAGAATTATTTAAAATAGAATTTTGTCTCCTTTCCTTACTTCTGCCTAGAAGTACATTCTTTTGCAGGTTTTAATATTTAGTGAGATGGTCAACCAGTGAAAAGAAAGAGAAGCAAAAAGTCTGTATAGTCATGGATCCAGACCATCATCCTCAGGCTCATTAAGGGTTAATAGAACAAGAATATTGAAAAGAATGACAATTCTTGAGACTTCTGATACTCTTTAATAAAAAATTTGGTTTATCTTGCTTTCACTTTTCAACTTAATAAAGAAATTAGAAAGTGTAACCAACTTTAGGTAAGGGAGTCTTGCATATAAATTACCTAATAAATGAAAAAATATTTATCATGTGCTTGCTTACTATGTGCAAAACACTGTACTAAGCATTGGGAATACAAATAGAGAAGCAAGACAGTTCATGTGCTCAAGGAGTTCAAATTCTATAAGAGGAGAAGGTAGCACATAGAGATTTTAGGCATGTGCTACATTAGCAGTCCCCGTGATCACTAAGGTAGAATGGAGCTCCTTTGACATCATTTCCAAGGATAAATCCTTATCACTTAACTGGTATTGAACCATTTGACAATGAAGAAGACTTTGGTGGTGATAACTGTCTTTTCCTAGACTTTAGTAGCTATGCCTTCTGAGGAGTCAGGGGCAGAAGAAATTGCTAGATTGCATCTCTCCAAGGATTGCTTCTTTATGTAATGACTGCCAGAACCAGTCTAGAATCAGGGTCAGAGGTTTGTGGGATGCTGCTGTTTTAAAGTTTGGGGGCTTATCTGCCCATTGGTAGCAATTGGGTAGCAGTTGCTGTTGGTATGGATGGCAGGCCATTTCTTTGCAGTGTTTGCTCCTCAATGGTAGCTGCAAGAGCTGAGTTGAAAACATGGCTGTTGGTGTGGGGAACACAGATGTCCTGGTGGCTCATGGGCTTGGGGTCCTCAATTGTCTCTCTCAGGATTTTAGGGGAGATACCAGTTGAAATTGTTTTCACTGCAATGACCCCTCCTATATCTTATTTAGGGTGCATTCCTTCTTCAGGTAGACTGACTTGGTTTTCTTGTTTGTGGCAGTTGACAGATTATTGGTGTGGGTTGTGGTGGTGATGGTAGCCTTTCTATAAAAGGGCAACTCAAGCTGGGCTGGAAGCAGGACTAGTGGTTGGGATTGGGGTTACTGGTATTCTTAGGGGTGTTCCTTGGTCTTACCTGCTCATACCTGGCAATTGCTAATGGTAGTGGTTTTTCTCCACAAGGGTTACTTCCCCTGATTTAAAAAAAAAAGACATATTTTACTTATATGTACTAATTAGAATGAAGATGACTTCAAGTTAGTAGCAATTGTTGGAAGTTGCAACAAGGCAGATTTCGGCCTGTATCAGGTAAAACCATTAACTTGAATGAAATGGACTGCCTTGGGAAGTACTGGTTCCCCCCCAGCAAAGATCTTCAAGCAAGGCTAGATTTGCAGGAAGTAGATTGCAGAGTAGATTATTTCTTTGTGTATGCATATGGCCTTGGAGGTACATACCAGTTCTGCAATTCTGTGAAAACGTGGTTCCATTTTGTGCATTTCTAGATTGATCCAGGCAGTAAGGAGTGATCTTGAATTTTGTCAGTCATCTAATTTAGATTTATTTTTATAATGTTCAGTCTTTCTGCCTGGCAAAAGAATTGTAGTTTCAGTTGAGAATTTTAAAGTCTAGAGAATTTTCCAGCAATTCTTGAATAAAATTTAGTGAGTCATATCTGAAATTAAACTCCAAATGTGGGGAATATGGAGTTCCTCTGAATACTGAACATTGTTTTTGATTAGTGCTATTTCAGTTGTGAATTAAATTTAGGGTTATCAAGTTTCCTTAGAATTGCATGCCACTGCACCCCTACTTGGCTGGATTGACTGTAAGTATTCTGAACTGAGCTGGAAGAAAGATGATGTATGCAGGTTTTATAATACTCTCAGCTTAGGCTGTTCTGACATAGCACAGTGGAGTAGAAAGAACTCTTAGTCAGATATTGAAAGCTTGATTTTGCCAAGAGACTTGATTTTGCCAGTAATTTAGGTGCCTTTGGGCAGTTCACCTCTGTAGGCCTATTTTCTCATTCATAAAATAGAGATGATTGTGTCTTCCATGTCTGCATCTCAGGGTTATTATGAAAATTATTTGAGTGAAAATGGTTTGTATCATAAAATACTATCCATGCATCATACTTATATATGCACATGTATTAATGTTAACATACATGATATTATATTTGAGGTCATTTCTTAATTCTATGAATTTGGATAAGCTAGTATCCCATTTCTTCATCTGTAGAATGTAAGAAATATTTACTTTTCATCCTTCAGGCCTGAGTAGTGTAATATATCAATAGCAAGTGTTTTAAGGGCAAACGATCACAGGGTCATAACCTGAAAGGTAGAAGTGACCGTAGAGGTCATCAAATCCAGCCCCCTCATTTCACAGGCGAGGAAACTGAGACCTGGAGAGGTCAGGTGACTTGCCTGAGGTCACAAAGGTAAAGTGGTAGCATTGGTATTTGATGCCAGATTGACCCCAAATCCATTATTTATTTTCCATTTGCCATATTGCCTTCACTTGGCCAAATTTTGGCTAAAGTATTTTCCTATTCCTATTTAGTGACTTTTTTGATAGTTGCTGAAACTATTCTGTGGGGAATTGTTTTTTTTATCTTTATTTTAAATGTTGCTGATTTTACTCTGAAGTATATAACTCTATAAAATGTACTGAGTAGTGTTTTCTAAGCCTACTTAGCATGAATGGTCAAGTATGGATTTTTTTCCCTTAGTATTTTTAATAGAAATATCTGAATTTCTTCTTTATGTACATGATAATTCATTACCTCTCATTCTTTCTATTAGTCTGGAGGCAAGTGATTCTAATGAATCTTTTCAGACTCATTTAAAATCAATTTAATAAATTTAACATGTTAAAGAAGCTGAAGAGGTGCTTTATATCCAGGGGAAGGTGAGTAGGATGGTCAGAGTGTCAGATCATGCTTTATGAAGATCTTTGATGCTTAGTGCAGGTTTGTTGAACTGAATTGAATAAGTTAAAGGTGTGGGGGGAACGGGGATACTTAATCTAAAAAAGAGAAGACTGAAAGGGAATATAATTAGGTCAAGTGTTTTGAAAGACTGTCATGTGGAAGAAGGCTTATATTTTCTCTGCTTAGATACAGAATAGAGAATCAGGATCAATGATTCTGAGTTTTTGCAGATATGGATATTAAGTCAGTAGAATGAGGAGCTTCCTGATAATTGAATGAACTCCCCGATTAGGGAATGCCTTTGTTTTCCCCATTTCTGAAGTCATTGAAGGCAGAGACAAGATGCCCATTTGTTTCATCATCTGCTTTATAGATTGAGAGCACGCATGATGAATTTGGTAAAACCTGGCCTCTAATTTGAGACTTGGCTTCAATTCTAGTCTACTGCCTTGTCACTAACAGTGGTGGTTCTGTGTGGGAGATGGAGAAGGGAAAGGTAAGGGAATAAGCATTTATTAAGCGTCTACCATGTGCCAGGCACCATGCTAAGTAATTTACAAATACGTCATTCGATCCTCGAAACAATTCTATTATTATCCCCATTTTACAATTAAGGAAACTGAGGCAGACTAAGGTTAAGTGACTTGTCTATAGGGTCACGTAGCTAGTAAGTGTCTGAGGATAGATTCAAACTCAGATCTTCCTGTGTTTTGGCCCAGCATTCTATCTGTTGTGCCACCTAGCTGCCTCTGATTGCAGGATCATGGATAGAGCTTGAAAGAACCTCAGAGGCCATTTAGTGCAACCCTCTCATTTTGCAGATGAAAGAGTAGAAGCTTACAGAGATTAGTTTATTATTTCAGGCACACCTCATAGACACTGTGGGTTCAGTTCAGACCACAATAAAGCAAGTATCTCAATAAAGCCAGTCATGTGAATTTTTTAGTTTCTCAGTGAATGTAAAAGTTATATTTACACTATATTGTATTCTATTAAGTATGCAATAGTATTATGTCTTAAAAAAAACCCAGCATGCATACCTTAATTAAAAATACTTTGTTGATAAAAGATGGTTACCATGATCTGAGTCTTCAGGGAGTCACAGTCTTTTTGCTGATGGAAGGTACACATTGTTGATGGCCGCTGACTGATCAGAATCATGGCAGAGAAGGGATGACTGTTAAATAGTTATCAAAATATATTTTTAAAAAATTTTAACATGTTTACAGTTTTGAGTTCCAAATTCTATCCCTTTCTCCCTCCCTGAAATGGTAAGCAATCAGATCTAGGTTATATATCTGTAATTACATAAAACATTTCCATTAGTCATTTTGCACAAGAAGACTTGAAAGAAATGAAAGAAAATGAAAAATAGCATGTTTCAGTCTGTATTCAATCAATATCAGTTCTTCTCTGGAGGTGAATAGTATGCTTCATCATTAGTCCTTTGAGATTGTCTTGGATTATTGTATATAGAGAATAGCTAAGTCATTCACAGTCCTTCATTGAGCAGTATTGCTGTATAATGTTCTCTTAGTTCTGCTTACTTCACTATGCAGCAGTTTGTGTAAGTCTTGCTAGGTTTTTCTGAAATTATCCTGCTTGTCATTTCTTAAAGAATAATCATATTCCTTTACAATCATGTCCTCTGGCTTGTTTAGCCATTCCCCAATTGATGGACATCTCTTTGATTTCCAATTTTAGCCATCACAAAAAGAACTGCTATAAATATTTTTGTACAAATAAGTCCTTTTCCCATTTTTTGGACATCTTTGGGATATAGATGTGGCAGGTTTTTTTTTTTTTTAATAAGACAGCACTGAAATTGGTTGCATGGGTTGACTCTTTCTTCCACGTGAATACTTAGAGATCATTGTAGGCCTGTTAATTGGCCTAATTTCAATATTTTTGCATCTCAGAGACATACAAAGGGGAGGCCGGAGGAGAAGGAGAGAGAGAGGGAGAATAGCTGGAAAGTAGAGCAGTCAGGACAAGCACAATATTAGTCACGAAGTTTGCTATTTTACATAAATGTGGTTCTTGGTATCCCAAAACAATTGCAATAGTAGCATCACATGTTACTGATCACAGATCACCATAAAAACAATAATGAAAAAATTTAAAGTATTGCAAGAATTACCAAAATGTGACAGAGACATGATGTGAGTACATACTGTTGGAAAAAATGGTGCCAGTAGACTTGCTGGATACAAGGTTGCCAGAAACCTTCAATTTTCAAAAAACTCAATATTTGCAAAGAACAGATAAATAAGATATGCACATATATATGTATATATGTATACACACATACATACACACAAACATGTGTGTGTATATATATATGAGTTTATTATGACTTAGTCATATCTTAGGTCATGTTATATTCCTGTAATGCCCCTTTTTCTTTTGCTCCTCCTTTTTATGCAGAAGAATATGTATCACAAGCTTCCTCTTCCTCATTCCTAGGGTACAGTGAATAGAGTCCTGGGCCTGGAGTCAGGGAAGCTGAGCTTCCAGAGTTTAAATCCAGTCTCAGGCACTTGCTAGCTATGTGACCCTGGGCAGGCCACTTAACCCTGTTTGCCTTAATTCCTCACTTGTCAAATGAGCAGGAGAAGGGAATGGCACACCATTCTAGTATCTTTGCCAAGAAAATCTCAAATGGTGGGGTTGGACATGGCTGAAACGACTGAACAACACCCCTTTCCAGTATCCAAGGTCATGCAAATAGCAAGCATCGGAATCAGAATTTGATGCTTCTGACTTCAAAGTCAGTGCTCTATCTATTGTACTACTCTGCCTCCTTGATCTTAGGAACTTTGACTCTAAATTCAGCCCTCTTTCTGTTATACTACACTGTCTCTCAGGGTGCTGTGCTGAGTAACTGTCAAGATAAGAAGATAAAAGAAAAAGACATACTCTTCGGTCTCTAGGACCTTAGATAGTCTATTTCTGTTATATACTCTAGAGATCATATCACCAGAACATTCATTTAGCCACTCTGTGTCATTGACTAATCGTTCTAGATAAATTAGAGTTTACGATGCCACTGAGCCATCTCCGATTCACATTGTCTTCTTCTCAGCTCCATTGTACCTGGGTTATTGACTTGTTTTAGGGGTTTATCTACCTTCCCCGCCCCAATTTTGGAAGTTTAAGTTGGTAATTTATTTTTACTTGGCCATACATTCTCTTAGGTTATATTATCTGCCTGTGATGCCCCCTTTTTCTTCTGCTCCCTCTTTTTATGGAGGATAATATTATAAGCTTCCTCCTCCCCTTTACTGTTGCAGAACCCTACAGGGATGCCCATTAAATCTTGCCTGAACCCAAGATGACTGATACTACTTAGTGAGGAGTGAGCCTCTTAGATCTTAAGCTCCACAGATTGAATACATCAGGGACGTGACCTGCTCCAGGAATCTTTTGCAGCTACTTTTAAGAAGGTGGACTCTTCCTCTTCCCTGTGGCTAGAGAGAACAAAGGGGAAGGTGATTGATTTGTGGTAGTTCGAAGTGAAAATAAAACTCTACAAAGCAGCAGCCCTGCAAAGCTGTGGAATCAATCCGGATTAAAAATCCACAGGAGCCAACCTGACTCCTCAGTGTTGAAAATAGGTACCTGGAAAGCTTTACAACTGTGCTTATCCCAACTGTGGGATGAGAAACAATAAGGGAAGGGAAAAAGCATTCATTAAGCTCCTATTGTGTGCCAAGTGGAGGCGTTAGGTGGCACCATAGTGCATAGAGCTCTGGGCCGGGAATCAGGAAGACTCATCTTCCTGAGTTCAAATCTGGCCTCAGATACTTCTTTTCTGTGTGACCCTGGTTAAGTCACTGTTTGTCTCAGATCTTCATCTGGAAAATGAGCTGGAGAAGCAAATGACAAATTGCTCCAATGTCTTTGGTAAGAAAACCCCAAGTGGGATCACAGAGAGTTGGACAGGACAGACCAATGACAACTGTGTGCACTGTGCTGAACACTTTCGCAGTGTTATTTCATTTGGTTCTCACAACAAACCCATGAAGTAGGTGATATTACTGATTTCATTTTACAGTTGAGGAAACTGAGGTAGAGCTAGGGTCATACAAGTAGGAAGTATCTGAAGCTAGATTTGAACTCAGGTCTTCCTGTTTCTAGGCCTAGCATTCTATCCACTGTACCACCTACCTGCCATTACTAAAGGCAAAATATAAAACTGAGTGGTAATGCAGAGTAGCTAGGGGCCGGAAGTACTAGATAAATTAAGGAGATTAAATTTTTTGGTTGGACTAAGGCAGAGATAAGATTCTAAAATTTTTCAACACAGGGAATTGTTTACCTCTGTGTTACTTTTGGACAATATATCTTACAAAGTTATAGTTGTCTTGATTTATAGCACAAATGATTATAATTACCTTTGCATTCCTCATAGACAAACTATGCTCTTTGAGATCCATCCACATTTTGGATTATCTATGGGTTAGACTATTGTTTCATTCAGTTAGGTCTTATCTCTCAGCTCAAGGTAAATATTTTCACCAGGCCATATGTTCCTGTTTTTCCATAAGGTTTGTCTTTCTAGCTATCCCCCAAACTAACTCTCCCATTGAAACAAAACAAAGTCCTAACACACTTCTGGAAGATCAAAATCTGTAGGGGTGTGTTAAAGAGCTAGCCATTGGTTCAGAAGACTTGCTGTGTAGATTAGGGTTTCATGCTAACAGTGGTTTTAAAGAGATATTCTGGAAGGTGGGAAACCTGTGGCTACGAGGCCACATGTAGTCCTCAAGGTCTTCAAGTGGCCTCACTTGCGGAAACCTGTAGCCTTAAGGCCGTTCTGAAAATGTAGTCCACAGGAATCCTACAGGTTGTCTTTGAGCTTCTATTACTTGTATTCATTTCTTCATTCATTTAGTACACTTGCTGAATTCCTACAGTGAACCTGCTTTAGAAATATGAGAGTACAAAATTATACCATGCTTCAACTATTAGAGGGTTTGCTATCTAGTTATGAAAGCAAATCCTCACTGTGAAAACTTAAATAACAGAAGAAAATGAGTTTTTGGTGAAGTTCAGAAGTTTAACTAGGGAGAGATAAGTATCTGAAAGCTTTTTCTTCCAGGGCATTGAAATTTAGAGAATAGGAACAGAATTTATATTTCTTTAGCAGGTAGAGACAACTGAGCTTAGCACCTGGTTAGTGAAGCTTTTATCTTTGAGGGGGCCTGTGACTTCCTCTTTTATTGATGTAAAAGGGAGTTTTCAGTTAGAATATTCTATTAGTAAAATTTGGTGCCTTCTCTGTAGCTTACTGTCTTATAGAATTGTTTGGGACACTGGGAGGTTAGGTGATTTGCCCTTGATCACATAACCAGTGTATGTCAGGAGCTACTACAGATTTTCAGGACTCTGAAATGAGCTCTCCATTTTCTACTCCAGTAGGCTCCCAGTTGGAAAGTATCCCATCCCCACCTCCAACCCCACATTGATATATAATCAATCACAGATAATGAGGTGCTAATATGCTGATACGCTCATCCCTTTCCAAAGTATGATCAAACCTTTGGACAAATGATGATTAACCAGACTAACATGGATCACTCAGCAAGGGAAGACTCTTCTCAGACCACATACGGGAAGTTTAATTGATCCATAGCCAGCCAGTAAAATAGTACAGCACTCTGGGGATGCGGTGACCTAAGAAAACATGCATCGCTTTACAAACCAGGGAGAAATGTTCCAGGGCCAGTCCCTGACCCTTGGCCATCCATTATGAAATTTTTGAAGAACCTATACATTGCATAAGGTGGGGCACACCTCTACATGGATATAGGTAAAATCAACAAACATTTAATAAGCTGTGTGTGCAAGGAGCTGTGGTGAGTGTTGGAAATTCAATAACCAAAACCAAAAAACAAGAACAGAACCAATTCTGCCCTTCAAAGACTTTGTGTTCTCCAGAGAGGATTGGTGGGCAGAAGCGTATGGCACGCTACCAGTCCCGTTAGAGAAGAACAGAAAAGTATCATATAACAAAGTTAGAAAGCTAAGTAGGATTCAGGTTGAGAGTTTTAAATTCCAAGATGGACGTGGAGGTGGGAGGGCAGGATGATAGATACATGTGTGCCAACAGTGATGAAAATAGTTAATAATAATAACAGTAATCGTAGTTAACTTTTATGTAGCAATTACTCTGTGCCAAGCACTGGATTGAGTGCTTTACAATCATTATTTCACTTGATGCTCATAACAATCCTGGGAGATAGGTGCTAGTATTACCCCCGTTTTACCAATGAGGAAACTGGGTTTTGAACAAGGGAATAACGGTCAGCTTTCTGCCTGGAGAAGCTTGTTTTAGCAGATGTGTGGAGGACGGACTGTAGAGGTGGGGATAAATTTATATAGTGCCTATTATTTGCCAAGTACTTTGCTAAGTCTCCTTCCTTCCTCCCTCCCTCCCTCCCTCCCTCCCTCCCTCCCTCCCTCCCTCCCTCCCTTCCTTCCTTCCTTCCTTCCTTCCTTCCTTCCTTCCTTCCTTCCTTCCTTCCTTCCTTCCTTACTCCCTCCCTCCTTCCCTCCCTCCCTTCCTTCCTTCCTTCCTTCCTTCCTTCCTTCCTTCCTTCCTTCCTTCCTTCCTTCCTTCCTTCCTTCCTTCCTTCCTTCCTTCCTTCACAAATATCTTATTTTTGGGATTAAAGAACTTGAACAAGGAATTCCAAATTTTTTTTATAGAGTCAGTGTAAGAGAAATTATTATTAACAACCAATGATTTTTGGAGATTCAGAGTTCTTCCCTTTTTCTAAGGTCCTGATTTTTAAAAAGTTTAGTCTCTTGAAGGACTTTATTGATGAGATTGGACCGACTTCCTTGTTCTGATCCCACCCAGGTGTGGTTAGCCAGTGTGTTGGTCTCAGACCTGGGTAGAGCATAAGTTCCTTGAATAGATTGCCCAAGGCTAGGGGTGGTCTGGGTCTAGAGATAAGTCTCTCGGTCCAAGGGTAACCAGATGTCACTCTCAGGCCCTTGTTATAATACTCTTTCTCTCATTGTTAATCAATCAGAGCTGATTGCCACTCCTCTTTCAAGAGAACATGTAAGCCCTGAGTAAGCCATCATGATTGGCTTTGGTCTGTCTAAAATTGACAAATGACCATCCTTTATTAATAAATATATTGACCTTATTAATAAAACAATTAAATTACCCAGAACTGTATCTCAAACATTTTTAATCGTGAGAAATTATGAAGGCTTTGACTGGGGATGGTGGTGGTGTGAGTACATAGGGAGAAATGTAAGAAATATTGTAAAGGATGAATTGTCAAGACTTAGCAAAATACCTGATATAGGGGATAAAGGGAAAGAGTGAGTCACACTTAGATTATGGATCTTGGAGACTGGGAGAATAGTGGTGCACTCAGAAAAAATAGAGATGTTTGGATGAGTGATTTATTAATGGAGAATGATACTGTGTTTCCGTCTAAGGGCATATTAACTGAGATACCTACAGGAAATCCGCATGTCCCAAAGGTGGTCTGTGGTGAGGATTTAGAATTCAGGAGAGAGGTTAGAATGGAATATGTGCATGCAAGAATCATCTGTATAGAATTCATAATTGAATCCATAGAAATAAATTAGCTTAACAAGATAGAGGGGATATAGAAGATATCCCAGAATCGATACCCTTATCGGGGCACCTACACTAAGTGGCAGAAGATGGATAATGATCCAAAAAAGAAGGAGAAAGGGTATCAGGTAGAGAGGAACATAGATATATTGTGGTGAGTTTCATGTACCAAATAGGCAGCTACAGCGTTGCTTTGTGGAGCAGTTAGGGTCAAGACATGAAAACACACTTGTGGTTTTCTGGTATCATATGATTCCTCAGAAGTCTTATTTTGGCCATAGATCCAAGGGCAGTCATAATATCAGTCATATGAATACAGAGCTCCTCTCGAACCACTCTTCTAGTTCTAAATGTTGGGCTTTGTTTAGTTTCTGAATAAATCAGCAGGAAAATAAGACAGTGACAAGGCCACTTCTGTGTCTGTGTTTAAGAATGAAAATGTTTCATAAAAATTAAATAGGGTAGATGATGTACTGAGCATACTCTTTAACTCATGGTTGCCGGGAACACTGTTGAGTGTTAAAAAAAAGTTTCTTACAGACGTCTGTCTGGTCCTCTTTCCCAAGCTAAATTGGTTTTCTTTTTACTTAGTCCAACTCTTTCATTTGGGGAGAAGTTTTAACTGACTAAACTAGGCAGAGTAACAATTTAAATTCTAAGCATAATCTTTGTTGCAAGAACTCAATGTTCCTTCTGACCTTAGGTTATATGATGGAGGTTTAGAATGCCACTGATGGAAGGAGGATGAATTCATCCTCTCAACCTGACTTGGATTTTAATGCCTTTTTTTGCTAATTTTAAATTCACCAGAGACGTGTCTGACTAAGCATGTATGATGATGGTGAAAATGATTATATTTTCTATTTGTCACAATATTTTAGAATTTGCAAAGTGATTTCACGTATCTACACCCCTGTAGCATATGGAGGAATTTTGGGGTTGGACCCATTGGTTTGGCAGTCATGTAAATTTCTAATTTCTGACACCTGGTTGGTTCCAATAGTCACTTTATTATTCCAGCTTTCTAGGTCAGATATGCCAAATTAAAGTACTTGGCTTACAGTAACAACTCATCAGTAATATCCTATGCATGCAAGCTTTTCTTTGCCAGAAAAGAGGTTTGCTACTTCATGGAATCCTGGGGAAAAGGAAATGGCTTAATCTCTTATGAGACCCTTTGAAATAATGTCCCTCCAATTAGTCATTTCTGTCCATTTCTAGAAGCCATGCTGAGTGGTAACAGGAAGCTCTCTCCCCTATTAACAGCTCTCTTTGGGACCTCAGAAGCAGGTGGTGAATCTCCAAAAATGCCAGTCTGTTTCCTACAGGGTAACTCATAGCACTGTGCAACTCCTCCTCCTTAGGTTGCCAGGAGACCTTGGTAGCTCAGTGCCTTCATAGAGGACAAATTAAGTGACTGGATTCAAGCCGCCCTACCTCATGCCAGTCACTCTCACTCTCCTCACGGAGGGTTTTGACCTAACCCATAAGCAATTATTCAAGAATGAAATCTCCATGCTGCTTCAGACCAGCAAGTTAAAAGTCTTTTCATCTTAAACTGTCAAATTTCCTTCTACTGTTATCTTTCATCTGGTTGCTCAGAAAGGACTCTTATGATTTGCCTGAGAAAGAGGCTGGTTATAAAATGCATTTGGATTTTATCATCTTGGTCTGAAGACTTGGTTATCTTGTCAGTGTGAGCACAAATGTTTTTACCTGTGAATGAGATTTAGAACGTTTGGGGAACACTATCATTTTAAAGTATCTGTTTTCATTTTTGGCCCTCCCTCTCTTTGCATATATCTACCTAAATCTGCATTCTGTGTCTGTGTTTAGACCTACTTCTCTCCCTCTCTGACATTTTGTTTTTATTGATTTTTTTCTTCCCTTTGCTTTTTCTAATCTCTACCTCTTCTCTCTTCCCAAGTTCTTACTTGTTTTCTTCATTCTTTATTTCTTTTTTCCTTAGCTTATTTCTTAAGGACATACATAATCTTCCCCATTATTTCTCACTTCCACTGGAAGGATTAGAAAAGTACAAACACATTTCCTTTATGGGCACACTTGTATGTTGAAGTAATGTTTTGATGATGTAATTGGAACCTCCATTGGTCTCCATTTTGAAACTGCTTGCCAGCCTCATGGAGGGTTCAAGTCTTGTGAGGACATACGCTGATTGCCTTGTGTAAGATTTATACTTCTACTCTAATGGAACATACTTATGGAGCAGCATTACAAAAATGTACCCTATTAATGTTTGGTGTATTTTCACTAAACCCTGGCAGCGAATTGAGATAAATGAGATGCTATTGATGCCACTTAAACAGTCTTCCTATTATAATAAAGAAATAGTGGTATATTTTATGTTGGTTGCATTAACCAAAGAAAATAACGAACAAATGTTGACTTTCATTTAAAATGTAAACGAGCCTGAGGGGAATGATCTCACTTGCTTCTTAACTTAGTTTTTAGGATTTAACATGGTTGTCCTTTAGGAACAGAAATGAGCAAACCTTCAATAAACAATATTGCCTCAGGCTCTATCCTGGACTTCCTTTTTTTCCTCTTCTCAGCCTCTCAGAGTGATTTTACCGGGCTCTCACAAGCATTAAATTATCTTCCCTCCACACCTGATTCCCAAATTGCCATGTTCCTTCCTGGGCTTTCTGCTGATGTTCAGTCCCATCTAATGTTCCTATTCGATATTTCTCACCGAGTTTTCCCTGAGGATTCTGCATCAGAACACCTTCATTCAAATCCTCAGGCCTTCTCTTACTTCTCTTTAATTCACAAGGGAGAGATTTTAACACACACACACACACACACACACACACACACACACACACACACACACACACACACGCGCGCGCACACACACACAATTTGTTTCTGGTTTTTGCCACTTATGAATACTGGGAGGCCCATAGGCATATGGCTTAAACTCTGAGCCTCAGTTTCCTTAAATGTACCATGATGGGGTTGCACTAGAACATTCCCTTGTATCACTAAATCTGTTATGCTGTGATAAGACAGTCAGAGAAAGGACTAAATTATAAATGCTCTGAGACTGCTGTAAGAATTCATAGGAAGGAGAAATCACTTTTAGCTTGGGTGATCAGAGAAGGCTTCATAAAATAGGGTGGGTAGATTTGGGCTTTGAAGCATTTCAATGACTAGAAAATGATGATTAGACTTCCCAGAATTTAGGACAAAGCATTTGTAAGATGCTAGAGTGGTTTTAAAAATCATGCATGCATGTGCACACCCTCTCACATACACACACATCCTATGTTTTCACATTTCTACTCCCTGAATGTGTCTATTCATGAGACACTTTGAGCTTTTGACTTTTTTTGACCAGACTGGTAATTTCATTGATGTAAGGAGCTCCTGGGGACTGACTTCCCTTTTTCAATGCAGATCAATCAACACCTGCTCCCAAACACAAAGTCTCAGAGAGTTGCCTAGGGCATTCTACATCCTTATTATTTATTAGGATGGGTAGCTGGTTGAGATAGAGAGAATCATCTCGTTCTCAATTATTTCTTGCCGCTGAAGTCCTGAAACACCAGGCAGCTGTGGCTTCAATCAAGGAGGCCGTGTGGCCTTTGCTTTTTTTCCCTGAAAGTCTTCAAACAGCCCTTGACTTGACATGCCTGGTATTTCTTCTTATTACTTTGTCCCTTCATTTACTTCTTTCTTCAGCAGGTTTGTCCTTAGCCTATATACTGGGTAAACCAGCACGCTGGGTTCTGGGGTGGGGACTGTTGGCATAGAGTCTTGATAACACAAAGATCATCGAGCAATAACTACTCTAAAGAAACTTGCAAGACTGAAGCTATTTCCCTACTTTCTGACTGTAATCCCTGATTCTACTAATTCCCCACCTCTCCTTAGCTCTATTGTGTTGAGAACTTGATTCAGCTCTTTTTTTGCTTTTGTTTTCTCCCTGGGATGGAAAACACTTCACTTTTATAATACCTTAGCATTAAAGATATTAAATGTATGTGTGTACAGATACACCCATCTTGTTGTGTGTATTAATTCCCATATCTGCTTCGAAGAGATATCTGTATTGGAAGCTTTCTTTCTTAAGCATCACTCATTTGTAATACATTTTGATTTTAAATCCTGGAAGAATTCCGCAGAGTAGGTGACAAGTCTTTTGTTGACACTGCCCACTATCTCTTGTTTGCTTTTTGGCCTGTACACCAGAACTTTTTCAGCTAAAATAGCTTTATCATGTGTCTCGAAGAAGATTTAAACCGGAAAATGTAAGTTTGCGGAGACTTGGAGAAATTGATTATGTTTTGGACTAGTGCTTTGAATTGGTTTGTGAGGAAATGTGGGGAAAATGGAAACTGAAGACCCTGACAAAGGGAAACTCAAGGGGAGGTAGTATGATCTAGAGGAGTAGTTTCCTGGGAAGCTCTGTGTGTGTGTGTGTGTGTGTGTGTGTGTGTGCGCGCGCGCGCAGATTCTGTTACTAATTTAACTATGAGGAAATGTATTAACTTGTCAATGCCACCATTTCATCATCCATCAAATGGGAAAGAATAATCCCTGCCTTGTCTACCCCATGGAGATATTATGAAGGTCAGATGAGATAATTTTTTTTTTTTAATTTATTTATTTATTTGATTTTTACATTCATTTTCACAAATTTTTGGGTTCCAGATTTTCTCCCCTTTTATCCCCTCCCCCCACCCCAATACCCCAAGCAATCTAATTTTCCCTATCTCCAATCTGCCCTCTCTTCTGTCATCTCTCCCTTCTCTTGTCTCCATCTTCTCTTTTCTCCTGTAGAGCTAGATGACTTTCTATTCCTCATTAACTGTATGTCTTCTTTCCTAGTTGGAACAACAATACTAAACAGTTGTTCCTAAAACTTTGAGTTCCACATTCTCCTCATCCCTCCCTCCCCACCCATTCCCTTTGGGACAGCAGGCAATTCAATATAGGCCATATCTGTGTAGTTTTGCCAATGACCTCCCTGATAGTCGTGTTGTGTAAGACTAACTGGATTACCATCCCTCCTAACCTGCCCCTCATTGTTTCTCTTCTGTCTTTTGATCCTGTCCCTCCCCAAGTGTTGACTTCAAATTGCTCCCTCCTCCCTT
Organism: Bettongia penicillata ogilbyi; assembly: GCA_023548195.1. Classification (NCBI taxonomy): domain Eukaryota; kingdom Metazoa; phylum Chordata; class Mammalia; order Diprotodontia; family Potoroidae; genus Bettongia; species Bettongia penicillata. The sequence goes on from JAJHZJ010000060.1 coordinate 1,359,032, forward strand.
TGCCCTCCCTTCCATCATCCCCCCCCCCGCAATATCTCTTTCTCCCCCACTTTCTTATACTGTAAGATAGGTTTTCATACCAAAATGAGTGTGCATTTCACTCCTTCGTTTAGTCAAATGTGATGAGGGTAAACTTCTTGTTTTTTTTTTTTTCTCTCAGCTCTCCTCTTTTTCCCTCCACTAAGAAAAACTCCTACCTGCCTCTTAAATGACATATAGTTACCCCCTTCCCTTTCCCTCCCCCTACATTTCTCTCTCACCATTTACCCTAGTTTCTTTTAAGGTATGGTCCCATCCTATTCAGTTCAATCTGTGCTCTCTATCTCTGTATGTGTGTGCATGTGTGTATGTGTGTGCATGCGTGTACATGTGTATGTGTGGTCCCACCAACTACCCAGATACTGAAAAGTTTTAAGAGTTACAAATATTGTCTTTCCATGTAGGAATGTAAACAGTTCACTCGTGGTAAGTCCCTTAAGACTTCTCTTTGCTGTTTACTTTTTTATGCTTCTTCTCATTCTTGTGTTTGAAAGTCAAATTTTCTTTTCAGCTCTGGTTTTTTCATCAAGAATGATTGAAAGTCCTCTGTTTCATTGAAAGACCATATTTTCCCTTGAAGTATTATACTCAGTTTAGCTGGGTAGGTGATTCTTGGTTTGAGTCCTAGTTCCTTTGCCTTCTGGAATATCCTATTCCACGCCCTTCGATCCCTTAATGTAGAAGCTGCTAGATCTTGGGTTATGCTTTCTCGTCACAAAAACATGGTTAGATGCCACAGAGTAGGTGGCAATGCCTTAACCGTATATGTGTTGTAAAGGCCACTAGGACCTCTTCCATCCTTATCAAGGGGAGTGCTAACCTTCTCTCCTTTCATACAACACTCAGATGAGATAATTAATATGAAAGCACTTTGAAAAAGCTGAAATCATGCATATGTAAAGTAGTATATGAGAATGAGGAAACTGAACAAGGTCTTACTATTTCTAGTATCTCCAAAGTATGACTCTGTTACTGTTATTCTCCTGTCATTCCTTATTATTAATTAATAGAATTAATATATCAGTATTAACATAAGTAACATATTAAAGTAATGTGATAATATAGTAATATTAATAGAAAATAATATGTTAGTGAATAATTAATAAGGATTAATATAAGGCCGAACATAGATATTATGGATAAAGTAATTATTATTAGTTCTAAAGAGAGTACAATGTGTGCTTGAAAAGTTGTATTTTATACTACATTGAAAATCTTTTTTGAAATTACAAAGATCTGATTTTAAGTAAGGTGTTGGTCAAATGCTGCCTGTGTGCCACTGGCCAAGTCACTTCTCAGTGGAGCAGGAAACTCTCCAAGACAATATATGTTATTGAACAACTGCATTGGTAGAGGAAATTTTCTCATCCATAATTCCCTATGCCAAGGTATACAGTGAATACTTTTAAAAATATACATATGTATTTGTGTAGGTATAATGTGTGTGTATATAATATGTATGTAAACATGTATATATGTATATGCACACAGCATGTATGTTTATATGGGTATATATAAATATATATACACATATATATACACATGTGTATATACACAGAAAAAGAAATTATTTCAAAATAGCTCAATTAAAAAAAAAGAAATTGAATAAGACATAATTCTCGAAAGGGTTAGAGGTAGGAAGATATAAAATCCAGACAAATTTACAAGAGAATTCTACCAAAGATTCAGTGAATAATTGCAGTACTACCTGGATTGTTTGTCAAAATAGATAAAGAAAGCATCTCACCAAACTCTTTCTATGAGACAATTGTGATCCTTTCCCAAACCAGGGAAAGAGAAAGCAGAGAATGAAAACAATGGAAGTTTATCTAATGAATACTGATGCTCAATAACCCAGTGTTCATTCAACTGGAAAACATAAATTACTTAGGAAAAAACTCTCTCTTTGTTTAAAAAAAAGCTCCAAACTATTGGGAAAATTTGAAAACTGTCTTGCAAAAATTAAGCTTAGACTAATACCATACACTATGTTCCATGATACACTATAAATGAATATATGACCATAATATTAAATATTATGTCTAAAAATTTGAAAACAAGCTAATCACATGCTTCTTGCAACTCTGTGGTGGGAGAGATATTCTCAGCAAACGAGATAAAAACAAGTACAAAAGATAAAATAGATAACGTTTGATAACATGAAATAGAAAAACTTCTCTCCAGTCAAAATTAATGTACTTAGGATAAAAAGGAAAGTAGTAGAATGGAAAAAAAATGTATTTGTATCAAATTTCTCTGATAATGGTTTGCTTTCCAGTACACATAAACAATAAACACACACATATATATGTATGTACACATATATACACACACATATATATCTATGTATACATAGATATATATGAATTCCTTGAAATAATGACTAAAATATATAGATAGCAAGTTAATCATATAACACTTTAAAATTTACAAATTATTTTACCAGTATTATCTCATTTGATTCTCACAACGACCCTAGGAGTTATGTTCTAGTATTCTCTCCATTTTGTACTTTTACTAAGACAGAGAGTGGTTAAATGACTTGCCCAGGGTCACATAGCTAGTAAATATCTGTGGTGGAATTTGAACTCAAGTTTTTATGGCTTCAAGTCTACCACTCTATACACTATGCCATCTAACTGCCTAGAATATAAGAAAGGAAATCCTAATAACAGAAATCATTCCATTCATTGGCCTTCTAATAATAAACATGAGATAAATCATAAAATAGAGAGATGCATATATTTCAAAATTGTTCACCACTGTGATGAAGGGTGCGAAATCCAGGCCAAACTGGGAATCCACTTAGATGGTGAGGTCAATACTATGTTCCTTTTTGTGGGTGGCATTTAGCTGATTCTCTCAAGTCTCATAATTTTATATTTCAGAGTCTTCTAGGAGAGATAAGCAATCACACACAGGGGTTGGGCTTATTTGTCCACAGGACAGAGGCCAAGTGGATGAAAATTGCCATGGCTCAAATTTCAGTGTGCATTCGAATGGACACTCTATGTTCCTTGTCCAATAATGTGCATCTCTGGGACAGATAACACAGAGTGACAGGGAGTGGGCACCTGAACTGAACAGAAGGAGGAAAACAGATTGGAGCTCCTTTACTGACCAGCTCCATGCTTCCAATGAAAGCAAAGACTTGTCTTTCGATATTATCATCTTACCAGTGTTTCTCTATGGCCGTGAAATATAGAACATAATTGCCATCAAAAATCTAAAGATTATTATCACAAAAAGAGCGCTACAGTGGGGCATGGTGGGTGGGAGCCAGTGGCAACACTTAAATAGCCAATGCAAAACAATCGAAAGGAGAAGAGATGTTGTAAAGCAATTTCATGTGATGAGACAAGGGATGACCAGTGGGTAGTCAGGGCACTTGGTGCTCTTCTAGTGTTGGGAGCTACTGAGAAGGACCTGAACATTGGGTGGAACCCTCTCATTGCTCATGCTTTGAAAGAATGTGGACAAGAGTCAAAAGAGGATGGCTTTCAAGAAAAGTTTGCTATTTGCATCTTTAGAGGGAATTTCTGATTTGAGAAATTAGACCCATTTAAGTATCAATAAGGAGGAATTAGTATTAATAAATGAGAATAAAAGCCAATCTGCAATATAAATGGTCAGAAGAGATGAACAAGCAATTTTCAAATGCAGACATCATCTACCATATCATCAACCATATAAAGAAATGCTCCAAATAAATGGAAATTCTATAATATCAATGTTCTCAAATTGGTAAAAGTGAAAAAATATATCAATTTTTTGAAATGTTGTTAGTAGATAGGCACTCTAGCAAACTGTTGGTCCAATTATTCTGGAAGGTAATTTTCATCTATAAGAAAAAGTTTACTAAAACTCATATCCTTTGACCTAGCAATGTTGCTTCCATGCATATACCTGAAAGAAGTTTAAAGAAAGTGGAAAAAAGTCTCATCTGTACAAAATTATTTATAATAGTGCTTATTGATAAAACAGAGGATTAGAAACAGAGTGGTTGTTCATAATTGGGTAACAATATAATAAATTCTGGTTTGTCATTTTGAGGGAATTCGATTTAATGTAAGAAAAGATGAATATGACGAATTCAGAAAAATCTGGGAGTTATTGGATAGACACATTGTGAAATGAGCAGAATCACAGGAAGTTACAGAATGACCACAACAATGTATATGAAAACAATGTTGAGAGATGAGAAAATCTAATCAATATATTGAGACTTTATGATTCAGGTGAGTAGGGAAGCATGCTCCCCAACTCTTGGCAGAGGTGTAGAGGACAAAAATTGTAGAGGAGGCGTTTATTTTCTACTAATGTATTGTTTTGTCTGAATATACTTAATATTACTAGGGAAGACTTCTGTTATGTAGGGGATTAAGTCAGCGGGTACCAACAGAGATTCAGAGGTCCATGGAGGAGACAAGCTATCAGTAAAAATTTTAATATACATAGATGGAAGTAAGTTAAGAACACAAATTATACTTTTGTCACTACTTTGTGAAATTGAATATACATCTAAGGGGAGGAGTCCACCTCTCCCCCAAATCATTCAAAGAATGTTAACATTTTGATTAAATCAATACACCAACAAAAACAGTTATGAATAAGTATTTTATCAGTTTCAAAGTATCATAGCGATTTTTAGTCACTGGTTAAAACAGATGACTCCACAAAAGATTTATCTTATGATTGATTAAAGTGAATGGAGCAAGTGATAAACCCAGAAGTCAGTATGAATAGTCTAGGAGTGAAACAGTCTGATGGTAGAAGATTGTGGAATGGAATGAAATGAGAATTAAAGTCTCAGCTGTGTGTCAGACATTGTGTGAGGCTAAGTTCTTTACAGATGTCATCTCATTTGAACTTCACAACGTCTGTGAGGCAGATGATATTATCCAGATTTATAGTTGAGGAAATTCAGGCAGGCAGGGGTAAATTGACCTGTCCAGAGTCACATAGTTAGCAGGTGTTTGAGGCCCGATTTCAATTCAAATGTGCCTGACTCCAGACTCTATGCTCTCTACACTAGCCATCTAGTACCACCTAGCTGCCCGGATTATAGTTTTCAAGCTCCAGAGTTTGAGCCAATTCCTTGAGAGGGAATTTCCTCATGCTAATCTCTCAGTGAGCCCTCCTTAACAACAGAGACAAGCACTCGTTTGAACTCAACGTTGGAGTTCTAGTAACCTTGGCCTTTGGCCACAGATGTTCACAACATACGTGCTTCACTACCATAATATTTTAGATATAATCCCATGTTTTGTCTGGATTCTGTGTACTTGTGGGAGGGTGTGCTTTTGAAGAGTGATGTTGGGAAAAGTTGTTCTTACTACGTTTTCTAAGTAAATACTTCTATTTAAAGTTAATTGAGGCTACTGTCAGATAATCAGTAGGAAGAATACTGATTGAGGCTTGTGAGCAAAACCACACTTTTACTCTTATGGCAGTAGTCAGTTAGCTTCTGAGTACCCCAAATTATGAGTGGGAGTGCCTAGAAAAACTAGGAAACAAGTTCATATTTCATATTCAATCCTCTCTTTTTTGTTCAGGGTAAAATGTTCAAGTTTGTTGATCAGTTAATAATAAGAATTTTTTTTAAAAATGCACATTTAAGTTTCTTAAAATATTCCTTCACTGTGTCTCATGCTGTGATCTCTTGAAGGCAATGAAGTTCCAACAGTAATTTGCCCCCAAAAAACTGAAAAAGTTTTTAAGACCTATTGACAAACTATATCTGAGGTTTTTCAAAGATACATTTGGAGAAGCTCCTATCCAAAGTTGGATACCAATTTTTTTATTGCCATAGCAATTTATTAAATTAATTCTTTAAGGTTTGCATAAGCATGTGTAGAATGAATATTCCCATCGACAAAATCATAGATTCGTTAAGTGTTAAAATGTTAATAATAATAACAGTCAATCATACTGAAATGTTTTGTAGATATAACGTGCCCACATCTACTTGTGGGGAATCATGGTGAAGTGTTTTGCCCCAAAATAAGAATAGATAAGCATCTTGGGTCTAACAAAGTTGTCATATATTTTGCCCAAAATAATTAGTGCATTTGTATTTTGGAGATTCATGACAGAAACTAGAACCCTGGGTTAAAATTTCATTTTTTATTTCCTATTTTAGCAGATATCTGGAATATTAATTGAGGGATTATCAGTATATGTAAACATAATGATTATTTGCATTATGGCTGAAGAATTTTTAAATGGATCTCTGAGGTTTTCTCATGCTTAAGGCTATATGTGCTATATATAGCTTAAGGCTATATGTGACATAAAAATCTCTCCTGGGTTGGTGTAAAGGTACAGTACATTGGACTGTAGCTGATTAGACCAATATGAATTCAGAAGGCTCTCCACAGATCAAGTATAAATAGGAGAACTTGAGTCAGGCATCCCCACCGCAAGGCTGTTATAGTAATTAAGGTGTGATGTGATGAGGGCCTGTACCAGAGTAGTAGCAATGTCAAAGGAGAGAGGGGCTCTATTAGAGAGATGTGACAAAGGTGAAATCAACAGATCTTCACAACAGGTTGAATATGAGGGATGACAGATAGTGAGTAATTCAAGATGACTCCCAGGTTGTAGCAATGAGGGATGGGAGGATGGTGTCCTCTGCAGTAGTAGGGAAGGTAGAAGAAGGGCAGGGTTTAGGTGTAAGGGTACAGATGATGAGTTCTCTTTTAGAAATACTGAATTTAAGATGTTTGCTAGACATCCATTTTGAGATGTCTGAAAGGCAGGGGTGCGAGATTGGAAGTTAGCGGAGAGGTGAGAGCAGGATAGGTGAATTAGAGAATCGTTAGCATAGAGATGATAATTAAAGCCACAGGAGATGATAAGGAGCATCAAGGGAGTGATATAGAGGGAGAAGCCAGAACCTTAATTAATCCAATATTCGTCATCCTTCATTCTTGGGAAACCATGACCTATATTTATTAAGAACAAGGTTGAGGTTACTGTGGTCTCTTCTAGATTATTTGTGCCAATAGTTTAAATACTCCAAGGACTATTCACTTTTGACTTTTCGATGCATTAGAATACCTTTTTGGTAGCAAATTCCTTTCCTAATTGCAGTTGCCTTGGAGTAATATAAAAATATATTTCTATTTTCTGAGCATACTGCCAGGTACCTCTCTCCATCCCCAGCATTCTCAGGGAAGAACACTGATTGTGAGAGGAATCCAGCTTAGTGTTAGAAATTTGCCAGAGGTAATCAGCAAAATATGACAATAATAGTTTCAAAACCAGATGCTAGAAATCACCTAATCCAAAAAATTTCAAACTTTTTGGTCTTGGAACCTCTTTATATTTAAAATTTATTGAGAAACCCTTAACATTATTGATGATCCCAAAGGACTTTTTGTTTATATGCATTGTATCTATTGATATTTAATATATTAGAAATTAAAATAATAAAATGTAAATTTTTATTAATTCATTTGAAAACATCAATTAATTACATGCTAACATAATGTTTTATGAAAAAATTCCATTTCCAAAACAAAAAAAAGTGATAAAAGTCACAATGTTTTATGCACTTTTGCATATCTCTTTAATGTCAGACTTAATAGAATGTAACTGAATTCTTATATTTGTTTCTGCATTCAGTCTACTGTGCTGTGTTGCTTTGGTTGATGCATATGAAGAAAATCTGTCCTCACCTGATATATGTAGTTGGAAATAAGAAAAATATTTACTGAGAAAATTACATTTTACTGTTACTTTGAAAATAGTTTTGACCTTTTGGATCTCTTGAAAGGATCTTGGGAACTCCCAGAGGATTGTGGGGTGCTGATTTCCTGGTTTGAGAACCACAGATTTAATCCAGCATGCTCATTTTATAAGATGTAGCATCTGCGGCCCAGAGAAGTTAAATGACTTTGTTTTTCCCTTATTGAGCGTGGATCCTGGCACATAGTAAATGCTTAATAAATGCTTGACCCACTGACCCAAACGTACACACACACATACACACACACACACACACACACACACACGTACACATGCCCACACATACACACGTGTGTATAGCAGAGTTAGAATTCAAATCCAAGTCTTTTGATTCCAAATTTAATACTTATTGTTGATGACGGTGGTGTTTTTCTCCATTTTTTGCTTCTTACACTATGGAAGAAAGTTGAGAATTGAATGTAATTGTTATATTCAATAACTCACCCTACATTTTCTTTGTTAATGTCTCATTCATTGGAATTTATTTGAGAGAAGAACCCTGATTAAGAACACTGAGTCTCATCTCAGTCTCAGAAATTTCTTAGAGAAAGGGATTCAAATCATTCTTTACTTAAGATAGTACATTTAATCCAATTCAATAAACATTTATTAAAAACTGGAGACATACAGACAAAAAAGGGCGTAGCCCTGCCCTTAAAAAGCGTAAGACCATGGAAGAGTGTAATCTGGCACATACATATATTAAGAATAATTTAAGACAGAGTATAGTGGCAGCATTATTCCAGAAACTCTCAGGAGTCTTCCATTGATATTAGGCCAAAGTCAGCCTTTGGTTTAGAAACAAGAGTGGGCAATGAACGGCCTTTGATGAAATAGATCAAGTATCCTGATCCTCTTCCTCCCTTGCTATTTTCTACTTAACTATATCATTTTGCATTCGTTCTTTCATGTTTATTCTGAACACTTATATGTTAGTTATGCACTTCTTGTTATCCCCTGTTCCGCCTTTGCCAGCTTCTTTTGAGCAAGATTTCCTTCCCTTTGCCTTTTGATCCCTAACACAGTGACTGACAGAAGGAAAGTTTTTAACGAATGCTTGCTTTTATTGATTGATGGATGAATGAATGGACACGCTGTCCAAATCATATACCTTAAATCCCTGCCTTCTGCCATGATCTCTTTTCTTGGGAAGTGGAAAAGAGTAGAATTTGATGTAAAACGCATGCTACCCCAGTTGACTGCTTGTTAGCTCGTTCTCTTGTAACCTCCAAAGCCTTTATTTCTTTGTTTTCCCTTTAAAATCAAAGGTGATTATGTCACTGTTCATTTTACTTGATATTAGGAGTCCCTGGACCCTTCTTCTTCCAGAGACCTTTTACATCTCGTCTGAGCTACTTAAAGAGTACAAAATATGACTGAAAAATTGCTCCTGAATCCCGTGTAGTGGTTGTACTTTATGGTCCCACGTAAGATTGGATTTCTGTGATTGCTGAGTAGAACCTAGCAAAGGAGATTAGAATATTATCATCATCATATTATGCTAATCGGCGTTAACAATGGCAGTGACTAAAATGTGCAATTTAGCAATTATGCAAGCTCCATTCTGAGGCTTCTATTTTGTTCAACATAATTTTTCAATAAATTAAAGCACCCCCACCTTAGCTTCACACTAGGCAAGTTGATTTGTGTCGAAACTTAGAGATTCTCAATTCAAGCTAACACTTCACGGAACAGCCAGCTCCTGGTTACTGAGGAAGATTTTGTGGGTTAGCCAAGCCTTGGATTCTGATTTCAGTAGATTTGTCTGAACTTCTTTGTGTAGTAATAACAACCAGTTGCCTAATAACAGCAATAGCTTATTTCAGTGAATTATATTATAATTATCAGTAGACATTTATTCAAACATCGTGTAGGACAATAGCCTGCATGATATGATTGTACTGTAGCATAAAAAGCCACGATTCTTGCTTTAAGTATATTTTATAAGAGAGAAATCCTTGGGTGGGAGGAATGGAGGTAGGAAACCGTGAGGTTGATACATTGTGATTTCAGGCCTATAATAAATGACTTGAACTGAGAAGAGGTTATACCCACATTGACCCATTCATATAAATTTTTTGCACTTTTGACTTGTTTTATGAGCCCCAATCCTTCTATATCATAATGTCTAAAAAACTTAAAGACATCGCTAATGTCCACATTTAACTCTTTCTTTTTTCCAGACTGAACATGTCTAGTTTCGTTATTGCAGTTGGGGATCCTCATAAGTCATGTTCTCTAATTCCTTTACAGTAATGATTGTTGTCCAACTAATCTATGTCTTTCTTAAAATGTGACATCCAGAACAAAAAATATATATATCAAATGTGTTTTGACCAGGTCAAAGTACAGCAGAAATATTTTCTCCTTTTATGCTGGACACTGTGCATTTCTTAATACGGTCTTAGAGTTCATTACATTTTTTCTTTTACTTCATGTCACACTTCTGGCTAACACTGAATTTGGACTCCATCTCAACCACAGACCATTTTCATAGGAGAGATGGTCTAATCATGCCTTCTCCATTTTGATTTTAGAGTATAGGACTTTTACTGTATCTCTTGAATAAATGTATTCCTTGAATTTAATTTTATTAGATTCATCTGTTGCTCTAATTTCTCTTTGGGGACACCAGTTCCATTTGCCTACAACTTAGCTCTCTCTTGTCTAGTTAGTTACCTGTCATCAGCAAACTCAACAAATAGGACATTCTGCCACAATTTAAAACATTGATGTATAGCACCGGGCCAAGGACAGATTCCCAAGTTACTACGAAGGAACTTCCTCTAAGTTAACATTGAAATATTGGAGTTGTGATCCAGTTATTCATCCACTTCTGACTGCACCTAATTGTCCTGTTGTCTAGCCTCTATCTCTGCCTTGCTTACAGGGATAGCAGAGCAGACTTTGTCAGATGCTTTACTGAATTTCTGAAGTTCCATGTTTACTGGCCCTTGAATCTCCCATAAGCCTGTCAAAGAAAGATAAGAAGTTTATCTGAGATGGTCTTTTCTTGATGACTCCATGAGATCTCTCAAAATGCTTTTTTTTCCTCAATGCTCACAAATAGTTGCTTAATAATCTGTCCTGAATTTTGCTAGGCCTACACGTTGAACTCACCAATCTGTGGTTTTCAGACTCCATCCTCCTCTCTTTTTGTTTGGCAAATTCAGGGACTCTGGTTCACCTCCAGACCTCATAAGAACAAAGGAACATGGATGCAGAGCTGGAATGAACCTCAAAGGTCATACAGTCCAACCCCTTCACTTCATAGGAAATTGAGACCCAGCTGATTTTCCCAAGATCACAAGGGTAGCAAATACCACCACTTACGTGATATTTAGTCTTTTAATGATCACTGACAAGATCACAACAGTCACATCTGTCAGTTATGGAAAGGCCTGATTACGTGACCTCAATGGAGGAAGCTAAGTGCTATCTCTTCATTATCTTGAATTTCAACTCCATGGAAACCATTTTCATTCTGTCCTTCCCAATCTTTTTGTTCCTTCTCATTGTTTTTAAAAGGGCAGAACCATTTTGTAGATCTTATGAACCAATGATATTAACTCCTTTCCTTCTTAGTGAGAGACTCACTCTTTGCTTTCTTGTCTGTTATCTTTGGTTCTTTCTGACCCTGTTGGCTGTAGCCCAGGAGCTATTTCTTTCCTGTTGAGTTGGTTGGTGGGCTGTCTTTTGTTTCAGGAAGGGGACCAAAATGACATCACTATGTCAGGGTCAAGGGTACAGTGTGTTTCACTGTGGCTGATCAGACCAATATGAGCTTGGAAGTCTATACCACAGGTTGGGCACAAATAGTCCCTTTGAACACTTGGAGAGGAAAGTCTCAAAATTTGTGCATCTCATGTTTCTTTTTTGAGCAGTTCTGCTTAGCTGTTAAGTAGTGATTGGGGCAAGAGTAAGAGGGGAAGTTCCCAATCTGGAGCTCTTATAGCAGCTTTAAGGTCTTGGGATAGCAAGAGATTTACTGTGTTCTTTTACCATTCTCTTTAAATTTAATTCATTTTGAGCCAAGTTCAGCTCTAAGATTTCATGCACCTGGTGGGAAGGTGACTTCAGTAGTGAGATCTCTTTTTACAGCAAGAATGTCTTGCCTTTTATTCGTAGCTCTGCTCAAATAAATGGAGCATCGTGCCAGAGCTGAAATTGGTCAGGCAGCTCTAATAGCAGATTTTATCTTTCTTTAATCAGATGAAAGCAAATGGAAGATGCTTAATTTAGCTAATGGTGCAGGTTGTAAACCCCACTTAAGCAACAGTAGGTGAATCACCATATTTCACTACTGCTTTTAAAAAGTAGTTTACTGACATTTAATGGTTCTGTTTTCATTGAGTGCAGAATTCCATGGAGTCTCAATGAGACTAAACTTTGCTTTGGTTTTCTTCTATTCTAAATAACTTTTTCAGGTCAGCTTGATGGGTACTTGTACTTATTGTTACCATAACATGAGATAGCGGAAAATTCTCAGTACTTAGGAAATTGTAAAGTATTTCACATTAAAAAAAAAAAAGAAAAAACAACCCCAGGGATCTATATTGTATAAAATAGCAAGCACATTAACTTTCAACCTAAAAGTGGTTTTCGCTGTAAGTGTGGCAAATCTCATTATAAATTAACTTGAATTTTTTTTTTTTGGTCTTGGATCATGAATCAGGAATTTTGGAGTTCTCATACTTCTTTTCCACCAGCGCCACAGGGAGAGCCTTATTTTATATATGTGTATGAGTATATGTATATGTGTGTGTGTACTTATCCAATTGAATAAAGCCTTGAGCTTGTATAAGATTAGGAAACCTGACTGTTAGATACTGAGTGATCATGACTTCACATTTTACCACTGAAATGTTTTTGTTTTTTTTTCTGCAGGGCTGATGGGGCACCACTCATCTTAGTAAATCCATATGTCCTGATTCTAGGCAAAATTCCAATAGATTCAATGGGAAATAAACTGGCAGAAGTAGCAGGCCCCAACTTGACATGTTATGTACTTTTAGATAACTGTGCTTATATAGATAGCCTTTTTGTCCTGTACCCATCAAGCAAAAATAATGGAGTCTGGATCTATCTGGTTTAAACTTCCCCACCTGTATGAGCTCGCATATACGTAGTTCCATATTGAAGCTTTAACCAGAGGTTTCACCTATTATTGGTTGCACAATGGCCATTTATATCAATGTGATATCTTTGACAAGGAAGATTGGGTATATTCAAATGAATGGATGTGTATAAGTACATATACAGAGATAATCTTTATTCTATGTGCATACTTTAGAGGATTATGAAAAAGGAACATACTTGGATATTGATGTGTATTCACTCTTGAGTGCTGCTTTTTTCTTTGTCTTGAATGTTCTGTTTTTGGTAAAATACGTAGGTTTCTTATACATTAGAAATTGATAACCAAATTTGCACAAGATCATTGTAAAAATGACTTTACTTTTTATTATGTAACTTGAAGTTCAACCACCTTCGTTTACTCTTTGCAGTTGTTTTATTGCTCTCTCATCCCTTTTTTACTATTGAGAAGATACTTAGGCCTAAGCTCTATGTTAGAAATAAAAGGGATTTGGGAGTTCTTTCCACCAAAAGTAACGGGTAGGTCAGAGTTTTAGCCCTTAGGGTAGTATCTGTGTTTGCCATAAGTTAGGAGTGAGTTGGCATTGGGGGTATTTCATGTAAGATTTTGTTCAAGGGATAAATGAAGTTGTTCTGGGATAGTTCTTCCAGAATATTTATCCATCTGTTCAGAAGTAGCTGGATGAAATTAAAAGCCTCCCAGAGAGCAATTCAACACCATTTCACACTATTCTGTACTGCCTTAAGCACAGAAAATGTGAGAGCCAAGAGTGGGGCTCAGAAACTCTTGATTTCCTACCTATTGTGCATCTCATGATTAAGGTTATTTGTTAAACTTCTATTGATTACAAATGAGTGTATATACATAATTTTGGAGGGAAAATCATTCTGCAATTCGCTTTAAAAAATTTAATGGAAGTAATGAAAATGATGGATACCAGATTGAATATGTATTGTTGGTGAAAATATTTCTAGTAGATGCCCTGTACTATGAAAAACTTTCACTCAAGAACAGTTTTTCCCTCCTATCTGGGTTTACAAATTTTTTTTTTTTACTTCAATGAAAGCTGATTTTGAAAATTGTCAGTGTGATTAAATTTTCAGTCTGGTTCTTTTTTCATTCAAAGAAGCATAACTAATGAGAGCAGGTGTTTGAGAGAAAATGAACCAAAGAGATTATTATCCATCAATATCTGTTGGGGCTAGACTATAAAGTTGCTGAATTAGCTGTTCTTCAGGGGGTGCTTTTCAGGATTCTCCCCTGGCATTTTTTTAAAAAATGGCCATATTGCATTTTCATGCATCAGAACAGGCCAAAAGTTAGACACATTTCAATAGATCAGATTTCTCCTTCCTACTTCTCTCCCCCGCCTTTAGTAAATACAAGTGTTTGGTGTGATAGTTTGTTAATTTAATAAAATTTTTGATTGTCTAGTATGATATTTTCCATTTCTTGCCATTTTATCTTTCTCTGTATGACCTCTGAATTTTGCTATAGAAATATAGAAGAGGCATACACTTTTAGCAATGGCCTCATACTTACTGATCTGTCTCACTTTATATTAGCATCAACTAAAACATCCATTAATCTGATTAAAAATGGAAATTAACAGGATTTAACATATATCTTTTTCATTTCTGAAAATGTTCTTAACTTTTTAACGGACACAATGAATTTTCTACATAAGAACTTAATAGATCTTGTTCAAAAACAAAGTATGAAAATGGTATGGAGCCTAATTGTATTCTATCACCGCCTCTTTTGTAGAATGAATGTTTGCCCTATTTTGTGTCTACCCCAAAATGCAGTCTCCTGCATAGACAGTTTATTTGCATTGTTTTCTTGCAAGTAACCTTTAAAGAGAGTCCTATTGTAATAGCCTATTTAGAAACTTTATGTGCAAAACATTGTTACTAGGAAAGCTTTCATTTATTTCTCACTCTGTATTCCAGTGCATCTGCTTTTGGAACCTCATGTTTTGTAAACTTGATTCCAGGAATTATACTTTTAAATAAGTAATAATCTTGGAAACATATGGCTTTGAGGTCATGTAGCCTGGCCCCCAGCCTGTAGGCAGAAACATGCTAACTAACTGCCCCAGGCAGATAAACATTTTTATTTTTAAAGACTTCCAGAATAAAGTCTACTGCCTCATCTTCTGTGAGGAAGCTCTTGAATCTATTTTATATTCCTTTGGCTGCTGTTAATCCACTTCCTTCTTATTGTTTTCTTCAGTGAAGAGAGAAAGCAGCTGGCTACCCTCCTCAGCAAATAGCCACTAAGTCGTTTACCAGGTTTTTTTCTTTTCAGTTCATTCAGAAATTGCTAATTGAATGACTACTACGTATGAGACAGATTTTCATACTGGATGATCTTAAACCTTTTATCCATGATAGTCGTCATCTCCTCCTCCTCCTCCTCCTCCTCCTCCTCCTCCTCCTCCTCCTCCTCCTCCTCCTCCTCCTCCTCCTCCTCCTCCTCCTCCTCCTCCTCCTCCTCCTCCTCCTCCTCCTCCTCCTCCTCCTCCTCCTCCTCCTCCTCCTCCTCCTCCTCCTCCTCCTCCTCCTCCTCCTCCTCCTCCTCCTCCTCCTCCTCCTCCTCCTCCTCCTCCTCCTCCTCCTCCTCCTCCTCCTCCTCCTCCTCCTCCTCCTCCTCCTCCTCCTCCTCCTCCTCCTCCTCCTCCTCCTCCTCCTCCTCCTCCTCCTCCTCCTCCTCCTCCTCCTCCTCCTCCTCCTCCTCCTCCTCCTCCTCCTCCTCCTCCTCCTCCTCCTCCTCCTCCTCCTCCTCCTCCTCCTCCTCCTCCTCCTCCTCCTCCTCCTCCTCCTCCTCCTCCTCCTCCTCCTCCTCCTCCTCCCTCCTCCTCCTCCTCCTCCTCCTCCTCCTCCTCCTCCTCCTCCTCCTCCTCCTCCTCCTCCTCCTCCTCCTCTCCTCCTCCTCCTCCTCCTCCTCTTTCTTCATTTCAGTCAGTTTTCCTTCAGTTTCCTCTGAATGTGTTTTCCAGCTTCTCCATATTATCCTTTTACTATGAAGTCCAGAACTAGAAAAATTGCCTTATGGAGGAGTCTGAACAGGGCTAAATAATATGAGATTACTCCATTATTCCCCTGAATAGTACTCTAAGGATCATCATAGCACACAGCACCAGTATGTGGCTTTGCCCAGGTCCTGGCTGCCTGCTTCCTCCTCTTGAGTTTGTTCTTCACCTTCAATAACTTGAGCACCCACTTCACACAAGGTACACTGGTGGGCATGGTGGGAGACAGAAAGAATATTTAGCTAAGGCCCATGCTCCTATGGGGGTGATCACAAGTCTACACAAATGTTAAAGTATAATGTGAGGTATGAATTTAGAAGTGGGACAGATCCTGTCTATAGCTAGAGTTGGAAGGGATTTTATAGACCATTTAGATCAACCTTTTACAAATTAGGACACTGAGATGCAGGGAGGTTAACTTGTTCAAGGTCACATAGCCAGTAGAGGTAGTATTTCAATCTAGACTCTCCTGATTCGTGATGCCCCCTCATGAAGACTTTACATGGCATTTCAAGCAAGATTTTGAACACTAGGGAGGTACTGAAAAGGTGGACTTTTGTTAGCTCTAGATTACCTCTTTCCTACATGTCCTCTTGACTTGGTTGCAAGTGACAGAAAGCATTTCTGAAAGGATCCTTTTAAGAGCTGTTCTGGTTCCAACTGTACAAATGGACAGTGAGCTGGGCACAAAGTTCAAAAAGTCCATCCTTTTTTTTTTTTTTTTAAATTCTAGCTCCTCTTCCACACAAGTATTCTAAACTAACTATCCCTTAATGTTTCCTGTGAAATTGAGCAAAAAAGAGATTCTAATAAAACTTTTTAAGGTACTGAATCCCTTCTAACCAGAGGCCTAAAAGGGGTCTGAGCTCTGTAGAAGTTAATTTCATAGATAGAGAAACCGTGGTGACCACTTTTCCCCCCCATTTGGTATGCACACTTTTATTTGAAGTGGTCTGAAGTCAGGGTACAAGTAAAGCTCTTCCTCTCCCCAGACTCTGGGACCAATTTAATTCAACTCCAGGGGATAGTGTAAAAAGCCTTCTTTTATTTCTGTGGGGATGGGGGAGTAAAGGGAGGGGAGGAAGGGAGTATAATGATTTTGACAATTTAAAAAGCTTTAAACTGTGAAAAAGGAAAAAAAGTATGATGAAGAATAACATGGATTTTTTTAAAGGATTACATAATTTTGCATGTAAGCAATGCCTTTTTTCTCCCTGTCCCTTTTCTATATTGACATAATTAGTTTCTTTTGTAGAGAAGGGCAGCCTTCATGGAGTCCCTGTAACAATAAATTATATAATATTTGCAATGACTATTTTTTAAAAATAGGACACTTATTTTTAATCATTAGGATATGAGTATTTCTACCACTTTGTCTCAAGTTTCTTATTAGTGAGGTTCACATAGACAGCTAATTCAAACATTAGAGAATCTATAGAATTTTAGTCCTCTGCTAGCTTTATTAGCTTTTAAAAGTTTAAGATAGTTCATATATTATTTTACCTTTCTGATTTCCCCTCTTTTTTTGGATATCCCACTTCCACACTCCTGGAGGTGAGGAAAGGAAGGTAGGGTTGGGGTTGGAATAAGCCTATCCAGCATATGAGTGAAAAAAAAAATCAGCCAATGTTGATCCCAGAAGGGTTCGTTTTGCCTGAAGCTTCTGAGGTCTGTGATTTCCATAGCAGGGTTGCTGTGCTGTTAAGCATGGCAATAGTTAATCATAGATTCATAGAATTTATATCTGGAAGGGACCCCTGAGATCATCTAGTTCAACCTCCCTCATTTCTCAGCCAAAGAGAAATGAAAACCTAAAGTGAATGTGATGTTCCTGTGGTCACATAACTGGTCATAAAACCACAAGTCATTTTTATCTCGAATTTCTTCCCTCTTCCTGCCATTTTTGACTACCTTGCATTCCTTGGCTCCTCTGCACATCCTTCCCCTGATCCCATGTCCTGGTACTCCCCTCAGTAAGTCGTCTTCCTCTTCTTTAATCTCGTCTGCCCTAT
Organism: Bettongia penicillata ogilbyi; assembly: GCA_023548195.1. Classification (NCBI taxonomy): domain Eukaryota; kingdom Metazoa; phylum Chordata; class Mammalia; order Diprotodontia; family Potoroidae; genus Bettongia; species Bettongia penicillata. The sequence goes on from JAJHZJ010000060.1 coordinate 1,376,967, forward strand.
TCATTCCCTCAAGTGAGACAGGAGTGGTGGACGAATGAGAAAATGGGACAGTTAAGGTCATGTCTGTTGAAGGTCCTAGTACCTAGTCCCTGTCTTTACCTTATTGGCATAGTGGGATAATCTTCATCCTTTCTGTAAAATCAAGCCTATGTTATTAATAGAGGACTTCCTACCTCCTCTGTTAAGAATTTCTAAAAATCTTTATCAGAAAATATCTACCTGCACTTGTCGGTTTTTTGTTTTTGAAGAGGACCATTGACATCACAGGGTGATGTCTTGACTTGCTAATAAACTGGATTTAAGTGAGGCAGAGCTGCACAAGGTCATCAGGACCAGTCATGGAAGTCTCATGGAAGACAAAATTCAAGATGACTGGTGATGGCCCGGGATGTACTGAATGACCTTGGCATCTTTGATGTCTGACCAGTTTCTAAGTGCTCCATAATGCTTGCTTCAGCAGCTGTCATGGCTATTGGAACAAATTGTGTATTTTGTTGGGGGAAGTCTTCACCTGTTTGGGGTAGACACCCCACCATAACTCACCAATAGGTTTGAGACCCCCTCGGTTAAAGTTACATTTCTGTTAACTCATAGTGCTTTTTCTTTTCTCTTAGCTCATAACTATTTCATATCTTCCCCAGATGCCATCATTAGCTCTTAGGCTTTCAGATTTCAGGTCATCTTGGAATTCTATTACTTTGGACCAAAGGAAATGCAGAACTTATTACTATATGGATTTAGAATGAGGGTGGACTTCAGAAGTTGGCTGTTTTAATTCTCTCATTTTATGAATAAGAAAATAGCAGTCCAGCAAGTTAAAGTGTGACTTGCACCACATCAAACCACATCCCAGTCATAATTCAAACCCAGTTCCTCTGACTCCAGATTCTTTATTCTTTTTACTATATCAGAACAGCTAACAGACTAAATTATGAAGTTCACTTTGTAAACAACACTTAGACTAACCTTCTGAGCGTAAAAACATGTACCATTTCAGTTACTCATAAAAGCAATGATCACGCCAAAATGTCACATTGTTTATTTTACCAGAGATCAGAGATCCATTAAAACATCTTTTAAGCTAAGTTGAAAATCACTTTTACTCTGGTTTCTAAAGTAGGGAGACCAAAATGTGAGCTGCTGAAAAATCTTATGTAGGCACTTGTCTGTCACACAAGTAACTTTCCTTTTCTTAAACTATTCTTGAGTTATTTCTTATTTGAATTTCCCTAGGAACCTTCTGTCATAATCCCAAGTATAAAAAGCAGAATACATGTCATATGGACATAATGCTCAAGTTTAGTGGGTTTTACAAGCATATTTGTGAAGCTTAAAAAAATTGATGGTGCTAGCCTTTTTTTCATGGCATTGGGTATGGTATGGAAACTGGTAAGTGAAGACTTGTCTAAGCAGTGAAGGGTGGCATTAGCTAGGAAAATTGATCTATTGTGACCTTTTTTTTTCTTGTCTGATATAACCTCAAAAATATAGATCTAAAATATTCTTTTGGATAAAGTCTTTTTGTTGGAAATAATAGACACGAAGATTGAGGCCTACTTGAGAAGTGACCTGTGAGTTCACAGAAATAAAATAAAGTTGAAACTGCCTATGATAGTCAAACCTAGTTCTTATAGTTTTGTAGCATTTTTGATGGATGGTTCACAGGAGAGCGTTTCAAGCTTTTTAAACTATATAATTATGGTCACATGAAAACAGGCTTTCATTGAAGGGAATCATACTTTCACACCTATCAGAATTACTCAAGCACAAGGAAGCAGATCTGACTTTTTATTTTAAGAAAACTGGTTTGTAAATTTTATCATTTCTCCTTCTGAGAATAAAATTAATCTTGTAACACTTCTTCAAACAGAATTTGGGTAGCTGTTCTGCTGTGGAGAACAGAAGTCCAATTAGTTATCACCATCCCTACCCTTTAAATTCTCAATTTATCAGCAATGGTTTTGTAGATTGAGATCATTCTTTTGTGGGTATGTAGTTTCCAAGTAAACATCTCATTAAAACAAATGCATAGATATTTAAAATCAGAGTATTGACCAGTAAGCTAGTTATTTATTGCTCATTACAGGTTCTTTTGTGGGGAAAAAAAGGTACTTGATCGATAGTTAAGGTTTATTTGATGTCTGGGGAAATTGAGTTGTGTTATTATTTTTGAATAATTTCTTTATATGTGAGTTATTTACATAGTAAGCAAACTTTTAAGAGTCAACAAGATTAGAAACATGTTAACTACATACGTAAGACAAAAACAACCTCACCATATAATCTTTTGATTCCGTCGTTAAGATAGTTTTGTTCTCATCTTTTAGCAATAGCTATCTCCTCTATCAAATGAGGAGAAATCTTTGCTTTTGTTCTAGCAGTCGTATATCAGTGAATCTGCTAAAGCAGAAATAAAGGATACCTATCTTTATTAATGCCAACTGTGCTAAAGTTGGTGTCTTGTGGCCATGTAAGTAGAAGACTGTAGTTAGCTCTATCAAGGTGGTATAGGGACATTTTGTATGGCCCCATATTCTTTGTTGGGCTAAAGAAGAGGGCTCCACAGTGATCAGTTGTTGATTGTCCACCTATGAAGCATTCTTGTTCAAGAATATTAGTGTCATTGATTTGCTTGACCTGTCTCTCTTGAACAACCTATTTCTATTGAGCAAACTCTCGTTTGTTCCATAGGAATTATCCATCCACATCCACAAGACTTGTTGGGTGATTATTATTTTGGTTTCTTTTTATTTTTGCTTTTAAATATTGGGAAGATGATTCTAGGTGCCACCTACAAGAAAAAGCTTTCATAGTGGCTGTTTGACCTTGTGGTAATCACCTAGGCTCTTCAGGTCTCAGTTTCTTTGTAAAGTTGGTTAATTTATTCTGCTTCTGAGATCCCTTCCAACTATAAATCTATAATTTTATTCATTTCTCTGAACATTTTAGCCAGAATTGATGCCCACCAGTAATGTAGTTGTTTAAGTAATTTTGAAAGTAAGACATCTCCATCTTCCTCTAATGCTTTGTCTTAGACATACCTTCATGGGGTAAAGTAAGTTTAAAAATATGTTTAATATGATCAAACACCTCCCGTGTCATTGCGGTGTCATTGTGGTCATCTCTTGTTTTTGAAGCCTTTGTCAGCAAAGCATAAACACTCAAACCTATCAAACTGAATGTTTCCAATGTGGACTGAACAAATTTAACCATGTCTTTTGTCTAGGGACCCATCCAGCTTATTAATTTTTGTATCATCTTAATCCTAGGAGACTGGCCATTAGGACAGCTTTTTATTTTCCCCTCCAATTTTAAGGGAGCTCTTTGAAAATCTCTTCTTTACTAATGTGTGGAGGGACTGAATAGTTTATAGAGATGGAATCACAGTTAGAACTTGCCTTAAAAAATGCCTAAACAGGCCAAATTTCCTAATCTATCCTACATCATCAAGAAAAGGTAGAATAATGAATAAGAGGGCCTTTCTTGGAGTCATAAAGACTTAGAATCAAGCCCTGCCTCTAACACATTCTAGCTGTGTGACCATGGGCACTTAAGCCCTTAGTATCTTAGTGCCTTCAGGTAGTTCCCCACCTTGCTGAAATCCAGAGTCCCTAGACTCTACTCCAGAGAGAGAGAGGCAGAGAGACAGAGACAGAGACACAGAGAGACAGAGACAGAGGCAGAAAGAGTATCCAAAACTGCCTTAATATCTATCATTCTCAGTCTCTTATCTATCTATCTATCAAACTCAGTCTCTTAGATAGGAGACTCTTGAACTTAAAACATGGATAGTATTTTTTTTTTTTACTAGGTTATACTTTGAGATACAGGTGACTGATATCCTTCTCTGCTCTACACTCTCAAGTTCATTCTCTGTTAATCAGAAAGCTTTGTGATTGCTGGAAGACTTTTGATTTTCATTCCATACATGCCTATGCATTTACCCTTTCATCCCTTCCCTAAAGGAAGCTTCTCACCAAGTCTGAAACTGACAAGTCACAGAAACTGACAAAATAATTTTGTTTATTTACCAAAGCTCAATCATTCTGTAGGATTGTGATTGTGACCGATATGGTCATCTATCTTCCAGGTTTCAGAATTGAGTCTGGTTCTCCTCCCCTGCCCAAGTTCATGAGACTAACACTAAGGAAGGAGTTTTATAAAGTAAGGAAGGAAAGAAGGAAAGGGGACAGAGAGGGACTAAGAAGCCTTGTCTTAAACCTAATTCTCATGGCTCTGGTTAGAAAAAGAATTTGTGTTAAACTTTCTAGTTTCTGCTTCTAAAGTAAACAGAGTAATGATTTAAATGAAACAGACCCAGTATTTATAGTAAAAGTAAAAACAATTGAGTCTAACAATTATTCACTGAGGGTTTCATTTTCTTTTAATATTTTGAATGTAATCCACCCAGCTTATTACAGAAAAGTTTTCCAACTGGCATGGCATTTAAAAATATTTATCCTTGCAGATCATTGATATTTGTTATAGTTTATTTTGGAAGAATTGAAAGGAACTTAACCCCTTCCATCCCCAAAAGAAAAAAATAATTTCCAAAATTACTTTTTAGAATGTTTGGACCTCATTGTTAAAATATTTCATTTGTCCACAAAAATTAACATCCTGTTATCAGAAATAAGATTATACTTATGAGTAGGCAAAACAGTCATTGAAGTCATCCTATCCAGTGATATAATGTTATATGGATTTTTGAATGCCCCAATTCATATTTTTCTCCACTGCAGCTTTTAATGATACTAAAATTAGTTCTTTTAAATCTTGGGAACTTTTTGTGTTTCTGAGGTCTCTATTAAAAATGCAAATATGTTGGGGAGGAGCATACTAATGCATGGGATACAAAATATACTATTGGGAAGGGGGAGTGAATTTCAGTTGTGTTTAAAAATAAAACAAAAGCAGAAGAAAGACCTAGATGGTAGTCTGTCAGATTTATGCCTATTTCACTCTTTGGTCTGAGTGTTTCCTGCTGGGAAGATCTTAAAGTTCACTCATATTTTAACAAACTAAATTTTAGTTACTCAGTAAATGTGACTAAAATGCAAAGATCAAATATGTTTCTACTTTGAGAGTATATAGCCTAGTCCAAATATGTGTCAAAATCTAGAGACCTAAATTTGTTCCTAATAATTAGTCTTAAGGTGATCTGAGAACGCAGGCATAAGTATTGTGAAACAGTTGTAAAATAAAGATAATGTTTAAAGAGAATTTCAGTGGAAGATCCGTACTGTCCTCTATCCTCATTCTTGAGCTTTTTGCAAAGCAGGTTTTGGAATAGAGAGAAAAGTTTGGCAAGAGAATGGATCATCAGGGTTTCAGCAGGGAGAGGCTGACATATTTGTCCAAAACAGACAACCCAAATCTAAACTGTTCTTTGGATTTCATCAAATTGTTGTTAAATGGGAAGAGAAAAGTTTTTGAACATTTAGATTTACGAACTAGGAAGATTAATCTAAAAAAGAAGTCTAGAATACATTGTCAACAGAGCTGGGTTCAAGGATACTTTTCTTTGGTGCAGGTCCTCCTCCATTGGTGATGATCGGCAGCCAAAGGGGAAGAAATGTGAAGAGAGCCCAATTCACTCTGAACTGAGAGACCAAAGATTCTGAAAATCTCAGTAGTGAGGTCTCATTATTCCAATTTCAGCACTATCTTTCCAGCAAGGCCATGTTTTAAGATAATTTTTATTGACAGCCTTCCTCTCTTCTTCCCCCCCATTTTAAATAATTTGTCCACAATAATCTTATTATGGCATTTCTTCATCGTCCTGGGTTCCGGACTTTTGTGTAAGCACAAGCTTGGTTAAGTTTGGCCTCAAGATGGATTGTGTTTCTGTTTTCTGAGTATCAGCTTAGTAAAGCATGGAGAAGCTTGCTAAGACATAATGAATTTTTTTCAGCCATACCTGCTCCTAAAGACCACTTCCTGGTATGGGAAATAGTTAGGATCTGCTTCAGTGAGGGAGTAGTAATGGTGGTGAAAGGATCTTTAAAGTAAATAATCAGAAAATTTTATTTTTTAAAATTTATGGTTTAAACATATAATCTGATTTTTTAAGTACCCAGTAGCCCTTTGTAATCTAAGGCTCAAAACTCTAGTTTACATACACATCTGGTACAAATTGTTTGAGTCAGAAACTGATTAGGAAGTAAGTCATTGTAATATTTGGAGTGGGAGCTAATGAGGCCTGGACTGAGGTTGTAAAACCAGGAATGGAAAGGAAAGAGAAGACACATTTTCTTGTTGAAGCTGCACTAGAAGCTTTTCCAAGTTGGTTAGAATCCATCAGACTTTGCATTTTGTTGACATAGTCTTGAGAATGCCATAATGAAATAACAAAATAGGAATTTAGCAGAGGTATCTAGTAAATAGAAATAATGGTGTAGATAATGATACAGTGATAATCTCCAGTAAAAAGTAGATTGTAGCGAAGAAAGAGATAGATTACGGTGGACTTATTGAAGAAAAATCTGTGGACTTTATCATAGGATCATAGCTGGAAAGGATGATTTGCCCAGTCTCACTCTGTCATTTTACAAATTAGGAAACTGAAACCCACAGAAATGAATTGACATGCTCAAGGTCACACAGAGAGTAAGCATCAGAGCTTAGGATTCAAATCCAAGTCTTCTGTCTCCAGATTCATTGTAATCCTCTTATTATAATAAACTCTTTGCTCATGCAAAATTAAGTGTTCAAAGAAATGTTGCCATTTGAGTTATCTTGCTCTGACATTACTGATGCAGACTTTTATTATTTGTTGATCTTAGAATTTGATAATAAATATCTTTTGTTAATATTAGATTCAGAACAAGCATCCACAGATTTAGAGAATCTTAGAATTGAATTTAGCAGAGTCCCAGCCCATGTCCATAACCACCTGTGTAACACTCTTAATTATATTCTTAGGTATGCACATATGTGTTACTAGTCACTGTATCAGACTCTTAGAGAAGTTCTGGCTCCCATGAAGGAATTTGGAAATGAGAAAGAAAGGAAGGAAAGAAAGAACAAAAGAGGAGGAGGGAAGGGAAGAAAGGGAGAAAAGGGAAGAAGGAAGGAAAGAAAGAAACTTCACCATATCTTCTCCAGGTATAAGAATTTGAGTTGGGTTAACTTTTTTCTTTATTTATGTGATGTTTTATTTTTCCTCAGTTACTTGTAAAAATAATTTTTAACATTTGTATTTTAAAACTTTGAGTTTCAAATTCTCTCCTTTCCTGCCTCCCTACCTCCCCGCATTGAGAAGGCAAGCAATTTGATATAGGTTCTATGTGTGTAGTCATGCAAAACATACCCATAATATCACTTTGTAAAATAAAATACAGACAAAAAAAATTTAAAAAAGTATGCTGCAATCTGTATTCAGACACCAAAAGATGGATAACCTTTTTCATCGTTAGTCCTTCAGCGTTGTCATGTATCATTGTATTGCTGAGAGTAGTTATTCACAGCTGATCATCTTACATTATTGCTGTTGTTTTGTACTCAGTACATTTCACTTTGCATCAGCGCATACAAATCTTTCCTGGTTTTTGTGAGAGCATCCTGCTCATCATTTCTTATAGTACAATAGTATTCCATCATAATCACTTTGGGTTAACTTTTTAAAATAAATTGTCTGCTTTTTTGTTTTTTGAAAAGTCCTCTTTATCCATCATCAGAAGGTTAGATGCCAGAGTACCTCACGTTAAAATTTGGAAGAGTTGAAATCTAAGTCAATTGAGAGAATAGCCCACATAGATGAAATCATCTTTTCTTTAAAGTATATTCAGAAACCAGGATTGAGATCATGGAGCAGTAGAATATTAGAGCTAGAAGGAAAATTGAAAGTCTTCTAGTTCAGCTCCATCATTTCACAGATGAGGAACCTGAGGCAAAGTGTTCATACTTACCTGAAGTCAAACAATTAATGACAGAGCATGTACCAGAAGCCAGGTCTCCTAATTCTCAAGTCTGATATAGTTTAGGCAAGAAAAATTCATAGTTTTGTGGTTTCTTTCAGGTGTAGGATAGCAGAGAAGATAGCTTTCTTAACTAAAGGGGATAACTAGAAGTACTGATGGCTTTCAGCTCTTTGTTTTATTAGGTCACAGAGGCAATATAATAGAAAGAACCACTATTCTTCTAGACTCTAAGCTTCATGAGGCCAGGGAAACTGGCTTCTCTCAACTTTGTACTTCCTTCATCATCTACAATGGTTGTCTCCTCTGACAGTAAGTCCTCAAGAAGTCTTTGGTGGTATTGTCATCCTTCTCCCCCATGGAAGGTAGGAAGAGAGGAAGTGAAGAAAGAAGAAAGGAGGGAGTGAGGGAGGAAGGGAGGAAGGAAGAAAAGAAAGGAGGGAAGAAGGAAGGGAGAGAGGATGGAAGGGAGGGTGGGAATAAGGAAGGAAGGGAGGAAGGAAAGAAATCAGGGAGGGAAGAAGAGAGAGAGGAAGGGAAAAAAATTGAGAAAAAGTCTCTGCCTTCAGCCAGCTTACACTATACTAAACAGAAATAATATCTAAATATATACATACACACATTCAAGGAAACTAGACAGAAACAGATAGATAGATAGATAGATAGATAGATAGATAGATAGATAGATGGAAATTTGAAGAGGAATAAAGTCCTAAGACCATGGAAGAAACAGAGAAAACTTCACAAAGAAGATAAACCCTAAATTAAACCTTGAAAAAAGGACTCTGGAGAGGCATGTGGGAGAAGAGGATGATGCATTATGGGGTAAGACTTACTTGACTGCATAGAGGCAAGTATAAGGCCAAAGGGAAAAGAGCTAGCCATTAGACCTCCATTAATTCCTGCTTCCTTCGGCCCATTTTATGAGAGAGGAGACTGGACTTTACAACCCCAGCACTCATATTTCACTGTTCAGATAACTTCCAAAAATGTCATTGAGAACCTGTGTGCATTGACCAGCACTTAAATCTTTGAGGGAATAAAACTAACGTACCCTCTATCCTCCCCCAGAACACTGCCCCTCCCAAAGTAGCTAATGAGTTAATGGAGAAAACTGGGGAAGGGAGATATATTAATAAAGAGGAAGATGGTGTGAATTGTGGGAAAATGTATATTCTTGTTCCCTTTTATCTCTTTTTTTATCATCTCCAGCCCTGAGTAAGAGTATGAGCCTACAGAAAATTGCACCTTTTATTCCACTTAATTTGTTCCCTTAGAAAAAAGAAAAAAAACATGATTGTGCCTGCTGCTTGCCTACTTACTGCACAATGGTCTGTCTGTTCTTGTTTTCTATTTCTGATGCAGTTATATACAGTTCTCAATGACCAGGAAGGAAGTCTAGGACTCAAGAGGGGAGAAAGGTCAAGGCAACATGACAGAAAGAGTGAGGAGAAGCAGCTTCCTTTCCCAAAACAGCACAAAAGCATTTGTGATTTAGAGGATGTCAGGGATTTCAATAGAGTTGTACTTTGGCACTCCGGGTTTCTTCTGAAAATCTCTCTTTCCCCATCAACCCTTTCACTCCCCCCCCGCCAAATACAATTGATCATCTGAGTGCTGGACAAATCAGGATATATGGTATCAACCACAGTTTCATGATAGCTATAACATACAGTATTGCATCATCATTACATTAGAAATTTATAAAATAAAGCTATTATGTGACCTATTACGAGGCAAGTGAGTACCAATATCAGGAGATTATCTTAGGGTTCTAGATTTAGGGCAGCTAGATGGCACAGTGAGGGTGCTGGGCCTAGATAGGTGCTCAGGCCTTCCTGAGTTCAAATATGACCTCAGATGCTTAATAGCTGTGTGCCTGGGCAAATCATTTAACCCAGTTTGCCTCAGTTTCCTCATCTGTAAAATGAGATAGAGAAGGAAATGCAAACTATTCCATTATCTTTGCCCAGAAAACCCCAAATGGGAGTCATGAAAAGTCAGACATGACAAACAACAAACAGATTTGCAGCTATGAGGGCCTTAAAAGATGTTTTGTTATCTAGTACAGTACCTTTTGTGTTATTTTTTTTTTAACTTTTTAGGTACTTAATAAACATTTGTTTAATTGGCATGAACTGAAGTTAGGCCTCTGCTGTTCTATGTTAAAAGCATCCTCTTCACCATTAGCCATCAAGTAGAAAAGAAGCTCTGTATTTGGAGTGAGAGTCTCATTAAATTCAGCAGCAATTTATTAGAGACCTACTGTGTGTCGTGTGCTGTACTCAGTACTGAGGATGTAATAGCCCTTGATCTCAAAGAGTACCTACTGTGTGAGCGTTCCAAATGCAGATCTACCATTTACTAGCACTGTGACCCTAAACTAGTCCCTTTTTAATCTAAAAAGCGAGGGGACTTGAATAAATTATTTCTAAGGTCCCTTCCAGTCCTAATAGCCAGTACTTCTGTGAAATGCTTATGGAGGTAGAATTCCACAGAAAGACATTATTTTGACATGCTTGGTCTTGAACATATTCATCAGTGCAACATTCTATTTGTGGCTTACACATCTGGCCAACCATATTTGTATAGCAATCTAATATCATTGAGAAACTGGTAATTAGCCAGCGAGATTAATCCTTTTATAGTTGTCATCTACAGTATATGTAATAAGATGGTGATCTGCTCTTAAGCAGATGATTATTTTGCATAGGTGAACATTGTAACAGCATAAATATAAATGTAGGATTATTATGGTTGATTGTTCACCTGAGATTTGGGGTATTTTTTTTTAAATGAAGTAAAAACAGATGCCATGAAAGATCTTTTTTTTAGAAGCCTGTCTCCTTGAAGAATTCCCTTCAACCTGTTATTTATTCAAGCAGACAAATAATATTTGCACTTATCCTGAAGGCATGTTGCCTTTAGTAAATAAAAATCTGATCTGTTTAAGATAATGTTCTGTCTTTCCATCTTCGTCAAATTATTACCATCTAAGCTTCTAGAAGAGGTTAGTGCAGTGGAAAAGTTTGAGACTTGGAGTCAGGAGCTCTGGATTCATTTCTTGGCTCTGCCACTTACTAATACCTTCATGACCTTGGAGAGGGCAGCCAGGTGGCACAGTGGACAGAGCACTAGGCATGGAATCAGGAGGATGCATCTTCATGAGTTCAAATCTGGCTTCAGACATTTAGTAGTCGTGTGACCCTGGGCAGGTCACTTAACCCTGGTTGCCTCAGTTTCCTCATCTGGAGAATGAGCTCGATAAGGAAATGGCAAAACACTCCGGAATTGTTGCCAAGAAAACTCCAAATGGAGTTATGGAGAGATAACGACTGAACAGCCTTGGAGAAAACTCTTATTCCTCCTGAGTTTTACTTTCCTCTTCTTTAAAACGAGAGGGTCAGACTGTGACCTTCTAAGTCCCTTTTAACTCTAAATCAGCGATACTAACACACATGAATCACCTTGTAGTTGTGAGCTGCTATGTAAGCTACTAATAAGAATGTTGTACTGGTTCCAGTTGCCCAGCACCCAGCGGAAGCTTCAGCCACTTCCTCTAACTTCCTTTCTGTGTCTCCTGGGTTTCCCTTCTTCAACTGAGTGGTGGAGGTGCCGTGATACCACAAGTTTCCTCCTGGAAGGAGGGAAGGATTCTGGAACTTTGGTCATTAGCCACTTTCTCTTATCTGTGGAGATATTACTGCATCTTAAGGATTCAGAATTCACCCCCATCAGTCACCTGAAGGGTAGAGGAGGAGCCTGTTACATTATGCTTCCTGCATAGAGGGACCCAAAGTTGGTTTAGTGGATGACGAGGATATTTATAATCTGTATACGGCTTTGACAAGATGCTGCCTGGGAAGGAGGCCAGTAGGGTTTGACTGTTGTGAAGATACTAATAAAATTTGTCAGGCACCTTACTCTTGGGGTAGAGCTTCCCTGAGGATGAGGATTACAGTAAGAGACTGGGCTTTGAGATGCTTTCTGAGAGACCTTAAGTTGGTGCTTATTCCCTGTCTGCCTGATGTGCTGGTTCATTGAGGCATTAGCTCTTCACTTCAATAGGATCAGAAATATTCTGGAAACTTCTATTTCAGGGTTTCCATTTGTTGTTTTTTGAAGTGAAGATGTACAACTGACTATTAGAACTTGAATTTTTTAAAATAAAGAGAAAAATAACAATGATGACAAAAAAACACGCTGCCCCAACCTAAATATCATTCCCTGTCATTCAAGGAAGAGAGCACATTCAGTTCGTTTATGCGTAACCAAAGTTAGCTATGGAATTGAATCAGTCAATAAACATTTGTTAAGAGAAGACCATGTTTCAGATCCTGTGCTAAGTCCTGGGAAAACAAAAGGAAGCAAAGACAATCCCTGCCTTCAAAGGAGCTTAGGGGTAACCAAGCATAAGAATATGTGAAATAGGAAACAATTAACAGAGGGGGAAAGCACTGGAATTAGGAGAGATGGGGAAAGCTTCCTGGAGAAGGTGAGGTTTTAGTTGGGATTGTCAGAGTGGAGGAGGGACAGCATTCCGGGTACTGGGGGATAGCCAAAGAAAATACCTAGAGCCAAGAGAAGCAGTTTCTTATTTGTGGAACAACCAGGAGGCCAGTGTAATTGGATCAAAGAGCCACCTCTGTCCAGGTGTTGAGGGTAAGAAGACTGGAAAGGTAGAAGGCTAGGTATTTGAATACCAAATAACATTTTGGTTTTGATCCTGGAGACAACAGGGAGCTATTGGCTTTTCTTGAATAGGGAGGTTACATGATTTGACTGATGCTTTAAGAAAATCACTTTAATGGCTGAAAGGAGGATGGAATGAAGTGGGGTGAGACTTGAGGCAGGCAGACCCACCAGTAGGTTATTATAGTACTCCAGGTGTCAGGTGATGAGTGCTTGCACCTGACTGGTGGTGGTGTCAGAGGAAAGAAGCGGGGGAGTATTTGAGAGATGTTCCATAGGTGAAATTGGCAGGCCTTGGCGATAGATTGGAAATGCAAGATTGAGATAGCGAGGAATCCAGGATTACTCCTAGGTTATGAGCCCAAGGGATGGGGAGGATGGCATTTCCTTCTGTAGTAGTTACCCATCTGTGGCTCCAAGAGACCATAACATGTGCAGCTGCCACACCCAGGGAAAATTGTCTCAACTTGGCAGAGAGACTAAGCTAGGTTGAGTGCCCAACAATCTTCCAGCCCATCGGTGAGTTAGGGAGATGTCTACTCCAAATAGATGAAGACTTCCCTTAGCTGAATGGATGGATGAGAACAGTATATTCCAGTGGCCATGAAGTTGGCTGAAGCACTTGTTATGGAGAGCTTAAAGATTGTACAGACATAGAAGATGCCAATGTCATCCACTACATCCTGAGTCATCCTGACTTTTGTCTTGCTACTGGACTTTGATGACTCTGGAAGAGAGAATGAAGCTGATGACTTTGGGCATCTCTGCCTCACTTTAAATCTAATCTATGTGAAAGGCAAGACATCATCTCTTATATGATATCTTCAGAAACAAAGGATGAAAACAACAATAGAGAAGGAAGGACTGGAGGAGGGTCAGTACTGCAACAGAAGGAAGGGATCATGAAGCTAGCTTTTGGAAATTTGGGTGAATGACTTATCCTGCTATAGCTGGAGTATATAGAAAACTAATGATTTCCTATTTAGGCAGCAACATGGCAGTAGGAATGGAAATATTGCCAGAATATATTTACACATGTTTGCTACCTTAACCAAAGCACGCAGAATAGATATCTACCTTTTCTTAGTGTTTTTTGGTCACCATTATGCACCTTAACCAAAGCACGCAGAATAGATATCTACCTTTTCTTAGTGTTTTTTGGTCACCATTATGCACAGCATCTATATGATCCCATAATATAATACTATAATTAATGTGTTATTACTACGTTTATAATATAATAATGAGACTGAAGTCTCCTCATGTTTAAAATAACTACTTCTAACTATAAAAACCTGTGATCTTAGTACCCTATGACCTGTTTTGACATAGAGGCCTCTTTTTAATGTTAAATGACAAAGAATTATTGTGTTTTAGGAGTTATTTTTTCTACTTCTTTTCTCTCCTGTTCCCATATTGTCTGATCTTGCTTCTGTCAGATATACCTTCTTCTAATTTGTTAGCTTGTTAGAATATAAGAACTTAGAAAACATTGAGACCCAAGACATTGAGACCAAGTAGAATGAATAGTATGAAGTCAGTGAATATAATTTGTGATAATTACTTTGGCAGCTCCAAAGTCTTATTGTCCTTATTTCTTTGTTCTTGACTCCTTTGGAAATAGGTGCGGTTACTAGGTAGCTGAGTTCAGATAAGTGATTTTCCTTAAAGCCTAACTTTCTCTTATCTTCAGTATTGGTGGTTTCTGATGGTTACATAGGGGTATAGAAATTTCAACTGTGGAACCAAAGGAAATGAATAAAAATAATCTTAATATTCTGCCCCCTGAGAACTTTCCCCCCTTAGGAATCCTTTTATATTCTATAGTTCTACTTTCTCCTCTCTGCCCCCATGTTCTCTAGGGAAAGTAATTCTGCTTAATGAAAGGATTTAAAGGATGTTCTCTAAAATGCTCCTCTAAGAGAATTGCTGCTTTGACTATTAACTCTCAAGGGGGTAAAATAGCTTTCAAGCCTCTACCAGTAATGGTTAGTTTAAAAGCATCTGACCTGTTTGTGCTGAAGGTTGAATTCTAAAAGGTGACCCTTAGCTCTTTAGAACTTTGCTTCCTTAGAGTAGCCATGCCATTCTTGAGCACATCTTATAAAAGTCTCACCTTTTATCAGGAACAGAATATTTTAGAATGAAGCATTATACATTTTTGTAGCATCATTCTTTTCACCTGTGTGGTTCTTAAAATCATTATCAAGTGCTACCAGTTTTGCAATTGTCTGCATGCCTCTATTTCTGTTAGCACACACCTGGATGGACATTTGATGTTTACTAAATGATAAGAGGGAATTATAAATGAACTGTTCCTATCTGCTTTCTAAGGATATTGGTTATAATGGTAGTGGTAATAGAAATACATAATATTTGAACAAAACTTAACCATCTTTTGGTTTGTTCCAGTTGGGTAGGATGATAATTGCTAAGAGGGGAAAGGTAGAACTGTTCAGATTTTGGGTTATTTCCGTTTTCTCAGATAAAGAAAATGAACTCTGCAATGTAAAGGATGGATTAAAAATGACCAACATAGAATTGATACCCAGGATAAATTAGAAGATAATAAATCAATTAGCTGCCCTTGATGAATTGTATCCTAAGGTTCCGGAAAAAATTGGCAAATGTAATTGTTGAGACAATCAGTGATCTTTGTAATACCTTGGGGAACAGAAGAGGAACATATCAGGACATGAGAAAAGCAACTACTCCTTTTAATGACAGGAAGAGAATGGAGTTTGCTAACTCTGGGCTACTGGACTTGACTTGGATTCCTGGGAAAAAAACCTATAATTTATTATTAATAGGATTAATAGGAAGTGGTGATTACAAAGCTAGATTGGCTTCATTAAAAACAGCTCACACCAGACTTAGCATTTTCTTTTTATTTGGGAGTATTAAATTTGTAGATATTCTAAGTGTTTTTCCTCATAGCATGTGGCCACTAGAATTATTATTATCAGTTGATTTTATAGGGAAAAACTGAAAGGTTGGAGGTGCCCTTGGAAACTGGCTCTCCTGAACCCAAATCCTCTGCTCTTTCTATCACTGTAATACTTCATACAGTGGCCTCAGAATTTAAAATTTTTTTTCCCTTTTTGGTAAGAATATGTAGCACAGTGAAAGTATAATCTTTTTAACAGCACTGAATACTATAAATACTTCCCACAAATAGCTGTTACTGAAACATTTATACTGAGCATTCTTAGGTATATTTGAAAACAGAACGCAGCCTCATCCTTTGCATTTATGACTCATCCGAAATATACTTCTGGCTCTCAGCCTTCTCTGGGATATTGAAGTTAATGTTTATCTTCTCTTTGGTTATGCAAGCTAAGGAAATTGAACATCTGTTTTGAATAATTTGACCTTAAATCACATTTTAAAATAAAATCATTATTAATATCATTAGGAAGCAACCAGGATATTCAATTGATTTGATTTTATTTTTGCACAGTTAAACCCTTAAAATCATTTTAAGGAATATATTAAACTTAGTGTCTTTGTTTTACTTTTTTAATCAACATGGCTTTGTGGTGTTAAGGTCACAGGTTCCCCACCTTTGCTAGCAGAAGATTTTTTCCAGAAAAAAATAAAACATGGACACTGTTTTCAAACCTACAACATAATGATGTAATAAGTGACCTTTTATCTACTACCCAAAGCCATATTTTACCATTGTGAATTGACTTCTTCCTGAGTTTGGTATTTTACATTTTAAAGCTAACTCCTCAATCATTTTATCTTGGAAAAAATTGTCATCATTCAGCTGATCCATGATGGAGAGAGAGCAAGCAGGGAGATTAAAGGGAGCAGTAGGTAACTCAGAATTGACAGCAATTTGGAAGAATATGGAGAAAGCTTATATTGTGATGGCTTCTGCCAGTCTGGGATTTAGAACCAAAAATAAGTCACTTTCCAAAGTTGTCAATCAATAATTTCTTGACATGTGGGAAATTAAACCATCTCTTAAGACCCTTCTAAATGAGTCTGTTTGTCACTACTCCATTGAAGTACTTGTTTCATTTCCTGAGATAGTCATTAGCTGCATCAAATAGTTAAAAGGTTGTATTTACTTTTTTCTAAGCCAGTTCTTTACTCATAAATTAGAGAGTAGATTCAAGATATTTTCTAGCTGAGCAGCTAATATAGTGCATCTCAATGATACATTCTAACACAATTTAGTTCTCATTAAGGATTCACTTTTCTTATAAAGGGGAAGCCCATCACTTTTCTAAATGGAACCCATAGGATTTCATCTGTTTACTATGACATGCTTTGGTGCTTATTCTCTTCCTCTAACAAGGAGGTCTCCAAGGTCTTTTATGAGAGTGGTTGACAGGGCATCGTGTTCTGACTCTGCTGATGTGTTTTAGGTCATGTAATTTATTTATGTAAGTCTTTATAAATTGAGTCTAATTTGTTTTTACTGTGCAGTTTTTGTTTATTCAACTAGGAATATAAATAAGATACCACAAATGAAGTTCATTAATGAAAAGGACCGTTTTGGATGAAGTATGGCATTTTCAGTGGCTTTCTGTTGCCTCTGGGATAAAAGGAAGGCCCCTCATAGCCTGGTTCTAGTCCACTTTTCCGTACTTATTATTAGTATTCTACATTCTAGCCAAACTGGCCTGCTTACTATTTCCATAACTTGGCCTTCCATCGTATCTCTCTCTTTGTGGAAGCTGGTCCCTAGGCCTGGATTCCTTTCCATCCTCATCTCTGTTTTTGAGACTCCCTGGCTTCCTCCTAGCCTCACTTCTGATTTCTCAAGGATTCAGTGTTTGCTGTCTTTTTTCAAATGAGATTTTCTTATCTCTTTACTTGTATGTAACCTCCAATCAAACATATGTTCCTTGAGGTCAGGCATTGTTTCTCATTTTTGCCTTGGTAATCTTCAACACAGTGTGGTCACATAGAGGGAATAGGAACTGGAGCTGTGATTTCATTGTTAAAAGGAATTCCCAGGTCAGGAAGCTTTCTCTGCCAATGCTGGTCTGTACCTTCTCTGTAACTTGCATAGAGTACTGAATTTCCCAGAGCTTTGAAAGGTTCAGGGACATACTCAGGCATATATAACCAGGATGTGTTAGCGGTAAGTCATGACCTTAGGTCTTCCAGGTTTTGAGGCCAATTCTGTTACCACTCTACCCAAGGTCATCACATAGTGAGTACTTAATAAAAGTGTGTGAAATTAAATTTTACTCTGAGAATATTTCTAGTTTATGAATATATGAATCTAGTTTATGAATGCCTAAATTGTTCTTATACAGTCAAGTAATTTTTATTGCACAATTTAAAAATCCTTTCATCTTTGCCTAGGAAATTTTGGAAAAAATATTGGATAGCACACATACATATACACACATACATGTTCATATAAATGTATAAATATATATGTGTATATTATATATACACAATAGACACATGCTATACATGTATATACATAATATATATCTATCATAAATGAAAGCACTATGCATACATATAAGTTCCATCTATATTTCTGGAGAGACTGACTATATCTATCTAGATATCTGTTGGTCTATCAGCAATCTTATCAAATCAACCATCTTACTAATTGGTTCTTATGGTATTAGGTATGGGATATCTCAAAGATAACAGTACAGTAATAACTAACACAGTACCCTTTGTAAACAATAGCTTCTTTCAAAGCAACAGAGATGACCTAACCATCAAAGAGTGATGTAGTCATAGACAGATTTCCATAGATTTCCTCCTAATTCTGTGACATCATCTAAATCTAAACATAGTTAAGAAATGGCATGTCAGGGATGGGGGTGGGTGGAGCCAAGATGGCAGAGTAGAAACAGGGACTTGTTACAGCTCTCCCCCAAAACCCCTCAAAAGAAACCTGTAAAAAATTACTCTAAACAAAATCCAGAGCAGCAGATGCTACAAAATGACAGACTGAAGCAAATTTCCAGCCCAAGACAATCTGGAAGGTCAACAGGAAGGATCTGTTGCACCAGACTGGGAGCAGAGTACAGTTTGACATGGGCCACTCCACTGCAGACTGATCCGGAGCAGGCCATAGGGGACTGACTCACTGACAGCTTCTGTGAATTTCTGATTCTCAGTCCACAAACGCTAAAGTCAGCTTCAAAGGTCAGTGGGAAGGTTCTCTCACCTGACTGAGAGGGGAGCATTGTTCAGGCTCCAGGGCCAGCCCTAGCCCTAGGGTGGTAGCAGTCACAGCCCTAGGGTGGTAGCAGTCTCTGCTGAACCAGAGGCTGTTTCTGGAGGCCTCCACTTAACAAAGCTCAAAAGTCAAGTAATTGGCTAGGAAAATGAGCAAACAGGGGGGAAAGAAGCACACTATAGATTCTTATTTGCTCTGCGAAGAGATATTTAATTATGTCATTGGTGATGAGGAAGATCAAAGCATACAGCCAAAAAGAAGACAACAAAGTCAAAACTCCTGAATCCAAAGCCTTTAAAAAATGTAAATTGTTCTCAGGCCATGGAAGAGCTCAAAAAGAATTTTGAAAATGAAATAAGAGAAGTAGAGGAAAAATTAGGAAGAGAAATGGGAGTGATGCGAGAAAATCATGAAAAATGAGTCAAGAGCTTGCTAAAGGAAGCCCCAAAAATGCTGAAGAAAATAATACCTTTAAAATTAGACTAACTCAAATGGCAGAAGAGGTCCAGAAAGCCAATGAGGAGAAGAATGCCTTAAAAAGCAGAGCAGGTCAAGTGGAAAAAGCGGACCAAAAGCTCACTGAAGAAAATAATTCTTTAAAAATTAGAATGGAGTAAATGGAAGCTAATGACTTTATGAGAAACCAAGAAATTATGAAACAAAACCAAAAGAATGAAAAAATAGAAGACAATATGAAGTATCTCATTGGAAAAACAACTGACCTTGGAAAATGAATCCAGGAGAGAGAATTTTAAAATTATTGGACTATCTAAAAGCCATGATCAAAAACAGAGCCTAGATATCATCTTTCAAGAAATTATCAAGGAAAACTTCCCTGATGTTCTAGAACCAGAGGGTAAAATAGAAATTGAAAGAATTCACTGTTCACCTCCTGAAAGAGATCCCAAAAGGAAAACTCCTAGAAATATTATAGCCAAATTCCAGAGTTCCCAGATCAAGGGGAAAATATTACAAGCAGCCAGAAAGAAACAATTCCAAGTACCGTGGAAACACAATCAGAATATAGCAGGATTTAGCAGCTTCTCCACTAAGGGGTCAGAGGTCTTGGAATATGATATTCCAAAGATCAAAGGATATAGGATTAAAATGAAGACTAATACTTCAAGGGAAAAAATGGAACTTCAGTGAAATAGAGGGCTTCTGAGCATTCTTATTGAAAAGACCAGAGCTGAATCAAAAATTAGACTTTCAAAAACAGGAATCAAGAGAAGCATGAAAAGGTAAACAGGAAAGAGAAACCATAAGGGATTTTATTAATGTTGAA
The DNA here is from genome assembly GCA_023548195.1 of Bettongia penicillata ogilbyi. Taxonomy (NCBI): domain Eukaryota; kingdom Metazoa; phylum Chordata; class Mammalia; order Diprotodontia; family Potoroidae; genus Bettongia; species Bettongia penicillata. The sequence goes on from JAJHZJ010000060.1 coordinate 1,397,032, forward strand.
CTGTTTACATTCCTACATGGAAAGATGATATTTGTAACTCATGAGACTTTTCTCAGTATTAGCATAGTTGAAGGGAATATAAATATATGTGTATGTATGTAGAGGGTGCACGGTGAGTTAAATATGAAGATATGATATCTAAAAAAGAAAATTAAGGATTGAGAGGAATGTACTAGGAGAAAAAGGGAGAGGTAGAATGTCGTAAATCATCTTACATAAAAGAGGCAAGAAAACACTTTTACAATGGAGGGGAAGAAGAGGAAGGTGAGAGGTAATAAGTGAGCCTTTTTTTCATGGGATTTGGCTTCAGGAAGGAATAACATATGCACTCAATTGGGTATGAAAGTTTATCTTACCCTACAGGAAAGCAGAGGGGAAGGGGATAAGGGGGGGCGGGAATAATAGAAGGGAGGGCAGATTTTGGGAAGGGGTAATCTCAAACAAACACTTTGGACAGGTCAAAGGACAGAACAGAATAAATGGAGATTGGGATAGGAAAGAGGGAAATATAATTAGTCTTTCACAACATCACTGTTATGGAAGTGTTTGCATGATCACACATGTATTGAATTGCTTGCCTTCTCATTGAGGATGGGAGGAGAGGGGGCAAAGGAGAGAATGTGGAACTCTGAGCTTTAAAAATGAATGTTGGAGGTTGTTTTACATGCAACTAGGAAATCAGATATATATATAAGCAATGAAGACAGAAATCTGTCTTACTCTACAGGAAAATCAAATGGAATGGGAAAAGAGGTATGTGTGTGATAGAAGAGAGGGCAGATTGGAGGAAAGGACAGTCATAATGCACGCTGTTCTGGGTTGGGGGTAGGAGGGAGATGGGGAGAAAATTTGAAATTCAAAATTTTGTGGAAATGAATGTTGAAAACAGAAACTAAATTCATGTATATGTATATATATGTGTGTGTGTGTACATACATATATATGTATAAAAGAAATAGCATGTCCAATGAATGAACACTTGTTTCCACAGAATCCAGGAGGAGAAGAAACAAATATCATGGGAAAGCACTTCATCCTAATAATATGGCAAAGGTTCTAAATTAAAGCTTTTATTGCTCATTGGGAGATCCAGTATGTTTTTCAGGGGGCTATACTGTGTGTGTTGTTGAAATTTTGTTAAGAATATAGGAGAGGCAACAGACTAAGTTATGAAGAGCCAAACAATTGTGAATAAAATGTTGGACAACGAAAGAGTTTATCAGCAAATCTGTCAGCCTCATTGAAAAACTTAAATTGGTGCTAAGTGGGTTTTTTTTTAAAATGATAATGGCATGTCATTGGTCCTGAATAGATTTTTCTCCTTTGTAATGTTACTCTTATGTCAGGTTAGCTTCCTTTCACAAGGCATTTCTGCCGTTTATTCACTAGGATTTTGTGCCATTTGATTTCATCATTCGGAACCTCCGCAGCTGTAGTGAAGACATGCTAATTAGAATCAGAGATAACTCTGGGTTGACGGAAGACTATTCTTGCATTTTGAAGGTGAAATTCAAAATAAACTTGAACTTTGAACTAGGAATACTTAGCCTGGAGAAGGAAAGACTCAGGGGTTTATGATAACTTTCCTCAAATATTTGAAAGACTGTTTTCTGAAAGAGAAGTCAGATTTGTTATTTTTGGCCCTCGAAAGCAAAACCAGTAGCAGTGTGGGGTGGAAGTTACCAAGAAAATAATTTAGGCTTGATGTTAAGAAAAAATTAGTACCATTTAAAGCTATCCCAAAGTGGAATGGGAGTCAGTGGGTTCTCTTTCATTGGAAGTCTGCACATGTAGGTTAGATGGCCACTAGCTGACTGTTATAATGAACGTTCTTTTTGAGTGACCATTAGGTGACCCCAGAAATCACTTCCAAGTTTGACATGTTGTGATTCTGTGATGGGTTGAGTTCTGTAGGAATACCCATGTCCAGGAGATAAGAGATCCATTGAATTATGGGGAAATAGTTAACTAAAACATAGAAAAAATGTGATCCAAAGTCTATTGACTGAGATATGATCAACGGAAATGGAGAGCTGTGTACCCCAGTGATACAGCAAATCGGTGGGTATGTGACTTTTCTTCTCCCTGCCTCTTCATTCCTGCCATGTTAAGTCAGCTGGCAGCATCTTCTGGCAAATCTTTACTTTTCTCCATTCTTGTCTCTTTTTGGGGTTTTAACTTGTTTTTCAGTTTTTACACCTTCTTGGCTTAGCTTGTTATAGAAGTTCCTATCCTTGATGATAGCGCACCCTTCTTTCTAATCAGACGGGCCTTTCCTTTACTGCCAGAAATCCAGAGCCCTCTTGTGTTTGCTCTTATCCCTCGTTCCTGGTTCAGCAGCTTGGTTATGGATGCTGGAGGTGACTGGAAGCCTGACTTGGCACAACCGAAGTATTAATGATTTTTTAAAATAAATATGACAGAAAGAGTTATCTATTGTTCACAGTGAGCTACAAATCAAACATGCCCACATCTGTAACTACTGTAGGAATTTTTACAAAAGAGCAAATTTAATTGAAGGGCATCTGGGTGTGTGCAGTTGTATTAGGATAGAAGATAGGCCATCCCCTAGAGAGTGTGATCTGTGCGCCAGGGACCTGACTGGTGATCACAAGCTCCTAAATCCTGGAAAAAGGAGCAAGGGATGAATATGGATTTCTAAGAAGACAACACTTGGGGGCAGGGAAAAGCATCACAGCTACGTTACTCCAAGGATGGTGGGCAAGAGAATAGGGACAATGAACCGACTAGAGGAACAATTGCAAAAAAGAATCTGTGCTGCTCCAAGCTATCAGCACCTTGAGCAAAGATGTCGTTACCCTGTTCTCCATACATCTCTGAACTTATTTTAGCAATGCAGTGTTAATCAGTGCCCTGATAAATTGAGAGCAAGTCAGGCTTTTGCTTCAGGTGCATAAAACGATGGGGTGCAAAAAATACATAGCCACTATGCCAACTCTTCATGATGGGCGTGTGTGTGTGAGAGAGAAATTTTATATTATTGCTTCAGTTGCAAAATTATTTGCTGTGCTAGTTCTTGTGGCGATTGATCACACTGTTAGTTAATGTTCCGGCATTCATAAATTTGATAGGGTGATAAAACTTGGAGAGACTGTACAGGAAAAAATTAAAATAAATAAGGAGATGTAGAAGGTACTCTATGCAAAAGGTCCTAAGAATTGCATTTATTTAGTCAGAAAGAAGGAAACCTGAAGGGTAAATGTTGTAATGGTCGTGAAGACCATAAAGTTTATCAGCTAGAATAATTAGGAATAATTAATTATATTCAGTTACTTGATTAACCAGAACAGACATTATCAGACTATGCCGGATAATAGAAATTTTATTACTTATTCACTGAGCAAAACCTTTCATATATAGCAGATGAATCACAGTTTCCCGAACCCCTAAACTCCAGAGCCTCTAATAGACTAATGCAAATTATAATGATAGGTTAGAAAAGGATAACTAATTACATACAGTTATTACTGCTGTCACAAACAATGATGGAAGACAGACTAATCAAAAGCATTTGCCACTAGATATGATTAAGCTAAATTTAATTCCCTCTAAGATTCAAGGATGTGGACTTCTGGTATGCACATAAGAGAGTTATTCTTTTCCGGGAGACTCAGATAATGATTCTTAAAGACCTTCAAAGTCTAGATCTGAAAACTGTCACTTTGTAACAAGTAGATATCAACTCAGAGAATCCTTTTCAAATGCCTACAAGGTTTTATCCATTACTTAGATACCAGTGACTTCAGGGTGTTTTGTTATCTGAACACAAACAGAATTTCTGTGTTAATTTGCATCATGGTTCCTTTTATTTATATGCCCAGTTGGGAAGCTCATGTGGAGAAAAAAAATGGAAGTAAAGAAGGAAGTACACAGGAAAACCCAATTACACTTTGAAAATGTATTTTCTCGCAGTCAAAACATTGAAACAGAAGGTGAAAATTAAACCTTCAGCCATATAGGAGAATTTATAAAAACAGATGATTTGTCTGAAACTGAATAGAAATAATACTTTGAAGTCTTTAAAAATAGTTGATGAGTTAACTGTTGTTTTACTATAAAGAAGCACATAAGTGATAGAATAAAGATGCTCAAAAAATTACTTTCTTAAAATCCTGTGGGAATTTGGATATAAGCAGTTTGTTTGGAGAAGGACAAAATAGGGCTTATAGGAAGTCGGAACTCAAGGTGGCTAGAGAGAATAGTAAGAAAGCACTTAGGTGCCTTTGATGAGGTCCAGTAATCAGGATAAGAAAATCACCCATACATCTTTAGGTACTAAAAGAATTGTTAGATATGATTGACTGAACCACTGTCAGTGGTCTTTCTTTTAAAAAGTGTTTTATTGATTTTTTACATGACTGTCATTTCCCAATTACTCTCCCCAGGACCCACTGTTTTAATCAAAAAGAAAGTTAAGGTAAGCAGTCCAAGCACTGATCACGTATTTCTACACTAGAACATATTTCAAACTGATGCACAGGCAGTGCCATGGCTCAGGTAGAGTGACTGGAATTTTGCCTTGGTTTGCTAAAATTTTTAGAGTTTTTTAAAAGCCCCTTTGGTCTTTTGGTTGTTCAGAACTAGCTTAGCACATAGTTGGCAGGAAGAATTAGCTAAAATAGGAAGCTACCAGATGTTCTGCTTTTCCTCCCCTGGGCTTATATTCCAGGTACAGCTCCTCTCCCTGTCAGTCTCCTAGTCTTCACGGAGGAATCCATGCTTAACTGGCCTATGTCCAAGATGAACAAATTGATGTGGGCGTGTTTTGGCTGCCACTGGCCCTCTGCACGTTTGAGCTACCCTTGGCCGTGGCAATTCATGTGACTGTGGCAAAGGACAAGTGGGCTGATTTTTTTAGGGGGGAGGGGAATAAGGAGAGCTGGTTGTTATTGTTGGGGAGGGTGTTTTCCTTCTATTTTTTAAACCTTAAAATTTCTTTTTTTATACTGAGCTTTGATAAAGCCAAACAAGAACATTTTAGTATAGCAAAAATGACAAAGAGGATTGATAAAGTGTGAACTTCAGTGGCTCATATTTTTAAAGTATAAACTAAATAAGGGAGTAACAAAATTGCTCTTTATTTTCTGCATTTTGGCTTACTTTTATGCTTTAAACTTCATTTTTGTTGACATCTTTTGTTGAATATAATAGTTTTTAAAATGGGAAGATAAGTGGACTCTACAAATTAATATTCAGTGTTCTTGGAAATATTATAGAACATATTAGTAAGGAGGTTTTCTCCTCTGGACTTTCGGAAGGTGCAGCAAGATTTGTGCAATTATGATCTCTTGGTTTAGTGTTCAGAAATCTGAATTTACCAAGGATAACTTTCATGGGTTAAAAATACAGGACCAAAACTGTAGGGTTTTGCTGGTGACAAATACATAGAAATTCTGGCTGACTGGTTAGAGGATGGTGGATTAGTTAGAAAACAGTGATCTTCTTTCATCTTTAGGAAAAACCTGTCCTACTTTCAAATAGCTATCGAGATTTTCCTTTTCTTCAGCTCTGGTCAAAAAAAAGAGTAGTTTGTTTTCTTCGTAAGTGCTTAAGTGGCAGTTGAGGTAACATGGAGGTAACGGACTGTGGAAGTGTAAGTAATGGACTGGAAAACAGGAGCCTCAAGGATTTGATTCTGGCTCTGTCACTAACTTTTTATAGAGGCCTGATAAAGTTGCTTCCCCCCTCTCTGTGACCCACTTTCTATTTGTAGTAAAAGCCACATTCAAAGATACTCTGAGTAGAATAGAAAGGAATAATTTAATCCGTAAATGAAAATGCACCTGTTAAGTGCTTATTATGTACTAGGTACAGTGCTAAAGGATAGGAATAGAAAAATTGATTCAGTCCCCTGCTATCAAGAAGCTCATACTCTAATTGTAAGGTGATATCACCTATAAATAGTCAGTTGCAGGGCAGATGGAAAAGTACAGAAGTCCTAAGAGTCCTGGAGCTGTGTGGAAGACAATTTCCAAGGATCCTGAAAGTGCCTTGATGGTCAGACAGCGCCTGGGTGTCTGGAGGGTACAGCTGCAGGACGGTTGGTTAGTCCTCGGTAGTTAGGAATCAGCTGTAGATCAGATGGCAAGAGTCTGATGGTTCTTTATCTCAACAGAAGAAATAGAAATGGTAACTCCCAAGTCATCCAAGTGATGTGAACCATGCAGCTCTTTCCTCCTGCTTATTGCTTCATGGTCTTGGGAGAGAGGTGATTAAAATGTAGGGGAATGGGTGGGTAGGAAAGAGCACCCTGATCGGTGGTTATTTCAGTACTTTGATGATCTGTGGGGTTTTTTCAGGTAAGTTACTCTTTCTAAAGACGCAAATTCAAATCCCTATAGTTGGTTAATGGCCTTTGAGAGATAATCTTCAGTTTAGCTAAATTGATCCTGAGGTAACCAGAATTGTACTTAAAGTCTTTCCAGGTCAGGTCAAGTCAACAAGTATTGATTAAGCACCTGCTGTTTGCCAGGCACTCTGCTAGTGCTGGGGTTAACTTAAACTTCACTGGCATAGCCTTTATAAACTTTGGGTCACTTCTAAACCATGATGAGGTATCAAAAAACAACTTTAGTGGAGAGAATACTAATGCTGGTAATATCTCAAAACCATAAACTGTTCTGTAAACATCAGATGATCCTTTACATTTGTTATAATGGCTTATGGAATGTGATTTTTTAGGAAAAATAACAAGGATAAAAAAAATTTGGACATTTAAGAACTGGTTTAATTTATTAAACAAGTCTTTATTGGGCACTTTATTTTAAATGACATAACAGAATGACAAGGAACTTCTAATAGTCCGCTAGGACAAATAAACTTGTACACAGATGATTATACAAACTGGTCAGTCACGAAGTATATATTAAGTATCCACTGTGTTCTAGTCATGGCACTAGGTGATGGGATTGTGATGAAAGTGTGATATAAGTAATGTTCAGAAAATGAACATTAGTTTTCTCCTTGAAGAAGAGATGAAGGTAGGCTTTTATGGAAAAGATGGTGTTTGGATTGAACATTTAGGAATGGATAGAAATTGATAGGTCATGCTGACGGTAGAAGCAGAGGAATAGATTTGCATAAAACATGATCTAGAAGAGGAGACCATTGGGCCTTTGGAAACTTTTTTGTAGGGTGGGGAGAACAAGAGACCCTCAAGTAGGACTGCTGGTACTTGTATGTGGACATTTTTAGATACCATGAAGCAACTACTGGGGAGGTCAGTGCAGGGAGAAGAAGCTGTGTGAGGCTGGTATGTAGTGCCCCATGGTAGAAAACCCATCATCTGCTGAATTCCTGCTTTATCTAATTACTTTTGTTAACCATATGCTAAACCTAGTTTTTCTTCTTGCTGAAGGAGTATACAAGCTTTCTTAACGACTTGGGGCAAAACCATAGTTGTCTCATTAGGGAGTGTTTGGAAAGAGGGAAAAGTGTAGGCAAAAGCATGGAATTGGAACAGCATGGGAGTATATTCCTGGAATATCAAATACTCCAATTTATCTGGAGTGTAATGTGTATGAGGGGGAATAGAGAGATGTGTATGAAACTGTGTTTAATACTTTTTGTATTTATTTAATATCTAATTTTCCCCCCAAAATGAAACAAGGCCACTGTTCTCTAATTAATCCACTGCTCTCTAACCAGTCAGCCAGAATTTCTATATTTTTTGCATATTTATTACATGTAAAACCATTTTTAAGATTTATTTTTAAAACTTTGAGTTCCAAATTTTTGCCTTTCCTCCCTCCCCACATTCCCCCCTTTGAGAAGGTAAGCAGTTCCATGTAGGTTGTATATGTGTAGTCATGTAAAACATATCCATAATCACCTTGTTGTAAAAGAAAGAAAAAAACTCAAGAAAAATAAAGCAAAAAAAAAAAAAAAAAAACAACAACCAAAAATTGCTTCAATCTGTGTTCCGACACCATCAGTTCTTTCTCTGGGGATGGATAATATTTTTCATTCTAAGTCTTTCAGAGTTGTCATGGATCATTGTATTTCTGAGAGTAGCTGAGTCATTCATAGGTGATCATCTCACAGTACTGCTGTTACTTTGTACCCAGTACATTTCACTTTGCATCAATCCATGTAAGTCTTTCTAAGTTTTTTCTGAGAACACCCTGCTTATCATTTCTTATAGTAAAATAGTATTCCATCATAATTTCATACCACAACTTATTCAGTCATTCTCCAATTGATGTGCATCTCCCTCAGTTTCTAATTCTTTACCCCTAGAAAAGAGCTGCTATAAATATTTTTGTTACATATAGGTCCCTTTCCTTTTTTTTTTTTTTTGGTGTCTTTTGGAATGCAGACCTGGTAGTGGTACTGCGTTGTCAAAGGGGTGTGTGTGTGTGTGTGTGTGTGTGTGTGTGTGTGTGTGTGTGTGTGTGTGTGTGTGTGTGTGTGTATGGTTTTATAGCTTATTAGGAATAGTTCCAAATTGCTCTATAGAATTGTTTAATCAATTCACAACCTTGACAATAGTACATTAATGTCTCATTTTTCCCACATTCCCTTCAACATTTGTCATTTACCTTTTCTATCCTATTATCTAATCAAATAGGTATAAGTTAGTGCCTCAGAATTGTTTTAGCTTGCATTTCTCCCATCAGTAGTTTTTTTTTAATATGAGTATAGATAGCTTTAATTACTTCATCTGAAAACTGATTATATCTTTTGATCATTTACCGCTTGGGAAATGGCTCCTATTGTTATAAATTTGAGACAAACTGTGTTTAATATTACAAATAATTGTCCTTTTATCCATCAACATGACATTTTGATAGTGACCAGAAATTGCAATTGAGAATCTGACTGCTTTTTATTTTGTTTTGACAGGCTCTTTCATGTTGGTTAACACATCTGGGAGACCGGAATTACAAAGGACCCATCTCCTCTTACCCCAGCTTAAAGAAAATGACACCCATTGCATTGACTTTCACTACTTTGTATCCAGCAAAAGTCATTCCCTTCCTGGGCTGTTGAATGTTTATGTGAAAGTTAATAATGGTCCTTTGGGGAACCCAATCTGGAACCTATCTGGAGCTCCTACTGGTACCTGGAACAGAGCAGAACTCGCAGTTAGCACCTTCTGGCCCAACTTTTATCAGGTATATATACTTCACTTTTCATTTATGGTGGCAAGTACTTGTTTTTGATTAATTGGAATATGTTGGTGTTCTTAACCTAAAAAATATTCTGTTGTTTGTCATTTCAGAAAGGCCCAAGTATCTCTTATTTTGGGGTTGTCTTTTTACAGGCTAAAATTTATGAAGTCATAGTGTCTTGTCAATATTGTATGTTATTAAAGATACCCCACAAAGAGGAGCTTTATTTATTCAAGATTTTTTCTTGGGTTTAAGTGAGGCACTGACCTTTTGAAAGAGACCTGATCCACCTAACTTTGTATACAGTATAATTTTTTTGAAGGGGTATGGAGTAGGAATGAGAAGTAGGGAAGAGTAGGGAAGAGAGTGGACAAATACCCCATCATTTATCTCTTATTATTATTTATCATATTCTATAATAATATATGGGCATCTAGGTGGTACAGTAGATAGAGCTCCAGGCCTGGATTCAGGAAGATCTGGGTTCAAATTTGACCTTCAACACTTGGTAGCTATATGACCCTGGACAAGTCACTCAATCTCTGTTTGTCTCAATTCCTCATCTGTAAAATGGGAATGCGCTGGTGAAGGAAATGGCAAGCCACTTTAGTATCTTTGCCAAGAAAACCACATGGACAAAGTCCAGCAGGTTATGTAGAGTTTGACATGACTAAAGAACAGTAACTCTTTCTATATATTTATATATGTGTGTGTGTGTGTGTACATATACACAGATAAATGTATATATGTATATACATATACCCACAGATATATACTCATATACCCACAGATACATACGCACATACCATCATTTATTATTACTTATTATTGTTTATAATTGGCTAAATTATTTCCACTTAATGTGGGAAGACTTCTAGTCTCAAATCCCCATCTACTTGTTATATAATGGAAATGAATAGATCATAGATTTAAAGCTTTAAGATAACTCTGAGATCATCTAATCCAACACTATATCTTTATAAATGAGGAAACCGAGAGCCAGAAAGAGTAAGGGGTTTGCCCAAACGGTAAGAGCAGGTAGTAAGTAGCAGAATAGGGACTTAAATGTAGGTCTTCTGGCTTGAATTCCAGTTTTATTTCCATTGGAACCAAGCTCAGTGGGCCACACAGTATTCACTTAAGCTACAGTTATTAAAACTGTAGGGAACTCTCATCCTATTTAACTCTGATAACCTTGGATCTGAAGACTGCTAAATGACAGTTAAGGGCTTAATTTTAAAAATACCTATTAGTATGAGTAAGCTGGGATATAATCCAAATTGAGCCATTTCATTTTTTTCTTTCAAAAATGCTTTCCACATCTGGCTATGAAAAATCAGTTGTGCTAAAGGGATGGTTAAATTTCTTGACACCTGGGAGAGATCAGACTTTAAAAGGTGAACAGCAGAGGAATAATGGAAATTGATTTACCCCTAAATTTACATGGAGAAAGCTCCTTGGAATCAAGTTGGAGGGATCTTCAACAAAGGCATACATTTATTAGCTCTACTCTGGAAAGAAAAATACCAAAACATTAGGCCTAAACTTTTTGAAGGTTGTAAACAAGTTATTTGAGCCACTTACTTTTCACAAATCTTAAAACACAATAGAGAAGGTCCACCTTCTATTAAATAGGTAGATTTAGGAATGTGAAAGGAATGCATTGGGTAGTAAATATATGGGAAGTGGTAAATATATGGGAATAACAATAATAAAAGTATTGATATGGTATATAATATGATATAATAATAAAATTATTATAACTGCTTTGGGAGCAGTTAGATGGCACAGTGGAGACAGGAAGACTCTTCTTTCTGAATTCAAATCCAGTCTCAGACACTTACTGGCTTTGTGACCCTAAGCAAGTCATTTAGTCCTATTTGCCTCAGTTTCCTCATCTGTAAAATGAGCTGGAGAAGGAAATGGAAACCACTCCCCTAACCCCAAATGGGATCACCAAGAGTTAGACATTACTGAAACAACTAAAGAACAGGAAAAGTAGTGCTTTTAGGTTGCAAAGTGCTTTGCAAATATCTCATCTGATCATTGCAGCAACTGATAAGGAAACTGAGGCAGACGACAGTAAAGTGAATTACTTAGAGTCATACAGCTACTCAGTGAAATAGGATACGAACTCAGGTCTTTCCTAACCCGGTTCTAGAACTCTCTTCTACTCCGTCATGTTGGAGTCAAAATGTAATACATCATTATGAAAGAAAACGTAGGATCCCAGGTACAGAGCTTGGAGGGACTGTAGAGTCCATTTAATACTCATTTTATTATTGAAGAACCTGAGGCCCAGAGCGCTGAAGAGGTCACACAGCAATAGCCATCAGTGCAACTTTGGGACCTGATTCTGACTCCAGATTCAGTGTTTTCTTCATGAGACTGCATTTGTTGCCATTTTTATTCAGTCATTTTCAGCCATAATATCTGTAACTCCCTTGGGGGTTTTCTTCACAAAGGTACTGGAGTACTTTGCCATTTTCTTCTCCATTTTACAGAAAAAGAAAGTGAGGCAGACAGGGTGAAGTGATTTCTTCTAGGGTAATGTAGCTAGTAAAATATCTGTGACCAAATTTGAACTTAGATCTCCTTGACTTTGGCCCAGTGCTTTACCCATTGTGCTCCCTTGCTGCCCCCATGCTACATTGGCCTCCTAAAATTAAGAGGAAATACCATAACCCAGTGAGTGGTGGCAACTGTTTAACAAGGGGTATGTGTGTGTGTGTGTGTGTGTGTGTGTGTGTGTTGATTTCTGAGGTGTAAGTACTTCCACTGAAAATTTAACCCGTAGCTCTGTACCAGCTGGCTCTTGCACAACACTGACTGTAACCCAGAATAACAAGACCATAGGTTGGTAAGAGTTGAACAGATATCAGAAATCATCTCAGCATTGAAGAAAGCAGTGATCTCGCTCTCTTAATCTTTCAAACTACCCTGTGACCCTAGGGTTAGAGGTTAAGAGTTAGCGTGTTCCACTTTGAGTTGTATTGGAGGTTAGATCTTGCCGCTAGAGTGTAAGTCACAGAGTATAAGCTCCTTAAAGGCAGGAACTGCATTGTTTTTAATCTTTGTATATTTAGTGTTTTCAGCGTTCTAAGCATATATGTTTTACTGAATGTGGAATTTAAATATGCTAGAAAGCATTTTTTTTTGTTTCTATCAACAGAACATATGTGGAAAGCGTTTTACTTCTAACTACCTTTTAAAAATTGTCATTTGTTGATCAAAATTAGATAATTTGTCATTTTGGTTTGGGCCTAAACTTGAGAGGCATTTTATTTTGCTAGATGTCAATACAAATAAAGACAAATGTCCTTTTTACTTTTGATAAACAATGTATTTTCTTTGACATCTACTGCTATCATAACCTTTCCCCTTTTGTTATTTCTATCAGCCACTTGATAGAATTTTAAAAAGACTTCTCAGCAGCTGCATAGAGGTATTCTTGCATCCCTTAGTCATTTATGCAGCTTCCACTTACTATATATGGCAAGCAACTATGTATGCTACTCTACAAATCACAATGGTAGCCTGCATGTAATACAGGTAATTGCAGGTTAATTACTGTTCATTAAAACTTAAATTGTCAAGTATTTGGTGATTAAGATACATTTAATTCCTTAATTAATGCTTGTTCTAATTGCTGCTACTTAAAACCTGCCCATTAGCTAGAGCTGTACCAGTAGGGAAGTATGGGCTACCTGCTTTTTCATCAGAGGAAGCCTGCTGAAATACCTGCTTCCTTTGATTTACACATCAGCAACTTAATGCTTTTTTAAAAAATGAAAAAGTTCTTCCCCAGTGGCTTTCTTTGTTATACTAGGTAGCATTTTAAAAGAAAACCACTTTGCATCTTTGAATTTCATACATTTTTCTTTTTTATTGCCTTATCCCGTGTCAGAACTAAGTTACCCAGTTCCATAGGTTTCTGATTGCCCCCACAGAATCCAGTCTTCTGATTGCCTTGTGGGTTGATAGTCATCCACATAGAGGATAAGCTTATATTCTTGTGTCTATGTATACTGCAGTTCTTCATCTCCTGGGCCGGGCTAGTTCTTTATAATCTGGCAGTTTTGTTTTGTTTTTTTTTAATTGTTTTATGGTTGTCATTAGTTTTATGTGTAGTGAATATATTTTTTTCTCAATTCTGCTTATTTTACCTTGTATCGGTTCATGGAAGTCTTTCCTAGTTTCTCTATTTTCATCAGACTCCATGTTTCTTACTGCATAATAATATTCCATTACATTCATGTTCCACAGTGCATTTAGCCATTCTTCAACTAATGAGTATCTGCTTTGTTTCCAGTTCTTTACTATAAAAAAAAAACGGTGCTATAAATATTTTGATAAGTTTGGGACCGTTTTGGTGTGTGGTTGACCTCTTTATAGTACAATCTCTGGCTTACAGAGAGTGGACATTTTAGTTCCTTTATTTGCGTAATTCCAATTTGCTATACAGAATAATTGTACAGATTTACAGCTCTACAAAAAAAGAAAAAAAATAATGTTAATATTTTAAATTCTTTTTTTAAAAAAAGAAGCAAATAAAGTGTGATAGCAAAAATGAGCTTCATTTAGCCATTTTAGGCCTCCTTATTAAAATGAATTCTCTTAGATGAGTTGAAGGATTCTGGGTAAAGATTAGGTGTGGATTCCATCTGGACCCTGTTCAAGATTCTTTTGCAGTAAGAACACAAAGGCATTTGCACGTAAGGCTAAGCTAAGATTTACTCTTTACCAGTCTGATACCTTTGCTGGTAAATGAGGACTTTAGGGAATACAGATAGCATGATCTACTCATCTTTTCAAATATGACCTCCAGTTTTTAATCAGTACACATCCCAATAGCTTTTTGTGTAGTTTTTGCCTTTAGCCTACTTATTTTTAAAAATTAATTCATAATTGAGTTTGACAAAACTCATCTTTGAATAGTACTCAGAGATGGTATTTTTGTGTTATATATGCCATACTTATAAAGAACTTGAGGGTGTGGTTGGGGAGTAAGTAAACTTTACCCCAAAGCAGCCTGGGGCAATATTCATAACAGCTGCCCCTGAAGTCTAATTGTGTGTCTCAGAATGAAAACTGATACGAACCATGTCTAAGAACTGATGAGCACTGGACTTTGAATAACTAACATTGACATTTTGTGGTCACATTAAAATTGACCAAGACTTGTTTCTTGTATAAGAAGCGGATCACAACAGAGAAGGTGAGTAAATACCTTTCAAATCAATTTTAAACATCTTTTTGAGAGGTTACTGTGTACTTTGTTTTCACAATTCCCCCATTTTCCCCTCCTCTGATCTATGAAGAATTTTTCCTTCTTCCTTTGGTTACAGTAATTGCCCCCCACTTCTTGTTATTTAAACCCTCTGTGGTTCTTGTGGCTGATTGGGATGTCTTTTCTACTTTTGTGTATGGTGGGTCCTTTCATTCTCTCTTAGTTTAGGGCTGGAAGAAATTTTAGACAGGCAGCAAATAACAATCTTTCTCAGTCTCAGTTTTCTCACTTGTGAAAAAATTGGGGGAAATGATAGTACCTGTCTCAGGGTTTTTGTTTTTATTTTATTTTTTAGGATGAAGTGTTATCATGTATAAAGTACTATAAAGTTCTCCTCTTCCCCCTGGATCACAGCCTAGGTGGCATCCTGGACTTTTTCACTGTCTCTCACCCACCATAGTCAATTTGTTACCAAGACCTGTCCATTTCATCTTTGCAACATATCTCCAATATGCTCCCTACTCTCCTCAGCACCACCCCTGGTCTGGTATAGGCATGCCTTCAGGGCCTGCAATAGCTTATTACTGCCTCTGTCTGCCTCAAATCTCTCCAGGATCCAATCTATCCTCCATCCAGCCATCAAAATGATTTTCCTAAAGCACAGGTTGAATCATGTTACTTCCCCTACTCAAGAAAATCCAACGACTCCCTATAACTTCCAGAATCAAATACAAAATGCTTTTTAGGCATTTAAAACCTTTCCTAATTTAGTCTCCTCCTACCTCTCTTAATCTGTTTTTACCCTTACCCCTGGACAGGTACTGTTTGATGCAGTGACATTGGCCTCCTGTCTGTTTCACAGATAAGCTTTGGGTATTTTCTCTGGCTGTCCACCATGCGTGGAACATTCTTCTTCCTTAAACTCCACTTACTTCCTTGGGAAATCTAAGATGAAATCTCATATTTTACAGGAAATCTTTGCCTACCCCTCTTTATTTAGTGCCTTTTTTTCCCCTTAATTATTTCCTATTTATCCTGGATGTAGTTTATTTGCCTATATTTGTAACACATTACATTAGATGCAATGTAATTATCTCCTGTGCTAGACATCAAGCTTCTTGAGGACAGCAATTGGCTTTTTTCAGCTTTTTATATCTTCTGTGCTTTGTACAGTGACTGGTGTATAGTAGGCACTTAATAAATGTGTATTGATTGATATCAATGTGAGATATGATGACTATTTTGTTGTTGTCTAGTCCAACACTCATATTTTATAGATGATAAAACTAAGGCCCAGAAAATAGAAATTGACTTGCAAAAAGGTCAGGTAGTTACTAGGAAGAAACCGAGCTGGGGTGGGCTTTGAAGCCAACTTCTTTGATTCCAAATCCAAAGCTCTCCTTCTACACCACACTGCCTGCCTCCTTAGCTTTACATCCTTAACTTTTTTCTTTTTCTGTGGCAAGGCTAAACCATAATTGTGTTATTTATAAAACATTGCTTTTTTTAAAAAATGCAAAAGACGAGGGAAATGCTAGTGAAGAAAGGCTTTGCTTATTAAGGAAAGGAGCAAAGGAAGCAGATGACATGATTTTTCACTGAGCCTGAAAAAGAAAATCCATCTACAGGCATTTATTAAGCATTTACTATGTGCCATTTTGTGGACACACTGCAAATTTGGGGTGCCCAGGGAGGAGACTTTCAATCAAATTGGAAAAAGAATAAAAACCAAAATATTGCTTTATATTTCTTTTCTACTACATTTTATTATTAGCAAATTCATGGCTCTTTTGACCCAAAACTTTTCGTGACTACTCAAATCGTTCTGGCTCTTTAAGACCAAAGACAACTTTTATTATTTTTCTTATTAGGGGAAAATGCTTTTAAGTGAAGATGTTTATAAATAGATAGGATAGCCTTTTTTCAGTAAAATTCAAAACTTGATAGGAAACACAGCCATAGAAGAACGTACTTGGTAAGGCAGCCCGGTAGCCTGGATTCCTTTTGTTCTAAGGAATTGACAAGTGGGTTTCAGTAGCATTTTTTCAGTCAGGCAATTGTGTTGGTAAGCAAATCCCCTTTCTTTGCTCACACATAGCATGGGAAAATGGAAGGAATGAAAAGCTAATTTTGCCCTTCACTGAAGCAAGGAGGATTAGGGATGCTGCAATGTTAAACTGCTTCTCTATTTCCTGTTTGTCAGGTGTCTGAGGGATAGCCTGATGTCAAACATCTACCAGTCTTGCTTCCAGAGTTGCTTTTCATAAGCAAATGAAAACTAATGTTTTAACCAGTTGTTCGCAGGCTTGACAGCTAGCTGTCTGCCTTTTCCTTTGCCTTTCCTTCTCTCATCACCCCCCCTTCATCTTACCTCACTCGCTGTTATTTTGACTAATCAGTCTCATAGATTACTTGCAGATGTTGTCAGATGTAATAAAATGCAGAGCTTTGAGAGAATCAAAATGTTAATGTTCTTCTGACAAGCCAAGTCATGAGTGTGAAAAGGATAGTGGGGAGTACTGAATCAAGGCAGAAATTAACCAGAGAAAAGATAGATGGTGGTCCAATCTTAGATTTCTTTTTTAATTAAACAAATTTTTTTAAAAGGTCTATAATACACTAATGATGACTGAGTTATTTTCACTCTCAATTAATCGCAGTTCATCTTGTATTAGAAGAAGGAAAGAATGTTGTGCAAATTAGCATATTAGAATTTGGTAGAAGGACCTCTAGATTAAAAGAAAAAACCCCTCAGTTAGAGAGTCCTGACTCTATTTAAAAGATTTGTCACCTTGGGGAAGTCATTTCTCTTTGCCTCAGTTTCTCTGTATGTAAAATAGAGATCATTTTTTATTCAAACTACTTCACGTGTGGTTGTGAGGAAAGAGCTTGCTCCATCTTAAAGGGCTATGTAAATATGAACGATTGTTATTACTGTTTGTACTGGCTTTAGAAAAGTCTTCGGGAGCTCACCTCCTTGAGGTCTACTCCTGGTTACTTTCTTCTATACAGGGGTACCAGAAGGTAGGCAGATATTCAAGGGATCAAAAGACTGCCTCCTTCCTCATCATTCTGTTTCCTGTTAGGTTAAAGGTTTTGCGTCAAAATTGAGTACTCTAATTATTTCATTTTAGTAATTGGTTACATCCCTTTTGTTTTGTATTTCATTATTTCATTTTTCATTAGATTATGTTTTTATCAGATAAAATAAACAGTATTTACAGATTCATACACGTGTGTATATATTTGTATGTGTGTATAAATGTGTGTATATATACATATATAGATACATATGTACATATGTGTAAGTGTATATATGTATACATGCACACACATATCTATCTGTAGATAGATATATTAAAGGACAAAAAATGTGACGGAGATGTTAGGGTAGTGTTCTTTGTGTCTCCTTTTGCAGTTGTTTTCAGCATGTGGTAGTTCTCCCAGTAGAGTGATAGACGTATTACTTGGCACTCTTTTTGGCTGTGACAGATTATTGTTTTCAAGTTACAGCTTTCATAGGATCAGAGGATGTTATAGCTGGAAAGGACCTTAGAGATCATATAGTCTAAACTCACTTCACCAATATGAGACTGAGGTCCTGTGAGGTTAAGTGATTTGTCCAGGGTCTCAAAAATTGATTGACAATATAATTATATATTCCAGAATTCTCTTTGATTTGCCTGAATTTAAGTTGACTCTTAGACTCGTATACATAGCCAAACAGGTTAATGCTGTGTTAGAGGATGGATTTTTTTTTTTTTGTTATTCCTCTAGTGTTCAGTTGGGTAGTAAGGTGGATAAAGTCCTAAGCCCAGATTCAGGAACAACCAAGTTCAAAACTGGCCCCAGGAACTTACTTGCTGTGTGACCCTGAGTAAGTCAATCAACCCTGTTTGTGTCAGTTTTCTCATCTATAAAATGAGCTAGAAAAAGAAATGACAAATACTCCAGTGTCTTTCCTAAGAAAACCCCAAAATAGGGTCATGAAGAGTAAACTGAAAACAATTGAAATTGAATGCAGTTATTGGAGGCAGTCTCAGTCAGTTTGGGCTGTGCTAGATATACTGTAATTCTATGGAATGTGTAAAACACTCTGTGCACTATGCATGCATATCTCTCTGTTTGCAAATTCATTTTCTTATGTCAAGACCATATGATTGGTCTCAATGAAATACTACTCAATGAAATGAAATCAGAGTTAAGTGAATTGCCCAAGGTCAAAACTAGTAAGTGTCTGAGGCCATTTTTGAATTCAGGTCCTCCTGACTCCAGGGGCAGTGCTCTGTCCACTATACCACCTATCTGCCTGGAGAGCTCTCACTCTTAAGAACTATAGAGAACTTGGTGGTTTATTTCCCACTACTCCCTCAAGATGGAACAGAGTCCATAATTGATAGGGTGAGTATGAATAGGATAAAGTTAGTAAAGTCTGCTGGCTAACACAGATAAAGAAATTGAATCACTGTTCAGTCATGTTTAACTCTTCATGACCTCATTTGGGATTTTCTTAGCAAAGAAAACCACTGGAGTGGTTTGCCATTTCCTTCTCCAGCTCACTTTATAGATGAGGAAACTGAGGTAAACAGAGTTAAGTAACTTGCCTGGGGTCCCACAGCTGCTAAGTGTCTGAGGCTAGTCCTGAGGAAGATGAGTCTTCCTGACTCCAGTCCTGCAGCCCCCAGTCTATCCACTGCATTTCCTAGTGGCCCTAAAATTGCGGCACAGAGAAGTTAAATGAGCAGTTGGGATTGGAAACCAGACCCCTTTGACCCCACATCCAGAGCTTATCCCACTACCCCATGCAAACTTTGACAATACGTTGACTTCTCACTTTGTACTTCTGGCTTGCTCAGGACTTTATTGTCCTTATTAAACAAAACCTTCCCCACAGATTCTGCCTGAAGATATAATTACCTCAAATCTTGGTATATCTCCCAGGAGAAGTACTCATTTCTTGTGCAGTACCCGAGAAAGCCTTATTTTCTTCTTAATGTTTTCAAGCAATTGTGTGAACATGATTCAAAATAAACAAAATTATCAACAAACTCTGCTCTTTATTTAACAAGAGATTGTGGGCAGTTCTCAGTTTCTCCCATCCTCCTGCCTGCATACCCTAAGCAATCGCCTTTCATTTTGGGAAGAGAGAGAAAAAGGGTAAGATACTAGTTCCCACTTTCTGTACCTTTAAATTTGGAATTAATATACACTCATCTCCTGGCTGAAATGTGATTAGACAAGTTGCTGTCTGGATGCTATGTCCTAAAATCAGTATTTGTGGTATGACTTCTCTGCCTCTGGTAAATATGCAAACGTCCCCAATCAATCTTTCACCCATTTTCTTATTTGTAAAGGATATTGTGGGTCTTGGTGTGTTGTTTCCAGTAATATCAATTGTTTCTGATGACATTTTTTGTCCCTAGGATCTTGCTTTTTCAGAGGAGGTTCTTCAGTGTACATATATTGAAATTATAGCATGTCTACATTGACCATGTGAAAAAAGACAAGGTATTATTTTTGGTTTTGAATTTATATTCCTTTCGACCTTGACCAAAAGTAAAAGCAAAATTTCCCCAGTAGCTAAACAGGTGACACTGAAATCTTTCATGATATTTTAAAATCTTGGCTTTCTAAAACTTGTAGCATAACAAAATTATACTTTCCTATCTACGAACAATAAGCTAAACAGTTTGGGGATCAGCATCTTTGAATGGTCAATAAATGATTATCTATTTATTTCAGCTACATAGTTGTCCATAAGATACTCCCCAGTGTTTTGCATATTGTTTTCTCTTTTGTATGTGGATTTATTAATGGACAATAGATATTGATGTTTCCTTTGGATTTATAGTTCTGCAATTTCTAAGTAGTCAGACAGATAGAAAAGGATTGTCCTGTAGGTATTTGGACAGAGAAAGATGACAGTATAGTATAGTATAGTATAGTATAGTATAGTATAGTATAGTATAGTATAGTATAGTATAGTATAGTATAGTATAGTATAGTATAGTATAGTATAGTATAGTATGGTATTTCAAAGTATAGTATAACATTTTAAAGTCAGAGTTCTTTCTGATGAGATTGGAGTTGAATCTATTTGAAACCATTATGACTTAACCCTCAGACTGAAGTTCAGATACTTTAGCCTCTGTCTTTCCCTATCCATTGGCTCCTTTCCCACTTACAGGAAATTGTAAAAGGGAACTAATTAATAAAGCTCCAAGGTACTATTAAAAAAAAACCCAACTAAATTAGGTTGGACAGTATTATCTGCAAAACCCCAACAGAGCATTTCTTTATCTGAGTGAAAACTCCTAGGAACCATAAAAGACACAAAGACTTTTAGTTGACTGAAGCATCATTATTCACTTTCTGTAGGAATGCTGTCATTCCAGAATGTGTCTTCATTTCAGAATTTTAAATTGTGAAGCATTTGTTCAAAGGTCTGGAACTGTATAGTAATGGCACATTGTCATCAAGAGACTTTTGATAGCGAAATATATACAACAGCTAAGGATGGTAGGATTTATGGTTTTTCTCAATTTTCCAAAATGATATCCAATCCAATTCATCAAGTATTTATTAAACACTTACCATGTGCCAAGCATTGCTCTGGATCTACAAAAACAAGAAGAAAAAAAATCGCCCCAGCCTTCAAAGAGCTTTTATAATAGTTTATATATTACAATAGATGAGTATGCCCATGATTGTTGGAGAAGAGATAGTAGCACTAATAAGGAAGATCAGAAAGGGAAAGTCTTTTAAAAACTTCCTTTGAACCTTTGGAAGTAAATAAGTTAAATGATCATTCAGTACTATGACCCTACTCTCTCAGAATGGTCTGTTGCATTTTATTCCCATTTTGGAAGGGACTTGGGGAGTCTTTCTTTTCTGTCATCAGACTTGAGTTACCACCAATGGTGGTCCTCCCCCAACCCTTCATTTCAGGGGGCTCGGTGTTTAGTATCCAGCTTCCATTTAACCACCTAAAATCAAATTAGTGTTTATAAAACCATATTTACTTAAAAGATTCGTCAAAAACAAACATACAATCATTTCTCAATTCCTTAGGGGGCTTAATTCTCTCCTTCCTCCTTCCCCCCAAGGAGATTAGGCTCTCAATTTAGCTACATTCTTGCATTGCATTAATTCCTTTAAGTCCCAAGTTCAAAGCCATTTGGGCTACTGTCCCACCGGGCCTGGATTTCTGGATACCCTGAATGCCCACAGTTTGAGCAAACAGGTTAGATCCTATTCCTTATACTTAAAATGGAAAAAGATGAAAGAAAATGTCTAAACCCCAGATCCATTTCTGTGTGCTTATAACCCGAATGGGGGGCCTTGTGGCACAAAGGCGTAGGGTCCGTGTCCTTCCTTACCAAATATTGTTAATAGTCCTTCATCCTCCTATGCAAATGAGGGAAAATCTTGACCATGTTCAAGGCAGGCAGTTTTGAAGATGTAGGCAGTTCCTGCCTTGTATCCAGGGAAGAGGGAAAGTTATCATATCAATCAATCAATCAAACATTTATTAAGGTAGTTTGCTAAATACTGAGGATACAAAAAGAAGGAAAAGGCAGTCTTTGACCACTAACTGTAACAACAAATGTCAATGTGTGCACCAGTTCCATCTCCTGGAAGTAGAGTTGCCGCCCCCCCAACATTTTCAGTGTGAGTGACACCATCCTAGGGACTCTAGGATGTGCTAACCTCTTATTATGCAAAAAAAATATTATTTTGATTATATGTGTTTTTCTTTGAGTGTATAGGTTTGGAACTATGGTAACTCAGATATACATACACATGTATATAAATACATCTATAAACACATGTGTGTTTATAGATGTATATACATATGTGTGTATGTTTTTGTGTGTGTATGTGTTCTCTCTCTCTTTTCTACCCCTAGTCTAAAGTTATTCAAACCTAGAGCTTGCCAAGTTTACATAGATTTTAGTCTGAAAGTTCTAAACATGCCGGGCAGGGAAAGTCCATTTATCATGTGACTTACAGTTCAGCAGAGTCTGCTTTTCTGTATGTTGTAATGCATGAGGTAGAAGATGGACTCACAGTCATAGCTGCAGAATTAAGTAGTCATACGTTTGATTATATTTTTGTGGTCCCCACAATTGTTTAGCCTTTGTGGTCAGGTTAACTGACCAAACTGTAGTGGAAGTAATAGAACTGATTGGGCAGAGAGTAACAGTTTCCTGGTGTTTCTGTCTCCAGAGGAATTAAGGGAAAGTGTATGTGGCCTTTTTCAGGCTTCCTGTCAAAGTGGAGTATAACCCATTCTACCCCATGCAGAATCCAGATCCATCTTCAGTCTCCTGCTTTCTTTATCAGAGGATAGGTATGACTTTGCTGGTAAAAGGCCATACCTTTTGTGAATTTCTTGATCCCTAACTAAGGTATCTTTTAATTATCAAGTTCTGATGTTCAAAATATACCATTCACGTGGCAGTAGAGTGCCGGACCTAGAGTCAAGAAGACTAGCCTTCCTGAGTTCAAATCTAACCTCAGACACTTATTAGCTGTGTGACCACGGGCAAGTTAATAAACCCTGTTTGTCTTAGTTCCTCATCTGTAAAATGAACTGGAGAAGGAAATGGCAAACTGCTCCAGTATCTCTGCCAAGAAAACCCCAAGTGGGGTCATGAAAAGTTGAACAGAACTAGACGACAACAAAAAATTCACGTGGCTATTCCTTCCTTACGTGTCCTACATTACTACCTCTCTTCTGTTACTTTATTGAACAGCTATTAAAATATTGTGATAATGGTGTTTTCATGTTTTTCTTCTCTTCCCAACTAGATGTTTTTTCATTCTGTCAATCAATCAGTAAACATTTAGTAAGTGGCTGTCATATGCCAGGCTACACGCTGGGCATACCAAAAGACGTGAAGCACCTCTCCCTCTTCGTAGTCCTAAGAGTGCCACAAGGCCATCCTAGCTATGCATTGAACAAGAACGTACATGTGTGCATTCATATATGCACACATGCATGTATACGCACATAACTGCATATGCATATATACAAAAATACTTGCATACATATATGTACGTATATAACCTTTTCTATGTGTGTGTGTGTATATATATATATATATACACACACACACACACACTCTTTTAAAGTGTGGTAGCTGGAAATACTATTGTACCTTTAATATAATTAGGTAAGTTGGAGGAAGAGGAAGTTTGTTTTTTGAACCTGATAAGTTTGACATGTTACAGGAAAACTAAGAAAGGATATCCAGCAGACAGTTGGTAGGGCATTAGAGTCTCAGAGAGATTAAAACAAATTATGTAATTTGAGAATCAACTTTCACAGAGATAATACTTGAATGCTCAGGAACAGATAAGGTCACTAAGAGAAAAAGGAAAGATGACTCAGGGGAGAGGTCTGGGGAATGTTCATTCTAAGGGAGATGGGAAGTTGGTGATCACACAGCAAAGGAAAATGTGGAGAGGTCCAGTAGTTAGGAAGAATGTGAAAGCTAGAGGCCAGATTAAGAGAAACTGACAAGTGAGTATATGCTGAGAAGAAAGTAAAGGCAGGGAATTATTTGTATAATTGTAGAATTTGTCAGTGAAAGCTGGGAGAGATTTGGGGTGGTCACTTAAGGGCATGGCAAGGTGAAATGAAGTTTTCTTATTTAATTTTTAAAGGGTATGTTTTTAGGAACTGGGAAAGGAAAAAGAAAAGACTGAAAATGAATTAAAGAGAGGGGATTCATTTACTTCTTACCCTCTTTAGAATGAGTATTCCCCAGCACTCTCTCCTGTGTCATTTTCTCTTCTTTTTCAATATCTTTTTTCCTCCCATTGGAGATCATATCTGCTCCCAAGGGTTTGGTGGAATGACTCCTGGATGCAATCAAGAGCTCTAGTAGAAGAGTTAGTCTTAACAAGAAAAAGGACGACCTCATCCTTAGAGAATAGAGTAAAAGAAGAGATGATGGATGAAGATATTAGAATAGGGTTGAGTAATATCCACACAGATGGGGCACTCCAGACAGATGGCCTTGGTTTTCTCAATAAAGCAAAATCAAGGACGTCAGTGGAGAATGAAAGGGTAAGGGTAACCTGAGGCACTTAAATAAAGAGAAGAAGAGTTGGATCAGCTGCTGAGAGGAGTGGGATGATCAATGAAGGAAAAATAAAGAGACTTCCACTAAGCAGCAAGAGTGTAATTTTTCGTGGATCCGCTGGACACAATGGTGTGACTTCCCCTTGCTTTCTTTAGTGACTTGAGAGTATGATCAGAAAAGGCGGATTATGAGTGCATATGGGTGTGGGGAAGGTGCCTTATACATATTGAGCATTGCCAAGTCATAAATGGTGGAATCAGAAGGAACCAAAGGCAGAGGATAACATAGTTTAATCAGGGTCAAGGTGGTGAAGGGGAAAGAGTGAGCCCTGAGTCTGGGTGTTTCCATGAAGATAAAGAATAAATTTAGAAGTGAAGTAGAGTGAAAGATTGAGTGGCAGTATATTATTATTAGCAAGGGGCTTTTCATCTTTTAGAATCATGGCTGTAGCACAGTTGCGGGTGATAGTGATGTCTGAGATAGGACCATTCCCATGCATGGCTGTGGTAGAGTGAAAAAATGGAGGCGAATGGAAATCTGGGAAGATAGAGGATGAAGACATGCCAGGAAATCTTTCTGTCATTACTGAGGAGTAATAAGAGTAATACTTAGGAAGTTTCCTTCTTAATCTGTTTTCCCTTTGTTGTTGTCATTTAAGTTGTGTCCAACTCTGTTTGATTTTCTTTGAGACCATTTGGGTTTTCTTGGCAGAGTTATTGGATTTACCATTTCCTTTTCCAGCTTATTTTACAAATGAGGAAACTGAGTCAAACAGGGTAAAGTGACTTGCCCACAGTCCCCAGTAAGTATCTAAGATCAGATTTGTCAGATTTCAATTTCAAGAAGATGAATCTTCCTGATTCTAAGCCCAGTGCCATGTCTACTATGCCACCTAGTTGCCCATTTGAGTAACACTTTATAAACAAAAACAAACCACTCATATTATCTCTTTTGCTACTCACAGTAATACTAATCTAGTTCTACTTTTGCCAATTAGTAGTAACTGACACATATATCACTTCATGTTTTTCAAAATACTTCACATGCCGTATCTCATTTTATGCTCGCAAAAATCTTGTGGGATAGTTCTTATATTGTTTTCATTTTACAGTTTTAAAAAATGGGAGACATCTATAACTAACATTGAATTGCTTACTGTCTCAAGGTTGGGAGGGATAGAATTTGAAACTCAAAACTTTAAAAAATGTTTAAAAGTGTTCTAACCTTTAATTGGGGGAAAATAAAATATTTTATAAAAATAAAAAAATTAAAATATGAGATGTTAAATAATTTGCCCAGAGTTACTTACACAACTAGTAAGTCTATTCCCTTTCACTGACAAACTCCAAAGAATCATATGTACTCAGTCTCTATTTCCTTAACATGGACTCCCTTGTCTGCCCCTTTTAATCTGCCCTCTGATTTTACATTCTTACTACCTAATTTCTCTATAGTTTTCTTTTTTGGATGGTCAGCTACTTCTTTGCCCCTCTAAAATGAGTATTTTCCAGGGCTCCCTCCTGAGACATCTCTTTTTTAATAATATTTTTCTTTTTTGATTTTATCTGTTCCCATGGGTTCAAATATTATCTGTGTGATGGTGATTTTCAAAATATGTAACCTGCTTTAATCTTTCCTAGGTTAGGAGCAAGATCCACACCTAGAACTTCCTTTATCCACTCTACAAAACTGCTTCTCCAACTGAAGTAGCTTGCCAAGAGTGATGCAGTTACTAAACAGAAGTCCCCACACTTGAACTTATGTCCTGTGATTCTATGTCTAAAGATTTTTTTTTAATGATGCATATAGATTGTTAAATTTACATGACTACTGATGGAAATCTTTTTCATTTTTCAGGTAATTTTTGAAGTGGTAACTTCAGGACATTATGGCTACCTAGCTATTGACGAAGTGAAGGTGTTAGGACATCCATGTAGTAAGTTGCTTTGAAT
The DNA here is from genome assembly GCA_023548195.1 of Bettongia penicillata ogilbyi. Taxonomy (NCBI): domain Eukaryota; kingdom Metazoa; phylum Chordata; class Mammalia; order Diprotodontia; family Potoroidae; genus Bettongia; species Bettongia penicillata. Next base: position 1,423,442 of record JAJHZJ010000060.1, read on the forward strand.
TTCCTTAAAAACTTGTCTTTGTTTTCCTGTATGGGTATTTTTAGAACATGTCAAAACACAGATTTAGCATTGAAACACACCTGAGCCTGAATGTCCCCTTTGAAGAAATCATGGAAACTACCTGCTAGGTTGGTGTGAGCAGGTGGGAGGCTTTGCTTCATGGTCTCAACAGAAAAGTTCACTGCAGAATTGTATAAACTGCTAAAGCAGTATTTATAAACCTTGAGAGCCCAAGAAATCAACCAGTTCACTATTTAGTGGACACAGTAATAGCTTCTACCTTCTCATGAAGGACCTACTAATTCATCAAAAGGATATGTGAAGTAATATTTTCAGAAATGTATGGTGCTTCAGAAAAGTCTGCATTCATAAACAATACTCTCCTCACCTAAGTCATCTAAACTTTTAGGAGAAATTACTTGCTGAAGATCAGATATTCCCTTAATGATAATTATTCATGAGGCTTTTGTTACCATGGGGAAAATAAAATTAAAAAAAAAAAGCAAAACTCCTAAAAATCCTTTGTTTTTTTCCATAAACTTAATTACCACCTCTATAAATGGGCTAGAGGCTTGTTTATTTGGTAGGTAATAAAGAGTAAGAGAGATTTTCTAGAATTTTTACTAGGTAATTCAGAACTTCTGGCTATGCACCAATTTCTGAAATGAGAAATGGGAGAAAATTTGACAAGGTGAAAATCTAACATTGAAACTGTGTCTTGCAGTTCAGTCTGGAGGATTATAAGTGTTGTATCATCAGTCCAGTTGGCTTAAGGGTAAAGGGAATCAACTGATCTACTTTATGAGAGTTAACTTTAAACAGTTATACAATACAAAGGTCCTCATCAAAGATCCTCCAGGTGAATGAGACAAGGCAGTGGGACATATTAGGAATTTCAAGGAGCATCCAAGATGTGGTATGTACGTCAGTCATTTAGTGAGATTCAGGAATGGGGAATATCTTCCTGTATGTAACCCCACGTGCACGCAAATGGGTCCTCACACCCATCTCTTTAAAGGATAATTATATTTGAAAAGTAATGGTTAATGGCATAATATCAACCTGGCCGGTCTCCAGTAAACTATTTGTGCTTCATGATGTCCCATTTTACAGTTTTATCACCAGCTTTGATAAAGACACAGGTAGCATGCTTATCAGATTTGCAGATGATAGAAAGCTAAGAGGGATAATTAGCACTTAAGGTGATAGAGTTAGGATCTAAAACTCTCTTGACAGACTGAATCTAATGAGTTTTTTCCTCCTCCTTAGTCAGCATCTATGATTTCAGTTTTTTCAGGGGTTCCTAGTGAGTAAATGTCCTCCACTGATGCAAATCAGTACTTTCTCCACAATGTATAGTCTTAAAGAGTTGGGGCAACTTGGGTACTGAAAAGTTAATTGATTTACCCAGGCTCACGGAGCCAATGTGTATCAGAGGTAAATGTTTTCCTGACTCTGAGGCTGGCTCTCTACTCACTATACTACCATTGCACCATATTTAAGTTACTATGGATAAATGTAAAGTCTCATGCTGGAGCTTGAACTATCAACTTTATGAGTACAGGATGGCAAAAAGTATGGTGAGATGGAAATTTACCTAAAACTAACTGGAGGATTTTAATGGACTCTAAGGATAGTGTGAGTTAAGTACAAAATGACAGACAGAAAACCTCATGTGATTTTGGACTCTTTTAGAAAGCCATAGATTCCAGGAATATGATGACAATGGTACCTACATGGGCTTCCTGGTCAGCTGGCGTGTGTGTTCAGTTCTGGGCTTCACAGTTTAAGAAGGACAATAACATACAGGGGAGGGCAATCAGATCAGTAATAGGCTTTGAATTCATATCACATGGAAGTTGAGGTGAAGAAAGTAGGATTCTACTGCCTGGAGAAGAGCTTTCTTCAACTATAAAGGACTGCCATATGGAAGAGATTGAATTTAGATTTTTGTTTTTGTTTCTGTTTTGCTTTTTGGAGGTAATTAAGGGATAGCCCCCTGTAGAATCAGGAGCAGTGGGTAGAAGATATAAAGAGTCAGATTCAGGTTTGTCATCAAGATGATGTCGTCAAGGTTATAGTTGCCAGACTGTATAGACCTTCCTTTGTCAGTGATAGGTTCTTTATTCTTGAAGGTCTTTAATAACCTTTAGGTCATCTTAGTGAATGACCACTTATCATGTATTTTTCAGTAGGAATTAGTTTCAGGAATGGATTAGACTAAATGTCTGCTCTGGTTCCTTTTAGCTTTGGAATTCTGTGATTCTTTGACAAAAAGCCAAGCAAGGAGTTAGGTTTGAAGCTCGAAGGTCCTCAGGGCTAGTTCAGTACTAGAAGAATGCATTTGTTGCAAGGATTGGTGAGTACTTGTCAGGAAGTCTTATTCCATACGCAGTGACCTCAGAGAAAACAATGTTAACCTATCTACTACATTCCCCATGGTTTGGGTCTTGTGGAGCAATGTCCTATACCTGTTGGGATCACAGTCAGAGATTTAGACCTGGTAGGGGCCTCAGAGGTCATTTAGTTTCACTGCTCTTCTCTCTTTTACAAATAAAGAAACTAAGGCCTGCAGAATATAAGTGATTTGCCTAGTCTTGCAGGCAAACTGACAGAGCTGGCATTTGGACCTAGGCCCTTTGAGTCCAAGTCTACTGACTCATGTGATGTCTTCAAAAGTGATTGCGTGTGTGTGTGTGTATGTGTGTGTGCATATACGCGTGTGCACAATTCTGGAGATGTGTGAACAAGGCTAGTCTCCATACTCTGCAAAAGTGAATCCTGTGTCAAATTTATTCTTCCCCAGATATCTTGCATTGGCACGTTCAGACTGGTTTTAGTCATATGCCAATATATAATATTGATTTATATATTGCAACATGATTCTTGTAATATAATATTATAATATAATTCTAGTTTATTATTTTATTAATACTATATTATTATGGTATGTTAATTTTAAAATGACATGTTTCATTGTTGTTAAAGCGCAAGATCGCTTTCAATGTGCTTTCATCTAATTATTTCATTTTATTCTTCTGTTGTAAGTGGGGAAATTATTATTTTTGTTTTCCATATGAGAAAAGATACATATGTGATATAAAGATTCAGTGATTTTGCCTACATCATAAAAGTGGCATACTCAGTCCTATAACCAAGGTCTCTTACCTAGTCCCACATTTTTTTCTACTGCTATGCCACATTACCTTTATTTAAAATCCTATAATAGTTGATTCACATATAAAATAAGGTCCTGTGATAAGGATGTTACTTGCCAGGGTTCTATTTTGTTTAAATAAACTTCATTAAATCCTGACAGAGGACATGTGAAATAGTTCCCTTATCCTATTAGTAGAGTGTGATAGAGAGGGAATTCTTGTTCAGGTAAAGGCTAGACTAGGTGAACTCTGAGGTGCATTCCAACTCTATGAGTCTTTGAAAATGAATATAATTTTTGAAGTGGAACATATTAGCCGTCATATATCAACAAAACTAGGGGTTTGTATGACTGAACTTTAAAAGGATTTTTTTTGGGGGGGAGGTTGAAAGGCAGAAAAGAACAATGCCATATTTAATTGAAACAGCAGGGGTAATTTAGGAAAGGAGAATGTAATTACCTGAGTTGGAATTTAGCCAGAATACTAGAATGAACACCTTTCTCTCCTCGGTCTTAAGAAAAGTATCGTGGGACTTTATAATTAGCATAAATGGTCCAGGCCTTTATTTCACATCTCATTTGAAATACATCAACTCTTGTTCTTCAGCCCCTTCGCAAAGCATGGGATTTAGGGCATGGAGTTCAGTGCAGTCAGGGAAGAAAGAGTGCTAATTTCTAGCCCATCACTGAATTCCTGGGAGATCTCTCCTGCTGAAAAGACCTGATGCTGTATAGCTCATGAGCTCACAGCCCAACTAGTATGGCTGCAGGAGACAGAGCTATGTATATGTTATATCCTTCGGAAAATGACAGTGCTAGTACTTAATTGACTGTGAGAGCTACAGAATTGCCAAGCTGACTCTGTAACATGATGATGTATGGCTCAAGAGCAAATTTTTTTCTTAGTCTCTAGGTTTTTTATGTTGCTGAGAAGGGGCATTCTCAGGCTGTCTTTTAGGCTGTCTTTTCCTGAATGAAATGTTTATAGGCAAAGCATGTATATACAAATTTTAAGGATGGCAATAGTACAAAGCCTTGCAAATTAAAAGTTTTATGGATGATTGTTAAAGGATTTTTCTCTTAAAATATCTTAATAAGATAAGATTATTTTTGAAAATTTAATGCTTATCCAATTTAAATCTTAAAGGGGCATAAATATATCATCTTTGCAAATGGAAACTCTCACCTGTTCTTTCAAAGCTGATTCAAAATTACAGAGCCTCATTTAGCTCATTGTAAAGGCTCTTGCTAGGATTCATATAGGTTTATGAGCAGGCATTATGCCATTAAAAAATGTCGCTTTTCTGTTACTAGCATAGAGTGCCTCATGAAGTTGTTTTTAATGTTCATGGCAGCACGATGCACAAAGTGCTTGCAATGTGGAGTGCCTGTGCAGAATCAGCAACTCTGTAGTTTCGGATTGACTTACTTCTAACTAACACGGACAGTCCACATGGTTTTGACTTAGACTTGTGTCACATTTTGGATTTGTTTTTGTAATTCAAGCAGAGGAATCTGGAGAAATGTTTTGTTTCCTTGTTTGTTTTCTCAAGAGCTTTCTACTCAGAATTATGAAACCTGGATTCACATTGTGGCTCTTTTGTACAGCATGTCACTGTTGGTAACTCAGTGAGCTTGTTATCCCTGAGTAAGAGGGAGGATCATGCTTGCACTGTCTCTCGCAGAGCTGATTTTGTAAACTGAGGGTGCTGTATTTGTGGTTGAGCTATGTCGATGGCTTTTTTGTTAATTTTTTTTTTTTTTTTGGCAAAGCTAGTGGAGTAGCTTGCCATTTCTGTCTCCAGTGTGTCCCCAGTGTACAGATGAGGAACTGAGGCAAATAAGGGTTTAGTGACTTGCCCAGGATCACACAGTCAGCGATTATCTGAGGCTGAATTTGAACTAGGATCTTAATGACTCCTGGTCCAGTACTCTATCCATTGCACCACCTAGCTCCTGTGTACAGAGTACTGTATACTTGTGAGCTCATTAAGAACTTTGATCTCTAGTAGACTCTATGCTGGCATGCAGAGAAAGGGAAAGCACACGGTGCCAAAAATAGTGGTATAGAAAAAAAAAATATGACTTAGTTTACGGTATCCCAACCAGGTGATTTCCCAGCGTTCATTCTCCAGTATGTCTGCCTTACTCACAAACCCTGGCCCACTCTACTGCCTTTTCCTACACTTTCATCTCTGTCCAGCTCAATCTTTCTCCTTCCCTTTCCCAAATCCCCATTTGTGTTGACTTTCTTTTTGGAGACTTTTCTACTGTGAGCTTTTAGAGCCTTCAGTATTATCTCAGTGAATTACATAATATCCTCAAATGTTTTCCGCTCAAGTGCCCCTTCCTTATTCTCAAATTAACTCCAACTTGACTTTGCCAGATAACATTATACCTATTGTAATCCTCTTGCTTTTTCCTACTTGCAGTACTGAGAGGCTACATCAGCATACTCCATGTTCCTATTCTCTCCTTCCTGAGTACTGTCACTAAGCAACTTCCCTCTTCTGTGAAGTTTATGTCTGAGAAATCTACCACTTGACTCCACCCATGCCACTGTTTTGTTTTTTCCCCAGGATATTCAGCTTTCTTTCACCAAACATTTGTGTGGGGTAGTTCAAGACCTGAGAGTGAGAAGAGGAGCTGCATAGTAAAGACAGTAATTTGATACAAAGGATGGAAGGCAATTCCTGGGCTTTACCAGGACAGTTTTATTCCTTGCTTTTCCTCTGTTCTTTTACTGTTGTAGGAGGTCCACAGAATCTGGGAGAAGGAAGGAAAAAAACATCAGCAAAACAAAACCTGCAGAGCCTGTAATCCAGACAACTCTTTATGGTTTGTTGAAAGGGCAACCTATAATAAGGGTCTTGTGGAGGAAAAGATTGGCAATCGTGAATTAACAAAAGTTATGATTAATTTCTTTTCCCAAGTTAAGTCTTGGAGGATATAATGCAATTCAGACTTAGCCGCAGCGTGATTCGAAGACAAAGTAAATGCTTGTGGCTTCTGTTTAACTGACTGTTCTGTGTTCCAAAAGAGCTTGGTACCTGAAGTCAAAGACTCTTATGGAAAGAAATTCTGGGAACTGACAAATTTTGCCCCTAATGAATTAGGGAAAAAAGCACAAATAAACAAAAGCAAAAACAGCTGAGACTGTTCCACTAGCCAGATGTTGGGTTGCAAAATGGCCTGCTTGTCTCATTTAAAGAGCTAAAGCTTAAGCTTCTGGGTTCTAAGATAAGAGCTCATCTCTTTTCCCCTTAAACTGAAGAAGTAGCTCCTCAACTGAGGACTCCAGCCAAAGCCAGAGCCTGGAAGCCAGGGGAGCTCCATAATCATGTTCCCAAGGGAGCATTGTACAGCAGTGATTACAAAACCATTGGAGCATCATCATCCTCATCCTCATAGCTAACATGTATATAGCACTGTGTGCTAAACACTGTGTTAAGTGCTCTCTCTTTCTTTCTGTTTGTGCTATATATACACACAGATGTGATATATCTACATATAAGCGCTATGTATGTAGTACTTATGTTACATTATGTATCATAATGAGATATTACGAGTTCCAATCAAAGGCATTTAATGAAATAGCATTTTTTTAAAGGAGCAAATGAACATGTCCCCTGTAAATCTGTTTTAGAGTTTCCTACTAGCATTCAGTAGGAAGAACAGACATGCCTAGGGAACACATGTGAAGAGATACACATAGAGAATACATGTATATATAGATATATACACACGTGTATATACATACCTGTATATATGATATATATGTAATATATAAAACAGATGCATACATACAATACATATGTACACATAAACACATATATATAATAAATAAGCAAGTCAACAAGCAAATAAGTAAATAAATGAGATTTTGTCCTCACAACAACCCTGGGAGGTAGGTGTTATTTTTATTTTACAGATAATTTTATAAATGAGAAAACCAAGGCAAACAGAGGTGAAGTGACTTACTCAGGATTACACAGTGTAAGAGCAAGCAAAGTAGGATCTTTTGCTGTTTTTGTTTTAGTATAATCAAGTGCCTTTGATTGAATCTTGCCTTGGTCAACCAAGAGTCTTTCTTTACTAGGAGTAAAGTATAGAAACAAGAATTTCTTTAACTAGAAACAGCATATTATTTGTCTTGTTAATGTGATTAAAGATCTTCCCCACCCATTAATGGGTCTGCCCATTAAGGGGAGTTTGATTAGGGAAGATTTGTAGGAAGGCCCACACACACACTGGTTCTCAAGGGTTGGGATGCCCTCTGGCTCTAATAAAGGTATAAATACTCTGAGGGTGAGATTTTACTTTGGGGCTTAGTTTTTGGAAAAAGCTTTATATGCCAGATGAGACTCTGGGAAGCCAGTAAGTAGCCTCTCAGCTTTGAAAACCCAGATGTTAGTGCTTCCCTCTCTGGCAACTGTGCTCAGACAGTTGGACCTGTCTGTTGACTTGTGATGTATGTATTACTTATGTCAGACAGTTTGGAAGCACTATCCTGAACTAAGTGAATGATATATGTGCTTTAAAGGATTGAGAATCAGTGTGTGGGGGCCTCCTACAAATCTTCCCTAATCAAACTCTCCTTAATGGGCAGACCCATTAGTGAGTAGGGAAGATCTTTAATCACATTAACACTACAAATAATATACTGTTTCTGGTTAAAGGAACTCTTGTTTCTGTATTTTACTCCGAGTAAAGGACTAAAGGAGATTGTTAACTCCTCAAAAGATACCTTTCCTTTTAGAAAAACCTATCAAAGAACTTGTGGTCACAGCCCCCCTGTGTAGGTCACGGATGCTTGCTGTTACACACAGCTAGTAAGGGCCTGTTTGAACTCGTCTTCCTGATTCTAGGCCCAACAGAGATTGTAGACTCTAGAATATGCTGTGTATATTCTAGAATAGACTATGTGCCATGTTTGGAAGGGAGAAAGAGCATAATGATATGATCAGAAAGTATTAATGGCCCTCCACTGGTGTTTGGAGTTGCCCTTCCACTCATGCCTGGACCACATGGATCCTTTATGTATCCTTTCACCTCTGTAGCCTAATAATGTCTATCCTTGCTTTTTAATATCTGTGAGAAACCCTAAAACAGGTTTGTGGGGATATGTTCACTTGCTCCCTAAAAAAAATGCTGTTTTATTAAATGCCTTTGATTACTGGATGACTAGTATGTCTTCTGGATGACTGGTAAAAGTAATTTCATCGTTAGGGGCCCATGGACTGTGCTTTTTTGAATAAGTACAGAACCTCACGGTGTTCCTTGATCCTACAGTAGTTTTGCTGGGGATTCCATATGCAAGTAGAAAATGACCTAGATATTACCTATGTTCTTTGTACTAGACACTTTGGAAGATAAAGCCTCGGTCTCGTGGGACTTACAATCTAGTAGGAGAATAAGACAAAAACAAATATAGCATACAAAGTTACCTAATTATTTTAGGTAACAAATAGTTACTTAATAGGTACAAAATCCAGTTCTCGATGATATCTTGCCTGTGGAGGAAATCATGGAGATTAAAGACACCATTATGATCATTATCAGTGATATTTATATAGTGCTTTTAAAATATACAAAATACACTCTCCGTGTCTTAGCCTCTCTTTTCTCTGTGTCTCTCTGTGTCTTTCTAAAAAAAAAATTACCCATATTCTCTGTGTCTTAGTGTCTCTGTTTCTCTGTGTCTGTCTATCTGTTTTTGGAACTAAACCAAAGGAACTAAAAGTGTTTTTTAACCTCATTTTACACACAAGAAACCAGGACTAAAGGCTTGGCAAGGGCTTGGCAACCAGGGCTTGGCAAGATCACAGAGTTCATGAATATTAGAACTAGAATTTTGAACTAAGGTCTTTCACGCTCCAAACTGAGTTTGCTGTTCACTGTCATAGGATGTAACATTTGAATTAGGCTTTAATGCATGGCTAGGAATTTCTTAGGTGAGTGGAGAAGTAAAACATCTGCTCGACTTAGGGAACAACGTAAGCAAAGACATGGAAATGGAACAATGTGCAGGGTGTTTAGAGAACAGAAAGTACTCTAGCATGACTAGCTGTTGAGTTGTTTCATTTGTGATCAACTCTCCATAACCCTATTTGAGGTTTTATTGACAAAGATGCTGGAGTGGTTTGTCATTTCCCTCTCCAACTCATTTTACAGATGAGAAAACTGAGGCAAACAGGATGAAGTGACTTGCCCAGAATCACACAGCTAATAAGTGCCTGAGGATGGATTTAAACTCAGTTCCTCCTGATTCCAGGGCCACTACTCAAGCCACTGTGCCACCTCTTTGCCCAGAGTTAATGATAATTTTGCTACCTTCTTCCAGGGACTTGAGCATTTGGCTCACAGTCTTACTCTCTACTCCATCCTCTGGAGTCTCAGTGACTTCTACAAGTATCTGAAGCTAGATTTGAACTCCAGTCCTCCTGACATTGTTCTGTTCACTACACCAAAAAGGCCAAGTTACCCCCCACCATATTTGGGGCCATCTCCAGTGGTCCTGATCTATGTCTTGCCACTGGGCCCAGATGTCTCCAGAAGAGAAAGTGAGGCTGGTGACTTGGCACAGCCCTCCTTCACTAAAATCTAATTCACTTAACAAGTCATGGTGTCACCTTCCTGATGCCATGGTCGTACTCCAGAATGAAGGATAAATACCAATGACTTCTTTAGGAATGTTTATGAACTTCCACTACTCTTAACTAGGATTTAAAAAGCTTAAATTATTGCAACAAAATTCATCAGAATTCTACCTCAAAATTCGTGACACCAGTTTTTTTTTTTGCTTCTTTCTGTTGTATACGACTAACTCTTGTAAACCTTAATGCTTGATAAAAATAAATGTGAATGATTACTTATAATAACAATAATAGCAAGAGCTGATATTTATATAGCACACAGAGAGTTCCAAAGTGCTTAACATACATGAGCTCATTGCTTATAATACCTGTTTGTTGTGTGTGAAATGAGATGATACATGTAAAGTGCTTTATAACCAGAGAGTGCTATGGAAATGTGAGTTACTTATTATGTTATAGCTTTAATTTCTCCCCTGAGCTCCAGATCCCCATTCCCAGCTGCCTGCTCAACATTGATACCTATCTGTCTCGGTAGCATTCCAAACTTGCCTTAGTCAAAAAATGCGATCATTATTTTTCTTCCCAAAACTTGTCCTTCATCATAGCTCCTGTACTTCCATTAACAGGAAGTTTAGCGTTACTTTGACTTTCATTCTGCATCTGACGTCACTTCTAACCATTTCCCAAATCCTGTTGATTTTGCCTTAGTCGTAGCTTTAAAATTAATTATACAATTTAAGGGGTGCAAAGTGCTTAAGAAGTCAGTAGGCTAATGGAGCTTAGAACATGAATCTTCTTTATGCTATATTGAGTAGATGCCATTTAATTTTCTTTTTATTCCATGCCTACTGCCCTTGTCCGGGTCATTTTTACCTCTTACTTTATCATAATAGCTTTCAAACTGTTCTCTTGACTCCTGTTTCTCTTCTCTGCAAACATCATGAGCACTGCTATTAGTCTTCTTTTCTTATATGCATACCCAGTCACCTAATTCTGCCACTAATAAATTCTTCTAGCCTATGGAGTAAAGTCCAAAACCCTCTGAAAATTTCTTCTTCATATTTTCTTGTCTAGTTCTTTTGCTCCTTCTATAACTCTGTTGTACTGTATTGTATTCATCTATATGTTTCATACCCGTTCCTCATTTCCCTCCATCCAAAATATCTTAGATCTGGAATGGATTTATGAGGGTAACCACTCTAGACCTACAGTGTTGCTACATCTGGCTTTCCATCCTTTCCCTCCACTGGTGAGGAACAACCTACTATATCCCAAGCAAGCACATTCATTCTCCTTTGGTTAACTCAGATTATTAGGAAATTTTTCCTCATCATTACCCTAAATTTAATTCTTTTCAACCTCCATTTATTGCCTGTATGTGCCCTCTCAGATCAGTCAAATGCAGTTCACTCTCCTATTAGAAACCATTTTAAACATCTGAATGGTATGAATAAGAAACACATGTAAACAATAAACATTAAGGTAGGTTTGCTTAGCTGTAAATCTGCAATTGCATAGCAAAGACCCAGGATGTCATTGATAGTTCTGGTTCTGCTTCTAGTGAATGTCTTGCCTCCTCCTTCTCTTCCTTATCTACCCATGCATTTGCACCTAAATTTTGAATGGTGCAGCCTTCCTGGGTTGAAGAAACCATCAAATCAGAGAAGTAAAAATACTATTTTTTTTTCATGTCTGTGGGACTACCTGGCACATTGCCAGTGCAAAGCTTTCTACTACCTTAAAACAAACAAGCAAAAAAACCCCAAACAAACCCCAAACCCTTTGGTATCAAAGGTCCCACTTTCAGTAGTATCCTCTAATTACTATATGACTTAAAATTCCATCTCCTATGGAAGGGAACCTATGGACTCTCTTCTTAAAATTCTGTTGGCTCCACACTCTTCTCCTTCTGTAATATTGCATATGAACCTGGTCTACCCTAGTGTGTCTCTTTCATCTGATGACCCTTCAGTTCTTTGAAGACCATCCATCATGTCTTCTGTTTATCTTCTTTCTTTCATGATAAATTTCCAAGAACTGAACATGAGTATCCTCCAGCTTATCAGTATTCTTCCTCAATGATGGTGCCAAGAACTAATCACAATAGTCCGGTTCTAGTCTGGCCAGGAACTATCACCTCTCTCTGAATATTATGCCTTTCTTAACAGCCCAAGATCACATTAAGTTTTTTGGACCACCACATTGCATCATTGAGTTATATGGAATGTGCAGTCTTCTCTTTTTCAAGAAAGCTGCTATCTAGTCATGGCTTCTCAATCTTATAATTTTCCAAGCTGATATTTAAAAATTGAGACTATATTTATCTTTCTTAAATTTCTTATTTGCTTCTGGCCCTAGAAGATTATAAGCTTTTTGAGGGTAGGGATGGAGATGTTTTTATCTTTATGTCTCTAAAGCTTAGCACAGTGCTTTGTATATTGCATATATCCAATAAATGTTTGTTAAAAGGACTTAAATGTTACTTCAAAAGAAGTAAATATTGTTACTAACTGATGCTATTATAGAAGGCATCATCAAGAAGTTGGTGGTTGAACTGGGTTTTAAGAGAAAGAAGTAAGGAGTTTTCATCTGAAGGAGAGAAGTGAATGAGATTAGAGTAGAGGACATTCTGAGAATGGAGATCATTATGGGGGGACAAAAAGAAATTGAGGTAGGAAAGCCAGGGGATGTGTACAAAGCATGGCGTTTAGTCTCATATGGAATACATGGAAGAGAGCAGAATGAGATAAAGTCAGAGTAATAATGACATCTAGGGAAATTTCATAGGGTTAAGAATATCTTCAGTAGACTGTCGATTCTTGTGAAATTTAAATTATTGAATAATTACAGTCAGTACTGGAGAGAAATGTGCTTTTATTCATCCAAGTTTATCAGATGTCTCGATTTTAGAGAAAACAGGTTATTTAGTCACCATTCCCATTGTCCTAGCTGATTAATGCTGTTCTTCTGGTCTTGTGTTACGGGAGCAGAATTTTGGTTCCTTCATCATTTTTTTCTTTACTATATTTATCTGCTTAGGTGAATACAATGGTATATGTGACCATATTCATGTCCAGAGCCATTTGGTATGAATATATGCTTTCTGGAACCATTTGGGTCCTATTAAAACTGACTACTCTCCAGGTCTCCAGGAAGCAATTGTGTACAGGCTCCTCTTTGGATCTTTTGCAGATCTATGCTTTAAAGAACTCATTGAAGAGTCTGATGCCAGTCAGCTATTGTAGAGAATGCTCAGCAGGGCTCCTTATGAACTATGGGATAAGGGCATATCTGCCCTTTTAAAAGGCGTTTGCATCACATTTGGAGGAAGCAGTGATCAAGATAGTAATATCATTTTTTTAAAGATTTGATTTGAGAAACTGGCCCCATTTCCCAAGATGTTCCTGAAGATTTTGCTCAAGAACACTTAGGACATTGCTGGTGGGGATTGGAGACCTTTTGGAAAGTCACCTAATTGGAGTCTGCAGGAAGGGGAGATAAGTGAAGATGGGATCCAGAGTTCAAAGAATGTAGGAGACTCTGACCTTTCTTCAAACCTCCTTCCTTAAGAAAGAAGCTTGAGATGGCCACAATAGAAGGTGTTGAAGTAAGGTCTGTCAAGGATGTTGCAGTAGAGTCAGCTTTTGTGAGAGCAAAACTCTCCATTTTAAAAAGCATGATCTTAAGTGTACTAGCTGGACTCAAAGGAAACCATCCTGGCAGTCAACAGTAGGCCTGTGATAATAGGTCATTGTGCTCACTTTCTTTCTTCTTACAAAAGCATCTTTATGAAACCCTTTTGTGGTTAAATTTTAATGGAGATCCTAGAGCTTCATGAATAGACTGGGTTCTTAGGAAGGAGAAAGATAGGGAGAGAGCTGAGTGAGAATGAGTCCTGTAAAAGCTACCATACTGAAGAACTCTCCAAATGACTTACCTCAGAATTTCTATTTATTTGTTTTTATTTTTTTTGAAGTGCTTTCCAGTCAGAATTTCTGTTTATGATACAATCACTGAGAAATGTAAACCTAGCTTGCTTTTTACACTGTTGTAACTAATGCCTATATGTATAGTATTTGAATGTAACAATACTACATTGCTTTTTAAAAGCAATTCACAATTTTCACTAATTGAAAGAGGGATTTTGGTCTCCTTACTTTATAAAATTCTACCTTATTTCAAGTTATTATGATATTACACTTTATTTCTAATTTCTTAAAATTTTAGATTATACATGCCATTGATTGCTTTTCTTAATACAGAAATAAAAAACTGGTTATATTAATAGACCTGCCATATATTAAAATTAATATCCTCTTGTGAATGAATGTGTCTATATAGTTACATATATTTGCGTGTATTATCCATGTATATATAGATATGTGTGTATGTCTATATCTGTCTAGTATCTATCTATCCCTCCATTCATCCATCCATCTTCTAAAACATGTAAGGTGTCATTCCATTTTAACACCCAAAAGATCATGAAATGCATCTATCCCTTAAACAAACAATGCAATGTTCCACATGTAGTTCCTCATCCTAGATGGAGATTATAAGTAAATATTGTGGTATTGGATGTCAGTAATAGAGAATGTCGAAGTGAAACCTTCAGTGTGATTGAAATGTATTCGTTGTTGAGTTGTTTCAGTTGGGTCTGACTTTGTGACTAGATTTGGGGTTTTCTTGGCAAATATGTTAGAGTGACTTGTTTATTTTCTTCTCCAACTCATTGTCACAGATGAAGTTACCGAGGCAAACAGGGTTAAGTAACTTGCCCACATGCTTAGCAAATATTGGAGGTCAGCTTTGAATTTGGAGAGGAATTGTCTTTCTTGTCATAATAATGTATTATTGTAGAACTATTTCCTAAAAAGATTCATCGTAGAAATTATAGGACAATCTTCAATCATGGTAACTCAATAAGTTTTAAGTTCTAAGAACAATTAAAGTGTTACTGCACTATATTGTTACACCGTCTCCTTCCCAACTATCCATCTCCCAGTTGTTACATGATTAGTAGATATCAACTTTGCAATCAACTTACGCTCCATATGTGGCCTTTATGAAAAACATAGAATTGAGCAAGAGATGGATAATAGCCTGGATTGCCTTTGGAAAATTTCACAATTCTTTTAACGAACCCAGCTTACTCTGTAACAAAAACATCTTTTTAAACTCTAGAGTGTTCTTCTAATGATACTGTATGACTTTAAATCATAGGATGCTACAGTCTGAAGAACTGACATTAAGAGTCATTCAAAAAGCAGTAGAGAAGTACATGGTGGGTGTGAACAGACTGCAGTGCATATTGCAGATATAGAGTGGTACAAAAAAAGTCACGTAAAGAGTATTCTCAGAGAAATGGAGATCCAGGAAAAGTAAGTGAGATGAGGGCCAGTTACATAGTGAGTTTCAAAGACAACTGAAAGCATGTATAAATTCAATGGCATCATACAATTGCGGAAACATGATGAAGAGCTATGGCAAATTGGGTGAATTCATGGGAGGGCAGAGAAAGAATCACATTCTGTGAATAAGCAAGGATGAGCTGCGATATGCATCATGGGAAGAAATATACACATTGATGAATTCCCAGGTTTATCGTAGGATTGGAGTGTATGGCTTTGTCATGGCCTGCTTCTCAGTTTTTTTGTTTGCCCTTTTGCCTCAGTATATTTATTCATCAAATTATATTTTGCTTAAGCTAATATAAATTTTTATTTTCTAGACATATACTGGTTGGGCAGAATTCTCTCATTACATACCTTTTATATGCAGGCTAAAAATGACTCAGAAGTATGTTGAGCAGTGGGGGAAAAAAATTGGTGTGGGATACTAAAAAAAAATGGCTCTAGGTAATTGGCAGGCATTTTGTCTACCACAGAGGATGCTATCATCTTTATCCTTCCTTGCCATTTTGTTTCCCACTTAGCCCTTCCTTCTTTCTAACTATCCATCTCTGTAGGGATTAGAAAGCCTTCTTCCTACAGCCTGAAGGCAGAGTTGCTGACTGCAAAGGCATTTCATTGAAACCTAAAGGCTGACCTATCACTGCCTTCCAGGATGGTCTTTTTTTCTAAGAGATGCAGAAACTGGTCTGCTGCTTCTTGAATATAATAGAATTATCCCTTATTTAAACAGATGTCCCATGTAGACAGAGTACATTTGGAGTCCTAATGCGGTTTAACATTGGGAATCAGTCTTACTGTTTGAATTGGAAATAAGAATTAGCAAATAACTCCTATGCTATGTCAGCCTGGCATAATTTTGCAGAGTTTGTCTTTGGGGATAGTATTTTTGGTTGCCGGAAAATATTATGCTAGCAATGTTGCATACCAATTAGTTGTATTAAAATATATATTATGCAGCGACTCTACACTTGGGTTAAAAAGTTTCCTTGACAACATCATTTAACTTCTTACTGTTCTTTTCCTGCTGCTAGTATAAATATCTAAGATGTTTTTGTTCAAAACATCAATTAGACTTCAATATAATCTTTATTAATACAGATGTGTTATTACAAGAAGACTGCTGAGCTATGATAATTTGCACAGCAGGAACAATAAAATACCTCCCTTCACTTTGCTTGTATCCCAGAATGCTTAACTTTTCTATTCATTTACAAAGCTAATCACAACCTTCTATAGTATCTTTTTACAATTATAGTCAAATCTTTAAAGCTCTCATCATCAAAAGCATTATCCTTCAAAGGTAAACATAATGGAAAATTCTCACGTTGTAGATGGCTAGAAAAAGGCACCTATTAGTTTTAGCCATATGTGGTGTTAATTTTTTCCCTATTCTTTTCTTCCCTTTCCACAGCCAAAACTCCCCACTTCCTGAGAATTCAGAATGTGGAAGTCAATGCCGGGCAGTTTGCCACCTTCCAGTGCAGTGCCATTGGTAGAACAGTTGCTGGGGATAGGCTCTGGCTTCAGGTATGGTGATATATGTTTGTCAATAGTAGAGTAAGATGTTTGTTTTCCAGGTTTTTTTAATGGGGGGAAGGGGCCCAAAAAACTATAACCTTGGACAAATTGCCTTTAACGTCTCTGTGCTCCAAGCTACTTAGAGCATTGATTTATAGTCTACATTTGTAGAAGAGAGTTTCCACAATGGGACATCCCCCATAGCAATAAGATCATGGATCTGGACCAGTAAGCAAAATTAAAACAACAAGGTGGATGTATCTGTGCCATCAAATCTGTGACTAACGTAAAGTTGAGAACCTCCTTTCACTCTGTTACATCATCCTTTAGGAGCCTTTGAGAAGCTGTATTTTCGGAGTTCCCTCATCTTTTGCTCACATAAGTTCCTAGCTTCATATACAGATTTAGAGTTGGAAGGCACCTTGGAAGCTATCAAGTCTTGTCCCCTCATTTTACATATCAGTAAACTGAGGCCAGGAGACAATAAATGGCTTGTTCATAGTCACACAGATTTTATATGGCAAGACTATGATTTGAGTACACATTGTCAGACTTTGAATTCCACGTTCTTTCTCTTATACTGCGCTGACTCTTTCGATGGAAAATAATGTTACTAAAGTGCATAACATAGCTGATGGTTCTTCCTATTAAATTTTTCTTAGCCCTTTTACTTGGATTTTTTTTCTTTTTGGTTTTTCTATTTTGTCAAATTGAAAGTTACTTCCAAGGATACATTTAGGTTTAAGGATGGAGAAAGGTGTTGGGAGTAAGGTATTCCAATTCTTCTCCCCTTTCCTTTCCTTTTTTTTTTTTTTAACATAAAAGAAGTCTATAGGGTGAGGAATAAAAATGTTTGGCCTTTGAGGTTTTTGGGACTTGCCAGTGAAATGTAAAAATTAGTATGGGAAGAATCCTTTCCTGTAATTGCTGTTATTTCTCATAATATCCCTAGGGGTTCCATCCCTCCTCAACACGAGAGAGAATGGGAAGCGCAGATAAATGAATGGATTTATCCATAGTTCCCCAGTGAATCAGGGACAGGAGTGAGATTAGCTGATTTGCTTAATCCCCCAAACCACAGCACCATCCACTTCTTGAAACTCCAGACCCTTTCTTTCAGTGTCCCACTTCTTTAATTCCATCATTGTGCTTTCTGCTCAGACAGTCATCTACAGAGCAATTAGGCCTCATCTTGACTGCTGTTACTTCTATTTCTTTCTTGCCTTTTAATTTTACATACTTCTCCTCCAGGTGTCTTCTCCTTCCTATTTGTTTCCTAAACTCAGCTTTCTTTCTTACTTTGACCCATCTGCATATATACTATCAGATTCTACACTGCCTTCCATTTCTACTTCCACTCCCAAATTTTTTTTTTTATAAATTCACCACATTTTCACCATAACCATTTCCCTTACAGTTTGAATAATGATTTTTGTAAAATGTTTATCTATACTTTTCATAAATGCTTTCAAATACATAAAGAATGATACAGCTAGTGCTAGAAGGGACTCAGAGATCAGTGATCCCCCTCCCTTCTTCTCCCAACTACCCTGTGCCTTCCCTTCACCTGACGGCAGCGGCCACATGACCTGTCTTGGAGAAGAAGCCAGGAAAGCAACAGAGGTGAAATTGGACTCTAAGTTCATTGTTTTTCACTCTTCTATGTCACTTTTCTCAGTTGATTTGACATTCCTCTGAGATATTTCCAAATAAGGAAACTGAGGGACAGTAAAGCTAAAATGATTTTGCCCAAAAGTCATACAGTTATTTAGTATAGGAGCCAGGATTAGGACTCAGGTGTCCTCATATCCAGTCTAGTCTTCTTCCTCCTTACTACACTCTCCCCCTCTGACCCATTTTCCTCTCTGACTTTTCTCTTTTCCATAACCTGGACTAGAAGTTTAGTTTTTGAAGAGGAAAAAGGAAAAGATGAAGAGCTTTGAACCTGAATATATCTTAGTGTGTAAAAAAAAATTCCTCCTTACTATTCACTTTTCTTTGATAGCATTTTATTTTTTTATGTGGTCTATTTTGTTTTTGCCAGGGTGTAGGAAACAGTTCCTTTATAGAATTCTAGTAGCTCTATAATAGAATTCAATATTTTCCATATTTTTGTTCTTTTTTTGTTGCCAGCTGTCGTAAGTCTTTATCATCAGGCATCATCATTTTAGATTTAACCATTTCACCTTTTTTCTCCTTTTCTAGACCTTTAATTTCAGCCCGGGTGAATTACTTTTGTATGTACTTCTTCAGGAACTCATATGTAACTTAGTCTCTTTTCTTTCTACAATAAATCACTTGGTGATCTAATGAACTTCCATGGTTTCAGTGATCATCTCTGTGTACATGGTTTCCAGCTCGATATGGTAGCCTTAGGCTCTATTCTGATCTGTAGTTCCACAGCTCCAACTTCTTGGCCATTTTTAACTGGATATCCTAGAGATATTAAAAATATACAGTATTTAAAACAGAGCTCATCATTTCTTCCAGACCCTTTCCACTTCCAGGCTTCCCCTTTTTTATAAGGGCACCACAACCTTCTCAGTCACCCATCCTTGTAGACCTAGTATCATCTTCAGCTCTTCATTCTTACTACCCATGTCACAAACACAAACAGTTGCCAAATTTTGACATTTATAACCTTACAACATCTCTAGTATGCATCCCCTTCAGTCCATTCATATGGTCACCACCCTAGTTCAGGCTCTCATTAACTCTTGTCTATACTATTGCCAGTAGCTTTCTATCTGGTATCCTTGCCTCAGTTCTTTCGACTTTCTAATATATCCTCCATATGACTACCAAATGATGTGTTTCAAAAGCATAGGTCTGAACATGTCATGTCCATTGATCTCCAGTGGTTCCCTGTTACCTCTGAGATCAAATCTAAAGCCTTTATTTGGCCTTGAAAGCTCTTCCCAACCTGGCACTTTCCTGCCCGTTCAGCTTTCTCATACTTTACTCCCCTCTTGACATCATAGCTCCAACTACACTGTCTTACTTGTAGTCTCTTCAGTGTGACGCTCCATTTTCCATCTCTCTACCTTTTTCTGTCCTTCTTGGTGCTTAGAATGTTTTGCCCTCTCCCTCTATCACTGAATTTCCCTAATATTCTTCAAGATTCAGCTGTAGGAGACCTTCACCATTCCTCCCAGCTGCTAGTGCCTTCCCCTTTTAAATTACATTCTATCTACTCAGCATAAATTATATCTATATCTATCTATATATAGATATATATATATCCTAGTTATTAACATTTTGTCTTCTTCATTAGAATGGGAACCACTTGAAGCCACTTTAAATTAGATTCTCTGATAAGTTACATATATTATATATACAAATATATAATATATGTATATACGTGTGTGTTTGTATGTGTGTGTATATATATATGTGTGTGTGTGTATGTGCATATGTGTGTATATCCTCGTTATTAACACTTTGTCTTCCTCATTAGAATGGGAGCCACTTGAAGGCAGGGAATGTTTTTGTCTTTCTTTTATCCTCAGGACCCGCATGGTGTCTGGTGAGTAGGAAGAGCTAAATACTTGTTGACTGTCCTAGAAGAGGTGTCAGAGGTACTGAGAGTTAAGTAATTTTCCTGAGGCCACTCAGCCAGTATGTCTCAGAAGTAGTATTTGAACCCAGGTCTTCTTGCTTCCACAATATTCTGTTACCTCTGGTAATTGTAATGAGCATAACCACCATGCCTGCGTTCATTCCCAGGTTACCCTTCAACAACTGTGTTCATTTTCGTGCCCCTGTTTATTAATCTGTCTCTTCCTCTCAGTCTGCTAGCAAGTAGATATACTAAAAAAAAATAATGTGAAGCTATTGTGCTAGGCTTCCTCTTTGAAAGTTGCATTTAGTCATGAACTCTCTGTTCACAATTGGCTCAGAATAGTCAATTTAAGAAGTCAATGAGTTTCTATTCAGTTTTTTAAAGGTCAAGCAGAAAGGATGTTTTGCAGAAACTTACCACCCTGTTTTTATGAGTGTACCCTCTAATGTAGAAATTTTCATAAAAGGGGATAAAGCCCCTTCTCTTTCTGCAGAGAATTTCTGTGTAACAGTGTCACCAATGGGCAAGATTGAATCTGATATTAAGACTGCATTCACCATCTAAATAGTCACTTCCAGTGTTGCCAAGAGTTTATGGAATATTTGAGATACTGATTCTGTTTAAAAATGACTTCAAAACTTCAGGACTAGCATTTATTTTAAAAGACCTCAAAATATTTTCTACCCTTAACAGAGGGTTTTCTGCTATAAAACTTAACAATAGTATTCAACAATGAACAGCTCATGAATAAATGTTAATAGACATGTTCCAAATTAATGGAACAATGGGAAGGCTAAGAAACAGATAGAAGAAAGGGACTTGTATTCATTCTTCAGCTGTAATATAGACTATGCATGTCAGATTTCTACCATATGAGTTGACATTTATACAAACTTAACAGAAAATAGCGTTTGCAAATTATTTCTAAAGCCAACACATCTGTTTACACTCTTATTTCCTCCCTTTCTTCTTATCTTTATAGTCTTCTCAATGGCTACTCATATTGACAGCCTGCTTAGTACATAATACAGAATGCAGCATCAATCATGATTTGGATTTTAGAATTCAGAAGCGTGTGATTTTTGTGTGACGTCATTTCCTCATGAAGTATTGGGAACAATCTCTCTGCTATCTACTCCATTACTTAATAGATTATATTTGTATTACAACCTTATTAACAAAAATACTTTATTTAACCCATTGAATCAAATAGTTTGATTTCACTTAATATGCGTTTAAAAACACACAATCATTACTTTCAGTGAGACAAAAATTTTTTACTATCCTTTCATCATAAAACTGATGTTATTCGTTTGCTCTGAATTGAATATGCATGCCACATTTTTCCTTTCCAATGTTGAAGGTGGGATGCTGTCTTGACCAGTTTCACTTGGAAGCAATGACACACACATGTGTGACATGGCTATTTTTTTTTGTTTAGTAGACCAGTTGATGACCACAAAATGAGGTCTGTTTATTATATTGAAGCTGTCTGGATCATGTGAAAATTGAAGTTAGTTTATTTAGGTACATGAAGAATTATTAGACCATTGTTTTTTGAGGTGAAAGGGTCATTTGATGCGTCTGAGTTCAACACTCTCAGTCTAACAATGAAGAAAATGAAGGTCCAGGGAAGAAAAATAACCTGCCTAAGGTCACCTAGGTTTTAGGATCATAGCCAGATGCTGTGACAGGTCTCTGGATTTCAAATCCAACATCTTTTCCATTAAGCCATGCTTTCTGTCATGGAAAGTGGATTATTATTGAGAATGGATTATTACCATTATGGTTGTTACTGTTAATAAAAATAATAATAGCACTGCTTCACGTTTATATAGAGTCTTCATGTTTGCAAAGCATTTTCACATAAACATTCTATTTGTTTCTTAAAGAAAGCTACGAGGTAAGCAAAGAGGTGATATTCTCATTTTACAGATGAGAAAACTCTCTTAAAAGAGACTAAGCAACTTGTTTAAGATGATACTAGTAAGTGGGAGAAACCAGATCAAAACATAGCATTTTTCATGCCAACCTCTATGACCCTCCCAGCAGAGAGGATGAGTACTCCAGGTGTGGAGTGTTGAATATCCTATCAAACTCTTACACGACATTGGTTTGTTTTGGGGTTTTCTTGGGTGAAGATGCTAGAGTGGTTTGTCATTTCCTTCTCCAGAGTGTTTTATAGATGAAGAAATTGAGGCAAATAGGGTTAAGTGACTTGCCCAGGGTCACACAGCTATTATGTATCTGAGGATAGATTTGAACTCAGGTCTTCTGGGCCTGCTCCATCCATTATACCACCTAACAGCCCCTAAACTTATATTCACAAAATGGTAAAATAAAATTAAAATTCAGGGAGTCTTACTCTTTCAGTTCTGCATCTATTATAAGAATACATTGCTTTTTGTTATTTGTAATAGCATCACAGCAGCTCTGGGAAATAGGTGCGTGCTATTATCACCCTCATTTTACAAAGGAGGAAACTGAGGCTTAAAGAAAGGGACACAGTTGGTAAGTTTCTGAGGCCAGATTTAAATTTGGGTATTTCTGACTTCCAATCTAGTACTGCACCTATTAAGGCAACAGGCAACATGTATTTTTAAATGACATGAGGGAAAATTGGTAGCACTGTGAAAATAGCAGAGGACCTGTTCAGGAGAACTCTTATGTTAAGCCTTGCTCAATCACTGTGTCACACAGCTGTGTGGTTTTGCTCTCAGTTCCTTTTAAATATAAAATGAGCAGGTTGGATTAGATGATTTCCAAGGTCCCTCAAACTCTAGTATTCTGTGATTCTTTAATTCAAAGGGAGAAGAACAAGACCACAATCTAACTGTATACAAATACTTCATTATTAAAATATGTATAAATCTATGTATGTCCATGGATATATTAATCAGCCTCTTGTAAGAAAGGTCAGTGGTTAGATTGCATGCATTATGAATTAAATGTGTTCACCAGATAAAACTTTCAACATAACATAAACATAACATACAAATAAATCTGATGATGACACTAATGAAGGAATGTTTATGATTAACAGATGTGTCCCATCTGCCAGCATTTTCTTTGTCACATCTGTGGACCACACAGGTTATTGCCAATATGGGACTTGCTTTCTTTTTTTTCTGTGATACTGAGCTACCAAACAAATGCATGGCTCACATGCCTCCATTATTGGGGGTACAATTTACTTAGACTATCTTGTTATGTATGAACAGTTACCATAGAAAAGCAGCAGCAGTGGGATTGGCTGGGAGAGGGGGGTGTTGTTGGCTTTACAATTTTTGAGAGCTGAATCCCTCAGTGATTTCTGGTGATGCCAACATTCTGGCTTTTACAAAGAAATATAAACCTGAGTCATTTGGAAAAGACCACTATCTCTGTGAAAATGATAGGCTAGACAAAAAAAGAAAAGATGATCCCCTTTCATTTTAAGGGAGTAGGCAGTCTATTGTGCTAGCACTGGAGTTAGAGTGAAACTTGGTTGTACACTTGCTAGCTGTGTAACTATGGTAAGTCATTCAACCTCTTTGGACCTCAGTTTCCTTATTTGAAAAATGGGAATGATGACACATTGCAGCACCTTCCACGCAGGGTACTTATGAGGATGAAATCATACAATGTATTACAGCATTTTTCGGATCTTAAGGTGCTGTATAGATGTTAGGTATTATTATATTCTGTTCCTTTATTGAATCCACATTTTGAAAATACTGCAAAATATGTTTAAGATATTGAGTAAAGGACTATGAGATTCCTGATTTGTGTCTTTTTTTGGCTATATATTGTCTGCTTATCAGGCAGTTTGTGTTATTATGAATTCTTTTCTTCCATTGTCCATCCTTTAAGGGTTTTATGATTGTGAGTAGAAACTATTATTGTTCTTCTGTGGGCATTTCAAATTTTATTTTGTTGCATTTCCTGTGCGTTCTTTGGGAGTTGTTTTCACAGAGTATTTTATGTGCGGAATAACACAATTCACCTTTATAGAAAATAAAGCTAATACCCAAAGCCAGTCTTGAAACTGGATACTTTATAGTTCTGAAAATGGTTTACACTTGAACTTTATTCCAAGTTAGGGGAATAAGGGTTTTCCCCCCACATCTGTTTCAATTTTCACTTTGCTAGGAACCCTCTTATAGCATCTTATTTCTGTGTGCATCTCTCTCTCTCTCTCTCTCTCTCTCTCTCTCTCTCTCTCTCTCTCTCTCTCTCTCTCTCTCTCTCTCTCTCTTTCTCTCTCATTTTTTCCCTTACAGTTCATCTCAAGCCCATCACTGAATGGTAGATAAGGTTTAGTCATCAGAACAAATGATGACACAGAGACAACTAGTTGGAGGACTGAAAGTGACCTTTGTCTTTTTAGCGTATATCAGAGAACAAAACTTAGATAAGGAAATGTAATCGATAGGTCAAGTTCTGCCACCTCCCTTCTTCCCTTCCCCCCCCCCCCCCCAGTCACTACAGATATTTAGGCTAGTGCTAAACAGGCAGATTATCCAAAGTGTGTGTTTCATGGAGTCACTTAATCAGCAAGCATCTCCTCTGTGCCAGGCTAGGTGCTGGGTGGGGATACAAAGACAAAAATCAAAGCTTGAAGGGAATTCGGACATCATTTGTGTAATCTACTTTGTTTACAGATGAAGAAATTGAGAACCCAGAGAGGTAAGTGATTGGGTCAGACTCACACATGGTATTATTGAACTGCCTAGTCATACAGATGTCCCTCATAGGGAAACTAGAAGGAAGGTGTTGGTTTTCAGGTGGTATGTTTTATCGTTTACACATTGTTCCTCACTGAGACAAATTTACTTTTAACCATTGCTTTACGTTCTCCAATTACCTGCATACGGGTTTTTCTGTATCATATTTTTGAGATTAGGATGAATTGAATAGTATAGATAGAAGAAAAGACTGAAAGATTATTTAGACTACCCCTGCCCCCTCTTTTGAAAGTAATGATAATTTAAACCCCCAAAGATCCAGTGACCTAAAATATCTCAGCCAGTTAGAGTTTAGGTTTTTTTTGGTTCAGTTATTAACTAGCAATCTCCTGTTGCATAGTGCAGAGGAAATTATATCTGATTCAGAGTTAGAGGAGCAAAATGACGTTAGACAAACTACTTAACCACCCGGAGACTAGGTTTCTTCATCTGTAAAATGAGGGAATGTAAGATTCCTAAAGTCTCTTATATTCTCTAATTTTATTAATAATTTACGGATCTGAAGAATGAGATGTCGGCGTGACGTTATGATTTCATTTTAAAATTAACCTTGGTATGTTAATTTCAACAATTTATCAAATGCAAAGAAAAAAGTTATAATTCGATGTTTAAATAAATATGATAATTGAATGAAATATTTACAACATTAACTTCTGAGGTTGGCTTCGCTTAAATTAGGGTCCTTAAACTTATTTTTAATGCATTTGTATTTATTTCTATTTAATTTTAATTCAATTTAATTAATTTCATCATAATTGGTTTCTTTTGTAATCTTATGTATTTTATGTATTTGTGAAAAAGGATTCATAGACTTCATCACACTGGTCCAGGACACAAAAAAAAAGTTTAGAACCCTTGTCATGGGGTGATTGTCTTCTTTTTATGATGAACCCAGAAGTTCCATATATTGACTTCTTTCCCCAAGCATAAGTGCAAATTTTAACAGTTTGGTGGCACAGTGGATAGAGCTGCAGGCCTGGAGTCAGAAGGACCTGAGTTCATACTGGCCTCGGACACTTACTATCTGTGCCATCCTGGGCAAGTCACTTAAACCTGTTTGACTTAAGTTTCCACATCTATAAAATGCTTTGGGGAAGGAAATGGCAAACCCCTTCAGTGTCTCTGCCAAGAAAACCGCAAACAGGGTCATGAAGAGTCAGATACAACTGAAATAACAACAGCAAAGTGCAAATTATTCCTGTCTTGTCAGCGTGCTTCCTTTAGAAGGAATTATCTGGGAGTAGGGAATGCCATGATATTTAGCATTTCTGACTATTGGAGTGACCTTTTCCATAGCCTGTGCAATCTGCTCCCTGGGGAATAGTGGAAGAGCAAGGGTTGAATAAGAAAATAGATGTTTAAGTAGTTTTCATTGAGAAGCTATTGTAGATAATGCCTAATATTCTCTTTTGTGTCTTACCTCCGTCCTTTATTTTTCCCAATAAAACATCTTTTCCTCTCAGCCCTGTACCCCACCATGTACCTTCCTCAACTCTGAACCTTCCCTCCCCACTTGAAATAACTTTAAAATTACGAAAATATGACATTAATAGTGGCTCCTAACAACTTTGATGTTCCCCCTCTGGCAGCGACCCTATGCCACAGTTATGATTGAGAGACACTTTCTCCCTTGTGACTAGTACAATCCATTATAGTCTTTTATTTTCAGACACTCTTTAACTTTCCAGGAAAAAAAAATTACACTTGGGGGCCTGAAAACCCTTGATTACTGTTAGTCCAAAGGTAATTTTTTTTCTTTTGAAAGTTTGATATATAATTCCATTTAGCTGTGCATGAGCTATCCAAGTGTGAGAAAAAGTGTTTTTCACCAGTTAATAAATTTGCCACATGTATTTTCTGAGGTTTGAAATCTCCAGAATTTCTTTTGAGAAAAGGCTTCAGATTTTCATGGCTTAAAATAGTCTTTATAAGGACGATTGCTTTTGGCCTACTACAAAATCTTAGCTTACAAATAAACTTGATACTAATAGTTTTTTAACTGCTATCTCTGGGAAAATAAGTACATGATCTAAAACAGGACATAGCACAATATTCAGGATGCTACAGATTCATACATTGCTTTTTTTCTGTTACTATATAATTATTTAAATGACAGCCCTTATAGGTGCTTGTTTATGAACATCACCAGAGATCATGCAAGTGTGTTTTTGTACAGATGGGGGTGTGTGCTTGGATTTCATCATGCCAATGAACATATATTTGTTAAGATTATTTTCTGGCTTTTAGTTTGGCTTTTGTGAGCAACATGTTCCAAGAGAAAATATTACGATGATGTACCAGAACCATTCTGTTACAATGTCTAAAAGCCACATTATAGATTTGATAGGAAGGAAAATTATGGTTCCCATGGCAAACTTAACTTGGGCATTTTACACACATCTATATTAAAGCATAAATTTAGCAGCACTTAGAGTCATGCGAAATACTGAGTATGCACAAGGGGACCATCCTACGGTTGCTATAGGAACCATTTACTCTTTAAATTTTTCTGTAGTTAAAGTCTCCTCCATGTTCATTTGAGTTCCGATGAACATACAGTATAATTTAAAATACTGTTTCTGGAAACACCACAGACCTTCCTGGGATGTCCGGTGATTTGACCTGCATGTGGTTTTTAGGATGTTTTGCATTAAGGCAAAACCTTAGTGCATGGAGGTGTTATATAGAAGAAGAAATCTGGGGAGGTTCTACAGAGAAATAGGATCAATAAGTTGTATCTAGAGATATCGATTTAAAAAAAAATCAATAAACGAAATTGACTCAAATAGGATAAAAAATAAAAATTGAATTCAGTGGGAGCGTGCAGCTTTCTGACTTAAAAGGCTTTATAAAAAAAAGCATTTGAAGGTTCTTAGCCTGGGTTTAGAGGTTGTGCTTTTGAATACCACAAATTATTATGATTCCCCTCAGAGGAATGAAAGGATGTGTATCTCCTTAAGGAACATCAGTGGTTTGGGTTATTGAGAGCAAAATAGTTCCGATGAATGGCTACTGGGACAGAGTTTCCCATACGCACCATGTGAATCAGCTCTGTATGTAGTTACTTGTTTCTAAGCAACCTAATGTTGCTCGCAGCAGCATTCTACATTTTGGTAAGCACACAGGACTTGGAGGCCACACTTAACTGCGATCCCTTAGGCAATATACTTAACCTCTCTGGACCTCAGTTTCTTCATTTGTCAAATTAGTTTTCTAGCATTTGCACTACCAACCGTACAGGGTTATTGAACATGATTATGCCTCAAGATTATAGATGGGAAGATACTTCATAAATAAAAATGCTGCAGTGCATATATATGTATATACACACACACACGTATATATATATAAACTATTATTGTTTCGAGTAGGTAGGAAAATTGACTGATTTGGAGTCCTTATAATTATAATGGGCATGTTGAGAATCCTATCTTTTTAACTGGCTCTTCCTCTAAGGTAGGGGTTCTTAACCTTAGATTTTTAAACTTTAAAAAAAATACTTGGATAGCTGTATTTTAATATAATTGGTTTCCTTTGAAAATCTATGGATCTTATTATAAGCATTTAAAATCATCATTCTAAAAAGGGTTGCATAGGGTTCACCAGAGTGCCCAAGGGATCCAGGACACAAAAAGAAGTAAGAATTCTTTCTCCAAGGAATATTGCATGATATGGGCAGTAGTGAATACTCTGTAAATATTTACTGAGTTAAAAATCTTTGAACATGCTTGATATCCACTCCTTTCTTCTTTTGGAAGTAGCGGGAAAATGAGAGTAACGATGGCTTTGGATAATGAAGAAACTATTCTTTCTCCCTAATCCCACCTCCATACCTCTACAGATATGTTAGAATGAGAAATGGAAATGAGAGGGATGTTTGTTTTGTGAAAAACATTATTTGTGTGTGTGTGTATATATGTGTGTGTGTATATATATACATATATACATATATATGTATGTGTATATATATACACACACACATATACACATATATACATATATACATATATATATATATATATATCTATATATATATATATATATATCTATATATATATATATATATATCTTGGTGGCAAGGGCAAGTGCTACCTGTGATGCATTGTAATGTCACTACTCTTATCAAAATCAAAGCTAAAACAAATAAAGCACTTTTTTTCTTTTTCTTCTTTTGGGTCTTGAGTATCAGGGAGAAATCCTGAGAGAAGGAAGTATCTTTGCTTTTTACCTTTGAGAGGATCATGCTGACTCTCAGCTGCAAGTCTATTTGCTTAGCTCTTACCACTCTGCTTGAATGGGAAAGCTGAAGAACACTTCTGGGATTGCCCATCTTCATACACAGTATGAATAAAGGGATGCTATCACAGCTTGAGTAACTTCTCTTGCATTGTCTATTGGCTTAAATATTTAGACATGAAGGAAGAAAATAGTAGCAGTTTGATCTTGAACCTCAGGAAACTCGGAGTGAGGGAAAAAAATTATAGAAGGGTGAGGATATAATCCCATTATGTATTCTGTGAGATGACAAAGTAAAGATATTAATGTCTTTGAACTTGGACAGCGTTAATTCAGAATTTTTCACCGAAAGTCGTTGATCTCCAGCAACTCTTAGATTACAACTCTGTTGTAATTTTTGTCATTCGTTGTTTTTTATATTCATAAAAATAATGATGTTCATGCACTTTTTTATCGCTATGTACTTACACACGAGATGCAACATATCCATAGTGGATAGAGAAGAAACCTTGAGATCATAATAATCCGGGTTCATACCCTGCCTCAGACAAAAACAAATTCAGTGATTATAGGCAAATAACTTTTTATTGAGGCAGGAAAGTCCCTGAGGTAATAAGTTTCAGAGCACTTTCTTCAAATTGCATTTGTAGAGGGAGTTTCCTTACTAAGTGTCCTGTACAGCAATAAAACCACAAGTCCAGACCATTACCAAAAAAAAAAAATGTAAATATATTATAATTGTTTGTTATAATTGGATTTGCAATTAGTATAATTAATATAAAATTAACTTTCAAGGAGGTCAGTTGACTTGCCCAAGGTCACACAGGCAGTATCACAGAATCTCAGAGTTAAAAAGAATTTGAGATGTTATCTGTCCTACCTCAAGTCTGAACAAGATTCTTCTCTATAACATCTCCAGGAGAACTCTGAAATGAACCTGTAACTTCCTGAAGCAGCCCATCCTTCTTTTGAACTTAGGTTAAACTAAAATCTGCCTCTCTTCAACATCCACCATTTATAGGTTATAGATTTAGGATAGGATAATAGATTTAATGTTGGAAGGGACCTTAGAGGTTATTTAGCCAAACCTTCTTGGCTAACAGGTGATAAAGCCCCATATAGAGCTTAAGTTGTTCCTAGCTAATTATTTGGGACCAAAATAAATATCACTTATACATAAGAGTTGTGATCACAGATGTCCCATTTAAGTTTATCAAGAAAAAAAAATCATTGAAATGTAAAGAATTCAGAGAAACATTGGGAGATTTGGGTGGAGTAATGCTCTGTGAAGAAAGCACACTCACAAGGACAATGTCTCTGTTCTTTAGGAGCTCACATTTTAATGGAGAAGACAATATGCAAACACCTATGTACATATGGAATGTATACAGTGTAAATGAGAGTTCATCTCAGAGGGAATTCCCTGTTGTTGCCAGGGATCAGGAAGGCCGCCTGAGAGAAGACAGGGTGAGGGAAGCCAGGACACAGAGGTGTGGCCAGGGAACATCCCGGGCGTATGAGACAGCCCCTGAAAAGACACAGAGTCAAAAGTTGGAACATTCTGTAGGAAGAGCAAGGTGGATAGCTGAGTATGCAGCAAAGAGTAAAGTTTAAGAAGACTAGTGTTACATGCTGTTTTTATTATCGTTTTATATATGAGCAGATTGAGGCAGGAAGGTATTAAGTGATTTGGTTAGGGTCACAAAGTTAATTGGCATCTGAAGTAGGATTGGAACTCACGTCCCCTTGACTATAAGTCATTATGTCACCTAGCAGCTTCTAGCTAATGACATTTGTTCCTTTTAGCACAGGTTCTTAACTTGAGGGTCCGTGAACTCTTAAAAAAACCCCACCACATTTTGATAACTTTATTTGAATGTAATTGGCTTTCTTTGTAATACCTTGCATTTTAGCTTATATGTTTACAAATTTTTTTTCTGAGATGGGTGGGAGTGGATGGTGGGCGTCTCAGACTGACCAGGGGGTCTGTGACATAAAAAAGGTTACAAATTCCTGTCCTATTGGTAGTATTGGTACATCTTTTAGCACACTGAGGATTATGTTGCTTTACATAGTACCTAGGAAATACTGAACAGCATCTAAAAGAGGTATTTTTCCACCCTGATTTAGTATTAGAAACAGCAAGTTCTGTACTATAGTTAGATGAGTGAATCTTTATGATTAGAATCCTCAGACCTGGAGTCATCTTTTTCTAAGTATGATGCATGTTAGCCTGGGTAGAATCTTGTGGTTACCATATTGATAATATTAGGCATTATCATGTTCATAAACATTCATATAAAATTTAAGGATTGAGTGATAGGTTTAAAAAATGGTCTATCAGTCAGACTGAACCACATCTTGTTTATATGACCATGACACTATAACTTAAACGTTTCTGTCTTTCATAAAGTAATCCATGAGATGATTGAAATATACTTGTTCATATATGTTAATGGAACAAGAAGAACATAATTTGGGGTCTTAAATCTTCTCTAATCAAAACTGACAACCGCTGCAGTTGTCTTGGTTATAAAAAGGTTGAGAAATTCAAAGGCCATTGTTATCTTAATTATCAGAATGAAAAGAACTCTAAGAAGCAGTTTTTGTTGAGGTACCAAAGTACTATGTAATTTAAATGACATGAAAGGTTTTAAATGGAATTACTTCATACGCTGCAGATATTAGTGATCCAGTAGCAAGAATTTAATAATCATTTTACAAATGGGCATATCTGAAAGCCGAATGGTGTAGTCTGTTTTCCCCCTTATTAAGTCAATGAAAAAGCTGCTTAATCCCTACCTGTATGGTGGGGATGGGTGGCTGACCCTATGTTTCTTGCCTCTGAGCCTGCATGAGCAGAGCCATTCTAAAATACCCTGAAATTGATTAATGTACTCTGAGTGCTGCTCACATTCCAAAACTTAAATTTTTTTCAATCGCAGCTCTGATTTTTGCTAAAACTATTTCTGAAAGGTTTCATATATCTCTCTCTATATAGAGATATATGAAATATGCTGGCAAATTACTGCTCATTTAGAAGTCTTAGAGTTAATCCATTGCATAAAGATGGCCGTAAGTCTGATTTAAATAACTATCAGTCTTTTTGTTTTTCTTCTAGCTTGCTGAAATTGAAAAAAAAATGCATTTTAAGACACTGTTGCATTTTCATAGATATGCGTTTAACCCATTAATATAATTTAAAGTTAAACATCAGTATGGTGTTTTATTAAGTTATCAAATGATGCGCATGCAATATTTTTGCAGCCCTATATATTAAAGTAGCAAGTAATGTAACTCATGATTTTTAACGTTTTTCATCAGTTATATGAGATTCTTTCCTGTATAGAGTGATAATATGATAAGACATTAGCTGAATCCACATAGAATCTTTAAACTCACTGGGGTGTTTAAACTGACTGAGCATTGAGCAGAAAACCCTCTTTTCACATATGTGGAAACTAAGGCCCAGAGATAGAAGAGTGATTGGTAATCTTTGTTAATTTCTAATTCTCTCCTGCAAAGGAACATAATGAAGTGTGTCGAATAGTTTGTCAAGAGGAGATACTCTAGCTCTGTG
Source organism: Bettongia penicillata ogilbyi (assembly GCA_023548195.1). Taxonomy (NCBI): domain Eukaryota; kingdom Metazoa; phylum Chordata; class Mammalia; order Diprotodontia; family Potoroidae; genus Bettongia; species Bettongia penicillata. The sequence continues at coordinate 1,456,232 of JAJHZJ010000060.1, forward strand.
AAGATGAGAAAAAAGACATTTATCATGCTGTATATCTGGGTCTACATTTTAATTTTTTTTCCTCTCTGGACAAAGCATAACCTTTCTGGTATCAGTTGCCTTTTATCATCTCCCTTTCTTTTTCTCCCTTCCTTCCCATTTCCTTTTTTTTTCCTTTGACCTTTCTCTGCCATCTCTTATAGCCCTGTCCTTGTTACTATCCACTTTTGTTTTCTAGTCCTTATGCAGTTGTATTTGTCAACAGGGAAAATATACTTACCAGAAGTTACTATGCTTCTATAAATTGTAATGGGTGTACTTGAGTTTGAGTGATTAACCTTGTAGGGATTTAGATATTGCTTTCTACCCTTAATACTCATTCCACATTTTAGTGGAAATATAATATTTATGATTGTACATGCTTAGCTTAGTTTAATTAGATTTTTATATTCAGCTAAGTGTATAAGCTGGACATGGCCATTTTTTCTAGGTCCTAAAAATCTGTGTTTCATATAATATGCATGTGTATAAGAACAAAAAACACATACACAAAGTAGTTTACAGAGGATTATATCTCATGATGCTAGGGAATTTATATATTTTGTAGTTTACATTTCTTTGCTAAAGAAACAAAAATATGATTTTGTTATAACAAAAATGGTATGGATAAAGAAATACATTAACCTAACATACATTAAAAACACCTAAAATATCAGTAATAAAAATTTAGACTTCCTTATATGTTGTTTCATATATCCCAAGAATAAATTGACATTTTTTCCACTGTCCAAGAGTTTTCAAAATGAAACCAGTCCATAGTTCTGCATCTATATCTTCCTTTAAAATGCATATTGTAAGTTACATAAATGTAGTTCACACATGCTAATATTAGTTCAAAAATATTAATAAGGGTTCATGTTTGACATTTGAACGTCCATTAAAATACTAATCCTCATTTTTCTTTCCTTGGGAAATTTAAGGAGTATATTCTAGTATATCAAGTACTGACTGGTCTGTATTTTTTGTTTCCTTGCCTCTTAGTAATTCACCCTAACTAGTTGGTCTCAGGGAGGGAAGGAGGAGCTGGTGGGCCATTTCAGCTTGATTCCTTGCTTCCCGGATTAGGTGATCTTTGGATTCTGTCTTCCTTCTTCTTCCTTATGCCCATTGCTCTTGCTCATCTCCACATCCTTCTTGTGCTTGGAGTGTACTTGTCTGTCTTGACATTTAGCTCCAGCTAGGGCCAGATGCTTTAAAAAGAAAGTAATACTCTGACTAGAAGGTACAGCTGCACAAAACAAAATACAGTATTATTCAAGAACTAACAGAAAATAAAGTAAGCAAGCTTTATGTAGAGGACATAGATATACTCTGGTGGAGGGGTAGATGGAACGGAAGCTGCTACATAGTAGTGTAAGGGTGGGTGAAAATAGGTCAGGTCCAGTGGGGTGCCCAGTGTAAACAGGTACCCCAAATGACTACATCCAGTGGCCTTCCACAGAGTTCTTATATGGCTCAAGTATGAGCAGACATTGGGGGAAGAAGAGGGCTATTCTTCTGCAGTAGCTGAGTAGCAGTTGAGTTGATTTCATGCCTGGGGGAATGCCTGAGCAATTGATAACTAGTTAATATGCAGATTACCTGCTGGTAGAAAAATATACTTTTAGCTATTATTGAAGGTCTTACTTTGACTGGATAACTTAGAGGATTTGATTTTTGTGTGGCAGGGAGCCTACTGAAATTATTATACCCCTCCTAAAGATTTGCCATGCTCTCCAGAGAGACAAGAAAGTCAGACAGCTCTATGAGCTAGTGTATTAAAAATACATAAATTTTATTGCTATATTTTATAATACATCACCTATTTTTTCCTCACTGTATTCCATCTACTCCCAGAGAGTCATCCCTTGTTTAACAAAATTATCTGCTGCTTTCGATGGTCAGAGAGTAAGTGATAGAGACTTAAAAGGGGAAATTGTTTAACTTTTTATAAAGATTCTGGGATTTGGAATTTTGTCTCCCCCTATCCCTAATTAACCAGAGAACTCTCATATAATTTGGAAACCAAACTGTGGAAACAACACAGCTCTATGGATAACTTGAATAAGTTTTGAGGGGATTTGGGAGAAAGAAAAGCAGAATGGCAGGTAGGTAACTATGGCAGAGGTGACATAATGGTGTTGGGTAGGTCTGGGCTCCGCTATGAAAGTCATCATCTTAGTTCACCATATGTAGCTAGACTTGCAGCAACCAGAGAACTGGGATGGTAGATAAATTCAACAGTAGTGGCGTTTCCCTTATCTCTGCATGAATCTAATTGGCTGAGAAAGTAGCTTCTTTCTCCTTCATTTTTTTCTTCTCCTTTGATTCTTTCTAGCTGAAATGTTAATTCAAAGCTTCTTCCTTTTGGACTATTCTTTACTGTCCAATGGTTTTTTTGATAGTATTTATTTTTTTCTACATAAAAGAGATTACTCCAATTGTAGTCAGTGTTTACAAAAGTAATGACCCTGGGAGTTTAGCTTCTGATGTACATATCTGTAAGTTTTCCTTGGGATAGGTAGGTGTCACCATGGCACACAGAGTGCTTCCAGAGTTCAAATGTGACCTCACACCCGTACTAGCTTTGTGACCCTGGTCAAGTCATTTCACTGTCTTTGTTTCTGTTCCTTATCTGTAAAATGAACCAGAAAAGGAAATGGCAAACCTGTTCTAGCATCTTTGCCAAAAAAACCCACTTGGGTCACAAAAAATTGGACATAACTGAACAACAACCAAGTTGCCCTTTTCAGCATGGTGGCCAGATGCCACATGGGGGTTGATGTACTATGATAGTCTATTTTGTCCTTTATAACTTTCTAAATTCTGCAAAGGAACACAGAGAGAATTCCAGGTTAATCTGGGGCTATTGCTTATGGACCTAAGAAAGGCTGTTGTTGACATTTAAAGAGTCTGTTGTGTGGGTCCCTTTGGGTGTGTAATTTCCCTCTCCTGTCATTCTTCAAAAAGAAAAAGACACCTGTAGACCGGAGAAGATGGCAGAGACCAGAATAGAAGTGCACATTCTAAGCCTGTCCTTATGAAGACATGTCTAGAGGCAGTGGGAGAATTCTGTTCCTGCTCCCTTCACAGAGGGAAGAGGATGGAGCTAGGAGTCATCTTTGCCTTTCACAGCAACGCTTAGGAGTTATAAGGAAGAACGTATAAGGAAAGATGCTGGATTTTTTTCAGATTTTGGGTGAAGTTCACATGTAGTCATTTATTTGAAATTAGCCAGGATAAATATTTTGCTTTATTAATTAATTTGTCTTCACTTCACGTCATCTCTATTAAAGATAATTGAATTATTTCAACCATAAGACTATGGGATATACTTCTGATAATACCTGTCATAGTAACTATTTAATAAATAGTTTTTGACTGATTCTTGGACGGGGTTGCTTGTTGTGGCCATTTATCTTTTAGGTTAAAAGTGTGACATGAAACCATTTTAAAATTTAGCATTATTTTTACAGGGGTTTTTTTTGTGAAAGCATGAAATAAGTACAACTTTAAAATACAGCTTTCTCAAAATAATTTCAAATGAATATTTATTGGCCCTCCAAGAAAAATGATGGACTTTGAAATAAATTGATGTCCTTGTATGGAAACATATTTGTGTCTGAACTTGGACAAATCATTTCCTACAGAACTTCTGATGGTTCAGAGTATGGGATCCAAACCAGCCACCAGGAGGGCCAGTTTTTGCTAGGTTTTTGATTTGGTTATCTGTTGAAGACTCTCATCTATTTTTCTAATAGCTCCAACTTCTCTCCCAACCTCCAGGTTCTCTCTCCAATTGCCTATTAGACCTCTCAAAGTGGATGCCCTATGTTTTAAACTTAACATGTCCAAAACAGAACTCATTATCTTTCCCTCCAAACCCTCCCCTTTAACTAACTTCCTTATTACTATGGAGGATATTGTCAACCTCCTAGTCATCCATGCTCACAGTAGTCCTGGTTAGAGCTTCCGTTTTTCACCTTCAAATCCCCTCTTATGTATTGCCTTCTTTCCTCTGATACTGACATGACCTTGAAGCAGCTGGCCCCTTACCACCTCATGACTGGATTATTGCAAACGCCTGACTGGTCTCCCCTACCTCAAGTCTCTCCCCACTCTGGGCCATCCTAGCTCTCTTGCATATACCATTTGATCCAGTCCTCCTTGCTCCCTCCACACAAGGGACGCTCTACTCTTTCTGACACTGAGCATTTTCACTGGTGTCTCCCATGACTGGGAATGAATAATTCTTCTTCTTCTCTACCTCCTAGATTCCCTGCTTCCTTCACATCTCAAAGTCCCTCTTTCTGCCAGAAACTTGGTCAGTCCTCTTTAACCCTAACACCTTCCTTGTGAGATGACCACTAGTTTATCATGTGTAGATCTTGTTTGTTATGCAGTTATTTGCATGTAACTGTGAGATTTAAGCCCCTGTCTCCTTACCACCATCTTTCTTTGTATCCCCAACATTTAGCACAGTTCCTGGTATGATATAGGTGCTTAATTAATGCCAGTTGATTGGCTTCTTTATTCAGTGACTAGAGTAAATAATATAATTGCCACATATAAAATTCCATACTCTTTATTTTTCCTTAAACTTGAAATTATTTTGGCATGTAGTAACTTTTTAAAGGAATAAGAAGGAACTCAATTTGTAATTATGCAGAGATAAAACTAATCATTCACTAATATTTTATTAGCCTAGCATTTTGACATTAATGTCTAGATTCACATTGCCTTTGGCATCATACATTATGTAGAAGACTGTTTTACATGTCTATTATTTGCCTCTTTTAATGCTTACAAATAACATTATAAAGTTAATTTCTTTTTGTTAACAACCTAATGTTCTAATTACACAACTGAAATCTATTTTGTTATTAGGATTTGCTAGTGAACAGTGCAGATTTCTAACACTGGAGAAAAGCAAAAGTATATTTCAAGGTATAAGGTTTCCTGAATAGTAGGATAGAGTATTTAGTGTATAACAGGTGCTTCTGTCTTATATTTCATCTTCATCTGGTCTTGTCACTTTCAGGGGTGAGAATGGAGGCAGTTAGGATGATCGTTGAAGTTTAGGAGATAATTTACAGAAGATAAAGGCCAAGAAATAGTGCCAAAGTCAGATCAATAGAGTAGAGGGCAAGAGTTAAATGGCGATATCAAAGTTTTGAGTTCAGGTGCCTGGAAAGATTATAATATCATCAATAAAACTAGAAGTTGGAAAGAAGGGCAGGCTTTGGACTTTGGTCGGTTGTGGTTGTGGTTCAGGCGTTTCTGTTTCTTCTTGGCTCCATTTGGGGTTTTCTTAGCAAGGATACTTGGGTGGATTGCCATTTCCTTCTCCAATTGATTTTACAGATGAAGAAACTGAGGCAAACAGGGTTAAGTGATTTGCTCAAGGTAACACAGCTAGTAAATCTCTGAAGCCAAATTTGAACTCAGGTTTTCCTGACTCCAGACCCAGAGCTCTATGCACTGCACTAACCTAGCTGGTCAATTTTTAACACATATTGAATAGACATACCATTTACAAGGTTATAGTATACTGCTTCTTAAACCTTATCTTAGTTTCCTAGCAGAACCCCTTCTTTATGTTTAAGAGATTACTATCAAACAATCATTATTTAAGATCTATTTATTGAGTATATACTACATACATCATCACTATTTTATTTCTTTAATTTTTTTTTGCCTTATGAACATAATCATCATAAATGCAAACATTTCAACATAAAAAAATGAACAAGAGACTTGTAGAGAAAAAATGAGCTTCTTTTGTATGTACAGTGTTTTTTTATATGTAAAGAAAATGTATATTAAGCTAAATAAGGTATTAAATAAAATATTACTATGTTCTTGGTCCTGTACATCACACTTGAGACTTATCCCTCAAGTCCATACCTTTACTTCCTGGATCCTGGACCCTTTATTTGGTGGGTCTTGGCCCAGCATCTGGACCTCCGTGGTAGTTGGTCTGGTCATGGTATATTTTAACCCTATTATGATTCATTCTGTGATTTCAATCCTTGTGAAGATTTATGTGATTCTGTATTCATATGCAAAGTGAGGGCAATAATAGAGTAGAGTAGAGCTTACTTGATTAACTATGCAAACATCTAAAAAAGCAAAAGTGCACTGAAAAAGCAATTTGTTAGTTCATTAAAGAATGGAAAGAGATTTTGCAATTTATGCAAAAGAAAGAGGTGGAAGGTGGGGAAGGAATGGAAAAGAAATTTGCCTAGTATCTTTTTTTTTTATTTTGAGTAGAAATAATGTAATCAAATTAATATTCTGGATTAAAAAAAAAGAAAGAAAAAAACCAACAGACAAATGCCCACACTCTTAAATCAGTATCACTCAAGCTCTAAAGTGTTTAGGATGGCAGAATTTCAGAACCCTTACCAGCTGTTTTCCCTGAACAGTTGCCTCTAGATGATGAATGCTTTAACTGAGGTCTGTATGAGAGTAACATCTGTACTATTGCATTGGGTATTTTTGAAGTTTGGATATGAGGGTTACTCTTAAATGCTTTGTAATTTTTTCACCTTAAAATATAACTTTCTTTCTCTTTCTCTCCTTACCTTGTCACTTCCCCACCCCTGTGCAGGGCATTGATGTAAGGGATGCACCTCTAAAGGAAATCAAAGTGACAAGTCCTCGTCGATTTACTGCCTCCTTTAATGTTGTGAATACAACAAAGCAAGATGCTGGGAACTATCGTTGTATGATACGTACCGAAGGAGGTGTTGGGATATCAAACTATGCAGAATTGGTAGTTAAAGGTATTTGATTTTTTCTCAATCTTCTAGACTCCTATACTGAAATAAATACACATTGTAGACTTGTTAGTTCATTACATTTTTAAAGCTCAGACTTACCTGCTTCTTCTGAAAACCAAGTCTATAAAAGTCCATGTTGACAAATTGCATTTTAAATACATATTTTGCACATGGGTTATGTTTTGCAAGCTATATTTTATTTATGTTTTCTTGCTTGTTTGCAGTGGGAATGAATGTGCTCTTGGCAAATGCTTCTGCCGAGTCCATATGCAGTGATTACAACCTATAAATTTATTTAAGGAATGAACATTATTTACTGATAGAAAACCACTTAAAATGCAAATATTCACCAGACAGGACTGTTTATGACAGGAGGGTGGTTAATAAAACCAAGCAATGTTCGTATAAAAATGCCCAGTCACATCACAGAAACAATATTGATAAAATGGTGTTAAAATTCATTATATTTCAGTAACCATCTATGGCTTTATTTTGCATGACAGGAAAGTTAAGTTATTATTGACCAAGTAGACAAGGAAATGAAAGGAGGAAAGGGATTGTTTTTCTTGAGCTGGCCAAGGGTTATTTCACAAGTTTCTGATGTCCTTCAGCTAAGGAAATCTTTTCCTGATCCAGAAAAAACTATCTAAACTGTTGGTGTTCCATCTCATCTTTTCACATGGCTTATGGGAACTCATTTATATTCCTCTCTAGGAAACCAAAGAGATAACTTGATTTTCTTCATTGCTTATGTATGAAGCACCAGTATGATATTCATAGCACCCACAGTGGCCAAGAATATCCTGGTGCAGTTCTGAATCATGAAATACAACAGACTCTCCACATGGAAGACAGAACCAAAACATTTATTCAGACCCCAGAAAGCCAAATCCATCATAGTAACAAAAATCTATATACAATGACAATGCAGATGATAACCCCGTTCCCAAGCCTCTCTGTGAGGCTTCCCACAAACCAACTCCCTTAAACAAAATCACAAACAAGCTCCTTCACTCACACTAGACAGCTGCCTGCTTGCCTGCATCCTTCCTAGCTCTGACTGGACTCTGACTAATTTCCTCTCTGCTCTGCTGTAGCTGGCCTCTTACTGTTCCACCCATTCAGTGAACTCCTCCCACTGCAGGCTCCATTTTTTTTTTTCTTTGATCTGATACACCCTTTGGTTGACTAGTAATAGAAATATATTTTTAGTAGCAGAAATACATGTGTGTATATATATATATATATATATATACACTCGCATATCCATAGATATGGATACATGTATATGAATATATGGATGTCCATATGTCACACACATAAATACATATATGTATACATATACATATATGTATATACACACACTCATGTAATATACATACCTTGCCTTAATACTGTCCTAGGTTTGAGATATACTTTAGGTCCACATTAGTGTCTGCTTCAAAATATAGCATGAATTCCTGCACTTTCACCTCTTCTACTTTTGCCACGAGTAGGAAAGTAGATGCAGACAGAGAACATGTGTTCCGAGACCATGCATGATTGTGCCCAAGTGTAGGGAGCACATGTGGCACTGTATCCACATGATTGGGCATGTTCATGCTTCTGATGCTGTAAAACCATTTCTATAGCTTCAAGCAAGCAAAACTTCTTAGGGAGCTTTAGTAGAAAAAGGGATGATAAAAAGTCTTTCAACTCCTATAATGGCCCTGGTTATCATGCAAATTAGTTAGATGTTTTGTCCTGCATTTTTTTGTTTGTTATGCATTTTTGGCATCAAGAAATTCTCCAGAGGTCCCTAATTATCTACTGGTTTCTATGAAAAGAATGTGAAACTTAACCATTGTAACTTTGTCGTCTACTCCAAATGCATGTTTTTGCTAACTCCAATTTCTCTTTGTATGTGTGCATTAATATTAAGTAGCTAAGGGACAGAAAACATTCAGTAATATTCTAATGTAATAAATGACCTCAACATCTGTAGGTCTGGTTGAACTTCAGTGTGCAGTGCTAAAATATAAAGCCTTCAAATAGTCACACGGAGTTTGAAATCTGAATTATAAATATATAGACCAGTAATCGATGAAGATAGGACATGAAGAATTTTTTTTTCTTATAGCCAGAATTTGAAATGATTGAACTGATAGATTATAAGCTCTCTGCGGGATTTATCTTTGTAAGTCCTTCAGTGCTTCACACATTACTTTATGGGCCGTGCTCCAGATGTATTTGTTGAATATTTTTATGGTCATTTAATAATGGCACTTAATAAGTGCAGATGCAATTTAAATTCATTAAATTATAATGGTAGGCATTAAATTTTGGAAATTATTCTATTGCTGAACATTAGCCATAACCCATGAATACATTTTCTTAAAACATGAGATATGTGTATATCTGCTATATACCTACCTAATCTTTTTATGCACATATATAAAGTTTGTATTTTTTCTCATCTATGGGCTTAGGTGAGGGCAGCTGGCCCAGTGGATAGAGTTAAGGACTGGAAGGACAAGAAGACATGAGTTCAAATGTGATCACAGACACTTGCTAGCTGTGTGACCCTGGGCAAGTTATTCAACCCTGTTTGCCTCAGTTTCCTCCTCTGTAAAATGAACTGGAGAAGAAAATGACAAAGCACTCCAGTATCTTTGCTGAGAAACCCTAAATGGGGTCATGAAGAGCCAGATACAACTTAAGCAACTGAACAACAACATGGGGTGGGGTGATTCTGATAAAGATGAATCGATCCTTTAATAAGCTATGAGTGAGCCACTTAGATCACGATCTGGCTGTGATCAAGATCTTGCTCTTACTTCTGAAATAGGAATTATAGGAAGTGGGAAGGAAAAACAAATTTTATTATAATCTTTCAGAGTCTTTTATCCTTTCTTCCTCAAGTAAGCTAAGCTACTAGTGTAGATAGTAGCAGTCAAAGAGAAATCTTTCAAGGTCCAGAATTCCCCTGGCTGGAGAAACCTGTACCTCCCCCCAGCTGTGGGGTGAGTTTGATAGCAAAGGAAGGGACCAAGAGGCTCCAGATTGTTTATAGGAGTTTAATAAATCATAATGAATACTTACAAAACAAGGGCAATCTGAGGCAGCTGCCGGACAATTCAATGGATCCTCACAAAAACCCCCACAAATCCTTGTAGTAATTACAGAAATCAGACAAAAGGAGTAGGAACCATAGGATGCTTCACTGCAGACTGGTAAATATTTGGAGTTTTGCTTAGTAATGACCTTATTTCCAAGCTTGGGCATTAAGCCAATGTTGGGTAAATGCCCAAACACAAGGTTGTATACTAGTCATGTACTGGACATGCACTGGTTATGGTGTCCACAGTGTCCATGTCATGGCTTTCATCAGTCATGGTATCTAAATAATCTCACTTGTGATTCAGAATCTAAGTTGTGATTTTTTAGCAGGTCACCATGGTTGGGCTTCCACCTCTCAAAGGCTTTTTACTTCTTACTGTGTATTTTGGCTTTTCCCCAATTAGGACCCCACAATCTATTTTCATTCCAAGAAAATATTGATGCTAAAATAATAGCATATTCTTTTCTTGGTTTTTTTTTCCCTGAATGAGGTCTTTTGAATGATCTCGCTCTGTCTCTGTCTGTCTCTGTGTCTCTATCTGTCTCTCTCTTTCTCTCTCTCTGTCTCTTTAGGTCTCTCTCCCTCTCTCTCTCTCTCTCTCTCTCTCTCTCTCTCTCTCTCTCTCTCTCTCTCTCTCTCTCTCTCAAGTTCAGTGGCCCCAATTAGATTAGAATGGTTAGAGAAGGAGGGCCTAGAGTAGGTGAGTATGTAGTTTATATAGCAGATCTTCCAAAGACTCTTTTCTGCTATAGTCTACCTGGCTGTTCTTCAGAATAAGTTTGAAAGGATTGGAACCAATATCTTTGTCCTTAGCTATAGTATTTAAGAATCTTTCCGTAGATCATTTTCTTTGGGGCTCTTTCTAACCCTTTACTAACTAGGGTTGAAGGCCCTTGAGAGCTGTCATGATTAGCATTTCCCCTCTTTCATCCCAACATCTGTATCACTGAGGTTTTACTCTTCTCTCACATGAGCAATCAAATTCAAATCCTAATCATCAAACTTGTACAGAAGTAAAATAAATAGTGGATTCCACCTTGTTGGAGGTTTTCAAATAGATTCTAGATGTCAGCTATGATATTAAATGAGTATGGGATGGACCAGATGGCCTCTGAGGGCCTCTTCCAGATCTGAAATTTGGTGATTATCTGAAAAAGATGGAATAAGCATCCTCAGGCCAGCAATTGACACAAAATTAATGAGCTCCAATTTATATGTTTCATTAGGTTCAAAAGAGCATAGATTGAAAGCTGGAAGAACCCTTGGAGGCCATCAGCCCAGTAGTCTCATTTCACAGTTGAAAATGGGGGCCCAAAGAGGTTAAAAAGGACTTGGCTACAAGAGTGCCTTGTAGGTGCTTTGTGTATACCTTCATATGTATATGTTGTCTCCTTCCTTAGAACGTAGGCTTCTTGAAGACAGGGCCCATTTTGCGTCTGTCCTCATATCTCCCAATTAGGTAGCTCAGTGTAGAGCAGTGGGCCTAGAGTCAGAAAGACCTGAGTTCAAATATGATCTCAGATGCTTACAGGCTGTGTGATCTTGGGCAAGACACTTAGCCCTGTTTGCTTTGGTTTCCTCCTCTATAAAACTGGAGAAGGAAATGACAAACCACTCCAGTATCTTTACCAAGAAAACCCCACAATGGGACGTGATGGAAATAGCCAAACAACAATCGTTGTATTTCTCACACTTGCCACATTAGCTGTCATATAGTAGATAATAAATACTTGATTGATTGTGCAAAGTCCCACAGGGTAGAACAGAAGTGGGCATTAAACCCATTTGACTCCAAATATAAGGCAACATTTTCCTTACAACCATGTGTGAAGTGGTACAGATATTATTACTTTCATTTTAGGGATGATGAAAGTGAGATTGAGACAAACTAAATGACTTTCCCATAGACATTAGACATAAGTAGGCAGAAAGGTTTAGAGTCATAATCTGAACTCAAGTCTCCTGACTCTAAGTATAACATTATTTCTACTATATCACTTACTTGTTTACCATAAACATAGTCTAACAGGATGGTGTGATATAGGAAAGCAAGAGTTTGTTTGCTTTAGAGACAGTAGGGATGAAGTGTCTTGCCCAGTAAGTGTGTGAGGTCGGATTTGAACTCAGATTCTATTGACTTTAAGACCAGTGCTCTTTCCACTGCGCCACCTAGCTCCCCCCAAAAACGAGAGTTTTGGGACAGAAGAGTTTAACTTTTTCTTGACTTGAGCACTGCTTTGTTTTATGTAATTGAATATATGAATTACTCTTGTGGACCTCCATTTTTTTTTGTCTCTAAATGCATAAAATTAACATTTTTGTTAGTTTATTTTTTTTGCATAGGAGATATTCTCATTTTAGAGGTACATATGACTATCAAATCTCTTTCAAGGAATAAATAAAGGATATGCACTATTGGGGGCTCACCAGGTGAAAAAGCAGACCAACAGTGGCATGAGCCAAGAGGAGTACAAATAGCTTAGGGAATCATGCAACAGCAAGGACAGCTTGTTCTTGATGGAATGAAGGTCTGATTTATACTTATCATGAATGTGCTAGCATCTACCAGATTAGTTAGGTACTATCTTCAATGCTGGGCAGGTTGGTGGTATATTGGATAGAGCACTGGGCTTGCAGTTAGGAAGCCTTTATCTTCATGAGTTCAGATCTGGCCTCAGATAGTTATGTGACTCTGGGCAAGTCACTTCATCCTGTTTGCCTCCATTTCCTCATCGGTAAAATGAACTGGAGAAGGAAATGGCAAGCCCCTTTGGTATCTTTGCCAAGAAGACCCCAAATGGGATGACAGAGAGTTGGATACACCTGAAATAACTGAACAACAGCACAGATCTTTAGCATTCATGCTAAACACTTCAAGGAGAGCCAATTACTTTTTCAGGGCACTCTGGTAATATGAAAATATTTTAAAATATTGCAGAATTTTAGTTTAGGGTGAACCTTAAATATTGTGCATTTTGTTTCCCCTTCCCTCTAAGCATTTTGCAAATGAGAAATTAGGACTGAGTCTCAAGGGCTCTCAACCATTGGATAGCTGGGATAGAGAAAGATTCTAAGTCTCCCAAATCTTTGGTCCAAAGTCTTAATAATAAAGAATTCCATAATCAAAATTCTTAATTTAACTTTCATAATACCTCTATGAGAGGAAAAGTGACAGAAAGTATAGTGCAGGCTTTTGTTTAGGAGAACTTGGCTTCAAGTTTCATTTCTGACATGTTATGTCTATGTGAGCCTGGATAAGTCACTTAATCTCTGAGTGCCCCAGATAACTTCTTAAGACTTTATAAATTGCAGAAATGTGCCAATCCACACTGGATGCTGTATATTTGGATTAAATCAAGGGTGTGACAGAAAAAAAAATGTCCTAGTATAGTGAATATGTGAATATATCACACACTGGAGGGGAAAAATATCTTTTTATAATTGTGTTTGAAGAAAGAATTCAATTTGTACTTGCATTTTGATTAATGAATTCTTTCCCTTAGTGTTTATCATTTTATCTTAGTAATTTGAGATTTGTGTTTATTCAGGGTTTTGAAAGAATTAGCTTACAATGTAAATACCTCCTTTATTTTTGTACTGATTCTGTCATCTCAGATCATAGATTTCTTTGGATACTCAACTCTGATATACCCAGTCTTCATTCAGATCTCGCATCTGATGTAACCTATTTGGACCTTACCTCAATGGGAGACTAAAAGAGAATAGTCCTTCTGGGACAATGAAGCAATAAAGTCATCTATTTTAGATACTTGTAAGGTATAAAGGGAATCAGTGTAATAACTAACCCTTATGACCTTATGCTAGAGTTGCATTTTGAATGGTATTTCAGCAGGCCTTGCTAGTCTTTGCAACTTGAAAGTAATTAACTGTTCTTTCAGCATGGCTACATAAATGCCTTAGGATGCTCTATAAAAGTTCCATTTCATGTCTTGGTTCAAGAAATAGACTAATGATTTAAATTGATGCTAAATCATTTTTAGTTCAGTTGAAACTGTTTAAAGATAGGAAGTTTCTCTGCAAAGCTTTAGTTTAGAAAAATGTGGAAATTATAATATTGACAATCTCACAGTAAATTCCTAATCTTCAGAAGGTGAAGCCAGCATTTATAGGGCCTTATTTTGATTTTAATATCTAATGAGGTTTTCCCTCAACATTAAAGATGTCACACCAATGTATCTCCTGCCTCCCCATACCCAATAAAACAAAACAATGGAAAATGTTTTTTTACTGTTTCCTTAATGTGGTGGAATATGGCATTCCCTGCTTTTCAGCTTGCTCTCTGGGGATTTACGGGAGATGGCACTGGGAAGGAAGGAGATGAGATGCAGCTCAGTGGAAATTGACCAAAACCCTAGACTACTTAAGGGGGTCCACTTGAACCATCACCTGATTGTATATATATTTTTTCTGACACTAGGAAAAATAATACATTATTAGTAGTAGACATTTATAATATTACTTGTCATAGCTATAACCTATCCTGATTTGTTTTCAGCATATCATTAACTCCACAGGTTCCAGCCTCTGAGGAGGGATTTCTTTGGGTTTGGACAGCCATTCAGGTAGCAGCTGACTGGTGTACCGGGGAAACTAACTTTTACCTTACAGATAATTATTTAGGGGAAAAAAGGCTTTTAAACTCATACAGGAGGCATTCGTATGATGTGAAGAATGTTATTAATTTATTCACGCTTCAACCAGGAGAACACAGGCTTGTACATTCCCTTAGAAAGGCTTAGAAAGTTGTCAGGATGATCAGATAGGAGGATTTCTGCAGAAATGTTTTGTGTTATAAGTTCTGTCAAAATATAAGAGGCGGGGTGTTATCGTTGTTCATCAGTCTCATTACCTCTTCCATTAGCAAAGTCAGTGAGGTTTTCTATGCAGATGCAGTCTACAACCCTCCACCTTTAAGTACAGGAATCATAAGGGGTCAAAGGATACGATTATGCAGTTTTTAGACAAAGAAATCAAAGCTGCCCATATTCAGATGAAAAAATGCTCTAAATCACAACCGATTAGAGAAATGCAAATTGAAACAACTCTGAGATACCACCTCACACCTATCAGATTAACTCCCAATCCAGTGACTAGACACAGCTGGCTGAACTAGACCCAGCTAGATGGGTAACTCAGCTCCTCCTGCCCTGTCTGCCTCCCCCTCTCCTTCCGTGTCTTCTCCAAAGGAAGGTAAATTTGGGTGGTCAAAAGATGCCCAGTTGATGGGTCTTACTGGCTCCTCTCCTTTCCCCGCCGCCTCTTCCGCCCTCCCTTCTCCTCCTCTCCTCTCCAGTGGGCCTGTGTCCAAGCGCTCTTCTGGACCCTTCTAGCTTTAGAGTGATTATCAGTAGTAACTGTTGCTGTTTCCCTCCAAGTCTGATGTTTTTCTTTTTCTTGGCCTCATTAAAGGGGCCATGCCCAGGCTACTTCTTAAACAGTCCTAGTAAATGAATGAGCATTTCCTCTGCATAAGTGAGTACCTGCAAAGACCTTGGCCTAAAGGGTCCAAGGTCTCCCAGTGCCTCCTGGGTCATCCCCAGTCATCCTGATGAATATCTACTCACTGGATTCAGATGGCTCTGGAGGAGAAGTGAGGCTGGTGACCTGCACAGCTCTCCCTCACTCAAAGTCAAGTGCAAGTCATGTCATTATTTCCCTGATGGCGTGGTCTTCTTCGGCAACGAAGGATGAACACAAATCATATTGACTGATACGACCAAAAAAAAAGGGAAATGATGGATGTTGGAGGCGATGTGGAAAAATTGGGGCACTAATGCGCTGTTGGTATAGCTGTGAACTGACCAGTCACTCTGGAGAGCAATTTGGAACTGTGAGCAAAGAGCTATAAACCATGCATATTCTTTGATCCAGTGATACTTGCTAGGTCTCAGGGCAGCCAGATAGTGCAGTGGATAGAGCACCAGTGCAGGAGTCAGGAAGACCTGAGCTCAAATCTCACCTCAGACACTTGACGTTCACTAGCTGTGTGACCTTGGACAAGTCACTTAACCCCAACTGCCTCATCCTGGGTCATCTCCAGTCATCCTGATGAATATATGGTCACTGGATTCAGATGGCTCTGGAGGAGAAGTGAGGCTGCTAACCTGCACAGCCCTCCCTCACTCAAAACAAGGTCAAGTGCAAGTCATGTCATTATTTCTCTGATGGCATGGTCTTCTTTGGCAACCAAAGATGAACACACTCTTGCTAGGTCTAGATGGTGAAGATATTTTTAAAAAACAAAGGGAAAATGATCTATTTGTACAAAAATATTTATAGCACCTTTTCTTTGGTGTCTAAGAATTGGAAATGGAAGAGATACCCATCATTTGGGGAATCCTTAAATAAACTGGTATATGATTTGATGGAATATTATTGTGCTATAAGAAACAACAAGCAAGATAATTTAGAAGAATTTGGATGTATATGAACTGATGCAAAGTGAACAGAACTGGGAGAACATTGGGCACGATAACTGCAATATGAATTACAATGAAGAATTGTAAATGACTTAGCTATTCTCAGTGATGTAATAATGATCCAAGACTAATCATGGAGCATACTATCTGCCTCCAGAGAAAGAACTGATATTGTTTGAATACAAACTTTAGCATGCTATTTTTTTACTTTATTCCATTCTTTTTTTTTTTGAGTCCTCTTGTATATAATGACTAATGTGGTAAAGTCTTACACGATCGCACATATATAATCTATATCTGATTGCTTACTGTGTTAGGGAGAGAAAAGGGGGGAGGGAGAGAGGGATAGAATTTAGAATTCAAAATTTAAACAACCATATGTTAAATAATTGTTGTAACATGTGATTGGGTGAAAACAAAATATATTTTAAGCAAAAAAGTAGAGAAATCATCATGGGAACTGTTTAAAAAAACTAATTTCTGCTATATGTTAAAATAATTTTATTGTGACACTAGAGATATGAAGAAGTTCCACGTAACTAGAAAGAGGTCAAGCATTTTCTTGATATTTTCAAAGGTGTTTTCAGATGATGATGACTTGAAGGGAAGTAGACTTACGAAAATAAAATATCACCTCCAATTAGGAAGGTTTCTTTCAGACTGCATTTGCCGCTTACCTAGCGTGAGAAAGGCAGCCTGGGTTTTGTTTTCTGGATAAGGATCTAGGTAGAATTGTTAAGCTTCATAAACAGGTTGGTGAGAACAATAGTTGATAGTTTTTGCAAGAAACTGTAAAATCCCCAGATTTCAAAAATGATTAAAAACTTTTTAAAGTTAACTTGAATAGTCTTTATAAGTTCATTTTGAAATCGTCTTAAAATATTTAAGAAAATTATTTTAAGTCTTAAGCATCTGTTTTGAAAGTAAAGATTTCTTTTGGGTTGTAAAATGCCTTTCTTGTTTGATGTTTCAGAACCACCTGTTCCCATTGCCCCACCTCAGCTTGCATCTGTGGGAGCAACTTACTTGTGGATACAGTTGAATGCCAACTCCATCAATGGGGATGGACCCATTATTGGACGCGAAGTAGAGTACTGCACAGCAAGTGGAAGCTGGAATGACAGACAGCCTGTAGATTCACCAAGTTATAAAATTGGGCACCTGGATCCTGATACTGAATATGAGATTAGTGTATTGCTCACCAGACCAGGAGAAGGAGGAACTGGATCCCCTGGACCAGCGCTAAGAACAAGGACAAAGTGTGCTGGTAAGTTACCAAAATAACAGTGAGAACTTCCTTTGACTTCCTTCCCTTGTGTTGTGTGGACTAGTTTTCTGTTACATGATTTATCCTTCCCACCACAGGTTGAAACTGTGGCTTAGGTCTCTGATTACCTTTTGTGGACAGTGACGATGAATCTTAGTGTCTCAATGTGCTGTATATGGTGTTTAGCATATAGCATAAGGCATGTTTCAGAGAGTAGACCATCTCCCCAGCTTTGTAGAAATAACTATCTACTTTTTTATCACCATATCCTCAGAAAGAACAGGAGGTCAAATTTTTTTTGTTCCATTGATGTGACATTTACAGTTAAAGTTCTTCCCCTTCCTCCCAAAAAGAAAGTCCCTATAGGACTATGAAGGAACGGATAACCTTTTAACCATTATGGATAGCCTCACCATTATTGATGAGTATTTCATGGAGGGGCCACTTGCTATTGGCATTGAACCTATTTGTCAAACAGACAGAGTGATTTGTGGAGTGTAAAGATCTCATTTCTTCAGCTGTGAAGATATAGATGACTATGCTTCACTGAATTTTATCCATCTCAGAACTCAAAATATCAGGTGAAAGAGGAAAAAAAAATGGACATGTATTTGCATTAAAACAACCAAAAAATCTACACACAGAAACAGGCATGAGTTATAAGAACATTGCGATGAAGATAATACTTTGTTGTACAAAGAAGAGGTATGATATAATATTAGGACATAGCAACATGATTTTGACATTTTCGTTAGAAATCTGTGGGGTTTACTTTGGTAAAATAAATGTTTATTTTAAATGTCATTTAAATGTCATTTTTTGTGAGATGCAGCCACATAGGCCCTATTAGTTTCAGAAACAAAGGATGTTAGATGCTTTTAAATAGAAAAGTTTAAATAGTTCCTTGTGATTACTGGAATATTTTTAATTCACTTATAGATCCTTTATTAAAATAATAATACAGAAAATAATTTTTCTTGAATTTATTTATTTTTAGTTTTCAGCATTCATTTCCATAAAATTTTGAGTTCCAAATTTTCTCCCCCTTCTCTCTGTAATGTTAATGAGAGTTGCTTTGTTAGGGGAGGCTTATTTTGTGGGAAGGCCCATACCTATTCTAAATTGCTGATGATACACTAGGTCATGAGGGTCATGGTGCCCTCTGTTTCTGAAAAGTGTATATATACTCTGAGGTGAGATTTTGCTTTGGGAGCTTACTCTTTGGAGGAAGGTTCCTGTGTCAGATGAGACTCTAGGTAGCCAGGAAGGAGTCCCCCGGCTTTGAAAACTTAGATGTTGATGCTTGTCTCTCTGGTATCTATGTAAGTGTGTAATGGCCAGACATTTGACTGTCTGTTGATCTGCGATGTTTGTATTGCTTATGGTGAGACAGTTAGAAGTCCTGTCTATTGGCCTTTATTTCTTCGCTTGTATTTTCTCTGTTGGTGAATGTGATTAAAAAAAGATTGTTGACTCTTCAAAAGTTGCTTTCCTTTTAGAAAAGCAAATCTAAGAACCTGTGCCAGCAGGCCATCCTGGATGTGTTAGGTACTTGCTGCTACTCCAAGGTGGAGTGTAATTTGATATAGGCTTTCCATAGACATTCAGATTGAGCCTATTTCATATTACACATCTTGTAAAGAAGAATTAGAACCAATGGGAGAAACTATGAGAAGAAGAAACACACAAAGAAGAGAGAGCACAGATAATATGCTTCCATCTGCATTCAGACGCCATAGTTCTTTTTCTAGATGTGGAGAGCGTTTTCCATCATGGGTCTTTTGGAGTTGTCATAGATCTTCTCATAGCTAAGAAGGGATAAGTCCATCAAAGTTAGTCATCATATAATGTGGCTGTTAATGTGTACAATGTCCTCCTCATTCTGCTCTCTTAGCATCAATTCATATAAGTCTTTTCAGTTTTTCTAAAGTCTGCCTGCTCATCATTTCTTATAGCACAATAGTATTCCATTACATTCATATACCACAACTTGTTCAGCCATTTCTCAGCAGATGGGCACCCTCTCAATTTTCCGATTCTTTGCCTCCACAAAAGGAGCTCCTATAAATATTTTTGTACATATGGGTCCTTTCCCCATTTGTATAATCTCTTTTGGATACAGACCTAGAAGTGATGTTGCTGGATCAATGGGAATACATATTTTTATAGCCTTTTGGGCATAGTTCCAAATTGTTCTCCAGAATGGTTAGATCAGTTCACAACTCTACCAACAGTGCATTCCAATTTTTGTTCAGATTTTTGTTCACATTTCCAAAAATTTGTTCCATTTTTTCCACATCTTCTCCAGCATTTGTCAGAAAATAATTTCAAAACATAATTTCTATTGTGTATTTTTCCAGAAGACATTTTTATCATTAGTGTTAGGAGAGGAAAGAGAAAAACCCTTTTAAAAAAGTATTGCAATTTGTAGTTGATATTGTTTTCCTTTTGAATTTGAAGAATAGATCGTCCAAGTACTTGTAAGGCATAAAATTCACAAAGATCTCTTTAGTATTGCTAGGATAAATGGTATAAATCCATAGGGAAATGTACCTATATCTTTTATTTTTTGTGAATGGATAACATTAAGTTCTGTGACTAAACTGTTTTAGCAGTCATCAGACCTATTCTACCATGATACACTCCCCTTTACCCTTGGCCATTTATCATTACATATACTTACATAGAGATATGGAATAAGATATTTGTGACTTGTCCACTTTCAAATGATCCTTAACTGAAATGGAGTTTACAAACCTTTTCTTTCTCTTCCTACCTTAGTCATGGAGGAAATAGTGGAAACAGATCAATTGCTTTTGATTTCATAACTAAACCTATCTCCTGAAAATTCTGTGATGTGTGTTTTTGAAAAACCCAAAGTGATTTATAGTACTTATTTAGTTTTGTGATTTTTAAGTTTTATGATATATTTAGAGATATTTTGTTGTAGCCTATATTTGCAAATAGTTGCTGACATTCAACAGTTTAGTAAATGACAGAGAAGTTAGGATCTGATCACAGAATATTAATCTTAGCAGGGACCTCAGGTGCTATTTTAATTCCAACCATAGAAGAACCAGAATGCGATCTCCAACATGCCCAACAAGCAGTAATTCAGCCTTGATTGAAGACCAATTCATTCTACTTTTAGATTGCTCTAATCAAAAAGAAGCTTTTTTTCTTTAAACAATTCATGCTCCAACTTCTACTCATTACTTTTAAATCTATCCTGTGTGATTATGCAGAATGAAACAAATCTCTTTTCTGCATGACAGCTTTTCAAATACTTGAAGCAGCCATCATGTTCTACCAGTGTCTTCTCTTTAGGCTAAATGTCAGCTGTTGCTTCAAATGGTTCTCATATGACATGGTCGCGATACCTTTCAATATCCTGGTTGCCTTTCTCATATGCTCTCTAGCATAATAATAGCCCTGCAAGATGCAACCCTAACCGCCTTCCTTGATTTAAAAGTTGTACTTCCTGCTATAGTCTAGTAATGTGTTGTATCAATAACCTCTTGTGTTCATGGACAGTTCGATGGTTTTACATGCACTGTCATCCTTTTCTTTGATTTCTCCCCTCTCTGCTCTTAGTTTTGTATCTCTAATCTTAATTCCTGATGTAGGGACTTTGCAAATGTCTGACAAACATTCACAAAGAATTTTATAACATTTTTCTGTATTGAAATGTAACTCGTGAGAATGCAGCTTTTAAAAAGAAAAAACAAACATTTGTTATAATAGCTCAGCAGTTTGTTTTTAAATGAATCAAGAAGAAGTTAATAGAGGGTGAAAGTTTAATTTTGAATTGATCTTTACTTTTAGACAGTGTATATGTGTTAAGACAACATGTCTCATGCCAGTCAGTCCAATGGTACAAATAATAGCATTTCACATTGTATGTTTTTTTAGTCATAGGAAAAAGTCTTTATCTTCTAAAGCATTTATCATTGTGATTCATGAAGGTATTGAGGATGAAAAAATAAAGTTATTGTAACAGGTAAAGAAAGTGGTCATGTAGAAATAGGGAAATAAGCCAAATGAGGACAATAATTAGGTCACTTTAGAGAGAGAATCAAAACCAACACAGATTTTGGCAGTATTATCTCAGCTAGATATATCTCAAAGAGGTCAATATAGAAAACATCCAATATATACCGAAATATTAAAGTAGCACATTTTGTCGTGATGTAAATCTGGAGACAAGTTGGATGCCTATTTATTGGGGAATAGCTCAACAAACTTTTGTGTAGTAATGTAATGGAATATAACTGTTCTATAAGAAACAATGAATGTAAAAAATGCAAACTAATAGGAAGACACACATGAACTGACCCAAACTTACCAGGAAAAAATATATATAGCAGGAAAATAATACACAGTAACTAGGAAAAACTAACCAGAAAGAATAATAGCAATAAATGTTTGAAAATACATACTGTCAAATTTAAAAACCAAACTTGGCCCCAAAGAAAGAATAAGACAAAATACAGCCTCCTCCCTTCTTGTAGTGGAGAAGTGTGAGACCATTTGTATAGAATAATGCATCCAATATTGTATTAGTTCATGTGTTGCTTAGTTTGGCTGAGCTGTCTTTTTTTCCTCATAGTTTATCACAAGAATTGGCTCTTTGGAAGGGGAATGGGATATGTTATAAAAAGAAGATGATGTAAAAGTAAAAAATATCCAGTAAAAACTGAAAAGAAAACAAATGGACGTCAGTTTATCCATATGTGGGTATCTTTGTGTTTAGCCCATGAGGGAACGACCGACACAAACTTTATCCATGTATACAGACTTGTTAAAATAAATACATGGCAATGCCTCCTCTTGAAATTTAAAAATATGCATAATACAAGGAAAATTGGTTGCATAGACTTGCCATCACATTCAATCACTTGTTAGACTTCCTCTCAAAACCATGACTTGAAGAATTGAGAGGATGATGGAAAAACTTTTTTTCTCTTTTCATAGATACGTAGCAAGATACATAGTTCCCAGTTCCTAAAATATGTCTTTTCCTTTTTTTTTTTTTTTTTTTTTTATAAAACAGGTCATGAGTCTTTACTAAATTCTATGCACCATGAAAGGTTACAAACAGTGCTTCTGTGGTCACATGTTCAAGGTCTCTTAGTATTCTTGGATGAGATTTATCTGTGTCTAAAAACTTGAACTAATCTCAAGCAACTAAGTACTCTTTTAATCACTTCCTCTTATATTATTGACTTCAGTTCTTTCTTAACCATTTCTTTGAACCTTCTCAGTTTGAAAATTATTCTCATTCCAACAGTGCATCAATGTGTCCACTTCAGTATTTGCCATTTTTCCTTTTTTATCACCTCCAAAGACCAATGATGAATGGTGGTGCTCACTCCCAGTCAGAGAGGTGATGAACTAAGTATATAGAATCAAATACACATTTTGAGATTTGGCCAATATGGGAATTTTATTTTGCTTGATTATGTAGGTTTGGTACGAGAGGGGAGACAAAAAATATTGAATTGAAAAAAAAAAAGTAATTCAAAAGTATTATCCCTGAACAGACTAAAAGAAACAAGATAACAGTTGTCTTGTTATTTTTATTTTAAATGGTTAACATTTTACAGTCTTAAGAACTGAGCCTCCTCTTTTATTCTTCTTGCTCCAACAACAGATTTAAAAACCCTTTATTGTTCCAGTTAACTTTTTTTAAGAGTTGACTTCATATGAAACAACCTTCTTGATTTTATTTTTGTGAATCTGTTCTTTTTTCCATATTTTTTCTTCACATATATTCTCCATTTTGTAATTGCATGTCTCTTTAAAGTCTAGTGACTTCTTCAGTACACTTTATCTCCTGAGATGCATTATTTCTTTTCACTGAGATAATTAGTGATTATGTTACTCAGATCTCTTATTTTACTGTAGAGTCTGTGTTTCTTCTTGGGCTGTTATGTGTTTTAGTGTCTTTAGTCATGGAATGATACTGGCTTTTTTTCCCTGAAATTCTTGACATTTGATTTCCTAAAGATACTGATCTTAGAATACCCAGGATTCCTTCATGGACTGTTTATGTACTGTAAGATAACATACTTACTTTCTTACTAGGTTTACAAAACTTGCAAACCAGTGTTCCATGTTGGTCAGAATTAAATTCAGTGTTGGAGATTGATTCTTTTGTATTCTCAAGTGATATTATCAGTCAGTAAACATTTATTAAGCACCTTCTGTGTGTTAGGTATTGTGCTAAGCACCTGGGGATACAAAAAGGGACAAAAGACAGTCCCTGTCCTCAAGAAGCTCAAAATCTAATGAGGAACATTACAAGCAAACAATTTCGAACATGCTGTATGTAGGGAAATTAGGAAATAATTGGGAGAGGAAGGTCACCAGAATTAAGAGGGATGGGGAAAGGCTTCCTGTAGAAAGTAGAATGTTAGTTGGGCAGCTCGGTGTGTAGTGGATAACACTAGTGCAGTGTTAGTTACACTTGACACTCACTAGCTGTGTCACCTTGGGTAAGTCACTTTACCCCAACTGCCTCATCCTGGGTCATCTCCAGTCATCCTGATGCATATCTGGTCACTGGATTCAGATGGCTCTGGAGGAGAAGTGAGGCTGGTGACCTGCACAGCCCTTCGTCACTCAAAACAAAGTCAAGTGCAAGTCATGTCATTATTTTTCTGATGGCATGGTCTTCTTCGGCAATGAAGGACGAACACACACAGAATGTTAGTTGGGACTTGCAGAAAGCCAGAGAAACTAGTAGGCAGAAATGAGGAGGGAGAACATTCCAGACATGGGAGAAAGCAAGGCAAGGATTCATTTTAGTAGAATTTATTTTATTTTGCCAATTTGTAGCTGTGAAAAGAAAAACAAATCATTTCCATTATTCACTTAAAATTCTTTTTTTTAAAATCCTGTTTCTGACTTTAGGGAATGTGCCAAAATTTGTGTTTGAATACCATTGAAGGTTGGATAATGTATTCTTATTATAGTTATTATAATTTCTTTTAAATGTAAATTATTTCAATACTTAATGGATAATTTTCTGTTAGAAATTTGAAGACTTTGAGAGGAAATATTGTTAATCAAGAGACTGATTCAAGATTGTGTTCAGGGGACTCAAGAAAAGTGGATTTTAGTCAGAAGTATGCTGCAGCCAGCTTTAAAACAGTTTAAGAATAAATTCTTAAAAATTTCAATGTGAGCATTCACATTTCAGACATTGGTGAAAGGTATAAATTAGGGCTTAATTTATTGATTTTGGTATGTTATCTTGTCATTATCTTTAATGAAATTATTGATTTTTCTATTATTTTTTAATATACTCACTCTTTAGGATGAGATTATTTTGTTTCCAATTAATTTCTAGTCTGTACTCTCATAGCCTTTTATTGAATGCAGTTTCTATTGCATTATACTCTAAAAAAGGATGCATTTAATATTTCTGCTTTTTCCCTCTATCCTGTTTTCTTCTGTTTATCTTTCTCTCATTTTGCCCTTTCCCTCCTCAAAGGTTTATACTGCTTTTAACCACTGCCTCCCATAATCTGCCCCACTCTTATCTCATGTATGTATGTATATATATATATATATATATGTACGTATGTATGTAAGTATATATTCTTCTCCCTTTAAGCCAGTTCACTTGAAAGTGAGTTCAAGTGTTGCCTGCCCCCTCATTTTCCCCTCCTCTGTAAAAACACTTCCTTGTTCACCTTTTTTATGTGAGAAAATTTTTTGCCATTCTTCCTTTCCCTTCCTCCTTCTCCCAGTGCATCCCTCTTTCTCATCCCTTCCTTTATTTTTGGGGATCATTCCAGCATAGTCAACTCATATCTGTGCCCTCTGTCCATGTAGACTCCTTCTAACTGACCTAATAATGGAAAAGTTCTTAGGAGTTAAATGTATCATCTCCCTATAGAGGAATGTATACAGTTTAACTTGTTGAGGTCCTTTCGAATTCTCTTTCAGATTTACATTCTTATGCGTCTCTTGACTCTTGTATTTGAAGATCAGAATTTCTGTTCATTTCTAGTCTTTTCATCAGGAATGCTGGAAAATACTGAATTTCATTAAGTATCTTTTTTTTTTACCCTGAAGGATTATGCTGAATTTTGCTGCCTAAGTTGTTCTTGACTGTTATCCTAACTTCTTTGCCTTCTAAGATGTCAATTCCCAAGCCTTCCACTCCTTCAAAGTAGGAGGTGCTAAATCTTGTGGGATCGTGACTATATCTCCATAGTTTCTTTTTGTCTGCTTTCAATATTTTCTCTTTTACCTGAGAACTCTGGAATTTGGCTTAATATTCTTGGGAGTTTTCATTTTGGGACCTCTTCAAGGAGGTAATGGGTGGATTCTTTCAATTTTTATTTTACCACCTGATTGTAAGATATTTAAGCAGTTTTTCTCTATGATTTCTTGAAACTCAATTTGATTGCTTATAACCACATTGTCTAGTCCAATGATTCCCAAACTTTTTTGATCATGTGCTCCATCATAAGATTTTTTTTCATGAAACCTCATTATAAATTGAAGTATGTATAGATCATATTCACATGTTTAAGTAAATAGTGTATTTATACTTATTTGTTACACATATACATACTTGTATGTATGTATGTACACACAGACATGCAGACACACACACATATATACATACACACACACATATACAGACACATATACACATACTGCTAAAGTAATCATTAGGCAAGTTGTAAAATTTACACAAATCTCCTGGGTTCATAACCTCAGCATCATCCTTGACTTCTCATTCTCCACATATCCAACTGGCTGTTAAATCTTGCTTTTTCTATAGCTATAACATGCTTTACCTTCTCTTTACTCATGTAGCAACCACCTTAGTTGTTCCAGCCCTAAAGATGGGGTTGTCCCAATTGTAGGGCAGCCATCCTTAAAACTCAGTTCCATTTAACCTTTTGCCAGTCTGATTAGCTTTTGCAAAGGGATATTTGCTTCAGATTGCACACCCTACCCCAACCCAGTCTCCAGAGGTGGGAGAGGGCACTAAGTTCACAGCTTATCTCAGTTCCTTAGCACAGCCCCAAACTTGAATTCAGTAGCACCCTCTCCCCCTCCCCCTTGCATTTGAATCCTTGGCACCAGTTGGCCTCATCTGGCCTGGAATTCTGGTCCCCAGACAAATGAAAACTATTCAACAAAAAAAAGCCATCCACAAGCCTATTTCTTGGTTCCATAGAATAAAAAGGGAGAGCAAGGAAAGAGAGCCCCTTCCCCCTTTACTAGTTCAGTTCATAGTGCCTAAACTATGGGTAAAGTTGGTCCCTCATCCTTTGTGGATGCAGCGGAAGAGAGAGAATGTGTCCCTGTTGTATCTACTCAGCCAGTGACAAGTGGCTGCTCTCATCTGAGGTGTAGGAGAATGGAGGCAGTCTTCTCCCAGAATCAAGGTCTCTTCCATGTCAGATGTTCTGGGCATGGGCAACCAAAGCTCTCATTAGACTGGTATCCTCTCTTTGTAAATATATTCAGCCAATGTCATCTAAGCCATTAAATAAGTGGTAGCTTGATGAAAAGATGAGGTCAGCAGTGTTGCATTGGATTTCACAATGGAATTTTAAGATGCTGTATGATTTTACTTCTAGGTGTCTGGCCCTAAGAGTTAAGAGAAAAGGCTGACAAACCAATGACAGCAATAACAATGGGAAAGTGTGACATGATGCCTTTCTTAGAATTAATATCATCAGTCTTTTAAGAAAAGAGTCATTATAACTTTTTAATTACTGTGATAATTGTGTTTTGCATAGATGCTCCCTCAGGACCTTGATGAAATACTTGGGAGATGAAGCAATATCTTTAGGTTTCAGTGAATTAATCGGTTTTTAAAGTTTTAAAATGGATGACTTTTGTGACAATTTGAGCCTTTTCGGAACTTTCCTTAGACAGGTGTCTGTTGACTGGGGGCAAAAGGTAAAACAAATAAGAGAAAAAATAGAACTATTACTATGATTTAGAGAGGTGTAGTAATCTTGCAGATATCATACTTATTCTCCCAATTATCTGGAGCTAATAGTGACATATCAGGGAATGGACTGATTAAAATATGTTAGCATCATTTAGTATTATTTTTATTTAGTATTTATTTATTTATTAGGGGCAGCTAGATGACAGGATAGGTAGAGTGCTGGACCTGGAGTCAGAAAGAAATCCAGCCTGAGACATTTCCTAGCCATGTAACCTGGGGCCAGTCAATTAAGCTCTGTTTGCCTCAGTTGCCTCATCTCAAAAATGGAGATAATAATGACACCTACTTCCCAAGGTTATTGTGAAGATAAAAGGAGGACAGAGTAAGCACTATGTAAAATTTAGCTATTATTATTGTTTGCAAATTTCAGATTTCACCTGTATATTTTAGCTTATGTTAAAATAAAAAGCAAACACATACCTTCAAAGCTGGAGTTTCTGATAATTCCAACAGTTTGAGTTTTTGATGTATTTTCCTTAACATGGAATGATTCAGGCTAACATAATTGGAATAATTTATACACACTTGGAGTTGGATTCCCTGCATATGGACATGGTTATTTGGGGAACTAAGTTGAAACTTAAAGAACTATCCTGTCTCAAGTAAAATACCATTGGCTAGCAGGCCATTTTTTTTAAACTTTTGAGCAAAGTATGTCATATTATTCAAACTTTCATCAACACAGGTTTTGATTATTTTCAAATTAACTGAATTAATTTGAATTTATAATTCTTTCAAGTTAGCCAAATAAAGTGACTCTCAAGGTAACCCATTTTAAAGTTTCCCTTAATATTTTGTGTGGTTAAGGTAAGGAGATGAACTTAATAAGTTCTATTCCAATGCTTAAGACTCTGATTTTTTGAATGCCAAATCATGTTAGATGTTGGCGGCATGTATCTCTGTCTTGAGTTATGCTAAAAGTCACAGTGTGATGCTTTCTCTTTAAATGTTCTGTGGAGAAAACTCAGTGGACCTGAATACTCAGATTTTTTTTCAATGGAAAGCCTGGATATTTACCATTTTAAAAAGACTATATATATAAACTATCAGAACTTCTCTCCTTTCCATGAAAAATAGTTGATAGTTACATTACAGTCAAAAGTTGCAGTTTGTTAGCCCTGTGTAATTGGACATACACTGCTGAACTAAAAGCACTCTAGGGAAGTGAGATCATAACTAAATGTGCCTGTTATTTAGAACTAATAAAGACAAAAGAACTAATTGAGTGGGACATAATTTACTTTTAATTTAAGTTATTTCCAAGAGAAAAAATGAACAATTTCCTAATTCTCAAAAAGATCTGCCAAAGGGCAACATATTTTTAATGAATTTGGAATGCATCAAAATTATAAAATTGTTTTGCAGATATAATTGCTTAAAGGGCATAAACTTTATTACTCCTATTAGAACTCAGATGTAAATACTGAGCATTACATTATGAAATGTAGCATGATGGGTAGAGAGCAGACCTTTGGTCCAGGGAGACCTAATTCAAACACCTAGTAGCTGTGTGACCCTACCTAAGGCACTCTTCAGTTCTCTAGGTAATTTTGTAAGAATTTTAAGTTGTAGGGAATGTGTTTTCCCTTAATGAGTAGAGAAGGTTTCCTTATCTGGGAGTTCTCCACGTCACTGAAATCATATGTCCTGTTTCTATTTTTCTCACACTTGAACAGGCCATCCTCACCTTTTACTGCTTCTGAATTTGCCTCTGCACTAATTCAAAGTAGCCTAATTAACATCCATGCCCCAATTAGTCGTGGATTATATCTACAGAATGTCATTTATACCAGCAGCAATCTTTCAGTGGTTTCCATCAGTGTCTGAAACCAAAGGCAACTGCCAAAAGCAGTATATGCTTTCTACTTCTTGCCTAATAACACTTTGGTAATTCTGTAAAGAGATATTTTTAAGTTCCTTTTCAAAAGTACATGCTAATGACCTGGTAATTTTTTTATGGATTTTTCAAAATAAAGTATGATATACTATAATAACAGTCAATAGAATAAGCCCTGTGACAATGAAGGGAGAAGAATAAATTAACAGTGTTAATTTTTTGCTGATGTGTTTTATTTGATATCTGCCCCTAACATTTTTAGTTTTAAATGAACAGTAGAGGTAAAGTCTTGGTTTCCACTTTCACAAAAATTTCTTGGGTGACCTCCCTTTGTGTTTAATTAGGTCAGAACCTTAGTACCTCTTTTCGGTATTCTTGTATTAGCCTCCTAATTAACATCTTCATGACTCATGTCCAATCCCTCCTACTCACAGTCAGTCTGATTATTATTCCATAGTTCAATCCTGTTGCCTAAAATAGGGGCAGGTAGGTGGCACAGTGTAGGACCTGGAATCAGGAAGACTTATCTTTCTGAGTTCAAATCCAACCTTAGATAATTACTAGCTCTATGACCTTGGGCAAGTCCCTCAACCATGTTTGCCTTAGTTCCAGAACCGTGAAATGAACTGGAGAAGAAAATTACAAACCACTCTATGCCTTTGCCAAAATATCCCAAATGGGGTCCTGACTGAAATGACTAGCAACATTGCCTAAAAGCAGTGCTTCTCAGAGTCTGGTGTGCACATCCCAGAAGCGCTTTCAGGGAGTCTGAGAGGTTAAAACTGTTTTCATAATACTACAAAGAATTTATTTACCTATTAAAACACTTCTTCCTTCTCTCACCACTTATATATGTGAGGACAAATTTTCTGTAATTCAACTAAAAGAACTTACTACAGCAATGAGAATTTAGTTGTCTTCTGTTAAATCATTAAAGAGATGTGCAAAAATGTGTAAAACAATGTCACTCTTCTCATGATTTTTTTTGGAAAAACATTTTTTTGTCATAAAATACTTGTAATAGGTTTTAAATGAGTTAATAAATATTTTAAATTTTATCTTCATTTCGAATATGATATAATCTATGTAAGCAAGTTTTTTGAGGTCCTCAATAATTTTTGAGCATAAAGGAATCCTGAGATTCAAAAGTTTGAACCACTTACCTAAAGGATAAAGTATAAACTCCTCTATTTGGTTTTTAAAGTCCTTCACAATCTGGCCCCCACTTACTGTTCCCAATATTATTGTACATTTCCTTGTCAAATGGGCCTTCTTGCTTCTCCCTGCTCTTTTCTTCTCCTCTCTCTATTCCTTTGAGATGTTTATCCTTCATGCCTTCAATCTACTTCATCCTTATGTTCATTTCTTAGTGGAAGGGTGAGTGAGAGTCCATGGAATGCTCATTACAGTAGGAACACTTCTTGATTAAATCCACTAATCAAAATTAGGTGCATTAAGAATTCTTTTTTGATTGGTTGTGTGACTTGGATATGTTCTGAAGAGCCTATGTGAAAGCTCCTGCGTGAGGTAAGAATCAGGAAAAGATTTCGACAGTCTGATAATGGAGAGGAAGGAGCTAGGTCATGCAAAACTGAGCCAGAAAGAACCAGAAACCCAAGAGCAATCATTGGAAGGAGAAAGGGAAAGAAAGCTTAAGGCTAGGGTGAAGAAGGTCCATGGACCTTACAAGTGTCTTGTAGCAGAAGACTTGACTGAACTTTCATCAATTGTACCTTTTCCTCAGGGACTGAGGGAACTTCCCAGAAAAGGTCAGCCCTTTCCCCCGGTGTCTGTGTTAACAACATTACAGCATACTTTCCTATTGATTTACTCAGAAGTTTCTGAATTTTGCTGATTCCACAAAGATGCCAAGAGATAGAGACTGATAAAAAAATAAAGTCAGAGAGCCAGACTTCTGCTTAATGTTAGGAATTTTCATAACTGGGAGTTCAGTGCATATTGATTGTACCTCCTAACTTTTTATTTAATAAACTCCCTGAAGCATCATAACAGAGAACCACATGAACCTGAGATATCATTATATTGCCCCAAACTTAACATGAGCTCATTATAATTGTTTGGTTGTTTTTTGGTCATGTCCAACTCTTTGTGACCCCATTTGGGGTTTTCTTGGAAGAGATACTGCAGTGGTTTGCCCTTTCCTTCTCCAGGCCATTTTACAGATGAGGACACTGAGATAGAGTTAAGTGACTTGTTCGGGGTGCAGTGGATGATGTTCGTACCTGCAATGCTTGACCAAATTCTAAGCATTCCACAGTGCCAGCTTCAGCCTCCTCATGGCTGTTGGAACAAATTGTTCTCATCTGCCCATTCCACTGGGGAGAGTCTTTACATGCTTGGGGTGGACATCCCTCTAACTCACGCACAGATTTGAGATCTATCAGTTACCCTCAGTCTGGTTTCACTTGTCTGCTGATTTGGTTTTACTATAGTGTAGAAAGATGTTCATGCTACCCTTCCTGGAGTCACAGGTGAGAGTTGGGTGAAGGTGGACACCAACGATGGATGAGCAACCCTAAAAAGGGTTCGGTAAGCAGCTGGAGAGGGAGAAATGTAAAGGATCTGGAAAATCAGCACATGAATAATTCAGAACTATATGAATAATTCATTCTATCTGTCTATCTACCTATCTATCTATATCATCTATCTATCTGTCTATGTATCTATCTGTCTAAAAATTCATCTGTGCCAAATGTAGGCATAGATATAAAAGACTATCCGGAACACTCCATATATCCCAGTGCTTTTGAATAGATACTGACCCAAAGAGTTTCTTAAACCTAATTGTAGCATTTGGAATCAGTGAAGACCTGTGGTACTCTCCTGTGAAGTGCCTATATATTAGTACATCAACTTTGTAACATCGCTTTTAGCTTTTTAAAAGGTTTGTAAGTTCATTTCTTGGTTCTTGAGTGTGTTCTGGATAGAACTCAATGTAGCAATCAAGTAATATACTTACTATAAGTTATAAATAGAAACATGATCACACTTTTGTCACTCTAGCCTCAAATTATATATATATATATATATATATATAAATTTAATTCATACAGAGAGTGGCTATAAACATTAGGTGAAAACCATTATTTTGTGATTATGGTCAGCAATTAAGTTCAAATGTCTGTTTTGTTGGATCACAAATTTATAACTAAAAGAAAACTTGGATCTCATTTTGTTTGCCTCCCTTCATTTTACAGATGAGGAAACTAATGGTTTTATGGGTCTTCCCGGTGAGAAGTGTGTAGAGTCACATCCTCTGACTCCAAAGAGAGTAGATTTTTTCCATGGTATCACACACTCTCTGGTTTGTGCCTTGTCACATGAAGGTGAAAGCCCACCTAGGAAGTATGAGTGATAGCAGGGTGCCAAAACTAAGCATTGTAAGTATATTTTTTTTAAAGTGTTAGAGAATGTCCTGAGAAACAGTAGAAAGATCAGACATATATCCGAAAGTATAAAAATGATCCTCCATGTCTGTGCCTCTGTTTGTCATAGATAGATAGACAGATAGATAGATAGATAGATAGATAGATAGATAGATAGATAGATAGATAGATAGATGGATAGATGGATTGATGGATGGATAAATGGAGCTTTGAATTATTCAGGTGCTGATTTTCCAAGTCCTTTACTTCTCTCCCTCTCCAGCTGCTTAAATTGCAACCATTTCATACTTCATTAGCATCTGCACCAGAAGGACGAAATAGAAATGAAATACAAACCAGTCATTTCTACTCCTTGGCAAGGAATTCAGAAAAAAGTTCCCTTGAAGAGGATGAGGTTTTTTTAGCTTCCAGCCAATTTCTTTGTGATAGTGTTGATCTAGAGGGCACACACTTAGTTTTACCTGTAAAAGGGAAAAGAAAAATAACTCAGTTGTAAGAACATGAATTTAAGAGACAAATTATGGCAGAGGAGAGTGCTGGCCTTGGATTCAGGAAAAATATCTGGGTTCAAATCTGTGAATTACACATGGCTGGAATTTTATAATTATAGGCAAGTCAGTTGAACCAATTCATAGTCCCATTGATAGTTTTTTAATTTGACTATTTCTGTATTTGGTCATCTTTTCCAGTCTGATGGATGAGGTAGAAACAACGACCTTCTCTGTAAAATGGGAATGATAATACCTGAGGAATGTATCTCACAAGATTTTTGTGAGGCTCAAGCAAGGCAGTGATATACAACCATATCAATATCAGTCACTACTATGAATAAACAATTGAGACTTCTCCAATATCCTTATAGTTTTTAAATGGTAGGTAATTTTTGTTTGTGATATAAAGATTTAGCTGGTTAGAGGCAAAATGGTAAATTAAGAATTATAGATTTTATCAAGCTACATGATTCTTTTGTCCCCTCTAGGTTCTCTCTCCTAACACCCCTGAAATCTAGTATTCTTGAATTCATTTCAGCTGTCCCTCCCCAGACATCAAAATCTTCTGTCATTCACCATAGGACAAATGGCTGTTAACAGCATAAGCTCTTACCCGCTCCTAAAAGTATCTTCATTTCAGCAGATTTCCAAACAGTAGTGTGAAGGTATAAAGTTCTGAGATGTACATTTTTCATGTACCTATTGGTGCTTTCTTTTATTAATCCTTTCTGTTTTTTCTATCACGGCTATTCCGTTATTCCCTCACTCTCACTGAACAGTATCTTGTAATGTAGGAAAAAACACCAGCTAAAGAAAACCCTCACCCTTCTATGAAGAGAAGGGAATAGGTTTCACATCTTCCTCTCAAGAGCCAAGATAAGTTATGACAATTAGAGTTCGGTTGTTTTTGTTTGTATTACTGAAGTCTCTGTGTATTATCATGTCCCCTTGGTTATGCTTCCTTTATTCTGCACCAGTTTGTATAATCTTCCCATTAATGAAAGAAAGAAAGAAGAAAAAACAATGAGATAGTGGGAGGTATGACAAATACAGCTAGAAAGGTGGCCCCTTGCTCTCAAGAAAGTTAAATTCTACTAGGGCAAATAGCAAGCATTGGCAAACAAGATGGAAGTTGTTGGAAGTATACAGCAATAGGACAGATGACAAGATTCCTAAATGGGTCCAATTTTCTGGAGACAGACTGAATGGCTTGTGAAACATGATCTGGAGCCATTTGGATGTAATGGATTAGATGAGGCATTTTTAGTTATCCACCTATCAGGATGCCTTAGTAGAGTAATTCTCCTGAGGAGGAATGGGACATGGTCTCAATGAACCTGATCAGCACAGTTTCTGTTTGAGGAGAAGAGAAAGGGTGCAAAAGAAATTCAGATAGGAAGATGCTTGGATTTCTATGAATGCCTGACATGAGTCATTCCTTATAGCTCAATAGTATTCCCTTTCATTCAGATGCCACAATTTGGTGATCCATCCCCCCATTACATTTGCAGGTTTTTTTAGGGATAGGAATTGGATTTGTAGTTTAATTGGTATCTCTATTCCCAGGGAAACTTATTTTACTAGAGATCTTCCTAGAATACTGTCACGTGCCTATGTAACACAGTGACATATATAGCCAGCATGGCAAAGGTAGAACTTTAACCATTCTTGGCTTCAAGGCTGGATCTCTGTCTGCTGTGTGATGCTGCTTCTCCAGTGTTTGCTACTACAGACAGTGCTGCTATGAATATTTTTTTTTATATATGTGATGTAGGTATTTCCTTATTGTCTTTGACCTCCCTTTGAGCATGCGTCATGTAGTAGAATCACTACCTCAAAAGATACAAATGGCTTATTGATTTTTTTCCTCACATAATTCCAAATTGTTTTCTAGAACAGTTGTACCAATCCACAGTTCCATTAATAGTATATTAATTTGCCTGTCTTTCTACAATTCTTTCCATATTCCTTCCAATACTTTGTCATATTTTTCAGTCTTTTTGAATAAGGTGAAACAGCAGAATTGTTTTAATTTGTATTTCTGTCTTATTCGTGGCAGCATATTTTTCACATTCTTGTTGTTGGTGCACGGTTTCTTTACAAACTGTTGGAATCCTTTGACTATTTGGTTTTAGATACAGAACTTCCCAAAAGTCTTAGTGTAGTTTTAAAAACTACAGTAGGACATTTGAGACATCCTTTGTGTCATTTAGATACACACATATATGTATGTGTGAATGCACACATACACACATGCATATTTATATATATATATATATATACACATATATATGCATGCATCTTATTTATCAGCCTTTGTTTAGGCATAATTGATATATCTTTTTTGTCAAAATCAGTAGTTTCTCTTATTGCGTTGATTTGATTTTGCTTAAGAGAAAGCTTGTAAGCTTTATGTAATGAAAATTTTTTCCTTAATCTTCTGTGATTTTCTCTATCTCTTATTTGGTTAAGTATATTGAGCTTAGCATTTCAGACTATTTTGAGGTTTAATACCTTGCATAGCTTTTACAAATTGTGGCCACTAGTTAATAGTGGATGGAGAATATGACATAGAGAAACCTTAGATACTTACTATTAGTGGAATGCTGGGCAGGTCACTTAACCTTTCTTACCCTCAGTTTCCTTATGTGTAAAAGGAGCAGATAATACTGCATTCCTCATAAGGTATTTTGTTAAATTGTATTTATTTATTTATTTTTAGATTTCTACATTCCTTTCCACAAAATTTTGACTTCTAATTTTTCTCCCCATCTCTCCTCTCCCCTACCACATCATACCTTACATTCTGATTACCCCTTCCCTCAGTGTACCCTCCTTTCTATGACACCTTGCACTTCCCTCATCCCCATCTTGTCTCTTTTCTTGTAGGGCAAGATAAATTTCTGTACCCCATTACTTGTGTTTCTTATTTCCCAGTTACATGCAATAATAATTCTCAATATTTGTTTCTAATACTTTGAATCCCAACTTCTCTCTCTCCCTCCCTCCCTACCCATCCCCACTGAGAAGGCAAGCAATTCAATACGGGCCATATATGTGTCGTTGTGCAAAAGACATCCATAATAATCATGTTGTATAATACTAACTATATTGCCCTCTATCTTACCCTGTCCCCATCCTTTTTATTAATTCTCTCATTTCACCTTGTTCCTTCCCAAAGGTGTTTACTTCTAGTTACTTACTTCTCCCTTCTGTCATCCCCCTCACCCTCCTTGTCCCCTCCTCCCCCACTTTCCTGTATTGTAAGATAGATTTTCATATCAAATTTAGTGAGCATGTTATTCCCTACTTAAGCCAAATGTGATGAGAATAAGCTTCATTTTTTTCCTCTCCTCTTCTCCCTTTTCTCCTCCATTGAAAAAGGCTTATCCTTGACTCTTTTATGAGAGGTAATTTGCCCCATTCCATTTCTCCCTTTCTCCTCCCAATATATTCCTCTCTCACTCCTTAATTTTGTTTTTTTTAGATATCATCCCTTCCTATTCAACTCACTGCTGCGTTCTGTCTATATGTGTGTGTGTGTGTGTGTGTATGTGTGTATGTATAATCCCTCCACCTACCTAAATACTACAAACAAGAGTTACAAATATTATCTTTCCATGTAGGAATGTAAACAGTTCAGCTTTAGAAAGCCTTTTATGATTTCTCTTTCTTGTTTACCTTTTCATGCTTCTCTTGATTCTTGTGTTTTGAAACTCAAATTTTCTCTTTAGTTCTGGTCTTTTCATCATGAATACTTGAAAGTCCTCTATATCACTCAATGACTATTTATTCCCTTGAAGTATTATACTCAGTATTGCTGGGTAGGTGATTGGTTTCTGAAATGTCCTATTCCAAACCCTTCAATCCCTTAAAGTAGAAGCTGCCAGATCCCGTGTTATCCTGATTGTATTTCCACAGTACTAGAATTGTTTCTTTTTAGCTGCTTGCAATAATTTCTCCTTGTCCTGGGAACTCTGAAATTTGGCCACAATATTCCTAGGAGTTTCTCGTTTCAGCTCTCTTTCAGGAGGTGACTGGTGGATTCTTTCAACATTTATTTTACCCTCTGGTTCTAGAATATCTCCTCAGTTTTCCTTGCTAATTTCATGAAAGATAATGTCTAGGTTTTTTTTTTTTTATCATGGCTTTCAGGTAGTCCCGTAATTTTTAAATTGTCTCTCCTGGATCTATTTTCCAGAACAGTTGTTTTTCCAATGAGATGTTTCACATTATCTTCTATTTTTTCAAACTTTTGGTTTTGTTTTCTAACTTCTTGGTTTATCTCATAATCATTATCTTCCCTGAACTCAATTCTCTCTTTTAAAGAATTATTTTCTTCAGTGAGTTTTCGAACTTCCTTTTCCATTTGGCTAATTCTGCTTTTTAAAACCTCCTTCTCCTCACTGGCTTTTTGGACCTCTTTTTCCAATTGAGTTAGCCTCTTTTTAAAGGTGTTATTTTCCTCAGTATTTTTTTGGTTCTCCTTTAACAAGCTATTGTCTTGCTTTTCAAGCTCTTCTATGGCCAGAATCCATTTCATATTTATTTTGGAGGTACTAGATGCAGAATCTTTGACTTCCTCTGACAATATACATTGTTCTTCCTCATCCAGAAGGATGGAAGGAGATTCCTGTTCACCAAAAACCTTCTATGGTCTTATTTTTTTTCCCTTTTTTGGGCATTTTTCCAGCCAGTTACTTGACTTCCGAATCTTTTGTCAAGATGAGTATTCTAGTGCTCCTCCTATCCCCAGTACCATGCTCAAGGCTGAGGTTCAGATCAGCTGCTCAATTCCCCCAGAGGCTTTAAACTGAGCTTCCTGGACAGTGGACCCAGGCTGCTTCCCAGCCCATGCTGCTGCCGCCTGGAGCCAGTGCTGAGGGAACTCCTTGGCCCTCTCTTGCAGCTGGGAAAGCCCTCCCACACTGATCTTTGGAGCTTTCTTTGTCACTTGCGGGTTGAGGGATCTGAGACCCTCCCTGCTGGGAATTCTGCCCCAGAGGTCTGTTAAGGTCCTATTCCTCACAGTGCCACGTGGCCAGGGCTGAGCTCTGCTCCGCTCAGCATCCTGTGAGATAGATCTTTCCTGTAGGCCTTGCAGGTTACCTTTGACCAGAAACCTCTTTCACTGTGTTGTTTTGTAGATTCTGCTGCTTTAGCATTTCTTGAGAGTCATTTTTTAACAGGTATTTTGTGGGCTGTGGGGCAAGCACTAGAGTATATGTGTCTTTCTGCTCTGCCATCTTGGCTCCATCTGCCATAAGGTGCTTATGAGGATCAAATGGGATAATAAAGTGTTTTGAACACTTGAAAGCACTATATAATTATTAACTGTCATTATTCTTATCATTGATTATTCATTCCACAAAGATAAATCTTATGGTCTTAACTACTAATATAAAGTGTAGAGAAATAGGAAAAATACGAGAGAAAAAATTTGCGATTTTTAACAACAGATTATAAAAATGCTGTCACATTTATAGCCTTAGAAGCTAACCATATTTCTTTTGTTTGTATTAAATTTTTTGAAAATTAATTTTAATAATATAAAGAACTGGTAATTATATTACCTATTAGAATGAATTGAAAGTGAATAGAAAGCTTTAAAAATGAATAATGCATGTAAAATGAAATTAAAACTACAAATACAAGAAAATTTTATAGCAAAATATGGTTACACCTGTTATTAAAACAAAAAAGATAACTTGATTCCAGGGCTGCTGATCTTCCATCCATGAGATTACTCATGTAAAATGGGTAATATAACTATTCAGGCAAAACCATTCCTAATAATTGAATAGTAATATATTTTCCTTCTATAGATGTGGCTCTGTCTTTAACCACAGTTTTACAACCAATGTTTACACTTCTACAGCATCCAGTATTATTGTAAAAGAAAAAAAATATTGTATATAGTCTCTCCTTTTTATATTATGCATGTTTGCCTTGATAATTCTTTAGGTAAGACACCTCTTAATTTAGGCCATTATATATATAATTTGATTGTTACAGTATAATTTCTGAAAAGTTTCTATTCATGATTAATAAATAATGATATTCTGTATAACAAATTAGGTATTCTTTATACTACTTAAGATGGTTAGCTTTGTATGCTGCGCAGTAAAAATATATTTAAAGCAACTGCACCTCAGTTGTATGCAATTACTGTAATTACTTTTGAGCTACTTCAAACAATTGTTTTATACACACAAACACACACACACACACACACACACATACACACACGTTATTGTATTTTGAAAACAAATGAATTGTTAGTCATTTCCAAGGCCCTTTAAGAGGACCTTGGGGGTTTGTCAGAGGGTTTTCCCCCCAGCCCAACATAATATCTATTCAGTAATTCTTTTTTTTTTGTAGTTTTAAAAAAATTTTAAGCTTAAATGCAAAAGAAAAAATCCCCAGGTACATAGAAGACCATAAGAGAGGATGCAATATAAAACAATAAATTTCTCCTTCAAGGAAACCTATGCAATAAATATTACACATTGTTTTCAAAGCTGCCCATCTTTTCTTTGCTTCCTTGTTGGTTTTCTTTTGTTCTATGTTGTGCAGTTTATTTTATTTTTCTCCTCCTCCCCAAAAGACTACAATTAAGCATCTATATCTATCTGTTTATCTAGATATATCTATATATGTATGTATGTATGTATACACATATACACATATGCACACATACATAGGTATCTCTAAATATGCACATCTATACACATATTCATTCATACACAAATATGGAAGACTGTATTATGCTTATTTCTGCCAGTCATAGGTCCAAATCTTTCCATGTTTTTCTCAATCAACCAACTCATTGTTTCCCATACCACAGCAGTTATTCCAGCCTAATCACATCCTGAGAGATCTTGAAAGTTTTCCCCCAATTTTATGCATTCCTTCTGTTCTTAGCTAAATAGGGTTTCTTTATACAAGAAAATTTTAATTTAAATAATTGAAATTATCCTTTTTACACTTCAACAGTGGTCTCCCCTATAGTATAGTTTAAGTTCTTACACTTTTGAATCTACTTCCTTCATGTCTTTTTTTTTCTGGTTTCTTTGAACTTCCTGACCTTTCACTCTTCCAGATGAACTTTGCTATTATTCTTTCTAACTCAGTAAAATAATTTTTAGTAATTTAATTTGGATGACATTGAATAAATGGATTAATTAGGTAAAATTATCTTTTAAAAAAAATTATATTGGCTTTACCTCCCCATGAACAATAAATATTACTTCATTTATTTGGATCTGACTTTATTTGTATAAAAAGTGCTTCATGTTTATATTCATATATTTCCTGTATGTGTTTTGACAGGTATATGCTCAGATATTTTGTACTGCTTAGGTATTTTAAATGGTCTAAAACGATCTTGAATAATATTACTGACACAGTGTAGTTTCTATATTTTTTTTATATTTGATTAAATCTATTTTAACTTTGATTTCATGATTACTATCCCTGCTTTTTTTTACATTATAAATTCTAGTCCTCCACTTTTTAAATCTTGGGATGTATCTCTCATTTTTATCTTTCCTGAAAGCAATAGTTGAATTCATATTTTTAGTTTGCTGCCATTTCTGTTTCATGAGCAAATTTGTACCATTCACATTCTAAGCTGCAATTATTTGTTTTGTAGTTTCCTCCTTCCTGTTTTGCCTCACTATCCTTCTCACCTATTTACCCTATATCTCTTCACTCCTCTGCTTTACTTCTCCTCACTCCTTCTTCCTCTTATTTCTTAACCTACCCACCTCTCTAAAAGTCCTTCCCTTATCCTCTCCCAGCACCCTATCCCCTCTTCCTCTTTTTTCTGTCTGAATTTAGAAGAGGTATGTGTGTATCCATACACACACACACACACACACACACACACACATATGTATAAATATTTAAAATTTCCTTCTTTAATCCATTCCCAATGATAGTAAGTTTCTAGCACTATATGCCCTACCCCCACTAGCTTCTTCTGTATCATTTTTTTCCTTTTATGCCTCATTTGCATGAGATGGTTTTTCTTTTTTAATTTTTTTTTAGAATCACCCCATCATATTCAGCCCAGCCCAAGTCTGTCTTTCAAACTATCCGAATGATGATGACAATCATAAGAGTACTGCTGTTATTTTTACATAGACAAAGTAAAG
The DNA here is from genome assembly GCA_023548195.1 of Bettongia penicillata ogilbyi. Lineage (NCBI taxonomy): Eukaryota > Metazoa > Chordata > Mammalia > Diprotodontia > Potoroidae > Bettongia > Bettongia penicillata. The sequence goes on from JAJHZJ010000060.1 coordinate 1,497,727, forward strand.
AGGTTGGCCTCATTGAGTCTCTTATTGGTCTTTAATGTTTACCTTGTTGTTCTGGGCTTTGTCCTTTGTTTTTGAAAAGGGCCATGGCATCAGGGAGATGACTTGAATTACAGCTGAATTTTATTTGAGTGATTGAGGGCTGTGCGGAGTCACCAGGTTCACTTCCTCCTCCGGAACCGTCAGAGTCCAGGGGCTATCATCTCCTTGTGTTTCTCCTAGATGTTATGTGTCAAATTTTCCCTTAAGTTATGGGGGTTTTGTCACAGAAACCTGAATGTCTTTCAATTCATTAGATATCCTTTTTTTTTCTTCATTCAGAATTATACTTAACTTTCCTGGGTAAATTACCCTTGGATGTAACCCCAACTCTTTTGCTCTATGAAATGTAGTATTCCAAGACCTATGGTCCTGTAACATACTGTCTACTTGGTCATATCTAATTGTAACTCCATGATACTTTAATTGGTTTTTTCTTGCCGCTTCTAATATTTTCTTCTTAACCTTGGAGCTTTGAAACTTAGCTATGATGTTCCTGTAAGTTTTCTTCCTGGTATCTCTTTCAGGTGGTGATCAGTGGATTTTTTCCTATTTCAGTTTTGCTTTCTTGTTCTAGAATTTCAGGTCAATTTTCCTTGAAAATTTCTTACATTGTTTCAAGATTCTTTTTTTATCATAGTTTATTCTTATATTTTTATATTCTTATCTATTTTATATTCTTATATATTTTATAAATATAAAATAAATATTAATATCAATATAAATAAATATTTTATATATAATATATTTTATATATATTTATATATTATATATATTTTATATATATATTTATATATTATATATATTTATATATTATATATATATATATATTTTATATTCATATGTTCTTTCTCCTTGATCTGTTTTCCAGATCAGCTGCTTTTCTGATGAGATGTTTGACTTTCTCTTCTATTTTTTTCCATTCTTTTGATTTTGCTTTATGATTTCTGGTGTTTTAGAATGTCATGAACTTCCCCTTGCCCAGTTCTAGTTTTCAAGGAATTATTTTCTTCCTTAAGTTTTTGATTCTTTGTTTTAAGTTAATTGACTTACTTTTCATAATTTTCTTAGACTTCTCTTATTTTTAAAAATTTTTTCTCAACCTCTCTTATTTGATTTTTTAAAGTCCTTTTTAAGTTTTCTCAAGAACTCTTTGTGCTCAGGACCATTTGACATTTCTTGCTGAAAAAATAGTGACTTTTTTAGCTTTGTTATCTATCTTTCTCCGAATATGAACCCATATCTTCTCTATCCCCATAGTAGCTATCTGTGATTGGGTTCCTTGTCTTTTGCTTACTCATTTTTATTTTTTTGGTTTTTAGTAGCTATTAGCACTATCAAGTTGTAGTCCCAAGGAATGCAGAATGATGTCCCAAGCCCTTCTTACTTTGGCTCCCCTCTTCACCCCTAAGCCACAGTTAGGGTCATCAGACACATTGTTCTGCAGATGATCTTGGTCGCTACAAACTATAGCTTTCCAACTGAATCCAAGGACTCTTTTTTTGCAGGTGCCCACAGCCAGCAGGGTCCCCACCCCTCACTACTGCACTTAGCGTGTATGTACTAGCTCCTTCTCTGAAGCCATGGCACAGCTGTAATTGGTATCTCTACACAGTGGAAGGTCCTTCAGTCTACTCCTATTCAGCCGTCAGATTCTACAATCTGCAAAAGGAAAGTTTCTAAGGCTGAGGCAGCCTCTCAACCCAACTACCCCTAGGGCTTATTATTTGTTGATTCAGCAGAGTGGACCTGGAGGTGCTGGCATTTCACTCAAGCCAGGTTGACCTTCCCCGCCCCCCACCCCCAGCATCCCCTGACCCCCAGGCCTGATTTCCTGAGGTCTTTTCAAGTTGTCTTAGGAGGACAACTGCTATACCCTGTGTTTATTTCTGCTGCTCTGAGGTAATAGTCTGTCTTTTTTTGTGAAGGAAATTTGGAGATCCAAAAGTTTTCTGACTTACTTCACCATCTTCTCAGGATTCTCTCAGTAATTCCTTTCATTTCAGTCTTACAATGCTCAGTTTAAGAGAATAATCTAATGTATAAATCAGCCGTTAAATGACAAAAGGTATTCTGCCCGACTTGGTTGTAATTATGACTGGACTGGGGAATGACAAATGACAAAAACTGTACTACAATTAAATTTCCATTATAAAAGTTTTATTTTTCTCTCTGATAAATATCAGGTATCATACAAGTCCTGGTATTGTTGAGATTGGGTTGCTCGGAGACCCCAAAATACCGACATGCCGGGTCTTGCTCAAATGAATTTGACACAAGCCTTCTTAAAGCCCAAGAAAAAAGTTTATTAAAGATGTGCCGTACTGGGTTGACTCTTAAGGAGCCTGACTGTAAGACTTGTATTGACATGCCAGCCAGATAGAATCTCAGCTAGACTGAGTCTGTGCTGGATTAAACCTGAGTGCCTTCATGGAGGCAAGATGGAACTTAAATACCGAAAAACACTGAGGGAAGAATCCAGGTGTCACTAAGCAGTCTGGGGTCCCAGGGATGGTCTTGGTAGGGGAGGTCAGCCTGGAATGTAGATCCAACTCAGGGACGATCCTGATGGGAGTGGGAGTAGCTGGTAGTCCAGACAATCCACAATCCATAACCTGGGCTGAGAGGCTTGAACTTCAAGAGAATGCTAAGTGGCCAGTAGGGAACGTCAAAAGAATGCTTAGCAGTGGCTGGTAATAGGATCAAAGGTAGGAATATGAAGAGGATGCTGAACTGTGGCCTACGCTGCATTCGAGATAGGGAGTATCTGGGCTAGGAGAAATGGACCTCAAGAGAATGCCAAATCAAATGAGGGGAATCCAAGGAGCCCCCCAAGACCAGGCTTTCTGGGGCCCTTCAGACAAATGCTACAAAAACCCTCCCAGTAAAAGGTCTTGGCTTGGGCTTGTATCCCATCAGTATCATCTTCCTCATGTCATGGTCCTTCTGGAGAACGAGGGACAAAAAACAACCTGTGAGTAGTACTAGCTGCCCACGGAGGACCCAACTGACTAGTTCCAGTTAGGCAATGTTACAAGTGAGTCTGTCTAACAAACCCCCAACAGTGAGAAACATTCTCACCTTAAATGAAGAATAATGCCTGTTGGGAAATCAGGAAAGCCTTTATTAATCTTTACGTCTGGGTAGCCTCCCCAGTAAGGTTACAGGACAACTACAACACGTTCAGAAAGATGGGGTTTATTATACTGTTTTCTGAACTTTGGATACTGTGATACTGACTTCATGTTGTCCTCTCTGATAGGCCTTTTCCTCACACAGCTTCTTGAGCCTGCACTTTAGTGCCTGACCTCTAACCTGCCCATCTTCCTTCCTTCCTTCCTTCCTTCCTTCCTTCCTTCCTTCCTTCCTTCCTTCCTTCCTTCCTTCCTTCCTTCCTTCCTTCCTTCCTTCCTTCCTTCCTTCCTTCCTTCCTTCCTCCCTTCCTCCCTTCCTTCCTCCCTTCCTCCCTTCCTCCCCCCCTTTCCTCTCCTCCTTTCCTTTTCTCCCTGTGTCCACATAGGTTATCATACCTTTACCTGCACATGCTCTGCCCCCCAAAATATAAATTTTAATCGCTGGGAGTATAAGATTATCTTGGGGTTTATAGATTAGATTTCTTTCTTAAGATCGTACCTTAAATCCACATCACTCAGGCTCTCATTGATTGGCCAACAATAGGTTCCTGCCCAGGCCTCACTTGGTTATTGTTTGGCTCAGAATGAGTTTAAATAACAATTGCTTTTGTTTTGGCCAGAAACCCTGGGGGTCTTCCCCTCCCAAATTGATTTTTTTTTTTAGTCTAAGTGAAAAAGACCATTCTCTGCTTCATTTCTTACCTAGCCTTGATCGCTTAATGTGTATTGCCTCAGTCAAACTGAGACCTGGGACCGATCTTCACTTAAAAAGGCCAAGGTTTCCCACTTTTGGGCCATCCTCAGTTGTCCTGATCTATATACCTCTTCAGTGGACCCAGAGGACAGTGAGACTTTGCACAGCCAGCTCTCACTTAAACACAGTTCATTCACAAGTCATGGCATTACCTCCCTGATGTCATGGGGTTCTTTTGAGAACAAAGGACAAATAATGACAACGGTAACCTCAATTGTGTGCAATTACTGTAATTACTTTGAACTGCTTCAAACAATTGTGTTATACTCACACATATGTTGTTATTACCAGGACCTTGGAAGTGTGAAGGAGGGCTTTCCCCTCCCCCCATACTTAGCCCAACATAATGTCTATTCCATAATTCTTTTCATTGCAGTCATATGATGCCCAGTTTAAGAGAATGACCTGATGTACAAACTGGCCATTAAATGACAAAGGGTACCTTGCCTGACCCTGGTTGTAATTATGGCTGGACTGGGGGATGACAAATGACAAAAGCTGTACTCTAATTAAATTTCCATTATAAAAGTTTTATTTTTCTCTCTGACAAATGTAAAGCTAGCCTTTGAATAGCATTCTGCCTTTACAAGGGAAAGAATTAAAGGACTTTAATTTAGAAATCAAGGCTTAAGAAAGCTTTACTCCTTTCTGATGAACCTTTGTTATCCCCAAAAGAGCACAGTATTATTTCATTATTGTTTGTTTAAATTTAAGATAACCAGTTGTAATTAGTGATAATGACTCATAAACTATGCCACTTACGAAATGACAGATATCAAAAGGGAGAGCCTGTGGATTGGGTGGTTTCTAATAAAACCGTTTCCCTCTCATCTTCCCATTGAGGTTCACTATCAAGTATTTGAGAAATAAATTATCATATGACAAGGCCCTAAGGTACCTATATCCTACATCCCCAGTTATTATAGAGTCAGCTGGAGACTTAAGCCCCTTCATTTCCTAGATCTTTTACCTACAGTACCTGAAATCCCAAACTGTGTAATTGGCTCACATCATCAATTGGCTCACATTATGATATGAGTGTTTGTAGTTAACTCTCAGGGAGCTACTGTTGACGTAAACCATCAGTGCCCCTTGTGATCTCTCAGAGAAATGTATTTTTGTTTCAAACATAACATCATAAAATTTTCTGCATCATGAACATTAGCTTCTGATTTGGAATTCTTTTCTGTTGTTGTATCTTCCAAATTGTATTTCAGTGACATATTTTGCTGTTCTCAGGTCATAAACCTTTCCTTCTTTTAACTTTCCCCTATTTTTTTTTCCTATCTCCTCATTCTGAAGCATCATGATTTGTTTCCATGGTCCCACACAAGCATGGAGTAGGAACTATGGAGATAACCTAGAAGTAGAGGCAAGTGTTCAAAGCATGGGGCCTTTGCAACCTTGTGAAAGTCATTCCCTGATTCTCATCTTTGCTTTCCTCCATTCTTCAGCATCCCCTGAAGATTATTTCATTTACAATTTCTAAAGGACTTTTTAATTGGCTTCTTTCTGGTGAAGCTTTGCACTTTGGTGACCCTGCCTATGGCTTTACTCTATCCCAAAAGGTAGCGTAGCATAGTGAACAGAATGCTAAACTTGGCTTCAGGTATTTGGTTGTGGTTCAGTCACATCCAACTGACCCCATTTGGAATTTTCTTGGCAAAGTTACTGGAGGGGATTTCCATTTCCTTCTTCTGCTCATTTTACAGATGAGGAAACTGAGGCAAAGAAGTTGAGTGACTTGCCCAGAGTCACATAGCTGGTAAGTGTCTAAGACCAGATTTGAACATGCAAAGATGATCTTCCTGACTTCAGGCCTGGCATTCTATCCACCCTTCCACCTAGCTTCAGGGATACTTCGATTCAAATTCTGCCTCTAACACTTGCTAGCTGTGTGACCCTGGGCAACTGGCTTCACATCGTTGAGCTTGTTTCCTTATCTGTAGAGTGGTAATAACAATACCTGTAGCATTCGTATCCCAAAGTTATTATGAAGCTTAAAGGAGACAACGAACCCAAGGTGTTTCACTGACCTTAAGATGCTATCTGTATGTCAGCTATTATTAAATTATCCCAGGGGTTCTTCCCACCCTTGACAGTAGCAGGATTGGTAATGCTAATAATAGTAATATAATATGGTATACATTGCTGGTGTCTGATCATAACATATAGGTAACCTCAGGTTTTCACAGGCCGTTCAGGAGAGAGTCATTGAATTCAGCAAATGTCTTTATAAATGGACTGGTGATGGGAAGCATTTTCATCTGAGGACCACTTCACAAGATGGGATTCCTTCCTTCCTTCCTTCCTTCCTTCCTTCCTTCCTTCCTTCCTTCCTTCCTTCCTTCCTTCCTTCCTTCCTTCCTTCCTTCCTTCCTTCCTTCCTTCCTTCCTTCCTTCCTCCCTCCCTTCCTTCCTTCCTTCCTTCCTTCCTTCCTTCCTTCCTTCCTTCCTTCCTTCCTTCCTTCCTTCCTTCCTTCCTTCCTTCCTTCCTTCCTCCCTTCCTCCCTTCCTCCCTTCCTCCCCTCCCCTCCCCTCCATACATATATAGAGAGATGCATATGTGTGGATATATATCTATATGTTTAAAGGTATAGACATATGGATATACATATATGTATGTGTGTGTATGTGTTTTTTTTCCTGACTGTAACTCATGAAACTATCAAAGTATAGAAGGGCTGTGAGATACACTGATAGTGATACTACCCATATTGATTGAAGCAAAAGTATTTATATGATGTTTAACAGATTTGTAAAGATCTTTTAATTCTCTTGAATCTTCCTAATAATCCTGTGAGGTATGCAGAGCAGAATCACTCCAAATTTACAGATGAGGAAACTGAGGCACGGTGCATTTAAGTGACTTACTTATTCCATATTACAAAAAATCATGGCATGGCCAGTATTAGAACACAGATTGCCCAATATTTTCTGAACAAGTGTTTTTTGTTTTTCTGTAACTTCCTTACCCCTTATTCTGCAGATGTTAACATTTTTATAAAGTGGATGGCAACACCTGGCCCTTCTAGCTCTGCTTCCCCAGTAGCATCTTCTGGCCCAATAGCTAATCACATCAGATTAGACTGAGTCAGGTTCTTAGGACTTTTGGAGACAGCTCCTGACTCTGTGGGGAATAGCTATAGTCTAGATTCAGAAGCTCTAGCGAAGCCTGTTTAACCTTGTGTATGTGTGGCATATGGCACTATTTAACTTCATTAGGAAAGTTCTGGAAGCATATTGTGGCATGTTTGTGCAAACCCAGGGGAACCCTTTAATGTCTTAAGAGAGAACTTTCAAGGGAAATTGAGTGACTTGGAAACCCTAAGAGTGCTCATTTCCAGACTGATTGATTTTTGTTTCCCAGCCTCTGTGGAGAACCAGCATTTTCGTATTTGACAGGACCTTCCATACTGAGATGCGCAGGTGGTTCTTAAACAAATCTTTGCTCAGTTATTTGAAGAGGGAACATTGTATCTCTGAGTATCTTTATTGTCGTTTAGTGGCTTTTCAATCATGTCTTTTGACCCCTTTTGGGGTTTTCTTGGCAAAGGTGCTGGAAGGGTTCATCCTTTTCATTTTACAGATGAGGAAACTGAGGCAAACAAGGTGAAGTGACTTTCCCGGAGTCACACAGCTAGTAAATGTCTGAGGCCTGATTTAAACTCAGGTCTTCCTGATTCCAGGCCTGGTGCTCTATCCGCTGTGCCACCTAACTGCTCCTATGTGTCTTTATCAATAGGGTGATTTGACAAAGGTTTTTGCATTATTTAAAAAAAAAAGTTTTGAAAACTAGTTGGTGATAACTGGCATTTCGTGATTCAAGGTTTCCCCCTTGCTTTCTATAAGTTATATTTTTGAACTTCACAATAACCCTTTAGATAATGTGCTACAGTTTTATTATACACATTTTAGAGATGAGGAGATTGAGATGCCACACATCTAAAGAGCTCGCATATGATCATAGTATTAGTGCCCTAGACAGTATTTGAACCCAAATCTTTAATGATTCCTGGGCCAGTGCTAAAATTGAATTATATTATCTCCAATGGAAAAAAATCCAATTGGATTTAAAGTTTGCATCTTGTGAATTAGTTTAATAAGTTTAATCCTCATCTGTTTTGTCAGTGAACTTTACGAAGCAAATCTAACCTTTCCTAGCCACTATTTTGAAAAGATTTCAGAATGAGTTGAACAAGGTTAACTTTTTTTATTATAGACTTTAATGTAAAATCCATGTTTTATGTGACTCAAAAGGTTATTTATTGAATGATAAAGTTTCAAAAATACTACTTGCGCCAATATTCGTTGAATAATAATGTATCTCAAATCTATCATTAGTTACTGGAAACCACTCTATGAAAATGCTGTATTTTTTCTTTTTCTAGTCCACCTAGTTTAATGTGTATTTGGGAGATGAGTCACTATATGCTCTACTCCTTCCTTCTAAAAAGACTCATTACCACCCCATCTCCTTGTAATGAGCTTTTCCTGAATGACTGTGCCATCCCACTCACCACTTGAAGTGTGTTCCCCACCCTAGATTCATTGCTCCACCCTGGAGGCTCCTCCCTTATGTTTACCATTCTGCCATTGTTTGCAAGAGCATGACTGGTCAGCTCACACTTCTTTGCTACCTCAAAAGATCAGTGATTTCCATAGTGCAGATGCTGTCTGCACCAAAGCAGGGCTGGACGATGGCTACTGTGGGCAGTGATTCATCCCTGATGAACAACCTTCTGGTAATTTCTCCAGATTCACAGTCCTTTGCCAGACTTTTTTCAAAACTTTTCCAGCTTAACCTGTTGGCATGGCCTTCTAGAACCCAAAGTCATCTTCATAGGACAAGAAGGAAGAATTTGAGATTTTCCCCTCACAGACAATATAAGTAGTTACTTTTCTTTTGACTGTGAGGGAATTTGTATCTACTCAGTTCATATTTGTTTTTTTCCTTTCAAACTATTTTTTGGTATTCTTTTGTATTGGTCAATTTAACAAGCATTTTTAAGTGCCTTGCTATGTACATTATGCTCTGGAAAACTTCAATTTTTTACTGATCTCTAAACATATCCCAGAAGTTCTTGCTTCCATGATGATGTTCAGACTTCCTTGAATACATTCTCTTCCCTTTTTAGCTTTACCCATATAATTCTTATATATCCTCTAATGCCCAGATCAAAATAGGTTTTTTTTCTGTTCTCTCTTCTAAGAACTACCTTAGAACTACAGAATCTATGCTAACTCAGGCAACTCCCTAAGATTATCTTTTCAGAAACTGATTGTGATCTGCATTGCTAAATGGAATTCCTGTACCTGTGAGGTCATAGTCCATAGACATCTTATATACATCCATATCCATTTTTTGTTGTTCACTTGTTTTTCTGTGACCCCATTTGGGGTTTTCTTGGTAGAGATACTAGAGTAGTTTGCCATTTCCTTCTCCATCTCATTTTACAGATGAGAAAACTGAGACAAACAGGGTTAAGTGACTTGCCCAGGGTCACAGAGCTAGTAAGAGTCTGAGGCCTGATTTGAACCCAGGTCTATCTGACCCCTGGTCTAATGTTTTATCCACTGTACCACCTAGCTACCCCAGAGCTACATCCATTACTAGACTTAAAACTCTATGAGAGTAGTAAATCTGTATGAGTCTTCTCTAGTGTCCTCCACCACTGAGTATACAGCCAAGTACACAAGTAGACTATCAGATAGTATTTGATTCAGTTGGTAATTCCTTTAAAGACATAGGAGTGTGTTACTTAGCTTTGTACTGAGACAAGTTAAAAAATTAAATCATCCAATGAGAAATAGCCCAGATTTTTTTTGTGTGTGTGTTAACTGGTCATCTCTTTTCTTAGTAGCGTAAGAGATGCTTCATCTGATGCCAGAAAGATTAACAAGTTTGAAGAAATGGAGGATTTTTATTAGGGGATATTATTTTCAAATTCTATCTAAAGTCATAGTACTGAGTTTAATTATTTGGGTGTCTAGCTAGGGATGATTTGAGCTTTGGTTTCATAGAAATTTGCCTGATTATTTGTACTTTTACCAAAGCACTGCACAGTTTACATTTTCCAGTTTCAATATGGTAGGTATGCGTACGTCTGCGCTATGATATAATGTTTGACTTTCACATCATACAAAGCTGCTGGAATGTATCAGATTTAATGAATTAGTTAAAATTTGCTCTTTTCATGTTCACATACTATATCTGAATATATAATTTAAATTGTAAGAACTCTTACTTAGGGGAAACTCTTAAATGATTGGGAACTAGAACTATATCATGGTTAAATTATGTAGTTAACAAATCAGGGAATCAGCACTGATGTTAATAAATTTGTTCAGCAGTCAAATAAAATAGTTCAGCAGCAAAAAAAAAATCTATTTTTTGTCTCTACTTTTTTGGTTTCCTGAGAATCTATGGGAAAATTTTTTGGTACAGCACTGTGCTATAGGGCCTAAAGAATGACTAACTCTGTGTGAATCAGCTTTCAGAGCAACAGAATGGTGCATTTAAGCCATTAAGTACCAAATCAGAGAGAATCAGCACATACATTAGGCTAAACGAAAGACTTTGACCTAACAGAACAGTACTTTCAGTTTTTTCCTTTCACTTTTTATATGGTCTGTTAGCTGTTTCTTGTTAAGAATTTTTGCTTTATGTAACTTGTGTATTTTCCCATACCAAATAATTTAGACATTTCAAAATTTAAGACATTTCTTATTCAGGTTAGCTTACTTCCTAGCAACAAAAATTACCAGTAAGTATTTTGAACTCAAAATATATAAGCCACAAGTAATGACAAAAGTGGAACTTAACTCTGAGTCAAGTAGTAAGGATCAAAAATTATTACATCAACAAGAAAAGTCCCTGTAGTATGTGTGGATTTGGAGAACATCAATAGAAAGTGGTGTGCATGTCCCATCTCAGCTTTGGTCTTGTTTTCCTAGGATTTTTGAGTGTCAACTTGACACTCAAGGAAGGAATCCTTCCTTGCTTGCCTGTGGCATTTTCTGTCAGCCATTTACTGACAGATCATTATCTTCTTTCCATGACTTCCTCAAAACACTTTGTTCATTTTCATGATGTCTTTCCCTTAGCGTTCTTTAGTCTCCTCTAGTCAATGCCAATGCCCAGGTTACAAGACTTTAGGGGAAAGGGTGTCTTTATTCCTCTAATCAAAACATGCATAGAACACTGTGGGTGACTTGAGATTTTTCATCGTCAAGCTTGGCTGCTGTATTTGTTTGACTTTGTGGGATTCCATTCAATATTTATGGAGCCACTCTGAGCACATTTCTTGAAAGTTGAAGCTCACAAGGATTTGGGAAATAGTTGAATGAAATGACAAGGTCAGACTTAGAGGGATTTGCAAATGCAGTGTGTGGGCTGAATGTGGTTTTCCAACCTGATAAGTTTTTGAAAATCTGGTGAAAGTTACCATATTTTTGAAATATGATTGCTAAAAAGTGCCATTATTGTTTTGCTGTGTCTCTGCCAATTGAGATTTGGAAATTTGAAAAGAGCTTGCTTTTTATGGAACCACAATAATTATGGAACAGTAAAGAAAGTAAGAACTGAAAAGAAATTCTTATTTTATATCATGAAAGCCTAGATTTGAAAACTGTTTCTAGACAATGATTTTATAAATTTAGACAATTTAAAATTTGGAAGAAATTCAAAGGAAAATCATGAAAATGTTTATGGTTTAATATATATGTATTTATGTACATACATATATACATACATGCACACATACATGTGCACATACATATGAAACCAAAGAGCAAAAACTACCGCAGCAGAATTACATGAACTTGAAGAAAGAGAGAGGGATGGAGAAAATGGATTCATACAAGTTTGAGTAATCAGTAATCATTTTCCATCTCTTTTAGAAACAATGGAAAAGGAATTATCCTAGGAAGGAGGTTTGTTATATACAGTATATTTAACATCAATGTTATATAGCAGGATGGTGGTGTGATAGAACCTAGAGGAGGTCCAGAAAGTAGAATTATAAGCCGAAGAGAATTTACTATAAGCTCTTCTTTTTAGTCTACAATCTACAGGAAGACTACCAAAAATCTTGAGAGGTTTTTTTTTAATGGAGAACAGTCAGGATAGACAGAAGACCGAACATGCAGGCAACCTAGAGGCACAGTAGGAGATGGAGCTGCCCTGGTACATGGTGGGAGGCAGTATTTGCCTGAGCCACAGCAGAAGAAAGAAACCAGGTCAGCACTCAGGTAACATGGCAAACAGGCATCCCATGACTGAGCTATGATGTAAGAGACTTCCTAGCAGTACAATCCACAGTGTTAGGTTTGGGTCTTGAAGAACAGGAGACAGAGCCAAGGATGGAATCAATCCTAGATGCAGCACTGTGGAAGGAAGAGACAAAGGAAGGGGCTCAGGACAAATCCTAAGTTGAACTACTAGCAGAATGAGTATCTGCAGAAAGAGGGGCCTAATCTTAGCTACAATTTTCAGGACCAAGCAGTGACTGCTCACCTCATCCAGAAATATAGCAGAGAGCAAAATCTAACTCAAGCATAGTCTCAGTCCATAAACTGAGACCAGAGATATGAGTAAGTAGAAGAAAATATGAAGTACAATGACGAAATACTGGGAATTGAAAAATAAAGCCAAAGGAGGTAAATCCAGAGAAAGAGAGTAAATGTGCAAAAAGCTCAAATTGAACCTCAGAGAAAAGAATGACTTATCTATAAAGAATTAAATGAGTATCTGGATGGAATAAAGAAAGAGGGGTAAAAAAATAATGAAAATGTAAATGAAAGAATGGGAAGGGAAGTTATTTACTTAGATTAGAAAGTGATAAATCTTACCCAAGAAATAGACTGCCTGAAAATTAGAATGAGACAAAAAGAAAGCAATGACTCCGTGAGGCATCAAGACATATTAAAACAAAATCAAAATATTACAGTGATTCAAAATGAAATATAAAGCATATATTATCAAAAACAACTGAGAAACAGTTGAGATTATCTTAGAATCCATTAGACTACCTAAAAATCATAACCAAAAATAAAGTAATAAATAAAATCTGGAATACACTCTATTACAAAAAGTCCTAAATGGAAACTATCCAAATCTATCAGAACTAAAGGACAGAGTAAAAAATGAAATCATCAATTAGCTCCTAAAAGAAGCCTCAAAGTAAAAACTCAGGAATGTTATAAATGTAAGTTAATTTCTTCCAGGTCAAAAAAAATATGCTACAGTCAGAATTCAAATACCAGTGAACCATAGTCATGTTAACTCAAGAGTTAACTGCTGCCACTATGAAAAAGAGGGACTTTATGGTACAGTATTCCAAAAGGTTTGCATCAAAAATAACTTACTTTGAAAAATTTAGTATAAATCTACCAGCAAAATTGTGGATCTTTAATGCAGTGGAGGACTTTAAAGCATTTTTGGTGAAATGACCAGACTTGAGTAGTAGTTTTCAACTGCAGACACTCAAGTCAAAAGAAAATTATAGAGGTAGATGCATTTGAGGATTTGAAAATAGCTTGCATTCTAATGGAAGAGAAGAAAAAATTTTTTTTCCCTAATGCCTTTACGGATCCTAGAAGGAGTTATATAAGATGAGAAAAAAAATAGGAGAAATGGTTTTATGTTTTTATGGTCTTAAGAGAAAGAAGAAAAAGGAGGAAAGAAAGACCATACATGAAAGAAGAAGAGGGAAGCTTCCTCTCTCATGTAGTAAGATTGCAGTGAGATGAGAAGTGGTTATACCTTGAGAAAAGACAAGACAGGACAAACATCATTTTGATCTGAACCTGAAAAAAGAGGGTTAAGCTCTCTCATACACGTGTACACTTATACATGTAACAATGAATTTTGAATGTAAATACGTTAAGCTTAATGGGGAAGTAGTCAGGGGAAAAGAGAAGGAAGAGGTGAGTTTAAGAGATAGGATAGAATTGGAGAGAAATTAATCATAATCAGAACAAACTCCATTTTTGTAGGGTTGGTCTTGAAGAATTCAAAGGAAAGCCCTGTGATATGGGGCAAAGATGAGAGTAGAAGAGGGACGGCAGAGAAAAACAGACTGAGTGGATTATACATTTCTAGTATTAAGCACACTCCTCTCTAACTACCTTTATAAAAAAATGGGGAAGAGTCAAAGATAGGGGAAAACATAAAGAGACAGGCTACAAAGAAGTGCATAATGATGAGTTATAATCGTGAATGTGAATGGGATGAACTTATAAGGAATAGGATAGCAGAAAGGATTAGTTAAAAAGCAAAATCCAATGAAATGGTATTTTAAAAAGTACACGTCAATCACAAAGATTGAACAGAGTTAAAATAAGGAATTGAAGGAAAACTATTATATAAAAGATGACTTCAGATAAGCAAGGGTAGCAATCATGATGTCAGAGAAGACAGTAGTAAAGATAGATATGACTAAGAGATAAAAAGGGAAACTAAATTATATTTAAAGACAGCATTGATGGTAAATCATTATCAGAAATTTGTGTACTTGTTAATTTCATATATGCACCCCCCCAAAAATAACATAGCATCTAAACATTTAAAGGTAAATTTAATTAAAATTTTAATTTAATTTTAATTAAAATTTTAATTTAAATTTAATTAAAATTTTATACACTAAAACTATGGTTTGGGGGGACATCAGTGTGTCCCTATCAGACTTGAAGATTCATACATAACAAAAAAGAAAAATAACAAAGAAGGTAAGGATCTGAATAAAATTTTTAAATTTCATTTAAACTATGGAATCTCTGGAGATTCCTAAATGAGAATACAAAATAACATACACACTTTTCTGCAGTAAAATTTTGCCTTTGCAGAAAAGACCATATATTAATAGACTGTAGAAGCTAGTTAATTATATATAGAAAAATGGAATTATTAAACACATGCTTTATTGACCACAGTGAAATAAAAGTATCTTTACTAAAAGTCTTCTCAAGAAAGGATTAAAATTAATTGATGATTAAACAATTTCATCCTAAATAACTAAATCAAACATAAAGTAGGGAATTAACAGGAAATTTCATCATGTCAAATGATACTGAACAACGTACAAAACTTTTAGAATACACCTCAAGCAGTTTTTAAAGGAAAACCGTTGTCACTAATCGTCAACCAAAGTGAGAACCAGATCAATGAATTGAATATTGAACCATAAAAATGAACTGTAAAAGAAACAAACAATTCAACTGATCATCAAATGGGAAATTCTGAAAATCAAAGCTTAATAAAATTAAAAATATTTAATTTCACAAGTAAAATTTAGGTAGCATTTTGATGGAAAAGAGTAAACAAAGAAACCATTAGCTTTCCTGATTTAAAGAGAGAGATAAAAATGACTACATAAAAATGAAAATGAAAATTCCCAATGATCAAGGATAAAATAGAAGAAAGAACCAAAAACTTAGTTGAATTATATAACAAAAAAATCTGAAAACTTAGGTGAAATAGAAGACTATTTGCAAAAATATAAATTTTTCGGATATCAGAATAAGAAATAAGTAAGTTAAATTATGTAATTTCAGAACAAGAAATTAAACAAATGAATTCCTGAAGAATAAAAACTCAGAACCAGCTGGACTAAAACCTAAATTCTATCAAACATTCAAAGAACAATTAATTCAACTATTATTTAAATGTCTGCAAAAATAGGAGCCCCACTAAACTCTGTCTTTGACAGTTCTTGATCCCTAAACCAGGAAGGAATAAAGTGAAGGAGGAAAATACTCAATAACTACAAACCAAAACTATTACCCTTAAAGAGTAGCAGTGCAAAAAAAATATTAAATGATATGTTTAGCAAAACAACTACAAGAACATATTAAAAATTGTGCTTGAGCTAAGAGATAAGGACACACAAAAAGGCAAAAGATAGTCTCAGACCTCAAGGACCTTATAATCTAATGAGGGAGACAGTATGCAAATAAATACATATAAAGCAAACTATATACAGGCTGAAAAGGAAATAATTAAAAGAGGGAAAGCACTGGAATTAATAGAGGTTAGGGAAGGTTTTCTGTACAAAGTAGTATTTTGGAGGGAACTTAAAGAAAGCCAGCAAGATGAGCAGTTGCAGTGGAGGAGGGAGAGTGTTCCAAGTATAAGGGACAGGCAGAGAAAATGCCCAGAGCTAAGTGATAGTGTCTCACTCATAGAACAGTAAAGCAGCCATTGTTGCTGCGTCAAAAAAGACTGAAAAGGTAGAAGACTAGACTATGAAGTGCTTGGAATGCCAAATAGACCATTTTGTATTTGCTCCTAGAGGCAATAGGAAGCCACTGGAGTTTAATAAGTAGGGTAGTGACAGCATTGTACCTGTGCTTTAGGAAAATCACTTTAATGGCCTAATGAAGAATGTATTGAAGTGGAGAGAGACTTGAGGCAGGCCAGCCCACCAGCAAGATATTGCAATAACCAAAGTATAAGGTCATAAGGGCCTGCAGTAGAGTGGTGCAGGTTCAGAGGAGAAATGGGGTTATATTGGAGAGATATTGCAAAGGTAAAATTGACAGGTCTTGGCAAAGCTTGGAAATGGGGAAGAGGCAAGAGATAGTGAGAAATGCAAGACTTACAGGTTGTGAGTCTGAGGGAATGGGAGGATGATGTTTCCTTCTACAAGTGGTAGGAGTGGAAAGAGCTTAAGAGAAAAGATATTAAGTTCTGTTTTGGACATAATGAGTTTAAGATGTGTGTTGGACAGCTGGTTCAAGATGTCTGCAAAGCAGCTGGAAATGTGAGATCAGAGATCAGCTCGGTGATTGGGGCAAGAAAGGTTGGTTTGAGAATCATCAGTATAGTGAAGATAATTAAATCAATGGGAGCTGACAGTATCACTGGGTGAAGTAGTATTGAGTAAGAGGAGAAAGCCCAGGACAGTACAGAACCTTGAGCAACACTAAGGTTAGAGAGTGTGATCTGGAGGAGGACCCAGCAAAGGAGAGTCAGAGAAACAATCAGATAGAAAGGAAACCAGAGAGAATGGTGTCCTGAAAACTTAGAGTGAAGAAAGTATCAGGGAGAAGAGAGTAACAACAGTGTGAAAATGTTCAGTGAGATCAAGGAGAATGAAGATTGAGAAAGACCATTGGATTTGACAAGTAAGATGATTTTAACTTTGGAGAGCACAGCTTTGGTTGAATGATGAGATAAAAAGATATTATAAGGGGTTAATAAGAGAATGAGAGGAGAGAAAATGGAAGCACCTGTTGTAGACAATCTTTTTTGTAGATTTTACCTATTAACGGCAGAAATGAAATGATAGCAGGGATGTACGTTATGACAAGATTTGATTTAAATTAGGAATATGGATGAAGTTAAGCAAAAAGAAAACTACAAAAACAAGAGAGTGTATCAATTACAAAAATGATTTTCAAAAAACTGGCAATTGTACGGAGATGCTGAAAAACC
Source organism: Bettongia penicillata ogilbyi (assembly GCA_023548195.1). Lineage (NCBI taxonomy): Eukaryota > Metazoa > Chordata > Mammalia > Diprotodontia > Potoroidae > Bettongia > Bettongia penicillata. Next base: position 1,515,089 of record JAJHZJ010000060.1, read on the forward strand.
ATTTTGACAAAATTTAGTACTTGTTTCTGTTAAAATTAAAAATCATCAGAATAAATATTGAGAAGCCCTTACTGTTGTTCATTTGTTTTAGTCGTATTTGCCTCTTCTTCATTACTCCATCTGGGGTTTTCTTGGGAAAGATTATGGAGTGGTTTGCCATTTCCTTCTCTAGCTTATTTCATAGATGAGAAACTGAAGCAAACAGGGTTAAGTGACTTGCCCAGGATCACATAGCTAGTAAGTATGAAGGCCAGATTTGAACTCAGAAAGTCCTGACTCTAGGTCAGGCACTGTACCCACTGCACCACCTAGCTTCCATGTTGAATCAGTAGTCTATAATTCAGCACTTCTTAAACTATGGGTTGCTAGCTATGGGGTCTCATAATTGAGTGGGGGGGGGAGTTGCAAAAAATTTGGCATAAGTAAAATATGTTAGAACATGCAGTCACCAAAAATTAATTAAAAATCAAATGCGTAATGAATCCGAGATGTTTCTTGGAAGTATTTGCCTGTGCTGCATTGCAAGACTTCACTACAGCCTTGGTTCTGAGCATATCATTGACTATTATAAAATCAAAATACTGATCAGTTCTGAAAAACATTGAAGATTCTCTGCGTCCTGCAGTATCAGGCATTCCACCAAAATTTAATTTTTTATGTATAAGTAAACAAGCACATTAATCTCATTAGTATGCAAATTTGTTTTCATCTTTAATAAATGGTAAAATTATGTGTATACCAAAGAACTGTTTTAAAATAAATTTCTTCGTGATTTATTATCAGTAAATATTTGATTTGTATATCTATTTTATAGATCTATAATCCTGAGTTCACATAAAAATTTCTTAGAAGTCATGAGTGTAAAAAGTTTAAGAAGCTCTGGTCTATATAATGTAAAAAGTCTAGTTATCTTTTCACTAAGATCATGGTAAAACTAAGATGTTCATTATCAGCACTAGTATTTAACTTATTAGTTAATAAGAAATCCTCACTATAACAAGGACTAAATTAATGCAATGAGAGATTTAAAGCATAGACAAAGAGGAAATAATGCTTTCATTTTTAAAAAATTTATTTGTTTTAAGTTTTCAACATTCATTTTCACAAAATTTTGAGTTTCAGATATTCTCCCCATCTCTCTCCTCCCCCCGCCCCAAAATGCCAAACATTCTAATTACCCTTATCATCAATCTGCCCTCCCTTCTAACAGCCCTCCCTTCCGTTATCCCTATCTTACCTTTTGTCCCATAGGGCAAGATAAATTTCTATACCCCATTACCTGTATTTCTTATTTCCCAGTTGCATGCAAGAACAATACTCAACAGTTGTTCTTAAAACTTTGAGTTCCAGCTTCTCTTCCTTCCTCCCTCCCCACCCATCTCCATTGAGAAGGCAAGCAATTCAATATAGGTCATATATGTGTACTTTTGCAATTGACTTCCATAATAGTCATGTCGTGTAACACTATATTTCCCTCCATCCTATCCTGTCCCCCATTTCTCTCTTTCGACCTTGTCCCTGCCCAAGAATATTGACTTCTAATTGCTGCCTCCTCCCATTGCCCTCCCTTCCATCAGCAACCCCCACCCTGATTATCCCCTTCTCCCCCTGTATTGTAAGATAGGTTTTTATACCAAAATGAGTGTGCATTTTATTCCTTCCTTGAGTGAAATGTGATAAGAGTAAGTTTCATGTTGTCTCTCTTACCTCCCCCATTTTTCCCTCCATTGAAAAATCTTTTTCTTGCCTCTGTTTCATGAGATAATTTGCCCCATTCCCTTTCTCCCTTTCTCCTCCCAATATATTTCTCTCTCACCCCTTAATTTAATTTTTTTAGATATGACCTCATCCTATTCAACTCACCCTGTGCTATCTGTGTGTGTGTGTGTGTGTGTGTATGTAATCCCACCAACTACCCAGATACTGAAAAAAGTTTCAAGAGTTACAAATATTGTCTTTTCATGTAGGCATGTAAACAGTTCAACTTTAGTAAGTCCCTTATGATTTCTCTTTTTTGTTTACCTTTTCATGCTTCTCTTGATTCTTGTGTTTGCAAGTCAGATTTTCTTTTTAGCTCTGGTCTTTTCATCAAGAATGCTTGAAAGTCCTCTATTTCATTGAAAGACCATATTTTCCCCTGAATATCATAGTCAAATTTCAAAACCTCCAGCTCAAAAATAAAATATTAAAAGCATCAAGATTAAAGTAATTTAAATATGACGGAACCACAGTTAGAATTATACAAGATCCAATAGCAAAGACATTAAAGGACTTGGAACACAGTATATTGAAGAGTGAAAGAATTGGGGCTTCAACCCAAAATATCCTACCCTGCTAAGTTAAGTATTATTCAGAATGAAAAATAATGGATATTTGATAAACTGTTAGACTTTCACAACTTCATTCACAAAAATTATGAACTTAATAGAAGATTTGACATATAAGAACCAAGAGAAATATAAGGTATATACCAAAGACTGATCATAAGGAATTCATAAAGATAGACTGTTTACCTTTTATATATATATGTATATAAAGAGTCTTTATATATAAGACGAAGACTCTTATTAATAATTGGGTACCTCATAACAAAGATTGGAGTAAACCCAACTATGATAATAATTTTAAAAGTAAAACCATTTAGGAATAGCTAATAATAGTAATTATTTTATACAAAAGAGGTGCAAGAGGAAGAATTGATACAGAGGAATTAGATGGGGGATGAGGGCTTTTAGTTCTGGTAAACTACTTTCATCAGAAATATGTTTAAGAGGGAACACTCTCTCTCTCTTTCTCTCTCTCTCTCTCTATATATATATTCAGAAGAATATAAAAATCTTCTAAATTCAGAAGGAATAAAATGATAGGGGCATAGAGATGGGGGAGAGGACAAGGGAGGGATCTTTAGAAGGGAGGGTGAGGGAATAGGTAAAATGGGAGTCTAGAAGGTATTTATATTTATGGGAATGGGAGGATAGGGGAGAGATCCTTGGAAGGGGATAGGCAAGTAATAGGAGGGCAAGGTAGTGGGGTAGAAGTTAAGTAGAGGAGGCAGGAGGGATAGGAAACAAGAGATAGGCACAAACATAAAAACCAAACAACAGGTATAGAATAGGTGTGGGAAAATAGATGTTTTATATATGTATGTATATATGTGTATGTGTATATGTATGCATTTATCTATAGCAATAGAAAAACATTCAAACTTCATTGCAGCCTTGGGGGTGGGGGAGGGAGGAGAGCAAATTTTAAAAGTGCGCACTAGAAACAAAAGAACTCACGAGGAAGCAAAGAAAAGACAGACCGTTTTCAACACGAGTGAAAATTGTTTGATTTATTTTTTATACAAGCTTTCTTGAAATGAAAACATGTTGTTACATAATTTGAATCCTCTCTTATGGTCTGCTGTGCCCATGACATGTTATTTTTTCTTTTTTTTCTTTTTAACTTTGTATTTAAGTTCCAGTATTTAAGTTTATGATATGTTTTTGTTTCTTTTTTCTTTCTGTTTTTGTGTTCTGGCATTTGAGTCTAAAATAAAATAAAAAAAAGAATAGCTTTAGACTGCTGTGAAAAAAGATCTTTTTCCTTCTTCAACACAGTAATCAGCCTCAACCTTCATCAATAATATTGTTTAACTTGAAAAAAATTTTATTGTGGTTTGATGTTAAGCCCTCCAACAAGCTAGCGAGTGGGCGCATGGATTGCTTTTATTCATACAAATTCCAGACAATGTTCTGTTGTATCATTCCTGAAAATATAACTGGGATGTTTTCCCTGAGTTACCCATAGTACCTTTTAAAAACTACTTCCCTTCCAAAGCTGATGGAACGTGATTGTGGGCTTTAAACCTGTGTTTTCACTGAGCTATAGGCCTTTGGCAAAGAAAATTGAATGTCGGCCGGGTGACCTTAAACTGTAAGATAGGTCTTTAATTTTCATTGCTAGCTACACTGAAACTGTACTATAGTTGAAACTGAAATGCCTGAAAGTGTGGGCAAGAAAATGATTACTGCAAATCATCTCTAGCTAACCAACAGAATGAAAGCTTGGTCATAGCTAGATCATAGCTTCTTTCTTCAGTTCTCTCCCCTTTGTTGCCTGGCACTTGGTTTCAGTAAGATTCTACCCATGTCTTCCTCAGGCTGCTCCCTAACTCCCCAACACACATACACGCGCATGCATACACACGCACATATGCGCGCACACACACACACACACACACACACACACACACTTCTGCTTATTGTAAAAAAAAAAAAAACTATACCTTTCAAGTTCATGATGGTATGGTATAATGGAGAGAATGCTGGCACTGGAGTCAGAAAGACCTGCATTTAAATCTTACTGATGACATTTTCTAGCAGTGAGACAGTGCTGAGTGGTGCAGTGGATAGTGCTTGTTCTAGCCTTAAACACTTCCTAGTTGTGTGACCCTGGGCAAGTCACTTAACCCTCTTTGCCTCAGTTTCCATATCTGTAAAATGAGTTGGAGAAGGCAGTGGCAAATGGCAAACTAGTCCAGTGTCTTTCCTGAGAAAGCTTCAGAAGGAGTACAAAAAGACAGACACAGCTAAGCAACCACAAAAACAGTGGTCAAGTTTCTTATGCTGTCTGAGCCTCTATTAATTATTAAATTATTTATACATGTAATACTTAACTCACAGGGTTTGGGTGGGTTTAAATAAGGTAACATGAAATATACTTCACACATTTTAAAACCACGAATGAATTCTTTGTTTTTGCTGTATCTTTATTATCATTATTATATACACATGATGGGTGTACTTCGATGGATATGCTGTTGTTTTTCTGAGAACTTTTGAAGTACTTCAGAAATAGAATACTGTGCATCAAAAAATAAAAATTCATTGGCAATGCAAGAAGAAAAGCAACAGGTCAGATTATAATATAGATGCTCTACTCAATTACTGGGGGAGGAAATGTTTTAGCTAGACAGACATTCCATTTTTCCCCATTTCAGCAATTTTCTTTTGAGCTAAGAGTATAGCATTTTTATTATTTGACTTAACTATTGATTAAAAATTAGATATATTTAAAGATATTTTTCCTAAGAAAAAACAGAATACATTATAACCAAACATTAATTTTCAGAATACTAAAGCATCTCTTTGAAGACATGCAGACCCTGAACTGTGGGAATACAGTTAATCTCCTAATGTTCTTTTTGTAATATCTACTTCATCTTCTTTTGGGATAGAGTAGAAGAGGGACACTCTCAAAGAAATTCATGGTTTTGGACAGAGAACTGGGTGTTGTCACAGGCTGGGTAGTTGGCCACTCTACCTAACAAGCATAGGTTTATTCTGGTTCTTCAGCAAATTTTATTTTTCTGTTTTAAGGTCACTCCTAAATCCATCATTTGTTCCTTTCCAAATAGTCTCCTTGGAGCTTAAGATTTGGTTCTTGTTTCTTGTCTGCTGAGCAGTGAAACTGGGTTTGCAACAGGACACTTTATACATATGTATACACATACACATACATACACATATATGCATTCACATGTATATATATATATGCAAGACATACGTATATAACCACAGATCTATATATGTATATACACACCACACATACGTATAGAATACACACCCATGTGTGACTTTGCAACCAGGACAACACGTACTTTATACTAGATACAGATATGCATGTATACATCCTTATGTATACATATACACCTATACACACATGAACGTGTGTATATATACACACAAATGCATATATACATGTATATGAAGTATGTCCTGATTGCAGTGTATGCATGCATGCATGTATACATATATATGCACATACAAGCAAGCACATGTATAACATGGATGTTGCCATGAATATGCTGCATCATACCCTTCTTTTTCTAGTCTGGCTCACTCACTTTGGCTGCATGGGGGTTCCCAGAGGGGCTGACCTAAATACTATAACTTACTTATCTGGTCTTAAGGGTAACTCCTGGTATGTGGAGCCTAGACTTCTATTACTTAAACCTAGTGACCCATTACCAAAATGGTTAATTTTAAGTTCCTTGATTAAAGGCAAGAGCTATTGATTTTCATCTTTATATGCCCAGCACCTAGCACAGTGCCCAAACATATCATATGGGTGCCTTAAGAAATAGTTTTTGAGTTGAGTTTTTAACATGCAAAACAAGAAGAAAGTCCCAGCCATACGTTTTTGGCCAGTTGTCTTAGTGACTGAGCCTTACATATAAATTTTCCTGTTTTTGTGGCATTGTCATTGTTCGGTTGTTTCTGTTCTTTCTGACTTTATTTGAGGTTTTCTTGGCAGAAGTACTGAAGTAGTTTGCCTTTTCTTTCTCCAACTCATTTTATCAGGAAACTGAGACAAACAGGGTTAAGTGACTTGCTCATACAGCTAGTAAAAATATCTGAGGCGAGATTTGAACTCACAAAGATGAACCTTCCTGCCTCCAGACTCAGTGATCTATCAGCTGTGCCACCTAGCTACACTTTTGTAGTGTTTTTGCCTATTTTCTCAACCACAACTGTCCTATGGAAAAAACAACCCTTAAAGCAGTTAATCAGCTATCTTGACTTCATCTTAAAGTATGTTTCCTTGTTTGGAGACTGCGGGTTAGCTAGACAACCTGTAAGGTCCCTTCTGGTCCTAAATCTTTTTTTATTTTTAACTGTACTGAACACTTTGGAAGTAGTAACCTAGAAGCAGAATCTTCTCTAGTATATGACGTATCCATTCAATTTCGGTTCAGTTTAACAAACAAAACATTTCTTATACATTTACTCTGTATGGGGATAATTACTTTAGGCCCAGTGCCTGAGGAAAGTCTCACTTTAATTGGAACTGGACTTAGACCAGACCAGCTGGTGCTAAAAAAAAAAAAAAAAAAAAAAAGGACTAGAGGCTCATTTGTATATAATTAGCCCATAATATTCCCTCTTCAGAAATTCCCACAGGCAACACGGAGGGAAGGAATTTTCCTTTTCCCCAACCTGGCCTTCTCTGCAAACTTGCCTTTTTAAGATCTTGTGAAATATCACACAGATCTTATTTATACTTATAACTTTTAAAAAATCCACCAACTTGGAGCTGTGAGCTCATCCAGCCATTCTGGAGAGCAATTTGGAACTATGCCCAAAGGGCTACAAAAATGTGCATACCCTTTGACCCAGCAATATCACTACTAGGATTGTATCCCCAAGAGATCATAAAAAAGGGCCCCACATGTACCAAAATATTTATAGCAGCACTCTTTGTAGTGGCCAAAAACTGGAAATCAAGGGGATGCCCATCAATTGGGGAATGGCTGAACAAGTTGTGGTATATGTAATGGAGTACTATTGTGCCATAAGAAATGATAAACAAGAAGACTTCAGGGAGGCCTGGAAGGATTTGTATGATCTGATGCTGAGCGAAAGGAGCAGAACCAGGAGAAATTTGTGCACAGCAATGACCACAGTGTGCGAGAGTGTTTTCTGGTAGACTTGGAACTTCGTAAAAACGCAAGAACTTAACTGAAAAAAAAAAATCTCAGTGGTGGTTTTCTAAGGCAAAATGCCTTCCACACTCAGAGAAAGAAATATGGAATTCATTTGCAGAATGCAACGGATCTTGTTTGTATACGTGTGTGTGTGTGTTATGTTTTGATTTGTTATATGATTTCTTCCATTTATTTTAGTTCGTCTATATAGCATTACTATAGTGAAAATGTATTTGGTAGGAAAGTATATGTAGATCATATATAGAATTGTATGGCCTCTTGGGGAGGGAGGGGGATGGTGGGGGGCAGGCGGGGGGGTAAAAATATAAGCTTTTTGGTAGTGATTGTAGAACATCCAAAAAAAATTAATTAATTAATTTTTTAAAAATCCACCAACTATGGTCTTCAGGATTCAACATTGGAGATGTAAGTGGGAAGGGAAAGTGGTAAATATGAGGGAATGACTCCCATCCCTATATGAAGAACCAGTTGGATCCCTAGAAAAGGAAAAGAAGATTTGCCCAGCATTTCATGATTCTGAGGATTAAGTTGTATTATTTATAGTTTAGAGGGAAGGAAGTAGGTAATACAGAAGTCTGCAGTGTGATGTCATGTAGAGAGAATGTTTGTATAAGATGAAATTTCATTCAAAATTTGAAGTAGCAAAGGAGATACTGGTAATAAAATCCATAACGGGAAAAGTATCCATAGTAGAGGAATGGGTTGAGTACACTTTCCAATGGCCAGAGCATAGAGGTCCCCAGAAGTATGATGTGGTAGAATGCTGAACCTAAAAGAGCAGGTGAGGAGGAGATTAGAAGTGGTGATTGGAAAATACATTCCCTCCCCCACCCCAAACCTCTCCCTTTCCCCTTTCAGTAATGGAAGAAACAGCAATTTATAGGGAAATGGTAGCTATAATGCTGTTTCCAGTTTGATACATCACAGGGAGGGTGAGTGGAACCACACCAGAGTTAATTTTTTGTAACAATATCAATATCTATCTATCATCTATCTATCTATCTATCTATCTATCTATCTATCTATCTATCTATCTATCTATCTATCTATCTATCTATCTATCTATCTATCTAATTCCAGTTCTCAGGGTGAAAAAAGAGGAAGGGGTAGGGTGTGGAGATATAGTAAAAGGAGAAATAAACTGTAAGAAAATGGCCATGGGGTAGAATGTGAAGCATGATAGATGCTGTCTAGATATACCAATCATCTAGCCATGTGAATTTGCCTCACTGGCCATTTAGAACAATTTGAGTTCCAAAATTGTTAAGCCCACCCAGGGCATGATCTGTGGTGATATTCCTAAGGTGCAAAGGCAAGGCAGATGGCCAGAAGGTGGCCAATGGAATTTGAGTAATCTAAAAATTAATGAATTATATTTTGAAATAAATAATAAATTCACTTAAATGAGACATTTAAACAGAACAGTTTATTGACTGTGCAGCAATTGACTGAAGTCTTATTTCATAGTCCCATAAATTTAGATTTTTCATTACCCTTATAGGTAATTATCTAATCTGTCCTCCTTCCCCATGTACAAGTAACTTCTCTGACATCCCTATAACAGTAGCCATTCAACCCTTCTGCTTAAATTTTTCCTCTTCTGGAGAAATTACTACTATTTACTTCAAAATACAAACCTTCATTTTTGAACTCCCCTAACTGAATTCACATATTTTTTCCTCAATCTGGTTTCATCAGTATAAATTGTCTGAGAAAAAGAGGATGGCACTGTTCTCCAGGCTTTGCCCTCCCCATCCAGAGATGACCCCTGAAATCTACTTCCATTACTCCTCCATCTCTTTGGACTAACTTCTGTCTGCAGGTTGTGTTTCATAGTTTGTCTTATGAATGATGAGTCTAGTTAGTAAAGACATTGTAGAAATAATTCATATCAGATTCTGATTTGCTTGAAGCTCACTGACCCAGTGTAATAGAGCATAATGTGGTGCAATCTAGTAAGTTTAGATTCTTAGAGTTAATGTGAATGTATCTTTGAGAATGATTTAATTTTTTTTTTACTTGCTTGTGACTTAGCCTTTGGAAAAATCTAATGAATTTATTAAATCAAAATTTTTTAATCCTTTTTTAAGGAACTTTCCTATCTACTCATCATATAAATTAGCTGTGCCATGGTTTGGTCCTTTTTTCTTAAATGCGTCATCCCTCTGAGCAGAGTGCCAACATATTGCTTTATGCCCAGGGTTCTGCCCTTTAAACCTACTTGAGATTTGTGGTGACTTCAGCAGTAATGTCATTTTTTGTGATCAGATAAATAACCTGCCAGCAAGTACGAAACGAATGAAGAGGCAAACCTGAAACATTCTTCAGATGCAACTATCAAATCAAAGCAGATGGATTTGTTTGCAAGGCGACAACATAATCATATCCTAGGGTGTAATTGCATTAACATCATTGTTACGCTAAACAGTTTTCCTCCCAGAAAAAGAAAAGTTAGACCAAGCAGATTTATGTTTCGTAGGGGCAACTCAATCTGGCAATTTTATGTGGAACAGTTTTTGTTTCATTTTTATTTTAATTAATAAGGTGTTAGCTTAGCTCAAAGAGGATATTAGTGGCTGGGACTGTAATGTGCCACATTAGGTTTTCATCAGGAGAATCTTGAATGTTACAAAGACATTTATTCTCTGAGGAAGTTGGTACATAGATTCCCCATACAGGGATGACACTTATGATGTGTGTTCATCCTTTATTGCCAAAGAAGACCATGCCATCAGAGAAATAATGGCATGACTTGCACTTGACTTTGTTTTGAGTGAGGGAGGGCTGTGCAGGTCACCAGCCTCACTTCTCCAGAGCCATCTGAATCCAGTGGCCCAGATATTCATCAGGATGACTGGGGATGACCAAGGATGCATTCGGAGACCTATAATGTGCCCTATATAGTATGTGAAGCTGGGTTTGAATTCAGGTTTTTCTGACTCCAGGCCCAGTGCTGTATCCACTGTCCTACCTAGCTACCCATAGTATTATAGTGTTATGGTTATTATAGGTATGGTATGATATGGTATGGTATGGTGTGGTATAGTACAGTATAAGATGGTATAAGCATAACATAATGTAGTGTGGCATGGTATAGAAAGAGTCCCAGGTCACACAATCTGTTTTGAAATTCTGGCTTGGTTACTCTTTATAGCTATATGATTTTTGCCTCAGCATTTAACATCTTGCGTTCAGCTCCTAATTCTTTAGCCTTGTGAGACTGAAGTTTTTTTCCCCTAGAAGTGCTAGAAGTACTTCTCTATTGGTCAATCACCAGAATAGTCACCATTAACCATGAAGACAGTTAACTGTTCACTTTCAAAGAGTTTTCAATGAAGGAGACAGGACCATATCTCTTTGAAGATAGATGGAAATATACAGATAGAACCAACCTCTTTATTTTACAGATGAGTTATTTTAGGCTCACAGAAATTGAGTGACTTAGTCCCACAGACCATAAGAAATGAATTTGAAACTGAGCCTAAGATGAGCCTGAGTCCGCTTTTTTCTACAGCCCTTTCTGGGTGGGGGTGAGAAAACAACAAAATAGCTATTTAGGGATGGAGAGATATTTAGTACTTTAAGCAAATGGAAATAACATTTTTTCTTCACATTAGCCCAACTTATTCCAATTTATTTAGAATAAAAAGACAAAAGCTAATTGGTACATGCAAATAATTACATCATTTTTAGCAGAGTCATTAAGGAAACAAATAGGTTAAGGAGGTATTCAATAGCAGCACTTATCAGGTTACTTTTGACCAACATGCCTCTGTTAAAAATTGAACTAGCAGTGACACTTGATTGTATTACCATTGAGTGTAATTATTTTTACAGAAATGTTTCATTCTGAATTACTTAATTGGAAAGTCAAATAAATAAGCATTTATTAAGCATTTAGCTATGTGTCATGTACTGTGCTAAGTGCTAGGGTTGCAAATATAAGTACACCAAAAAACCTTCCTTGCCCCTGATGAACTTACATTCTTTTTTTTTAAAGTTCTAAATTAATTTATTTAATTTTAGTTTTCAACATTCACTTCCATAAGCTTTCAGAAAAACCGGGAAAAACTGAGTGAAATAAGCAGAATCAGTAGAACATTATACACAGTAGCAGCCACAGTGAGCGAGGACTGTTTCTGATAGACTTAGCTCTTCACAGCAAGGCAAGGACCTAAAACATTCTCGAAGGACTCTTGAGGCAAAATGCCATCCACATCCAGAGAAAGAACTATGGAATTGAAATGCAGGGTGGCGCAGGCTCTTTTCTCTTGTGTTATGTTTTGTTTTTTTCTTTCTCATGTTTTTTTTTGTTTTAATTCTTCTCTGCAACATGACTAATGTGCAGATGTGTTTGATAAGAGTGTATGTGTAGAATTCATGTCATATTTCAAGCTGTCTCTGGGAGGAAGAAGGAGAGGAAGGTGGGGAAAACTGAAGACTTATGAAAGTCTCCACCTCCCTCCCTTCCCTCCTCCCCAACATGGCATGCAATCTAATAAGGGCTCTACGCATACACTCTTATTAAACATATTTTCACATTAGTCATGTTGTAAAGAAAAATTAGAATTTACAGGAAAATCATGAGAAAGAAAAAACAAAATGAAACAACAAAAATTGAAAGTGCAAACAGTCTGCTTCCATCTGCGTTCAGACTCCGTACGTAGCTCTTGCTCTGGATGTGGGTAGCGTTTTCCCTCAGGAGTCTTAGAGTTGTCTTAGAGCCTTGAATTGCTGAGAAGAGCCAGGTCTATGAGAGTCGGTCAGCGCACAATGTGGCTGTTACTGTGCACAGTGTTCTGGTTCCGCTACAAGCTTGCCTTCTAATGGGAGAAGCAACTCAGGAAGAAGAGGTGAAAACCAAGAGGTATTAAAGATACTTATATTTTTTGTTACTGTTCAGTTGTTTTCAGTCATGTCTGATTCTTCATGACCGCATTTGGAATTTCCTTTGTCAAAGGTACTGGAGTGACTTGCCATTTCTCTCCAGATTATTTTACAAATGAGGAAACCAATGCAAACAGAGTTAAGTGACTTATTCAGTGTCACACAGCTAGTAACTGTATAAGGCCAGACTAGAATGAAGTCTTCCAGACCTCCGCCCTGGCCCTGGTGTCTAGCATGGTGTGAGAGACTGGAGAGTCAGAAACAGAGCTGAGCCAGGAGTGATGGATGACCCTCCAGAGCTCTTCCTCAAAACAGAGGTTTAGGAGGAGCTCACTAATAGAAAAAGGGGGATTATAGAATTGAGTGATGTTCTAGAATAAGGATACAGGTACTAATCTTTCCTAGAGAGAAGGGAATGAGGCAAGGTAATGAAGCCCAGAAAGTCAGAAGTAATAGTCTTTTTCTGTTCAGCATATTCAGTTATAATCTGTAGCTTCATTGAAGAATTCATTTCCTTTCTTTCCCTTAGTAATAATAATTGTTTTTAGTTTGTAATATTCTTTACCTAAATGGTCTCAGTGGTTCCTTGCAACTTTGTGACATTGATGCCATAGATGTTTTTATCATGCTCATTTTATACATGAGAAAACTGAGACTCTGAGAAATTAAATGACTTGCCCATGGTAACATAACCGGCTTGTATGTCAGAGGTCAAACTGAGATCTATCTCTCTGATGTCAGGTTCAGCATTTGGTTCACTGCAAACTATCTATCAGCTGTTGGAGTACAATAGTATCTTATTTTTATTTCCACACTGTGTTTTTGGTGGGACAATGCTTTCTTAATGTTTCTCATATTGCAACATAAAAGAGTTTCAATATACATGTGAAGTTTGTGGTCTAGTGCTAACACAGAGACAGGTATGGATCCCTTCATTTCATTTTTTACTTAAAAAATAAAATATGGAGAAAACAAAAATGTTCCTGAATGATCAGAATGGAATGGTTGAATGAATGAAAGTTATTGACTCACCCATCCTGAAACAGTAAAATTAAACTTCTCAAAGAGTTAGGATGCTATTACCCCTTATTTTACTCTATGTTACTGTAACTTAGTGTCAGCATTGGCTGTGGTCTCTGGAAATTACTGCTAAAAATCAAAGTATCTTAGGGTAACTCAAGGGTCTCTAATAAAGTGTAATGAGAAATATTCAGTCAAAACTTCAAAGTACCAAGGATCAATTCTCTGATCAATTAGATGTTCACTGATTGATCAAGGAACCAGTTATCAATTTTATCTTCTCTTATTCCACATTTGTTAGGGTCTCCCTAACTTTTTGGAAAAAGACTTCTTCCTGACTTCCCTCTTAATTTTTAGCAACATTAATTCATATGTTGTACACAGAGAATCACTGATTTTTAGAGCTGGACCATTTATCTTGTCCCAACCCTTCTTTTACAGATATAAAAGCAGAAAGAACTTAATTCTTCAAGGTCGTTCTGTGAATATTTGGCATAGTAGACCCTTGAACTCAATGCGGTATCTTTTTTCCCCAATATACCATGCTATTTTAATGTTACTAGTTATCTTCCATCCTGACAGTTGCTATTTTAATTCATAATTCTAACTTTTCTTTAATTAAGTTTCAACCAGAGAAGGCTGGCAAGACTGAATAAGATACATGGATTTAATCAAAATAGCATTTGCCAACATTTCAAGTCACGATACTTTTATATAGCTAAAGCTCTTTTATCTATACGTATACTTCAAAATTAACCTTTAAGACTAGTTTAGATCTTTGTTATACCTTTTTCTTAGTTTTGAAAGAAGGCTTCTTTTGTTTAATTTATGATGAAATTAATTTCATTTTTCTGGTTCACTAACCTCACCTTAACAAAGAAATTGGAAGTCTTGTTACTTCTCTTATGGTTGGTGCAATGTATCTGACTTCCCCCAGTCCTAACCAGGATAGACTGTGGAAAGTATGGTCAGGTATGTTTTTATTGCAGATCTGGGTTCAGAATCCTTAACTTCTAACCTTGAACTGAATATGTACTATTTCTGACAGTTAAATTTGTCTTTTACAAAATTATGTGTGTCTTTAATATCTCTGAGAGTACGGCGTTCCACCATGTTCCTCCCAATATATTAGCAAATCACAAGTGGTTATATAAGGTTTGGAAGCCTTATAAAATGGAAAAGTTATTGACTCAGTGTTCTCTTTAGTGTTTCTAGTTAAATTAGCATGAATTCTCTTACTCTGAGAGACAGATAGGGCAGAGAAAGAAAAGGGAAGAAAGAAAATGAATTATGGGAAGTAAGGGGTTGGAGTGGGGAGGCTACAAAGGATGGTTTTTACAGAGCATCATTTAAAAATGTATTTCTGTGGAAGTATATTTGACATTATTGAATAAAATTTAATCTAATCCAAATTAATACACATTCATGAAACAACTACTATTTTCAAAACTTCATGTTAGGCATGCAACCTAAGGTTTAGTGATATTAAGGACACATTTAAGTCAATGAGAAAAGAAATAATGTGGAATCTTCACTTATGAGAAAAAATTAGTTTTTAGATCTTTTGGGGAGTCAAAATGACAGTTATGTGATCCTTTCATGTTTTCTCAGTTTTTTTATTTTTTATTTTTTATTATTTTTTAATGATTTTATCCTTGTAAAGGTACGCTGAATATTGTTCTATTTCTATAGTTTTTTTTTTTTTTGGTTACTTCAGGGAAGTCATTTGACTTTGTTCCCAAGTGGTTTCCTCATTTTTATAAAATACATAATAGTTTGGATTTGATGAATTCTACAGTCACTTCCATCCCTGAAAATCTTTTGAGTTTCAAGTAGATACATTTTTATTTAGCCTTTCTCTAAAGTTAAAACTCAGGGAATAAAGCATCACTTAAAGGGCACATTTCCAAATTCTAGCAATCAATGCCTCTATATCCAAGTGTCATTAGTATAAACATTTAATATTTATGGAGCAACTACTTTGTTCATGGCACCAGTAATTCAAAGAATATTCAAATGTAACCTTTTGTAAGTGCTTGTCACATCAGATGTCGTGATGGTTCTGGCTAACTTTTAAGGGATTTCTTGCTTCTCTGTCATTTCCCAACGTGGTAGTCTGAGGTTTTTATGAACTGGGTCTATCGAGTATCACCCACTCTCCTTTCGAGAACTTGATTCACAAAACTTTGAGATTTAAAAAGTTTATTTATTAAAGAAAATAAAAACAAGAGCCACCAAAGAGTTCATAAAAAGTTGTCTGCTTATGAACACCCCATTTTAGTTCCCCTAGTGGGCAGAGTCGCAACCATGCCCTAAGTACAGAACACCTAAATGTTTACCCCTGTGGTGTGGCATTTCTTAATACAGTGTTCCTACTGTACCTCACTCCATTTTCAAAAGATATTGGCCATAGTTGTTGCTGTGTTGTTATTTTGACCATTCTGCAGTATATTTTTCCTGTAACCCTGATGGTCCCATCAACAGGTACATGGGTATTGAGAGAGAGGTAACTTTTAGAGAAGAGAGATTATATAATGGGTACCATTTTTGAAATTCAAGAGCTTAAGATGGGGAATCCAAGGAAGCTGGCTTTATGGTATTGAAGAACTAGAATTAAAGCTTAGATGGGAATCACTACTCCCACGGGAGCTGATAAGATCCTATCTTGAGAGAGAAGAGGAGAGGAGAACTGAGTTGAAGGGGACTTCTTCGCCTAGTTTTTTGTAGTTTCCACAGCTGTATACCAAGGAGAAATAGTGTGATGTTGGTTTTGAGATAGACGGTTTTACACTGTCTAACCTTTGAATTGAAAAATTCCTGTTTGGAGGAACATACTACTTCCCGCAGCAGGCTATTCTGCTATCAGATATTTTGACATTTTATATTTTCTCTAAATCTTATTTGTGGATATTTCCCTTTTTGGCTGTTGCTTATATCCTGGTTCTACCCTATGGGACCAATTGTAATAGATCTGATTCTAACTCCACTTCAAATTCTTGAAGACAGGTTATCATATCCTCCACAAATATTATATGCTCTAGACCTTTGGTTATCCTGGTTGTCTTATTATGAATACTGTCCATGCTATTGTTGTCCTTCCCAAAATGTGATCCCTGGAACCAATTTCAGTATTTCAGATGTAGCCTGAACAAAGCAGGCCTAGACACTGTTTCTCTTAGTGGCCTCCTAAGGTTGTATTAGCTTTCTTGGCTAGCGTATCAGATACTGAGCTCACAGACCCTATCATCTTTTCATCATTTCATCATTTCCTGTAAATGAAATATCACAGGTATTTGTGAACTGCCCATTTATCTTTCTTGGGCTAGACCAAGCCTTCTTCCATATTTTCAGGTAGTGACTATTTTCAACCAACACAGGGGATCTTATTTTAAGTGAACAAATTATTATTCTATAAAATAAGACTATGAAAGCCAGATCTCAATTGTGCATTTAATAATTGCTTTGACTCTGCTTTCCAGTAGACTCAATCTTAAACTTGTCTCAAACTCTTTAAAAAATACACACATACATATGTATATGTTTATATATATATATATGTATATATACACACACACACACACATATGTATATATATATCTTTTTGAAATAATGGATATAATGAATCAGATTGGTACAATCACTGTAATTTCACAGCTCATGACACCCTCCCCCCCAATTGTTTTTTATGTAAATTCTCCAAATGTGTGTGTATAGTGTGAGTCGTGGCTACCTTTTAAAGAAAAGGAATTAGAAAAATTGCACAGGCAATTTGTAGTGTTAACATTTGCCCCTAGTTAGCATATTTGAAATGCTTATTTGTGTAGCTGTCCATTGGATTTTCAAGAACATGCTTTTAGGCTGGTTTAGAGATGAGTGACACAGAGAATGGAACGGCTTGAGTTAGTATCACTTACAGTTTACACAGCTCAGAGCAGGAAGATGTGCCGCTGTCTAATGTAGGAGAAGAGTGACATGAATGGGAAGACACAACACCAGGAAAAGGACAGAAGCATCAAACACTAATTGCCATCGATCTCACACAGCTTAAATGAGACATGGGGAGAAGTGTCAGGGAGCCAAGTTGCCATCATACAGGAGTAAACTGGCAGCGTGAGATGACCTGAGTAGAATCACATAAACAAAACTGAGGTGTGTTTCTTTCTTTTATGAGAAAGTGGAATGTCTCTGTTAATATAGGTTGGTTTAGATTGGTTATTTCTTCTTTCTGGATAGTTTTTTTTTCTTTCCTTCCAGCATCTCTATGAAGAAAAAAATTTCATGACTGCTAGTCATTGACAGAATTCCTACTTTGATAGATTATGCTGCTTTCTCATGTAATGATAGTGTGATGTATTTTTCAAATGCAGATTTGCTGAAAGCACATTGAAAGCATGTGTTACTGGACATCATATTAGATACACAAAACCAAGATTCAGAGTGTGGTTTTATGAACTTAATTGAGAGAAATGCTGTTATTTTACAAGGTAGATACAATAGTATTGTGATTAACAAATTATCTGTAAATTAACGTTCTTTATTGGGAGGAAGTTGGAATTTAAAAAAAAATCTTCACAATTTCTCCTTGTTTCACTCCAGTAGAAGGTCAGTTGGGATGACTGTTGTGTTATCGTTTCCTAACTTCCTTTGTCTATAACCCCTCATTAAACAGAACAGGTATTAATGGCTATTTTGTATAGAAATTCTAACATAAAAATTGATTAATTTGATCACACAGTAAGTTTCTGGTAGAAATAACGATGCAGATTTCAAGACTCGCTTAGGCTACTGCTTTTCTGTTTTACAGTGCCAAAAGAAGTTATAACTAATCACATCAAGGCATTAAACTACATAAATGTTTGCGGTGAACACATGACCATATGCAGTTATATGTGTGTGTGCATATAGACATATATATGAGTGTGTGTTTGTGTATATATTTAAGTATGTGTGTATATACATATATATGTATAATTTTATGATGTAAAATGTCCTCAAGAAAAAGGAGAATTAGGGAAGTTGGATTGTTGCACAAATTCTTTAATTTTGTTGGGACTCAGTTTCCTCATAAGTAAAATGGAAGAGTTGCTCTAGATAGCTTCTAAGAACCCTTTCACCTCTAACTTTCTAATATTAGTTGACTCAGACTTTGAGGCATTGGGAGACAAATGTACTTACAAAAGGAAGACTATATTTCATATTTGAAACTTTAAATGAAATATCATAGCACATTATATAAATTCATTATTTCAGATATTAAATGTGGCCAAACAAGCTAAATTCATAGACTGTGTTCCTAAATTTGGCAGACTCTTTGCTCCCTTCTGAGCTTGAATAGAACAATTTTGATACTTGAAATTTTAACATTTAGTGGAAAAAGAAATTTGAGCAGTGCTCATGCATATTATTATATGAATTTTTCGGTTTCTTTTGTATTTGTGCACATGCATTTTAAAATTGAATTGTGGAAGGGATTTTATTCATTTGAATAATCCCAGAAGGCTGTTTTCTTGTTTTATGAGAACCAGACAATGCTTTTTTTGTTTGTTGGGAACTCATAGTCTACATCACTTTTTAAATTATAATTTGAAATGTGTAACTTTGGATAAGTCACTTACCCCTGTCTGTCTCAGTTTCTTCATCTGTAAAATGACCTGGAGAAGGATATGGCAAACTGCTTCAGTATCCAAGAAAACTCCAAATGGAGTCAGGAAGGACATGAGCGAAAAAAACTAAAGAACAGTAAAATACCTATCCTTTAGGGGTATTCTGAAGCAAAATGAGTCTTTTTGTAGAAATCGTCTATGAAATACCAATCAACTATTTATTCTTTCATTGCTTGGGAAATCAGGAGGGTGCCATTGCAGAGAGATTTTAGTACACGTAGTGATATACTAAGGTCTCTGCCCCACTAACAACCAATATAACCTCTCATCCTCCTACATAGCTTCAAAGTTACAGAGTATCATATGGGTGCAGTAGGAGGCTGACAGTTCAGTGTAGTACAATACAAAATAAATCTTGGAGAAATCAATAAACAATGTCTGACAAGATCAACTATAGGAAAATTATGGGCTGGCAAAGTAGGGTAGTGAAAGGTTTGATCTTGGAGCTTAAAATTTAGAAGGGAAAAAGGCCTTTCATTTCAAAAATAAAAGTCTTCATGTATTGTTTTAAGAACAGATAATTAAAGAACAAAGAAATTATTACCCATCCCAGTTCTTGACTGTCTTGGATCAGAAATGTTAAATAAGTAGCTGTGTTATTTCTCTGTATTTTTAGTGATTTTAGGGTTTAATAATGTGTTTGGGTGACACGCAGAAAAATGAACTGTTCTCTCCTATTTCATTTATCTTATCCTTTTTGCCTTTAATTTTTCCAAGATGCTAGAAGAGGGTATAATCATTAGAGATTTTTCCCTTTCCCTGAATCTTCTTCTCATAGGATAGATAAATTAATCGTTCCATCATCGTTACTTCATTATCATGCTCACAGTTTTTGGAATGCTTACCCTGTCCTGTGATCTATAGATGCAAAATTTTTGTCTTCAAAGAGATGATAATCTAATTATCAGCTGAGGAGATGAGATATACAATCCAAGATATCATAAATTAATTGCTAAATGAGTGATTTGGAAATTAAATACTATGAAAATTTAGAGGAGGAAGAGATTGCTTTTAGGCTGGAGAGGTCAGAGGAAGTTTCATGGAATATTTGAAATTGCAAGGGTAGCTGTGTATTGGAGAGCAGCTGTGTGTTTGGCAGCTTGGTGGTGTGGTGGATAGAGTGCCAGCCCTGCAATCAGGAGGACCTGGGTCCAAATGTGACCTCAGAAACTTATGTGACCCTGGGCAAGTCACTTAATCCTGTTTGCCTTAGTTCCTGGAGAAGGAAATGACAAACCACTTCAGTATCTTTGCCAAGAAAGCCCCAGATGGAGTCACGGAGAGTTGGACATGACCTGAAACACCTCAACAACAAAATTGGAGAGCAGGATGTTAGTGAAAATAGTCTTGATAAATTGAGATGAGTAGAGGCAGTATTTTAGATAAGAGGACATCTTGATTGATGTGGCAGTGTCATGGGGATAATTAACAGATCAATTTAATTGAATTAAGATTTTGTTTGCATCTTTGCAACCCTGACACTTAGCACAGTGCTGTGAACATAATAAGTGCTGAAAAAATGCTTGTAGGATTGAATTTAATTGAAAATAGTTCGAAATTTAAAGTATTTTAATATGCAATATTATTTTGCCCTAAAATTCAAAAATCTAGTTGAAGAAGTATACTCAAAAACTGGAGTCACAGTCAATGTACATGGGAGTCTGAATCTTGTTTTTTTAATCTTGGACAATTCATTTTTCTCTTGGGTTGTTTCCTCATGGAAGAGAGTTGTACATAATGATCTAAAGTAGTCTTGCCAGTACTAACATTATATGATGTTATGATCCAAGAAGATTACAGGAACAAAATTGGAGTATACTTTCCCCCCTTTTTTTAGAGGTGTGCCAATCACCCCCTGATACTTAGGCTTATGAGAAGGTCACTTATAATGATCCTCCAAAGGAGAGATACTTAGCTCTTCAGGAAGCTTCCCCTGACTCACAGCCTCAGAACTCTCCTAAGCAAGTGTTTAGTACCTATACCATTCTTTTGACAATTAAACACATAGTATCTCCTTACTCTACTGTGATCTAGAGATGTTATTTAAAACTTGTTCTCTTTCAACTTCCATATTTTTATAGTTTGTTTCCCCAGCTAGATTATATGTTCCTAAAGGACGAGTCATATCTTACCTTTATAACTTGTAGACAGATGCTAACTATTTATTGGATTCTACAAAGTTCCCAGGATCAAGGTTTTCTAACTTACTCCAGATTTTTTTTGGATACAGACAAACATCCAAAACTGTTAAGTTAGTGGTCCTGCGTTGTGTTCTTATTGCTTTACCCAGGGTGCCAGAAGATTTTCCAACTATGTATTAAATCTCTTCTTAGTTATCCAAGTATCACTAACAAGTCTGAGTAGAATGTGGAAGATATGGCTGTCAGGGAACCAAAATGATTATTAAATTACCATACCAAATCCCATACAGCCGATTGAGTCTTGCCTTCCTTCAAAGGAATCATGTCGGAAGACAGTACATATTTATATGTGAGTGATGCACATTTTATAAATTCCTCTTTTGAAGTTGTCTCCTAGATGGTATGGCTCATTCTTTTAAATGTCATTCAGGATGGAAAATCATCCTTTTGAGCTGGATTTGTTGAATTCCTTTTCAGCGGTATAAACCGAGTGTATGGGAATGTTGTGTCAGAGAAGGTACAGGAATCAGGCTGAGGTTTTGTGGAAGAGGTAACATTGGAAGTTTGGTAGACTGAAATTAGGTGGAAATGAGACATAAGGTAATATATTCTAAGCCACAGGATTGTCAAGAACAAAGCTATGATTGGTGAAGTTTAAATCTCTTTAAGTATGACATTAATTTTCAAAATTGACTGGAGATTCCAAGTTGAGGAGCAGTAGGAGTTAAGATTGGAAAGATAAGTTGCTCTGAACAAGGAATATTATTTTTTTTTTAATTTTGACTCAAAAACTGTTGTTGGTGTTGTTCAGTCATTTCAGTTGTGTCTGATTTTTCATGATCCCAATTATTTTTTGTTTTTGTTTTTTTTTGCAAAGATGCTGGAATATTTTGACATTTCCTTCTCTAGCTCATTTTACAGATGAAGAAACTGCCGCAAATCAAGTTAAGAGCCTTGTCTGGGGTTACACAGCTAGTAAGTAAGTGTCTGAGGTGGGATTTGAACACAGAAAAACGAGTCTTCCTGAATCCGGGTCTGGCACGCTATCTACCGGGCCACCTAGCTGCCCACAAAACCTATTAGCCAAGTCTGTGACTGTTGTTGAAAAGGTCTGCTGCCAGCTAGATGTGATAGGCCCAGAACTATGAGCCTTCCCAACCAGGTGGCAGAGATGTTGAACTTGTAACCAGTGACTGCTCCTCAGTGTTGCTTAAAGCAGATTAAAATGGAGATGAAAAAATGTACAATAAGACAAATAAAAATACTTTACAACATAGGTAATGTTAATTTGTGGTTTTCTAACTTAATATACAGGCTGTAGGGATCCATTTCCATTTGAGTTTGCTACCACTGCTTTAGAGGGCTAAGCTAACTAAATCTGTAATCAATATGGAGAGCTTCCCAGAAGTGGGGAAGCATTAGCAAACCAACACAAGGTAGAAACAGAGCCAGGTACAAACTAGTTAGTAGTAGGATTGAGGCAGTGGGTACTTTATATACAGCATGGGTGAGAGAGGAAAGCTTTTTTTTTTTCGTAAAGCATTGTTATTGCAGGTTGGGATGTGTTGAAACCTATGTTCTGATCTCTTCTCTGATTCTCAAAGTCACTCACCCAAAGATCCCACCTCTGTAACTATTGTTAATTACTCAGACGACATGTGTGATTCATAAATACTCAGCTCACTGAGTATAAATATAGGGTATAACATGCTATATTTATAGTATAACCAGTCAACCTATTTTATATTAATTTTGGTGTCAGAAAAAATGTTCATACAAGAAATAAATGTGAACATTTTTCTGACACCACAAGATTAATATATATGTGTATGTTTATATATGTATTATTATACATATATGTGTATATACATGTGTGTGTGTTCAGGAGGACGTTGGACATCACTAAGTCCATCCCCATTGATGAAGAATAACAATAATTTATTTGCCCAAGTCAGCAATAGAACTTAGAATCTTCTATTAACTTTCACATTCCACCACCTTTCCCTTCCAATTTTCTTCTTCTCCTGAGTTTAAGAGGGCAATATGTTTCCTTTTGCATAATTCTGTTCTTTCAACACTCTTTCCCCAGTAGACAGCAAGTGTTAAAATAATAGATTTTAATGACTTTTCTATCCTTCTCTAAGTTCGGGTACAATTTCGTGTTCCCAGGAGGTATTTGAAAATGATGATTTTTCAGCCACTTTTTCACCTCCAGTAAAAATGACTGAGTGGCACCCTGCACTCCCCATCTCTCCCCCCAAAAAAGTTTTAGAAATCACACAGATTCTAAACTGTCCATAAGCGTGAATTTAATTCTTGATACTTGGTACAATGGGAGAAACTTAATCACAGTTAGATCGATATTATCATTATAAATAGAGATCTATCATGATTAGCAGATAGAGAGCTGACTTCAGAGCCAAGAGGGCCTGGTCAGGGGTGGGGAACCTGTGACCTCAAGGTCACACGTGGCCCTGTACGTCCTCAAGAGTGGCCCTTTGACCAAATCCAGTCAAGAATCAAGTTTGGATTCAGTCAGAGGGCCATCCTTGAGGATCTAGAGGGCCACATGTGACCTTGAGGCTGCAGGTTCCCCACCCCTGGCCTCGGTCAATCCCTGCTCTTCCATATTATTACCCTGGGCAAGTCACTTAAACTTAACCTCAATTCTCTAAGACTGTAAGTTTCTTGAGTGGGGTTGGGGAATAGTTAGTAGGAAGGATAAATTAAAAACAACAGAAAAAAAACAAAGGGGGAGGAAAAATAAAATGATGGAAGGGTAAGCAAGCTTTTAGAAAGCATCAGGCGAGATTTAGACTGGAAGGAGGTCATTAAACAGAGAGGAAAAGGAGCACGTTCTTCAATATTTTCTGTTGCAGTCTACTCTCATATGGACAGTAGTAGCTCTGTTACTTTGGGGGGAATCTCAGTTCTCCCAATGGTGAACAAAGCAAATATGACACTTCGAAAGAAGTCAAAGAGAGACTGGAATTGGCAAAATACATGTAGAAGAAAGTTATGCTAAAGATTAAAAAAAGTTTAAGGACACTTGGGGATCTAATTTTGAAGATCCTTCAAAGAGTAGAAAATATCCTCAAAATGCAATAATCACAGAAATTATTATCAAGAAAAGAAAGTAACTAAGATGACACCTTCGGCTACCTACCCATGTGTCTATGGTCCTTTCTCAGTAAAAATCATTGCTGTAATGATCTCTATTCACATGGTTCCTTAATGCATATAAAAGAAGGGAGCAGGTAGGCTTTTGAAGGTAATTTTCTACAATCAACTTTTTAAGAGTCACAAAATTAAATGAGAGATATAGAAAATAAAATAGCCTTCTTTGTTTATTCTTTATTCATTGATTCTAGTTGACCTTAGGAAGCAAAATTCAGCCTTAAAGTTTCTCCTCCAAGAAGATATTTCCTTTGTAAATGTTAATATGCATGAATGAATGGAAAACATTTATTCAACATTTCCTGTGTGCCAGGAACTGTGTAAGACAACATATAGATTTGGAAGTACATGTAGATATCATTTTGTTCAGTAGTCTTCTGATTACCCTTATCAACTGAAACATCAAACAGGGAGACATATATCTGTCAAAAATGCTCATCGCTGCCTTGAAAAATATCTTCCACAAAATTCAAGTGAAAGTGAGATTCCACATAGGTAATAATGTTCTCTACATTCTCCCATTTTGGGATGATATGGTATTGATTTTACTGAATTTTCAAATGCTTTGAGGCTGGTCAGTGAGACCCAGGACCACTCAAAAGAAATGACCTGAGCAATTCACATAAGAAATGCTGAGTGATTAAACTATTTATTATTGCCATGATTGTGGCCATCAAGTACATGGACTGAATTAGTCTGTCTGTGATAGATAGATAATATGCTGAGCCCAGAATAAAGTAGGATGAGGAAATCAGACCAGATTGAAATTGGAAAAAGTATGCAGTACTTTCTGTGATCTGAAACTGATACTTGTCACAAGACATCTTTTTTTTTTTAACATCCATATTCTTGAGGTGTGATTCAATATAGCTATGGAACATCACAGAAGAATTAAAATTACAGGTGCTCCAAGGAGTTAATGTAAAGATACATAGTGGTTGTGAGGAAGCTATGGCACACTGTCTCTTCAAGATACCTAAAAGGCATTAAAAAGGAAAATCTATATGTCTGTATGTGCATATATATATATATATATAAACATAAACCTACATATAGGAAACAAGTATGTGTGTATATATACATACATGTGTGTGTAAATACATATATATACATATATATTATTCCATGATTGAAATATATACCCATATGGAGCTCTCTATATCAATATAAAGATATAATGTTTCCGGTCACATGCATGCATCTGAAAAAAGATATCTAGTTATGTTCTAAGAATTGGGGAGAGCAAATGTGTAACCCAGATTTTTCATTGGGATAAACCAAAATATTAAAATGCCTAGAGAAAGGTGGCTTCTGTGCTGATTATATCATTTATGGTGACTGCATAGAATATGAATAAAATGAGAAGACATTGAAAGGCATAATAGGATCATAAATTTGGGACAGGAAGGAACCTTAGTGTTCCCATAATCCAAATCCTTTCTTTTACAGGTAAGAAAACTGAGACCACTCAGGTAGTGAATTAGAATATCCAGCAAAAAAAAAAAAATTGTTCAATTTCATTGATTTTCAGTGGGATTCAAATGAAGAGCATTTCTTAGCATTAGGGAAAGGTTAAGTTCTGCAGGAGACAGCAAGCTTCTTCTGTGATCAGCTTCTCTAAGACAGTGCTGTTTGTTCATGGAAATATGAAAGCTTGTTAAACTGGTCATATATTCTCTTTTAACAAGATTGATGAGACTTCTCAGATGTGAAAGTTGTGATGCAGTTTCAAATGAGCTTTGAAAAGATCTTACAGTAGGAATTGCATAAATAAATACCCACGCATGAGGATTATACCTCTTAGCAATGAAATTTTAAGTATTTTAGAAGAAAGGTATAAGCATTTTTAGAGCACAGAGCTTTTTAAAAATTCATTAATGAAAATTATACCTAAACACACTCCAACAAAAATGTTTTAGGAGAAAACATGCCTGATATTAATGTTGGAATGATAAATTTTAAAGCTTAATACATCTTTAGTCCTTAAAATCCTCTGCCTCTGATTGGAGAATATGATGGTGAGCTAATCCCCAAACCTCTATTTAAGAAGGGAGCCTGAGTCAATCACGTCTTCATTTTCTACCTAACTATACTTCTTTGGTCTTTTTTTTAACACACCTGGACCTAGACAGGCTGTGCCCCCCACCCCTACCTTCCTTATGTGTATTATCTTCTTTCCCTATTAGATTATAATCTCTTGAAGATAGGAACTGTCTTTCTTTTTCTTATTTATATCCTTAGTGTTTAGCGTAGTGCCTAACGAAAAAGTAGGTGCTTAATAAGTGTGTATGAACTGATTCTTGGTTCTTCCTATTTTCAACAAAGGCAATAAAAAAATCAAAGTTTGGAAAAAGTAAACACTTAAAAGTTGACATTTAGATTTATCATTGATTTATTTAGAAAGAAATTGATTTTAAATGACTACTGAATCCTATGATTTAGTTATTTATAGTAGTTAAGCACTTCTTTGGACAAAAATTGTATTATTCATATTTTGACATTTCTAATATTGTTGCTTTTTCTGATTTTCAGAATGTTGACATTCTGATGGGTTAGTGGACTATCTAGATGAACACTTAAAAAAATTTAAAGAAAGTAAACATTTGTATATGATGTTAAAAAGTGCAAGTGTTACAAGATAATTAGAACTGTTAAGATAATTGTCTCTTATAGATACATTATGCCTCAGTTGTTTACTGCTAGATGAAATGTAAAAGCATGTATCAGAGTGAGAAATTATTTATGAGCTAGATCTGAGTACAAGAGAAATTGTTTTGTTTGAAAACTGTAGAAAGAAAACTGTGGGCTTTTGCCATATATTTGCATACAGTCAAGTCTGAGGTTAGTCCAGAAACTGAATATTCAGAAGGAGATCTGTACTTAGTGTCAGAAATCTTTGGTGGAAAGCAACTGGTATTCTTTCCTAGTGATAATGTGCACTTTAGGTTGCATTCCAGTGAGATATTGCTGTAAATTCAGAGGAAACTTGTCAATTACAGATATTTCCTCTCATGCTCTGATACCAGTTGGTGCCTATGAGAAAAGGGCTTTGTTCATCTCTGTACTTCACTTTTCATCTCTAAGAGCATTGTGTAGGTTCATCTGCTGAACTCATTCTGATAAGCTCACTGAACTGCAGGAATTGTCTCCTTTCCATAAATCCACCCTTGCTCGTGTTGTTTCAACTATCCACCACTGACTAAATCATAGTATGAAAGGACATGAAATTTGTACATGACAAGAGGGGCAGTGGAACATAGCTCTTTCAGGACTGACCCCAATCGCTGCTTTAATAGAATGGTCCAACCCAAACAGAAAGCACATTCAAAAGAAAATGAAAAATTGCTCTCTATAGACTCTATGGTTATGTTTGCTTTCTATTTCATTTTATTTTAAAGAAAAGATTATGCTTCTCCCACTTTGGCTCTGGATCAGATGAAGTTTACTTCCCTTCTAGATTGCTGTTTTAAATGTGAGCCATCATTGCAGTTTCAAGCCAAGTTTCAAATACAGCCAAGAGAAGAAATCCCTTATAACATTTTGAATAGCGTCCTGAAGCTAAATCCAGGGAGGCTATCAAGTGAGCCTGACCAACTAGCTGATTTTTTTCATGGATTTTTCTATAGACTTTGTCTTATTTATTGTAATGGTTTTATAGTTGATTTAATGCAAAAATCTTCTCAAGATTTCCGAAATAGGCATAGCCAGCCTTCCTCAGTTTCAGGAGATGACCCTTAGCTATACGAGTCCAAGTTCTGAATGTTGCCGAGGTCTGAAAGGGAATTTTAACTGGCTATTCTCAAGATACAGGTGGAACTCAGAGGTTATCTTTAAAAAAAAAATAACAGTTTGAAAAGACTACCTCAAAATTAGTAATTCATCTGAAGCAGGATGTTTTAACCTACAGTAGATGCACCATCTGGTCTCTAGAAATGTAATATTCATTTCTAAAAACATATTTATGCATATAGACATCATTTCAGCTGCTCACATGTTGAAGGAAAAAGGAAACATGGACAATTTTAGGGAATAAATTCCACCTCTCTCACACCTATTGAGCTAGCTAGAG
The DNA here is from genome assembly GCA_023548195.1 of Bettongia penicillata ogilbyi. NCBI lineage: Eukaryota > Metazoa > Chordata > Mammalia > Diprotodontia > Potoroidae > Bettongia > Bettongia penicillata. The sequence continues at coordinate 1,543,538 of JAJHZJ010000060.1, forward strand.
TTTCACAGGGCAATACTGGAAACTAAGACACATTTTTGTCACACCAGTGCCCTTACATTCTGAAGTTGCCTCACCAGTAATGTTGAAGATATGGATTAGTGTTTACCTCCCCCCCCTCAAAGTATACTCCTTATATTTTTGCTGTTTTTCTCCATTTTTTATATTCTATCAAATGTTACGGAATGGAACACACACACACTATCAAAAGATAGAGATACTTGATGAGTAACAAGTAGATGGACTTTCTGGGAAATTTCTAGCTCCATACAAACACATATAGATTTACAGTTAGAAGAAAATAAATTATGCAAATTGATATATAGTTTTGACTCTACTTCATAAAATACTGCCTTATTTGGGGAAGCGCTATAGAAATTATGTTGGATTTGGGATTAGAAAACCTTAATTTGGTTATGAGGTCTACCATTTACTACTCATGTGACCTTAAGCAAATCACTTAACTCAGTCTCATTTGATCCTTATAACTCTGCAAGGTATATATTATTATTCCAATTTTACAGATGAATAAAGTCAGGCTAAAGGATGTTAAGTGACTTGCCGAGGATCATACAACATGTAAATATCTGAAACAGAATTTAAATTCAGATCTTTCTGAGTCCAAACCCATCACCCTGTGCACTGCTTCATTTAGCTGCGGATATGGTTGCAACCAGGAGGAGGAAGATGTTTTAATACCACACACAAAATAGTGAATAACTGTCATCTGTCACTTTCTTTTTTAAAACTAAGGTTGTTGTGTGATTAATAATCATTGGTAAAGGAATTTTTGATCTTCAAAGGCAAGTATCACTCATACTAACTGCTAACAGGCTTTATTTTGAATTATTCTCATGGTTCTCAGCGTGGGTGAATTTGCCCTTAAATCTAGCAAGCATTTCACCCTCGTCATTTAAATCTGTGCTAATATACTTCCTAAGAAAAATGTATATTTTTATTATATGTCTGTATTTATTTATACACATTTATAATTCATGTTTATATATATATATGCATGCATACATACATAAAATTGAATTACTTCTGTGTTCTAAGTCTCTAGGATTTTTCTTAACAAAAATTAGAGACTTAAGTTCTCCTAATCCACTTTACTTCCTACATTTAACTATAAATTTCTCTCTATTCAGAAGTTCTTATTCAAGTTCCCTGAAGTTGTCTTAAAAGATACTTTGATACCTATATTCCAGTATAATTGTTTTCTTTTGTAGTCCTACATATTTTATTTCACGCATTTAAAAACAGTATTCTGAAAAGTAACCCTTGGGCTCCATCACATTTCCAAAGTGGTCTGTGACACAAATAGGACGGAGTACCTTTGTTTTTAGTGAATGATTCTGTGGAATATAAATGTTATGGTGGAAGAAGAAAGGGAGAGCCTGTGAACAGAATTTACAAATCCAAATGAAATTTATTGGAAGATATTCTTTACAATAGAATTTATTGTCTTTCTCCCCTCAAAATTATTCCTCTTCTAAACTTTCCTAATACTACTTACAGGTACTATCATCCTTCTAATCATGCAGACCCAATCTAGGTGACTTCCAGAATGCCACATGCTGTCTGACCCTGCATATCCAGTCAATTTTCAAGTGATCTTCTAATTTTGTAACATCTTTTATACACATCTTCTTTTCTTTGATACTATCATCACCCTACCTCACTCTCTTGTCACCTTGCACCAGACTCTTTCCATAGCCCTGCTGGTTGGTCTCTCTGCCTTGTGTCTCTATGCATCACTCAACTTATCAAATCGATCTTCCTACAAAGCCGAAATCTGACCATATAACACCCCTAGTCAGTAAACTCCAGTGGCTCCGTGTTGCATCTAGGATCTAATATAAGATCCTCTGTTTGGCTTTTTAAAGTCCTTCACAACTGACTCCCCTTCTACCTTTCTAGTGTTCTTGTATCTTATTCCCTTCCAAGACCCAGGGACGCTGGCATCTTTACTGTTTCTCACATACTACATACACTCCATCTTCCTACTCCAAGTGTTTACAGTGGCTGTTATACTTTCCTGATCTTCTCTTCTGCTTCCCTGGCCTCCTTCAAGACTCAGCTAAATTTATTGCTTCTGCAGAAGCCCTTTCCAGTCTTTCTTAATTTTGGTGTTTCCATCAGAGATTACCCCCCAAACTATCCTGTTTATATATCTTGGTTATACATTGGGTTTAAAAAAATTATGCTTAATTTATGGAATAAAACAAGAACATCCATAACAATATATTAAAAATTAATCTGCAGGTGTATTATGTACAACTTGTTATCACTTTTAAATATATGATAAAGTTATCATGTAAATTTCTTTTATTTCCACTTCTTTCCTTCTCTCCTGCCCTAGCAATGGCTAACATTAGACACAAATAAGTGTGTATACACACACACACACATATATGTAAAATTATTCTGTATATACTTCTACTTAGTTCTTTCTCTAGATACAGATAGCATCTTTCTTCATATGTCCTTTATACTTATAATTAATTTCGGTATTTGTAATAGATAAAATGACTTATTCATTTAAAGTTGCTCTTAAAACACTATTGCAGTTACTGTATACAGTGTTCTCTTGGTTCTTCTCATTTCGCTCTTCACTATTTCATGCAAGTATTCCCACATTTTTCTAAGACCATTGAGCCCATCATTTCTTATAACACAACAGTATTTCATTACAATCATATACCAATACTTGTTCAACCATTCTCCTATTAATGAGCAGTTTTGGGGTTTTTTTTTGGTATTTTCTCCTCTAGTAGACTGGGAGCTCCTTGAGAGCAAGGACTTTTTTTTAAAACTTTTCTTTGTACCTACATTGCCTAGCACAATGTCTGGCACAGGGGAGAAGCTTAATAAATGTTCATTGCCTCACTGACTGCCAGCTAAAGACTTAGATGGAGACATGCACACACACATACATACAGACACTCACACCTGTATACATGGAATACTCAATACTAAATCTTCAGAGAGGCAGCAGCAGTGATGACTAGCCAGCTCTCTAATTGAGCGCAGCTATCTCTGACCTATCTGGGTGGAGTTTTTCTAGTTTTCCTTGTTTCCCAGTAGTTCTAGATCAGTAATTGGAGGAGAAGCATGGTATTACTTTTTAGCTTCTCTCCCAAATCTGTGCTTTGGGTTCATTTAGCATTGTAATTAGTTATATGAGATGGAAATGGGAGGCTTTCCAGAGAACTGAATTGCTCATTTCCACTGTACCTACTCAAGGTCCTTCATTAACAAGAACATGTGAAATGTTAGTTGTGATCCCAGGTATTATGGAGTCCTAGAATCTACTTCCAGGTGTATACTCATTTATGAAATAGTTTTTGGAGACAGGAGGAAATTTTTGCTGTTTCAGCGATATAAGGAAAAATTCAAAAGGAAACAATCAAAAACTTTATAGGTCATAATAATATAGGATTACAGGAAAAGGGAGGAATAGAAGGCCTTCAAGTACAACCATGTAGAATAGTAATTTAATAATTTTAAAAAACAGTCCTAGCTCCACTGTGCCAGAGGATTTCTCTTTCTTTCAGTTGGTTGACCATTGCCAGTAGAATGGCCCCTTTGTTTGAGGGGCTTGCAGCTTTCCCTTGGAATTCAACATATGAATGCCAGCCTAGATGGGTGGGTCAGTGGAGTGAAGTCTGTAAAGGAGAAAAAAAACCCAACACTGCATAACAAGAATAAGAAAAGAGTTACACACACACACACACACACACACACACATACACAAACACACACATATATGTTAGTGCCCTTGTGCATGTAAAAAGATTCTTTTTTTTTGAGTGTGTAATGTCTGTGTCCCTATGTAAATGGCCAATTCTTTTCTTCTTGAGCATTTGCTGAAGTTATTTTCTCTAAAATAATTTGCTGTTGTTTTGTTATTTATTTTCTAGACCATTATACTAAAACAATGACAGCAACAACTATGTCCCTCATAAGCCACTGAGAAGAATTCAGTTAGGTGTGATAGATTTGTGTTGCATATTTATGTTTTATAGGGTGGCTTGAATGATTCTCTAATTTCTTTTTCCATTTAGACTCCGTTTTCTTTTGTGAAGTCCTGAATCTGAGTGTTGGCTCTGATTCTATCTTTGTGACTTTGACCAAGTCAATTAGCCATACTGGGCCTCAGTTTCCTCATCTGTAAAATGAAGGAGTTGGAGTAGCTGACCTTTGTTGCCCCTTCCATTTTTAGATATCTGATCCTTGGATTAATGACATTAGGAAATATAACAGATTGGTTGAACTACAAATGAAACTGTGATCAATTTAATCATATTAAAGATTTCAGTTATAACTTATTGTCCCCCTTTGTAAATGAGACACTTGCTGTTCTAGTTGGGCTGTATTTTGCAACTGAAGGGAGCATCTTTAAAAAAAAAAAGGGTAACTGACAATTTTAGCAAACAAGAAAACTTGTTCTCCTGTTGTTTATCCCTTCCCCCTCCATTGTCACAGAACATTAAGCTTTTCCTCTAGGCAAAAATAGACATCTGCTACTTATGAAGAAGAAATGAAACTTTTTTTATCATCAAAATGACATCATTGTTTTTAAGGATTCTTCAGGAAGGCAAAAATAATTCACACAGTAGTGGTTTATCTCTCTGCTTCTTAAACACAATAAAATATTCTGCTGGTAACTTCATGGGCAAATCTATTTTACTTTATCACCTAATGTTTCCTTCATCCTACCCAACAGTTTAGAAGAATTTTTAAAATTGGCAAAAGAAGCTTATGTCCTATAGATTACCATGTAGAGTTGTTTGCACATATACATACATCCATTTAGACCGTTCTGCTAAAAATGAATGGGAATTCAGAATAGTAGACGATTGGGTTTGTTAAAGATTAGTTGTTTTCCCTTCTTCATAAATTTTAATGGCAGGGGCATTAGAATTGGTAATGGTAGTCATGATTTCCCAATTTTATACTTTCATCAGTTTCCTCATCTGTAGTGAAAGTAATGGAAATATTTACAGTCTATGTTTTGAGATAAAAAATAAACCCAAGAGATTGATAGCATAGTACAGAGGAAAATACACTGGATTTTGAGCCAGGGGAATTAAGTTCAAATCTCAGTGATTTTAACCACTGCCCTTGTGATCCTGGGCACATCAATTAATGTCTCTTGCCCCTGGTTCCAAATTGGTTAATTAAGGGAGTTTGGCAAAGGTGATCTCTAAGGTCTCTTCTCCCTCTGTAGCTGTGATTCTATAAATGGTGGCTCATGGCTTATGCTTTCTCCATAGGAAAGTATCATGTCAAAACAGACTTAGAGTGACTTGGAAAGAGGTTGTATTTTGAAGTGCTTCAACATGGATCCATGATGGAAACATATTTATACCAATCTGCACACATACATGAACTTTGATTTTAAGGCCTTCCAGAGGATTTCCCATGAGCTCCCCCCCCATCATAGTGAATTTGAATGTTTAACACTTCCTGTCAGAAGAGTCTGACTCAGTTTCTCTTCTTGTAATTATAGCTCATTTCTGTTCTGACATTTGTTTCCTAGCCTGGCATCTGTGCAATCACACTTATACTTGGGGAAAGAGCATGGTTAAATTATTTTTTAACTGTCTCTGAACCCTTTATGTTTTTTTCTTATCAATTGTGGTCAATTCTGCAAACATTTATTTAGGGCCATTTATGTGAAGAATACTAGATTTAGGCACTAGGAGAGAGACAGAGAGAGAGAGACACACACACACACACACACACACACACTCATCTTTCTCCTCTAACCATCAGTGGACTCACTGCTGACATAATACTCTTGTGAGAAGAATGCTCCCCAGCTCTTACTGGAATCATCCTGTGGAAATATTTGATGTCATACTTGCCCAAAATAACATGCATGGGTCCAGAGACATGTTCAGCCATTGTCCCATCCAGTCTCAGTCTTGTTGTTCGGTCATGTCCAGTTCTCTTGGCAAAGATACTGAAGTGATTTGCCGTTTCTTTCTGCAGTAGATTAAGGTAAGTGGTGGTTAAGTGACTTGCCCAGTCACACAGATAGTGTCTGAGGTCAGATTTGAACTCATGCTTTCCTTATTCCAGATCCAGAGCTCTATTCCTGAGACATATAGCTGCCCCTTCCAAAATCAGTACATTTCTTATAGGAACCAGATTAAAATGTAGTTGGGACATATTTAGCAAAAATAAAATACAGTTGAATTTGTATAATATTAATATCTGTTTTTCTGAGTCAGCATATAGCCTACAGTGGGGATCGTTCAGTATGGTTTAATGACCCCTACTTCTATTTGAGTTGGACACTGCTGCTCAATAGGAAGTCCTTTCACTGATCGCCCTTCAGATTCGTAGGAAGTCACCTATTTTTTATCCAGTGGTGTCAGTTGTTAGAGCTTTAGGCTGATCATCCCACTCCTGTGTTGGATGTATTGGGTAGTACGAAGCCTGTGCTTTGTACAGCTTGAATGGATAAATGATGAGCCCTGAAGAGGATACAAACATGCAAGTACAGTACAACCTCCCCAATTTAGAGTAATTGAGGGAAAGGTCATAGTGAGAAGTCTAAATTACAGATTTTGTTTTGAGATTATATTTTGACCTTGAAAGAGTGGCCAAAAAAATTTTTGTTGCCAAGGAGAGGTCCTGTAGACCTGCTTTAATGAATACGTAGACACAAAGGAATCTTTAGTAATTACAGCATTATTTGTTTAAGTGGCTGCTAGTATTGAAATTACTTTAAATTAAACAACCTTCCTAGAAGGTTAGAAATAATTATGTGCTTAATAAGTCCTTTTTTATCGACACACTTTATCAAAAATGACCTCATCCATGCCTCTGCTCAAATTTTCATGAATTCTAAGTTTTGACCAAATTAAGTATTGCATGTCTCTCTGTATGTATTTTATAGCTGAGAAGGATAGAGGAAAGCTTAATTTCCTTCTCCTCATCATAGTCAGGTACAGGTTTTTAACTTATAGCACATTGAATCAAGGATTCTTGCATCCATCCTGTGAAGGTTCAGATTTACTGTGAGAGAAATCTTTGATTCAGGAAAGAAACTAGATGACTTCTTATTTGTCATGAACACTTAGCAAGGTGAAAACTCTTTTTAAAAAGATTTATGTACCCGGGAGATTTTTTAAAGGATATTATTAAAAATGGAATGTTCTCAGTGAAGGTGAAACTTTTTTTTAACCCTATTGGGGTGTCCTGGCTTAATCACCTGACTTATTCCTTACCTCCTTGGTACTTGCTCCATATCCATAACCCCATTTTAGTATATCCATATTGCATAACATATCATCCCTATAGTTTTTTCCACTGTCACTGGCTCAAGGTTTGGCTCTTAAGTGGAACTGAAAAGAAAAACACCAACTGTTTTGCAAAATAAGCATCCATTTTATATATTTTGATTCTGCACAAAAGAGATAAGGAGAGAACTTGGACACACCATACTTAAATTAACACAGAATACTTAACAAGGAATACAAAGTTCAGACTATAAAGTATAGAACTAATTTTTAGAAGACTTCTAGGTCCCTTGAATCATTGTGACACCTTCATCAAATTCCTCTGGCTTTATTAAGTTTATTTTCTCTGTGGGGATGGAGCAGAGTTGAGGAACTTCTTTTTTTCATTAGAGGATTAAAAGTCAATCCAAGGATTTCCTGTCCATCAAGCCAAGGATTATTTTAGGGAGAGATACATACATACATACATGTATGTATCTGTGCATGTGCTTGTGCTCGTGTGCATGTGTGCACGCATGCATGTGCTTATGTAGTCAGTCATTAAATTAACTAGCACTTACAAAATGCCTATCATGTTCCTGGTACTAAGCAACGGGAACATCAAGGGGCGAAAGACAATTCCTGACCTCAAGCTTCTTACAATCTAATCAAAAGAATGTGACTACATATTTACTGTAATGCATTTCAAGAAATATTTTTTAATGTTGCATTCCTTTGACTTTGCTAGTTTAAGAAAATTATAAAATAAAAACTATCTTATAACCTTCTTAGCTCTTTTGTTGGAGCTCAGTTTTTTAGGTGGTTTTGTTTTATTTTAGGATTCCTTTGTTCCGAGCTAGCAAATTCCAAGCTAGCAAATGTTATTCCATAAAAATGCCCCAAAATTTCAGAATCATTGTATTCAGTTGTGAGCTGATGTCCACTGTGTTATTCCATTTCTGAATAATTTGTTTAGACCAAGGATGAACAAACTATGGACAATAGGTCACCATCGATTTTATATGAGGGCAAGCTAAGAATGGTTTTTTTGTTTTTAAATAAAATGTTATTTACAAATGTTAAAGCTATTCTTAGCTCACTAGCATACAGGTTACTAACCTCCATTTTAGGCAAATATGTGAAAAGATCATAATGAAAATGTCACAAAAAATTTCTAGAATATTTACGGCTGTATAATTCTTGTAAACATGCACACCATCAAGATAGAAGCAGTCAGTCATTTCCTGTCCTGTGGCCTTCCAAAGGAAAAAAAGTTGAAAAGCTGTTATAGATATAGAGTCTTATAGCAGTACCCATATGTTTTTATTTCTTTATGATCAAATCCATGTATAGAATTGAGACAAGGACAATAATTATAAATTGGCTACTGGAGACACTGAGTGAACAATTGAATGGAAAAGTATTTAATACCATGTGCCATGAATTGTACTAAATGCTAAGGATGAAAATAGGAATTTATATTGTCCCTGTTTCCAAGCAGCTCATTTTCTAATGAGGGATGATGACATCTGTTAAAGAAGTTCAGAGATCAAAGCAGCAGGGAATGGGGTAAGCTCTGGTGTAGCAATAGCAAGGCAGAAGGTCCCAAATCAGTGGTAATTGGGAAACGGTAGGGAGGCCCAAGGGTCTGAATAGCTACTTTTGGTTACCTCAAGAGATAAGAGTATGGGGGAAAGGATGGTCAGCATACCTGGAGAGGATGTTCATCCTCTCCACCCATCATCACATCATCCACCTACCTTGTGGGCCCTGGGCAATGGTTACTGGGATATGAGAGTGGAAAGGCTCTCTGAGACTTACTTCTTTTGGGTTCTGTTGATATGTAGGTGGCTATAGGGGAAAGGGAGGCCCCTAAAGCTACTGCCATACTGGGCCCTGACACGAATCATCATCATCATCATCCTCATCTTCCTCATCCTCATCATACTTTAACAAATATCTAAATTCATCAGTGTGTAATTCCTCCACAAGCACACAATCCCATTAATGTCTTCTCCTCCTTTGCGGTGATTGCCTAAGTTTTCCAGGATAAATTCTCCATAGAGAAATAATAACATGGTAACAGGAATAAAAGCCACAACACATTTATAATGGTACTTTTCTCACAGCCATATAAGAGTCATTCTCCAACCACTTTGTGGGGGAATCCCAATAAAGAGACAACACGTTGTCACAGACAGAGAGAGCCAACCAAACTTGGATCAGAAAGACCTGGCTTCAAGACCTACCTCTTACATGCCATTCACTTAACCCCTCTGTGCACTAGATAATTCTAGTTAAACTATAAATTGCAAAACAGTTTCTAATCTGCTTTGGTAGAGGAGTTTCTTTATTTGATTTTTTCCTTCACCGGAGATAGCTTGGACACTATCTCTCCCCTCCATTAATAAATAAAAAGTTAGTATGCTTTTTCTTATTCGAAATCAAGATTTGCTTCCTTATAATTTCCATCCATTTATCCAACCCTCTGCATCCACATGAAACAAGATAATGCTTCAAATGTTTGAAGACAGCTGTGACATTCAGCCCAAATTGTCAATTCTCCTGAATTCTGAATTCAGTATCTATTTTCCTTACTCAAAGGAATTTTAGCCACAATTTGTGATTATCTCTGACTCTGGAAATTTGTCTCAGTGTGAGTAGTACCTGAAGCTTACTACCTCTGAGACCTGGGGCAAGTCCTTAAACCACTGCCTGACTCAGTGTCTTCATCTTTAAAAGTTGGACTAGGCTACTTGACAGTTTCTAAGTTCCATCAAAGTTCCAGAACTCTTAACATGTTAAAATTTGACCTTTTGCCAATCTATGGGTTTTTACTGTGACTATTGTTTTACTATCTTTTTTTTTTTAAAAAAGAAAATTATCTGCACAAATGGAAAATAGCTTGCTTTACCTTTGTCATAATTTTGCCTACTCAGATAGCATATTCCTACCTTACTGCATTCAGTGGATCATGATGCTGGTTCCATCTTTTATTTTTAGTTTCTCAACTTATGGATATGTTCCCTGATACTGTGATCTCTGCCTCCTAGATTTTTGTACCCCCAAAACTGGCAGAGAGCCAAGAATTCTTAGCTCTATGGGAGTTCTATAGCTAAGTCCTGTTGTTGGGATCCGGGGTTTCTTCCATGTAGATATTCTGTCACTCTGTGTCTAAGTATATATTTTCATGAACTGCCCTCAAAAGAATTTTAAAAAATCATCTAATGGCAAATCTCAATTGATAGTTCTTTTAGCTATTAATAGAGTAATTGTGATTTGAGCATTGAGTTAAGGCTTGAAATAAATGAATTTTATACAACCAATTCCCAAAGAAATTCTTTTTAATAAAAAAATGCCTTAAATTTGCTTATATTAATTGAAGATCTTTTTAATATCCATCAATATATTTGTGTATTTAAAAATAATGCCCATGAAAATAGAAGCATCCAATTCTTAATTACCAGAATTTAATAGGACTGCCATTTCTTTATTAGACAAAGAAAGCATACTTGTTACATCAAAACAGTAGGTAGAAAACACTTTCAGAATTAATTAAGTCGTGATCAGAATTTCAGATCCTGAATGACAGAAAATGGCTCAATGTTTTTATTATCAAAATATAAATAGGTTAGATGACAAAAAAAATGTATTTTGTGTTCTGGTCACTGTCCAATTTTTATATACATAGATGAAGCAATAATGAAATCTCTTATATTCTAGAATGAGAAATTTATCCCTTAAGTAAATGGAAGTCCTTGCAATTTTGGCATATGTGAGTTATTAGGTTTTTACGTTCTTCTGGGATATATTTTATATGGAAATATGCACACTTGTGAGATAATAACCTTCATAAGTCATCTGAAACTCCCATTTATACAGATTGTGCACATTTGTTGCCAACACATTTCACAGGCAAATATATGTGTGCTTGTGTGCACATGCATAAAATACCTGTTTATTTCTTAGGTGCAAAATATGACTCTCCCTTAGCACAGAAGCAATAAGGAATTTCACTATTTATGGGGAAAGGTTTATTTTTTTTTTCCTTCGAAAAAGGAAAATAATCCAAAATTAGGATTAAGGTCTTAACAGGTCAATAAAAATTTATGCAATTTTCAAATAAACTAAGATGTGAGCACCAAGGTTGACCTTGGGCAAAAGTGTGAAGTACAGTCTTCAAGACTTTCTCCCAGTTCCCAAACTCCCTCTGATCAGTCAGATAGTAAACTTCTTTTAAGCACCTACCGTGTGCCAGTTCAATATACATTTATTAAGTACTTACTGTGTGTCTGGTACTGTGCTAAGTGCTACGGGATACACATAAATAAAGAAATTTATAATCTAATAGAGGAAAACAGCCCACAGAATGAAACTAGATAGGGTGGGAGTCTCCAGGAATATCCAGCAGGGGCATCATCTTCTAGAACGTTCAAACCAAGCAGAGCTGCATATGGAAAGTGGAGAATTAGAATTTCCTTGGGGGCAGGGACAGCCTTTTGTCTCTTTGTACCTCTGGCATGATTGATTCATTGAGCTGCAAAGTTCAAAATCCATGCCTTTATATTAAAGGGAACCTTTGTGGAGAGTTCAGTGCTCTGCCCTCCAGCCCTTCAGTCTGGGAGCAGAGGAGGTTGAGTGTGTGGGGAAAGTGTTGAATATCCAAACATCACCATAAGGAAATTTTAGATCAGCTTATCCTGGGTGGGTCATCCTGTTCCACCAAGTTGAAACTAAACAGACCTGCCGATGGAAAGTGGAGAGGGAGCTGTGTGCCAGGCATGAGGATCCAAGGAAAGGCATAAGATAGTCCCAGCCCAGTAGGAGCTCATCACTAAATAGGTGAGAAAACAATCTATATACAAAATAGATAGGGAACCTGATTTGTCTCTTTCATGCTACTTGTCACTGCTTTGCCTTTTCTCTATCTCTGTCTACTTTCCTGAATATCTTGGTAAAGATGTTTAACTCTGATCTTTTAAGGATGAATTATAGAGAGGTAGATTTATTGACTTGTCCACACCGTGGTGTGGAAAGAAGTGAGGGAAAGAGAAAAACTTCATAATTTCCCAAGAAAATTGGTGACAATAGGAGAGAATAGGAATAGAACCTTTTAGGAGAAGGAGGTTTGGAGTTCCTCTTCCGAAGCTATTTCCAGCCCCAAGTATGTTTATTCACAGATAGAAGGGGATGGGGGCCGCTGAGCCCCAAAGAGCTCCATTCATTCCTTGCATGTTAGGATTCCTATAGTGATCTTCTCTACAAATAGGATAAAATCCAAATTCCTTAACCTGATATTCAAGCCCTTTATAATCCATCTTCCACTTACTTACATAACATTAATCAAATGCAGCACACTTATGTATACCATACACATTTACACAAATACACACACACGTGCACAAACACACATAGAGCTTTTCTGTTCCCCTCTCATATATCAAGGTATCCTATTTTTCCTCCCTCATTCATATCCTACTGATTATCCAAGGACTGTCTTGTGTCAGCTTTTTTCTATGGAGCCTTAGCTAATGTTTGTAACTCCTATAGAGTTCTTCTTTCTTAATCAGAAGAGAGTAGGAATGAATTTGGGATTAAGGGGCACAAAAGGGGATGGCAAAGCATGAAACTATTGCACTTACAAGTGTCTCTTGTCAGTCTTATTCCCCAAATTAAAGGTTAGCTGCTTCATTGGGTGCAGCTTTTAAAAATTATTATATTTAACATGTGTCCACCCCAAACTTAAAGTATATAAGGTTATTTCAAAGAATAACACATAGACGCGCTGAAAATTAAAGGTGGTAGGTAACCTTATTAGGAAACTGAGGCCTCATGATGCAGTGACTTGTCTCAGGTCACATAGACAGTCAGTGGCAGAGTCAAGATTCTGACCAATATCTTCAGACTTTTAATCTAGTGGTGACTATTATACTATGCTTTCTTAAATGTGGATATTTGCAAATACTCCAGTCACTGTGAAGACATATTTTTAAAGTCCTACAAAATGAGTTACATAACAAGAAAAGCTTTTCTTTCCTTTCATTTAAACAATTTTTATTAAAAGAAATGACTCTCTAGATGGGATTGGGGGAAGAATATAGTAGAAAATGTAGGTGGTATAAAAACAAAATATAACAATGGAATAATTAAAAACATAATTATCTATTATCTCTTCTGTGTTGATCATTTATCACTGAGATGACCCTCAAAAAAACAAAACAAAAGAGGAAAAACATGGATCCATAAAGTTGGGGCTGGAAGACAGTATCAAGGTCATCATAGTTCAGCCCCACTCTTTTAAAGGTGAGATGTGACCCAGGGTCACACAGATAATAAGCAGCAAAGTTTGGATTTAAACCAAGAACAATGTTCCCGAGTTCAAATAGAAATGAGGCCACTAAGAGGATGTCTAACATAATGTTATCTATGTTTTATTGCAATTTTGCTTCTTTTGCTAAATATTTCTTAGTTCCATTTTAATCTGTTTGTGGCCACCCTGGAGGAGTGTCATGGGTCACATATGGTGGGCTATGTGTTTAACCCCTCTGCAGTAGAGATAGTGTTGTATCCAAGCATCAGAAATAGTGGGCTAAACCCTCTGACCAGCACGGAGTAGAAAAATATCTCATAGAAGAGAATGGAATGAGACTGGAAGATGTCTAATCAGGGTAATAAATCATGGTAAATCCAAAGTAATGCATCATGTACTGCATGACTCAGTAGACTACAAAGAAACTGGGTGACATATTCTTCCCTCAGCATTAGACTAAAGTACCCATACACTACTTAATTTCATCAGTCATAACCCTTGAATTCTTGCATTTTCATTTTTCTTTTTCTGGAACGTCTTTTGCACATATTGTGTTAATGATTACACACATTGTCTCTGTATTAATTCTTTCTTGAGGAAATAATCAATGCTTAACTTGGCCATTTCAGCTTATCTTTGAAGCCCTTATTAAAGCAATTACTTAATGTTTAATTTTATTTGAATCTTTTGATGTGGGCTGTGGAGGCTGCTTAGCAGTGAGCTTTTGGTCAACACATGCTAATCACTCTTTTATATCTCCATCCACTTGAAGGTAACTGATGTAACCTACTGGAAATTAAGGCTGTAAATTTCCAGGTAGGGATTTCAATGCTGCTGCAATCAATACTTTGCTGATGGTGCTAACAGTTTATTTCTATAAAATATGTTGGCTGGTAGGTAGAAAATCAATGTCTGGAAATGAAAAACAGGTGTCAGGTTTGATAGGGACATCATGTGTTTGATGTTTGGAGGCCAGAGGGCCCTGTCAACAAACACAGCAGTAATTCTGTCAAATACAATATGCGTGGAATTAATGGAAATGCCAGAAACAAAGTTGCCTGGACAGCGGACCAGGTCTGCAAAAAGTCTGGGCAAACAAATACTGTTTCATCTCTTGTCTTGAGACAGTTCCTTTTAGAATAGCAACTTGCTTTGTATCGTGCTGTTATCTCTAGCCCTGTCCCTTGCCCTGCTTAGAGGACTCTTTTAACTTTAGAGAAGAAGAAAATGCATGGTATTGATGACCTGGACTCTGTTGCAAGTGAATCAGTGTTTTAGTGCCATAGTGAGCCTGTGAGGTGTAGTTTCTTTGACCTGGGCAAAGTGTGGAAGCTTCATAAAAGGACAGTGGTAAGCCAGAAGGACACGGATAAGTGAGAGAGCCTCCAGAAGAGAACAGTCAATCCTTGGGGAAGGATCGTGTGATAGAACCCTTTTTAGGACCAGGTGGATGAACTGGGGATATTCATCCCAGAGAAGAGAAGGCATTGAGGGGATGTTATGTCTGTTTTCAACTAGTTGAAGGGGTATTAATGGAAGAAGGATTAGACTTGTTCTGGTTAGACTCAGTGGGAGTAGAAATAGGTTAAGTATGATGGAAAACCTTCTGTCCATTAGAGATATCCAAAAAGGGAGTCATCATGGTTCAGAGGAAAGAATGCTGCACTTGGCACTCAGGACTTGAGTTTGAATTCTGACTCTCTCACTACTAATGTGACCTTGTTTAAGTCATTTAATCAGTCTAGGTGACACTCCCCTTGTATATAAACTTAAAGAGCTGGAGTACACAACTTCTAAAATACGTTCCCATCTTTGATGCTGTTTTACTAGGCATAATGAATTGTCTTGTTAGTTCTCCTTCATGAGAGATTTGCTAGATACTCGATTAGGTATGTTGTAGTGTGGGTCCTTTATCAGGTATGAGTTGGGCTAGAGGTCCCTTCTAGTGATGAAATTCTGTGACTTTTTGTGAGTGAAGGGAATAAGGTATACAAGGAGAAAAGTGAAGGAAATAACTTTCTGTGAAAACTGGCAATAAATTAATAACATCAAAAATTATTCGCAAAATAACACCACAGCTTGCTTTTGATTTTCAGTAAAAATACAAGTAATGATTTTATTGATTAAAGTTTATTTCAGTGATGTGCTTTCTTCATTACATTGTCCACAGTTGAAGACTGCTTGTGTATCTACTTTATGTGTGAAAAGAAACCATAGCTTTATTCCCATTCATCCTAAATGAGTGCTGTGGACAACATCAGATGCCATAGGAGACAAACAAAAGTGGAGAAGATGCCCAGAAATTCTCAGGGAAAACAGTAGAGAAGAAGAGATCTGGGTACAATAATTATAGTCCACATATCAAGGCACAGAGTGTGGATCATAAATATAGAAAGGGAGTACTGGTTTATGGAAAAGAAATTTATTGAATAGGCAATTTAGGAAATTAGCACTATTTATAAAATAAATTAAAAAGCCACTAATCAATCACAAACATTTATTAGGCTCTTTTTGTGTGCATGACTCTTGTTAGGTGTTGGGGACATGACAAAAATGAAACAATTCTTGCCATTGAGCACATGACAACATGACTATTGCAGAAAAAGTGTATATTGATAGGTTTGTATGAAGGAGATACATGATTATGTTGGAGGGAAGGTATAGACACTTGGGGGATCATGAATGGCTTCATTATGAAAGTGCTTCTGCTGAGCCTTGATGGAAACTAGGAATTCTGAGAGGCAGGTCTAAGCAGCAGGAATGCATTCCAGACGTGGTGGACAGCTAGGATGCAGTCAGAGAGATGAGAGATAGAATGTCTTGTGGGTTGTACATTAAGAATGTCAGTTTAGATGCGCCCATAAAGCACAGGAGGGAAAATGTGTATACAGAAGTAGGTCAGTTTGGTTAGGCCCATGTTGGAAAGGTGTTTAAATGACACAAAGTTTAGAGTTGATCACAGAATTGAACATTACTGATGCTGATTGAGTCCCGGGGAACCTCTGGTGAATTCTTGACCAGCATTTTGGCTTACTCTCTTATTCCAGAATTTTTTTTGGGGGGGTATAGGGGAAGTGACAAGATGAGCTGATCCCATGAACTTAATTTTAACCAAAGAAGAACTAAGTGATAGAATCTGAGAAAAAAGTAATCATATCATTTTAAAGTTTTTTAACTGTGTAGTGAGGGAATTTGGAAGATAATCATATGTGTAATCTAGATGTTAAGAAACTAGAATTCAAAGAAGTTTAGAGAAAAATAGGATAGATAGGAACCTATGACCAAAGACCCAAAAGAGAGGCTGGATTAATGAGAGAAGATAAAATTTTTACTATATAATAACAAATTATTACAAAGAGGCCAGTAGA
The DNA here is from genome assembly GCA_023548195.1 of Bettongia penicillata ogilbyi. NCBI lineage: Eukaryota > Metazoa > Chordata > Mammalia > Diprotodontia > Potoroidae > Bettongia > Bettongia penicillata. Next base: position 1,560,448 of record JAJHZJ010000060.1, read on the forward strand.
GTAAGATGGACTTAGACAAGGTCACCCATAGCCCAGGAGGAGCCTCTTCCTACAAGAGACTGCTAGATTCATACAAACAATGTTCTGTCCTTGGGGAGCATCATCCTAAGAGCACAATAGGGATCAGGTTTTTCTTGTTTTCTCCAGTTTACTGCCCCCACCTAGAGTTACTCCAGGAAGATTTCTCAATATAGTCTAGGTGTGGCTCAAAGTTAGGGTTTCTCCTCAAAAGGATAATTAGTGTCCAAAATAAGTAAAGAGTTTAAGATAACTATTTATTTCCTCTGACTCCAGAGGAAGGATTAAAACACAAAGCTGCGTAAGTATGAACTTATCTTCTTATTACACTCTCCACGGAGATGAACGTTCCCAAGACACTTGTTGGGACTGCTAACCAGTGGGACTTGTGGGACTCCTCTCTTGGACCTTTGTTTTATATTCATAATTCCTAAATTTGTGTAACCTACGTGGCCCATTAATTCTTTCAACTGCAAAATCTTCCTGGTGGTGGTTTGGTTTTCTTTTGAGAAGTTGGGGAAATTCAGGATTTGGAATTGGATCTGGGGGGAGATGGATAGGGTAAGGAGTCTCCTGAACTCATATTGTTATTTAAGGGTCTGGAAATACCCATTTCTTAAATGCTCTTTTCTTCTATTTGACCTTAGTCAAAACAAAAAACATTAATTAAGTACCTGTTACATGCCAGGCATTGTATTAAGCATTCAAGATACAAAGAAAGACAAAAATATTCCCTGCTTTCCAGGAGCTCATTATCTAGGGGAAGACAATAGACCAACCACTATGTCCAAAGAAGATAGATACAGGATTAATTGAAGGAGGGGTGGAAGGTAATTTCAGTAGGAAGACACTGTACTAAGGACTAGAGAAGGCTCAGAGAAAGAAACACAAAACAGAAGAGGCAACCCCTCCCTCATCTCCTCAAGCCATGGTGAAAATCAAAGGCAGAGCTGGTGTTGTCTATGCCTTAACAAGGAGGGTTCCTTGAAATGGAGAATTTTTTTTCCCTCTCTTCCTTTTATAGCCTAAAAAAGGCAATTCTTCTTGGCTCATTTATCAGTTTACTTCTTCAAAGCCCCCAGTTCCAGGGACATATAATTGACATGACATCTTTCCTCCCCTCTCCAGTGGAGCCAGTTCCTTCCTGTTCAGCTCCATCAGGGATGTCCTAAAGACACAGATCATAGGGTTCCCTGATCATCTAGGTTACAAAGGTAAACCCCCTGTTTTGACACGATTTTGTGTGAAAAAGACATAGCACTGTTTGGCAACTTCCGACTGCTCATGAGTCAGTCAGTAGTGTGATATAGCTCTTCAAAAGCCTGTTGACTGAGTATTGTGTTTTTGTCCTTTGTTCTTGAAGAGGACCATAACATCAGAGAAAGGATCAGCTTGTAGTTGACTTTGATTTGAGTGAGAGAGGGCTGTGCAAGGTCACCAGCCTCACTTTCTCCTCCAGAGTCATCTGGGTCTGAAGAGGTTTATGGGTGCTCAGGGTGCTCAGGACCCCAAAATACCGACAGTCCGGGGTTGTGCTCGAATGAATTCGACTCAAACCTTCTTAAAGTCAAAGAAAACAAAGTTTATTAAGGATTCGACTAATTGGGTTGCCTCTTAAGTAGCCCAAGTATTTGTGATGCTTGTAATCACAAGCGGGCCAGATAGAATCCCAGCTAGACAGGGTCTGAGCTGGATTGAATCTGAGCGCCTTCATGGAGGCAAAGTAGGACTTAAATACAGAAAAGAGTATAGGAGGGATGGGGGTGGTCTGACAGTGTAGAGTGATGGGGGAAGAAGTTCAGGAAGGGCCTCCAAGGAGGATCAAAGGCTGGAGGTAATCAACAAACATCAGACAAGGGGGCGCCTAGGTGGGAAGCAGGTAGGGCAATCCAGAGATAACCGATCATGGTCACAGATTTGAGTATGAAAGGCCAGATTCTGTGAGGGGATACAGGGAGAGCTCAGTTTGAGTATGAAAAGTCACTTTCTACAGGGAGAGCTCAATTTGAGTATGAAAAATCAATTTAAGGAGATTCCAGGGGAGCTCAAGGAAGTTCCCAGAGTCTGAACCCCATCAGGTCCAGTAGCCATATATTCATCAGGATGACTAGAGATGACCCAGGATGCAATGGGAGACCCTGGCCCTTTTAGGCTAAGGCCTTTTCAGGTACTCACAGTGAGGTAATGCTCATTCAGTGAATGACCTCTTTAAGAAATGAATCAGGGGATGGCCCCTTTAATTAGAAAAAAAGAAAAAAAAATCAAGTTGAGAGGCGAAGACCCTCAGTGTTGCTGTTCTAAAAAGAAACAGTTTCCATTGACATTCACTCTAAGTCAGGAGCTCCCAAAATACAAGCCATTAAGTGGAGCTTAAGCAGGAACCTATTTTGGTCAAATCTGTGAGTAGAAAGAGCTAAAAGGGGACCCAGCTAGTTGAGTAACTCAGCTCTCGCTCTCCCTCTTCCTCTCCCTCTCCTAAAGAAGGTAAATTTTGATGGCCAGAAGCTGCCCAGTTAACTTGGGGTTTACTGGCTAGATCTCTATTGCCTGATAATATACATGTGAAAGAACATGATAGCAAGTCATGTGCTCCACACTAGTCAGAAAACATTTGGAGTGCTTTCTTTAATGAAAGTTCTAAAACCCTCCTATATGAGTAATGTATGAAGAAACTTAGGTCTGAAAGTACTTGGAGAGCTCTTTGGGGAGATACATTACACTGATTCTGCTTACCTCCAGAGGATAGATGAAAATTAAAAAGAGGAAAATGTTGGCTCAATAGAAGGAATATTTTATGGGGTTAGGAGTTCGTGTCTTGTGAGGTTGGGAGCTCCTGCTCCTAGAAACATCCATAAGAAGCTAGATGTATGACATAGGGAGTAATGTCGAATGGATTCCTACATTCAGGCCTCGACTGGAGGTAGGACAAAATTTTCTTGTGTCTCTTCCAAAATTTGATGACTCTCTCAGAAATGACAGTCATGTACTTAATCATTTCACATGTATAATTGGCTCTAAAATCTATATTAGCCCTTTAATAAAATACCATCCTTATTGATTTTTTGTTGATATTTCTGATGAGGTTCCGAGGTGATGGGTGACCCCAAAATACCAACAGTCCTGGTCGTGTTCGAATGAATTCCACTCAAGCCTTCTTAAAGCCAAAGAAAACAGAGTTTATTAAGAATTCGCCTAACTGGGTTGCTTCTTAAGGAGCCTAAGTAATTGTAAGGCTTGTATTCACAAGTCAGCCAGATAGAATCCCAGCTAGACAGGGTCTGAGCTGGATTGAATCTGAGCGCCTTCATGGAGGCAAGGTGGGACTTAAATACAGAAAAGAGTATAGGAGGGATGGGGGTGGTCTGACAGTGTAGAGTGATGGGGGAAGAAGTTCAGGAAGGGCCTCCAAGGAGGATCAAAGGCTGGAAATAGCTGGAGGTAGTCACCGAACATCAGACAAGGGGGCGCCCAGGTGGTAAACTGGTAGGGCAATCAAGAGATAACAGATAATGGTCAGGTTCTGTGGAGAGATATGAGGGGAGCTCAATTTGAGTATGAAAAGTCAATTTAAATAAGGAGATTCCAGGGGAGCTCAAGGAAGTTCCCACACTCTGAACCCTATCATTTCCTTTTGACTACGGTCACTTTTTTATGACTTAATTCTTAAGAGTCGGACGTGAACTTCAAGAAAGAAAATGGTAAATGAAAAGTAAGAAGTCTCATTTAAAAGCTAACTTCATGACTTTATTGTTCAATCAAATTTATTTTTTAGCTGAAGAATGTGAAATTAGACCCCCTGGAAATTCACAAAGTAATTTCTATAGACCATTAGCTGTACACAATTTAATAGTTATGCTTTATTGGAGATAATGCTAACTCTGGTTAATTTTAGGACAGATTTTCACTGGAGGAATAAATAATATTTTCTGTGTTTTACCAATTTTTTTCTCTCTCTAATTCATTTTTATCACCCAGTTGAACCACTTCAACTCATTTTAAAGGACCTTAAGCTCCTGGCTGCTCTACCTTAAGTGTATGTTTGGCTTAGGTATCTCTGGATATTTCTTTTGCTGTCATCAACTCATGTTTGGAACCAAAGAGATTGTGTAAATGTAGTACCCCTTGTGATAAATACCATTTGCATAGCAGGGTGCAGGTGTCTGTTTACAGTGAGGCTCAAACATAAGTTATGAACCTCATTACCTGATGAACTTTATTTCTCCAGGTGTGAACACATGGCTTAAAGTGTTGAACCAGCAAGATAGATAATCTGAAATCCTGTCTTTATGAGAGTAATTCTTTTTTAAAGAGAAATTTTTAGGCTTAGAAGCAAGTAATAAGAAAATAGGGGGCGGAAAGTACCCTGGTAATTGAAGGGAAGGTAGGGTGTATCTTTTCTACAGACTATTATCTCTCCTATCACTGTGACAATACAGATTAGTTGTAGATTGTCTGCATATGTAAATTGAATTAATATACTTTTAGGATATCTATTTGAATGCAACTGTTGTATATAACAAGTCATTTAAAGCTAAGTTTTTTTTGTTTGTTTTTTTTAAACAAAAAGAGATGGGAATACATTTATCAAAATCTTCTGCTTATTCTGGAGTTTACAAGTGAAGGCACTTGTTTCCCACCAGCTATATATCCCTTCTTTGTTTAATGTAATTCTTAATTGAAGTCAATAGATCCCTAATAAGGAGCCAAAGCTTTTTCTCTGTCCAGTTAACAGAAAAATGAATTTCCTACATCACTGCTAATTTTTCAAACTCTCAGAAATGTACTTAACAGGAAAAAATATTTTCTGCCTCAGATAATAAAGTTTTTTGTGATGTTATTTTACTACTTAATTAGTGAGGATGCATGTTGTCATTTTAACGATTCACCCTCTTAAATATTTCGTTAAGTGTAATTAATTAAAAATTCATATTTTACATGAAGTACTGAATTCTTTTTTTTTAAAAGTAACATTCAAATGTTTTTAGGAATTAGAAAATCTAATTTATCCAACTGTATAAATACAAATTTTGCAATGTGATAGTTTTATAATCTTGTAGCTTATAATTATCAAATTACAATGATGAAGATACATTAATAAACATTTCAGATAGACCATACTTCTTCAAGTTCATATTTGTTTATGTATTTGTTTTTCCCTACCTGGAAAGTTATTGTGCTGTGTTTGGCCCTGGTGTCCTGGGCATTTATAGTTTGGGAGCAAATGGCATGCCTGAAGGGGTGATGCTAAGTCATTTAACGAAATATCTCAAAATGTACCATCAGGGCATTGTGAGGTAGACTTTGGGTCGTTAGCTTCTGCCCATGAATACTTTAGGATCTTCAAGAGTGTCTCATTCTGGAAAGTAATATACAATTCCTTCCAGTTTCTAGCCAACTTCATCATAATGGTCTCATTGGTAATGCCTCTCCCAAAAGGTGAGTCAGTCATATTATGCCAGTCATATTTCTGGTAGCTTTTAATTTCATCTTTTGTTTAAACCATATATCTGCTACCATTTGTGAATAGAATCCAAAGGGAGAAATTTTCTCTACTATGATCATTGGTATTATTAGATGACTGTAATTTCTGGTCAGATGTACAAGCATAGTATTTGGAAAGTTAATAGGAAATATCAAGAGCTACCTTGGTTTTGGGCAGCTAGGGAGTGGACTAGATAGAGCACTGGGCTTGGAATTAGAATACACATCTTGAGTTCAAATCCAGCCTCAGACACTTTAGCAGTAGGACGCTGGGTAAGTCACTTAATGCTGTTTGATCCAGCTCCTTATCTGTCAAATGAGCTGGAGAAAGAAATGCCAAACTACTCCAGTATCTTTGCCAAGAAAACCCATATGGAATTATGAAGAATCAGACATGATGACTGAACCTTGGTTTAACTTTTCTATCACTACATATCAAAGACCTGTGACTTCCGAGATGGGAGAGCTGTTCCCATTGAAGCTTGTCTATAGCTTCTAGTCTTGGAGAGTTTTATTTTTAAGGGAATTATATTGTATGTACACTCATGACATTGATGCTCTGTTTAATAACCTTCAGAAGTAATTGGTGAAACCATTTTTTTCCTGGAAGAAAATTTTTAAGAACCTGTTTTTCAGAAACAAGCCTATGCAGTTAATAAAATTGCCAGTGTTGGAAATATATTTGTAGATATATAAACTATCAAAAGAAAATTAAGCTTCATTCTGGGAACTTTGGTAGATGGACCACATTTCTTTTCTAATACATTTCTGCACTTTTTATTCAACTTCTTTAATGAAACCAATGACATTTTGAGCATTCATCTTAAAAATATAAATTCATCCCCTTTATCTCCAGGTTATCCTGTTTATATCTTGTTTGGACATAGTTTGCACTTTCCTCATTAGATTGCAAGCTTCTTCAGAGCAGGAACTATTTTTTGCCTTTCTTTGAATGCTGAGCTTAGTGCAGGGGCTAGCACATAGTTTGTGCTTAATACATGCTTGTCAGTTTGACTTAATTTTTTAATACTTAATTCCATATTTAACCACTAGAGCAGTCAATGCTATATAATAACCATATTTGTCTGAATTTAGGTCACATCCCTAAAATAAATTCTTTGATAGGAAAAATACATAGTTACACATTGAAAATTAATTATTAATTATTAATGCTGAAAAGTAAATATATATGGATCTTCCCCAATTAATAACTTGTCTTTTAAAAAACATTTTTATTTAAAGTTTTGAGTTGCAAATTTTATCCCTCCTTGCCTTTTCTGCCCTAACCCATCCCTGAGATGGTAAGCAATCAGATATAGATTATACATGTGCAATTATGTATAACATTTCCATGTGAGTCATTTTGTAAAGAATGTAAAGAAAACTGAAATAGGAGAAAAGAGAAAGAATAAAAAATAGCATGCTTCAATCTGTATTCAAACAATACCACTTCTTTCTTTGGAGGCAGACAGTATGCTTCATCATCAGTCCTTTGGGATTGTTGTCAATCATCTTGCTGAGAACAGCTAAGTCATTCATAGTTCTTCTTTGAACAATATTGCTATTACAGTGTACAATGTTCTGTTCACTTCACTATGTATCAGTTCATGTAAGTCTTTTCAGGTTTTTCAGAAATCATCCTGCTTGTCATTTCTTAGAGCATAATAATATTCCATCACACTCATATATACAACTTGTCTAGCCATTCCCAAATTGACGGACATCCCTTTGATTTCCAATGCTTAGCTGCCACAAAAAAAACTGCTTTAAGTATTTTTGTACAAATAGATCCTTTCTCCTTTTTTTGGATGTCTTTTCTAGACCTAGCAGTGATATTGCTGCATCAAAGAGTATGCACAGTTTTTTAGCCTTTTAAGCATAGTTGCAAATTGCTTTCTGCAATGGTTGGATCAGTTCACAACTCCAACAGTAGTGCTTCAGTGTCCCAGTTTTCCCACATCCCCTCCAACATCCAACATTTTCCTTTTTTGTGATGTTAGCCATTCTGAGAGGTGTAAGGTGGAACTTCAGAGTTGTTTTAATTTGCATTTTTCTGATCAAGAATGATTTAGAGCATTTTTTCAGATGACTATAGATTGCTTTGTCTGAGAACTGCCTATTCATATCCTTTGACCATTTATCAATTGGGGAATGACTTGTATTTTTATAAATTTAACTCAGTTCTTTATATAGTTAAGAAATGAGGACTTTATCAAAGATACTTGTAAATATTTACCTCTTCCCCCAGTTTCCTGCTTTCCTTATCATTTTATTTGCATTGGTTTTGTTTGTGCCAAAGCTTTTAAATTTTGTGTAATCAAAATTATCTATTTTACATTTTGTAATTCTCTCTATGTCCTCTTTGATCCTAAATTCTTCTCTTATCTATAAATCTGACAGATAAACTATTCCATGCTCTCTTAATTTACTTATGGTATCATCCTTTAGGTGTAAATCATATACCTATTTTGACTTCTTGGTATATGGTGTGAGATTTTGACCTATACCTAGTTTTTGCCATACTGTTTTCCCTGCAGTTTTTCTCAAATAATGAGTTTTTGCTCCAAAATCTTAGATCTTTGAATTTATCATATACTAGATTACTATGGTCATTTACAATAATGTAATTTGTACCTAATCTATTCCACTGGTCTACCATTCTGTTTCTTAGCCAGTACCAGACTGTCTTTGTTATTAACACTGTATAATACTATTTGAAATCTGGTATGGCTGGATCATCTTCTTTCACATTCTTTGCATTGATTCCTTTGATATCCTTGAGATTTTGTTTTCCCAGATGAATTTTGTTATTATTTTTTCTAGCTCTATAAAAATTTTTGATAATAGTATCGCACTATGTAAATAGTTTAGGTAGAATTGACATTTATATTATCTAGCTTTGCCTATTCATGAGCAATTAATATTTTTCCAGTTGTTTAGATCTGACTATTTGTGTGATAAGTGTTTTATACTTGTATTCATATAGTTCCTGGGTTTGTCTTGACAGGTAGGCTCTCAAGTATTTTATATTGTTTAAAATTATTTTAAATGGAGTTTCTCTTTCCATGTCATACTAGTGGTAATATATACGAATGCCAATTTTTAAAAATTTTTAAAATAATTTTTAAATTTGTCTCCTGCATCTTGCAAAAGTTGTTAATAATTTCAAGTAGTGTTTTAGTTGACTCTCTAGGATTTTCTAAGTATAACATCATTTCATCTGCAAAGAGCAAGTTTTGTTTCCTCATTGCCTATTCAAATTCCTTTAATTTTTTATTCTTCTCTTATTGCTATAGCTAACATTTCTAGTACAATATTAAATAATGAAAGTGATAATGAGCTTCTTTGCTTCACCACTGATTTATTGAGAAGGCCTCTAGCTCATCCCTATTATTGATAATGCTTGCTGATGGTTTTAGATAAATAGTACTTATCACCTTAAGGTAAGCTCCATTTCTTCTCCATAGAGATCTGAATCCAGTGACCTGATATTCCTCAGGATGACTGGAGATGACCCAGAATTCACTGGGGGACTTTGGCCCCTTTAGGCCAACGTCTATGCAGGTATTGAGGCTATGCAGGTACTGAGGATGGTGACCTTGCACAGTCCTCCCCCACTCAAAACAAAGTCAAGTGCAAGTCATGTCATCATTTCTGTGGTGGCATGGTCTTCTTTGGCAACGAAGGATGAACACAAGCTCCATTTATTCATAAACTCTCTTGTGTTTTTAATAGAAATGGGTGCTACATTTTGTGAAAGGCTCTGCAGCTATTAAAATAATCATGTTCTGTTGGTTTCATTATTGGTATGGTCCATTATGCAGATATTTTTTTCTAATACTGAACCTACATTCCTGGTATAAATCCCATCTGGTCATAGTGTATAGTCCTTGTGATATATTGCTGTAATCTTTTAGCTAGTGTTTTATTTAAAATTTTTTTCATCAATTTGAATCAATTAGGGAAACTGTTCTATTATTTTCTCTGTTTTGACTCTTTCTAGTTTAAGTACTGGTACCATATTTGTGCCACAGAAGGAATTTTTTTTTTCCTAAATAGTTTATATTGGGATTTTTGTTGCATTATGATCTGAAAAGGATGCACTTACTATTTCTGCTTTTCTGAATTTGGTTGTAATTTTATGTGTTTTATGTCCCAATGGTCAGTTTTTGTGTAGGTGTCATTTATTACTGAGAAAAAGGTATATCCTTTTTGATTCCCCTTAGATTTTCTCCAGAGATCTATCATAACTAACTTTTCCAGGATTTTATTCACCTCCTTAATATCTCTTATTTATTTTTTGTTAGATTTATTTAGTTCTGAGAGGGGAAAGTTGATGCCCCTCACTAGTATAGTTTATTATCTATTTCTTCCTGTAACTCATTCAGCTTCTCCTTCAAAATTTTAGATGCCATACCATTTGGTGCATATATGCTTAGTATTGGTATGACTTCATTGTGGTACCTTTCAGCAAGAGGTAGTTTCCTTTCTTATCTCTTTTAATTAAATTTATTTTTGCTTTTCCTTTGTTTGAGATCATGATTGGTATTCCTACTTTCTTTGTTTCAGCTGAAGCATAATAAATTATGCTCAAGTCCCTTACATTTACCCTGTGTGTATCTCACTGTTTCAAGTGTGTTTCTTATAAATGGCATATTGTAGGATTTTAGATTTTGATCCATTCTGCTTTCCACTTCTGTTTAATGGGTGAATTCATCTCATTCACACTTATAGTTATGATAACTATATATTTCCCTCCATGTTATTTTCACTTGTCTATCTTCTTCACTTTCTTCTTTAAATGTTTAGTAGAATTCACTTGTGAGTCTGTCTGGTCCTGGGGATTAGGAGATTGCTTATGGTGTCTTCCTTTATGTGTACCTATTTTGACCTTATCTTGGTATATGGTGTGAAATTTTGGCCTGTACCTAGTTTCTGCCATACTTTTTTCCAAGTTTTCTCAACAGTTTTTGTCAAATAATGTTTTTGCCCCCAAAGCTTGGATCTTTCCCTCTGCTTAGGTGCTTTCCCTTCTCACAAGGGTTTTACTTCTGATCACTACCTACCCCAATATACCCTCCTTTTATCAGTCCTCCCTCCCCCTTCTGTTATCCTAGTCCCTTTTTACTTCCTTCTAGAGTAAGAGAAATTTCTAGATCCAACTGAATGTTTATGTTACTCTTATTGAGCCAGTTTTAAAGAGAGAGGTTTAAGCTTTGCCTCGCCAGCCCTACCTTTGCATCTATTATAATAGCTCTTTCATGTCTCTTTTATGTGGAACAATTTATTCCATTCAATTTCCCCCTTCTTCTAGTGCAATTTTCTTTCTGACCCCTTTATTCTGTTTTTTTTTTTGGGTGACATTCCATTAAAGTCACCTTATATCCACATCCTCTGTCTATATATACTCCTAATTGCTCTTGTAGTGATAAAGTTCTTAAAAGTTACAAATATCATCTTGGTGTATATGAAACCATAACGCAGCAGCAGCTGACAATATGTATATCATTCTGTACCCATACTCTACTATCTCTCCCTTGAGAGCAGGGAAGTATATTTCCTTCTCTTTCCCTTGTAACCAAGATTGATCATTGCAATAACTCATTTAAGTTTTGTTCCTGCTATACTGGTATGGTCAGTATGTATATATATTTCCTTGTTTCTGCTCAGTATGACCTACCCTATAGAGAGATATATAAGGTATATTATACTTTCTTCTAAATATGAATAATTAGAGGAAGAGTTAATAAACTTTTCCCTACTATTTTTCATCCCTCAAACTACCTTCATTCAGAAGAACCTTTCTGGTTTCAGGATAATAAAAAATAATAATAATAACAATAGGATTTATAACATTTATATAGAACTGGAAAACTATATAATGTATTTATTTGCATATGCTAAATAGCATATTCATTGCAAATATTATCTCATCTGTTTTTCTCATGTTTACCCATGCCCAAGAATGGAATGGGTTGGGGTAGAGAGACTGTGGAAAGGGATCACCTTTTAAAATTTAAAATATTCAGCAATTTCTTTGGACTCTGGCTTAGAGGTAAGAAATTGTGTATAGCAAAAAGGTCATTGGCACAAGGAGAATTTAAAATGGAGAAATTAAAGGAATCTTGAGAAGAGTAGAGAATTTTCAACTCTTCTCCCTCAGGGAAAGTTTGAAAAAAAAGAAAAAAGTAGCAGTCTTTTTAGAGAATAAAAAGGAAAAGTTTCATTTGTAAGTTTTTCCCTCAATCTCAAGTTTTCAAGTCTTTCCACTATTCTTTTATCTTGTCTTGTAGCCAGATGCTTAAAATAGTTAAGACATAATTGCTTGGTGGGGAAAATCAAGCTATTTCCATTCATTTGGGACTTGAATGCATTGAAACAGTTCAAAGTTTCTTTCAACGCTTGATCTGAAGAATATTGCTCATTTATCAGTTCCATGCATTTGAGACTTAATTTGTCTGAAGTTGCTTTTCTCCTCCATCCCTTGACTCAAGTTGATTACAAATATCAGGATATATCTGTTTAGGGGGGAAAGCATATTTAGCCAGTAGCATTAATTGGTGGTCTTCCTTCTTTGGAATAAATTTATATGACCATGAAGTCTTGCCACTTAGGTTCACGAAAAGTCCTGCGTTACATTCCCAATTTAGCTAAGATTGTTTGTGGATAATGAGTTTGATTTAATGTAGTTTGTCAGTAGCAGTAGATTGCAGCGCTAGCAAGAACATCCTGCCACATCTTCTTTAGACTGATCTAGGAAGTAGTATCTCCTATTTATTTTTTGCACAGCATTACAAACAACATCTGTGCCTCTGCTTTTCTGGCAAATATTGAGCTGCTAAAAGCCAAGCACATCTACATCATGGTTTGTCATTTTTACCAGGTGATTTTCATGGCAACTTTAAAAGCTTATGCCGTAAAGAGTTTTAAAAAATGTATTTCCCAGGTGTGGAAAAAGAACTAAGTAAATAATTCCTTGGAAGCCAGTCTCAATAATGTTTAATTCTCCTGTTTTAGCCATTTAACTTTGTAGGTTTGCAGACTGTAAGGACACACAGTGTGTCTATAGACGTAACCAGAAGAGTTTTTAAAAATTGTGCCCTACTGAGTGAGAACACAGGGAAATAAGTGTGACTTGTATGGCAATGTCAAAATAAGTTCTCTCATTTCATATTTCTCTCATTTGCACTATGATGTGAAATATATTTTTCAAGCATCATAGCTCTGGTTTAGTTTAATGCTTCCTACTCCCCCCTGAACGTTTTAGTAACAAGCAACCTCCTAGTTACCAGAAATTCTGCATTAAATAGAATTTAAATCCAGAAGGTGTTGTGAAACTCTCACTGTCATACTACTAGCATTTCAGGAATTGTGTCAGAGTCCCCCCTCAACTGGGCTGAGGAATGAACATCAGGGTCTCTTAGTCCCTCTTGATTTAAGTATGCACAATGGCGCCTGGGGTGCATCTGGGGGCCAGTTGTCACTGACATGAGCAAGAAGTGAAAAATATATGTCTGTACTCCTTTATTTTTCATTTATCAGTAAGATGCATGTTTCTCTCATGCAAAAGAAAGAAAATCGCAAGAACACATGCTTGTCTGTCTTTAGAACTCTCTAGAATTAGCTTGTCATGAAATGTAAAACTAATGTGCAGTTGTAAAAACCGCTGCCAACGTTTTTGCTGCCATTGCCTGATGGCTAAGTAGATTTGGAAATGAAAGGGGTTATTATAAAGTGATTACTGAATAGCTAGGTATGTCATTTTAAACAAGCAGCTAAAATCCCTCTGTTACGGACTCAGGCAGTAACCTTGTTTTGTATCATTCATATTTAAGATGTGATTTTGATTGTGGAGGAGTAATCAAGCTCCAGGGATAATTTAAAGGAAAAAATATACTGGATGATATTTTCTTTCACTCTTTATAAAGTACATTGGAATATAAATGAAGCATTCTTTACAATGTGTAACTATTAAATTTGGACTTAAATGTAAGAATATGAATACAAGCTGGCTTTGGTTCATCGTGAAAATCTCTCCAGTTGCTTAAAAACTTTTTTTTTTGTTTTCTTTCCAAATCAAAGTTAGACTCACGGTAGAATAGGGTTGTTAGGAGACCTGATACAGTTCCAAATGTAGCAGGTTAAATTAAAAAAAACAACAGTATCCTGAATGTTTCACAGCAGCCTTTTATAGTTGAGAGAAGAAATGCAAAAACATGAAAGGGAAAAAAGAAAGAAGGAAAAAAGACAGGAAGGAAGAAAAAAGGAAAGAATACTGGAAAATTGAATTTTCAAAGGAGATGATGGTTTAGACATGGAAAAAGAAATCTTGATCTAGTTGTGCTTTCTGTGATGATGTCTTTAAACAGGTTTGACAGTATTTTTACTTACCTCAAAACCAGTATGAGAATAATACTTCTGCCCTTTCATGTTGAGTTTATTCCATCCTGATCCGTATCAAAGGTGCTTTAACTTAGCCTGAACACCAAACACTCAATCATTAACCTTGCCCTTAAAGTAACTCAAGAACTTGCAAAATTTACAACTCTGTTCTTATTAATACACATGGGAACCTTCTCCTCAAAGATCCAAAGTTAGCTCATTAAATCAGAGAAGCAGGATGATGACCAGGAGGAGATGTCTATCTGCTGAGATTCATCCTTAAATCCCAATGAATAAGTAGCGAGTTGTCATGAGCATCCCAATTTTGAATGTGTTTCTTCAAGTTCAAGAAATAAATGTATGAAATGAGGTAAATTATCAAAAACAAAATAAGAAAAAAACAGAAGCATTGTCTACATTTTATCTGGAATGCATACAATTTTTCTCATTCATTAAAACTGCAGCCTGTTTTTATGGATATTTATGAAGAAAGAAAAGTGACTGGAGGAGTAAAGTAGGGTAGTTGACATTGAATGGTTTTGGTCAAAAGTCTAGGCTGGTATATCCCCATTGTATTTAATATTCGGTCAATAAAATTTTTAAAAAGGAAAGAAACAAAAATCAGAGTGAGAAAAATCTATTCTACATTCATATGCCATGCTAATGGAACAGGTGTCAATTTGATTTGTGAGGTCAGAAAAATAAGAAAAGAATACTTATCCCAAACAATGGAAACATTGTTTCCATGATAATAATGGCATTTTGTAATGGAGCTGAGTTAGTATCAGATGCTTAGATGATCAAAATTTAGGGTGTTGATACTAGAGGGAAAGAGGAAAACTGCCTTTGCAAAAAGAGCAAGTTTTAGTCTTCTGTTCTACTGGTTATTTGATGGAGATCCAAGAAATTAACTAGTTGGAACATTCATCTCATTTTCTTATGTACTTTAAAATAAAAGATATTAATAAACTTTCAAATGAACACTTCTTCTTGCTCTACTGTTAATATGTTTCTGACATTGCTAATAGCAGCCAGACTTGCTGGGACTTCTTTTTCTACTTCTTAATTCACCAGGCTTCCCTAGAAAAGATTAGAAGGATGGAAAACCTGGGTTTTAAATAAGTGCTTATCAATCATATGCTATTTTAAATTGAAGAAAGCTCTTTTTTAAACGAGTTGTTGATGAAAACATACTAGAATAATTACAGTATAGCAATCAATCCAGCACAGGGAAGTGTGGTCTTTTGTTCAACCATTTGCCCAGATTCATAAACAACTTCAAACAGAAACCTCTGTAATCATGAAAAGATTACAAATACTAAAGGAAGAGAATCTGAACAGGTTAAAAAAAAAAGGTTTTGAAAAGATATTCCCATACTTACTATATTAGATGAAACTTTTTTTTTAAAAAGTTAATTTGCTTCCCCCGCCCCCCCCCCCCCCCCCCCCAGCACTAATACAGTGATACTTTAGCTGCAGGGCAGAGAATAATTAGAGCGTTTTTCACTTTGAGTAATGTATTGGTTCCAGCATCTGAGATGTTGTGTGTGCATCACAGCTTTATGAGGGTGAAGAAGGTCAAATCCTATTCCAAACCAATTTTTGACTGTCTTGAAAAACTCTCTGAAAATTACTTTACATCCTCTCGTTTCTATTTTCCGATATAAATATCATGCAACCCGAATGACTACCAAGTCATTTTCCCCTCCAGACAGCAGTTTCTCTGTAAAGTTCACCCAGAGGATAAACTGCAGTTTGCTCATTCCAGTGCATTGAAACAATTCAGGGTTCTAATTGTGCCTCAGAAAAAATGGACTTCCTTTCGCTGCAATGAACTTTACACTTTGAAAATGTCACCCAAGGAACTCAGCAAAAAAAGTAAAATATGCTGGTGTTCAGAAGGAACCGAAATACCATTTTATCCTCCACGTGATTTTTTCTGAGACAATGTAAAGCAAAAAAAAATTTTAAAAAGCTGAGAAAAGACCATGGTGTAACTGAAAGTTAGATGGCTACATAAGTAAGCCTTACTCAGTGATAGGTCACTACTAGCAGTATCTGTGGGGAAGGCAGATGGGCAGAACAGGGTCTACTGTGCCACCTGGCTGCAGGGCATTACAGAGATGGAATTTGACAAGACTTAATAACTGAATAGATATGAGCTTCTTTTCATCGTAATATCACTGACAGGTACATAACTTCACGAGATGGAAGTGATGCAAACTGAGATCTGTAGAATTTCTAAATGATGTTCTTGTTGTCTGAAAGAATTTGTGTACCTTTAGTGACATCATTTTTCCCACAAGGATGTATCTTATTCACTTGGCAGGAGCTAACCTACTATACGTCTTAATGTAATTGTTATTTGAATGATCTCTTACAGCATTATAGATTTAAAATTGGAAGGCAGCCTTGAAGACTGGTCCAACCAAATCTCCTCATTTTAGAGATTAGAAAACTGAGGCCTAGGGGGCTTGAGGGTTTTACTCCAGTAACCCAGGCAGTAAGTGACAGCTGAGATGGGAATTTAAATTCTGTAACTCCTATTTCAGCACTCTTTTCCACTTTATAACATGCATCCTCTCAAGAGAACTAGACTTTTGACTGTTCTGAACAATCTATAGAAAAGCACAATTCTTGCTTTCCTGAGACATTTTCCTCAGTCAACAAATATTATTTTTTCTACCTCATACAGAACTTTGTATTAAGCACTGTAGGACATACAGAGAATTTCATTTTCTGTGAAATAGCCTGTAAAATCTGCTGAGGCTGTGGGGGTATAAGTGTGTGTGTGTGTGTGTGTGTGTGTGTGTGTGTGCATGTGTAGGTGGGTGGGTGGGTGTGTGTGTTTAAAGAGGAAAGGGGATATGAATAATTAGAAAATGGGTAGAATATTAGGCCATTAGAAAGGTACAAATAAAATAGTCTGGAGCTTTCAATGAGGGACAACTTACCTAATGCTGGAAGAATCAACTTAGGTTTCATGAAGGAGTTACCATTACATTTGAGCTTCTGTTGATGGGTAAGATTTTTTCTAAAGTGGAGACAAGGACATGTGGAATTACTGGTGGAAGGAAGAGCATGAACAAAGGAGTAGAGTTAGGAGAGCGTGGGATATATTCAGGAGCCAGGGAATAACCCAATTTGAGTGAAATGGAGGCATCTGTTCAGGAGATAATGAGATTTTGTTGCAGGAGGGCCTGGGAACATCAAGCTAAAAAATTTGGATTTTATGTAGTAGGAGGTGGAACATCATGGCAGATTTTTGAGTAAGAAAAATAGCATAAGCATGGCTGTACTGGAAGAATATTAATTGGAAACTGTAGTGTTTGGGATGGTTTGAAAGCAGGGAAACTAATGGGCAGGCTATTGCAATAGACTTTGGATGTTAATAGATGAAGTCTGAGAGTATGGAGGAGAAGTAGTAGTAGTAGTAATAGCTAACATTTCCATAGTGCTTACTAAGTCCCGGGCACTAAGCCAAGCATTTTACAATTATTTTCTCATTTGATCCTCAGAACCATCCTATGAAGTATTATAGTGCTCTTTTTAACCCCATTTTGCAGATAAAGAAAATAGGGCAAATAGAGGTGAGGTGACTTGCCCAGAGTCACCCAGCTAGTAAGTATTAGAGGCTGGAGTTGAACCTAGATCTTCTTGATTTCCAGCCTTGACTCTCCATCCGCTGTGCCACCTTGCTGCAGACATTACAGAGATAGAATTTGACAGGACTTAATGGTTAAATAGATATGAAGGGTTAGGTAGGGAAAAGGATAAGAAATGATTCACAAGTTTTGAAACCATCTTTAAAAAGACAGATGCAATGCATGACGTGATGCTGTCATGCTTTAAAAAAAACCAAAACCTTCTCTCTGCCACGAATAGGACATCTGGTAACTTTTTTCACATTCATTGCCAAAGGCCTTTTTTCCTTGCTGATGTGTCAGAACTAAATGAATGATGAGTATTAGAACCCTTCCTGGGATATGACTGTGAGACTCCAAGCGATAGAAGGCAAAAAGGAGGGGGAACTGCCCTGAGTGTAGAGCAAATGAGTAAGAACCAGGTAGGGAGCCAAGCCTGACATTCTTGCAGGGCCCCAGAACTTCCAGGTTGAAAGATTGTAATTTCCATGACCTGTCACCCCCTTTTAAGTCTTACAGGGATTAGTATTTCTAAGACAGACTGAACAGCCTCACAACTGGGTGTTTAGAATGTTTAGTGTTCAGAGAAAAATGAAGAAGACAAAATAAACACCATATTACCTTTCATAACATAGATTTGAGGTTATAAATGTACTTAGTGCATTAGTGATTTCTCCTTAATAATCTCCGTATGGATTTTTTTTTCAGTCTATGGATTGATCTAAGCCCTTCTTGGACTTAATGACTTAATTATATTTTCAGTGCTTGAAATTGTTTTGCTTCTGTGTATACACACACAGATACACTATGCTATATAGTGGGTCAGCTAATGGGGCCTGGAAAAAGCAAAACTAAACTAATTTACAAATCAGATATCATTCCCATAGTCTTTGATCCTTTACCCCTCGCTATATTTGCCTCCTATACCTTTCAAGGGGTCAGTGTTCAACTGATGTCTAATATGGTCCTTATAGCTAAGGCATGGGTTGTTTCTTATTTCTGCTTTGCTACTTTTTATTCGTAGGTACACATGTATGTGTAAAAGGTGCTCCAAAACTCAGTGCAATCTTAAGCATTTATGTATGTATACATATGTCTATGTATGTAACTATGTAACCATGTATCTATGTGTCAGTGTATTATGTTCTCCATTAGACACTCACTCTGAGCCAGGTCTCAAATTAAGCCTCTTTTGATCATTGTTTGTGCCCTGATGGCTCAGAGTGAGTGTAAATAACTGTTGTTTCTATTTTGGCCAGAAACCCTGAGGGTCTACCCCTCCCAGATTGATTTTTTTTTAACTAGGTAAAGGAGGCCATTCTTTGCCTCATTTCTTACTTAGCCTTAATCGCTGAATGGGCACTGCCTTACACAAATTGAGACCTTGGAAAGAACTTAAAAAGACCAAGGTCTCCTGCTGTATCTGAGGCCATCTCCAGTCATCCTGAACTATGACTTGCCACTGGACCCAGATGACTGGAGGAGAAAGTGAAGCTGGTGACTTTGTACTGCCCTGCCTCACTTAAATCCAATTCTCTTGTTAGTCATGGTATCACCTCCCTCATGTCATGGTTCTCTTCTAAAATAAAGGACAAAGAACTCTGTTAGTATATAAGATTCTTAAGAGCAGGGACTGTTTCATTGTTTCTGTTTGTATTTCCACTGCCCAGTACAGAGCCTGGCACATAATATGCTCTTAGTAAATGTTTGCTGATTGAGAGATTGACTTTCGACTCTCACCCTTAGTGAAGTCATCCATATTCGCCAATCTAATTACCCTTCCAGACTAATGACTCCCAAATCTATTAAGAATATTATAACGTATGAGCCACAAAAGAAAATTCGTCTGATTATTTTATAGACATATCTTGTTTTGTTTATACTCTGTCCTGAATCATCCAGGTTAATCATCCACCTTGCTCCCCAGGCCCGACTTTAAATTACTTTTGGTAGTTTCTGGAAAATGTATTTTTGTAGAATAAAAAAGAACTCTTCCCTAGGAGGCAGAGAGACAAAACCAGAGAGAAACAGAGAGACAAGTACAGAGTAGGGGGGAGAGAGAGAGAGAGAGAGAGAGAGAGAGAGAGAGAGAGAGAGAGAGAGAGAGAGAGAGAGAGAGAGAGAGAGAAATACGTACACACACACACACACACAAATGGATGAGGAATAGATAATGTGAGATTTTTGAAATACTAGAGGAATGGTAGTACCACAAAAGAAATAAGGAACTCAAATGAATAACAAATTTTAGGGCAAATAGGATGAAGAAGATAAATAGATCATTAGAGCATTTATTAAGCTTATACTGTGTGCCAGACCCTATCCTAAATACTGGAACAATGAACTTGATTTTGGGAATGTTAAGTGTCTTGTAAGATATTTCAGTCAGAGATCCTTAATAGACAGAGGGAGATTACTTCTGCTTCATGAGCAGTCTCTTAAAGTACTATAGTTAAATAAAATCAAAAATACAATGGCCTCATTGGAAAGTGCATGCAACATTTCGCATCTGTATGATTCCCCCCCCCCCCACTCACATACACACCTCTCTATTTATAAAAAACATGACAGAAATTCATCTTCTCTCCCTATAAATCTGTATCTATGTCATATCTACATCATCTATGCCTTTCTATATCAGGTATATATAGGGTACTACAGGAGGATCAGCACCTCTGGTCTGGGCTTGCTGAGGCCTTTCCAAGGCTGCTTAAACAACCTTTGCTATCCACCTGTCACCCCACTCTTACCTGTTGCTCTAAGAAGCAGTAGCATGAACAGCAGCCACACTCTGGTAATCTGTCTTGGTAGATGGGCTAAACCAGGTTGAGGGTAACCAACAGGCCTCAAACCCATCAGTGAGGTAGAGGGATGTCTGCCTCAAGCATATGAAGACTTCCTCTGGTAGGATGAGCAGATGAGAATAATTTGTGGAACATTTAGGACTTGGTCAGACATTCAAGATTCTAAGGTCATCCATTGCATTCTAGTCGGTTACCAGTCATCTTGACCTTTCTCTTGACTTTGGACTCAGATAACTGGAAGAAAGAGTGAAGCTGACAACTTGGTGCAGCTCTGTCTCACTCCAATCCATTTCATACACGAGTCAGGAAATCACTATGTGATGTTGTTGGTCCTCTTTGAAAATGAAGGATAAACAACATTTATATCATCTGAATCTATCTATCTATTTGTCTGTCTGTAGCTCTATGAGATCTATATAGAGATAGATCAATGTATCTGTCTCAATTGTTAAACCTGACATACTGTCTTCTCTGTTCCTACTATTACCTGGCTATTTTAGGGCTTCATTATATTATGTAGAGTAACCTATATATTTTTCTTCACCTTTCCTCTTTTTTTAAATCAGAAACTTAATCATCAACTGACACAAGCATTCAATATGCAAAAAAAAAATTATTGGGAAGAAAAATTTTTAAGTCTTCCATTCTATCATCACCTGGACAATTTCAGCTGTCTCTTAACTGACAGATTGTTTTTCCTCTCATCCATAGTCATACCTAACATTCATTGCCAAATTATTTTTCCTGATGCATGGATCACATTTTACTTGCACATGCACTTACATATGAACTTTAAATCAGTAACATCATGTGACCTGGTCACAAGTGTGATTTCAGTGCGCAAGTCCTGAGCACATTGAGTAAAGCCTAAAAGACAGCACATCTCCATTCTTAAAAATTGTTTGTCCATGTTTTCCTAGGTGTCTGTCACTATTCTCTACCCTGAGTTTCTCTCTGTTGACATTCCAAACAACCTTCAGGACCGGCTTTGACTATTTTCATGAAGGCTTCCCTGATTTCCTCTGAATTCTTACCTTTTCACACTTTTCTTCCTTCTCTCTCTGTCTCTGTGTGTTTGTGACATCTTATTTGTTTTTGTTTATGTGGTACCACAGTATCACAGAAGCATAGCCCTATGCTAGTTGCCCTCCAGATTATAAGCTTTTCAATTCCTCCCAGGATGCCATGCCTGCAACAGAACTTAATAAATATTTAATGAGTTTTCTGAGTTAATAGGCAGTAATTTTTCCTAGAACTTATTTAGCTCTGGACTTCTTACGTGAGATTGTCCATAAGCTGTGAACTGGAATTGCAGCCTTTCATCATGACCAAGTTCAAGACCATGGCTACATTTCATAGAATCAGCAACTTCCTGCTCAGCCATAGGATATAATCAGTTACCTGGAAGAGTCTTGACCAACTTTGAACAAGAATTTCAGATATGTGATAAAAGTTGACTCTCACTCTCGGTCCTCGGACAAATTACTCTTCCTCTCCCATTTCTGCCCTGTAATTTTTGCTTCTGCTAATAGTCATCATGACAAATATTCAGTGAATAATACATTCCTTTGCACATAGTTGGTGATTGATATATATGACAGTGATGATGACAAACATGATAATGACCCCTAGTCATTCTGTATTGGTTTCAAGCATAATGTCAGGTTTTGGGAGCATGGTCATGTCATAAATCATGGAAGGCAGGAAGCTGTAGGTTTTATTTAACATAGGAAACCATTGCTGTTTGCTGAAATAGCCTTCATGTTGCTTCCTTAGTTTTCAGATCACTTAGTGGTCTTTTTTATCCTATCTAAAAATTAATAAAAACAAAAGATAAAAATAGATACATTGTGTCTCCTCTTACATATAATTTGTTTTGTAGGAAAAACGAAATTAATTATACAAAACCAGTATGTACATTGGTTCCATGAAAATTAATTACTTTCCATTCATTTTTTCCCCATAAAATTCATTGAGAACTATTGTTATTTTCACTGAAGAAACTGTTTTTAGGGCAGGTATTCTTAGAATGTAAGTTCTTCATTATAGACTGCTACATTGTATTCAAATGAGTTTGCAAATGAAAAAATGCCTGGAGCACATTTTTATTTAAAGGTTAATAAACCTAAGCATTCTCAAATTTAATTGGAGCTAAAAGGACTTTCTATGAGGTGAATGTAGCAACATCTAAAAACATTTTATGGGTCAAAAATGAGGAAAAGGATAGTTCCATATTAAAAGGCTACCTTGAGTCTTGGATTTTTATCCACTGTAGCTGTTTGAATGATTTGCTGTCTCACTGATGAAGAAAACTGTTGATCAATAATAAGCATTGTAAGTTATTTCCCCCACATGTAGGCAGCTGTTACATTTTTTTTTTTGCTTCTGATGCTCTCATAAGTAAATGATTTATATAAAAATGTTGAAATAGCAACTGAACACCTCATATTTATATAACACATTCACAATCACAGAGCATTTTCCTCACAATGGCCCTTCAGACAACATTCTATAAATGAGAAAACTAAAACTAAGAGAGGTCAGGTGACTCACCCGCAATCGCATATGTAATTTTGGTTGTTTACTCATTTCAGTTGTGTCCTATTCTTCACGACCCGATTTGAGGTTTTCTCAACAAGGATATTGGAGTGGTTTGCTATTTCCTCCTCAGGCTCATTTTACAAATGAGGAAACTGAAATAAACACAGTTAGTTAATGATTCGCCCAGGGTCACACAGTTAGGAAGTATTAGAGGCCTGATTTGGACTCAGGTCTTCCTGACTCTAGTCTCTATCTACTGTACCACCTAGCTGCCCTCCGTGTAATTAATGCATATGTTTATGTATGTATATACATATATAATATATGATATGTATCTACATATCATGTACTTATATACTATAATATTTAGGTAGCAACAACAGCTACCATTTATATAACACTTTAAGGTTTACAGAGCATTTTACAAATAATATCTTTTTGACCCTCACAACAATGTTGGAGGTAGGTAGATATGATCCCCCTTTTATAAATGAGAAAACTGATGAAGGCTCAACAATTTTCCCAGGATCACACAGCTAATCAAATGCCTGAGACTGAATTTGAACTTAGGTCTTCCTCATTCCATATCTATCCAGAGCTCAATCCATTGATGCTACCCAGTTATAGTAATGTCTGAATTTGCACTGAAGTCTCTTGACTCTAAGACTAAGACTAGATTTCAGCTATACTGGGTAATGTTAGCAAAGGGTATATAGCACATACTATTTCTAGTTTTTGTTTCATTTATTTTAATAGACCTTTCTAGTTCATGAAAAGGGAGAAAAGAGAAACCTGATATCAGGAACCTTAGTTGTAATCTATGTTTTTTGATTATCAATGACAGAATCCTAAAGTTACAACCAAATGTCTCTCACAGGTTCTGAAATTGAGTTTCTGAAAAGGTATTGTAGTTGTAATAGGAGGTAAAGTGTGAAGTTTCAGAGAAATGAGCTGTGAATTGAACCTGCAATGGAAATTGATCCTATCAGTCAGTTTCTGCCCTTATTCATGGAAAAAACAGAACTGAATGTAGAAGAAACCAGGATCGCTGATTAAATGGGATGCTAAAGTGCCAGAGGCTAGAAACAGGGCTTGCTGGTCCCTCAGGTCAGAGCTGCAACTGTCAACCTTCACTGCTTGATACCCAGCTCAAGCTGGCAGAAAGAGAGCAGAATGAAGGATGCTGCAGGCACCAGCGGGGGATTGGTAAGAACTACCTGCCTAAGCTTCAGGCATGACAGACATGGCACTCCTTTGGGAGGCCATCCTACTTTCTTATCATGAGCCAGTGGGCCTGGATTGTCCCAGTTGGCCTCATGATTCATGCCAATGGGGCTTATCATAATAGCCAGAATAAGGAAGGGAGAAAATGTCAGAGTATCCCAAGGGTGTGTGTGTGTGGCACAGCCTGTCTTAGCATTCAGCCCCTAACTCCCATTTCCATCTTAACAAATATCAGAAAAGGGGGATGAGAGGGGTGGAGAGGAGAAAGAAGCAGAGCAAAGAAAGGATAGAAAATATTCCATAATTAGTAACAGTTTGTTAGTCTTAGGAATATAATTCATTACCCTGTTATCTAACCCCAAGAGATTTATATGTTGTATATAAAATGGTCGTAATGGTACACCAAGCCTGTTTTGATGGTATTTGTTTTCCAGTCGAGAAATGCAGTCTAAAAAGCAATTAGCATTCTGAAATTACACATATTTGGTTATGAAGTTGTTTGTACCTACACTATGATCTGTTCTCACACCAATGCCCTTCAGGTCTATGTAGATCATCAATATCACTTTCAAGAGCAAATGTGGCTGTGGAATGCCTGACTCACACTTAAGACTAAGATAGGAATACAGCCATTAGAAACAATGAACATAAAGGTACTATAAAATACTAACTTAAGATGCGGTTGTCATAAATTCATTGCTAAATCAGAACTCAATTTTATGAAATGGCAGGGAGAAAACCTTTTTAACCTTTAGGTACTTTGAGGAAGCACTGAAAAGCTTGTCAGATTTTCACTGAGTTATTGGGCTTAAAATATAAATGCCATGTGCTGATGAGTGGTATTTATCTCTCCACTGTGGAAAGAGAATGCTGGCTTCCCGTTGATTTTAGAGGTACTGTTCTGTGGTTTATTAGCCATCTTCCTTTCATATAGTTTTCTCCTTTGGTCATAGGGGACATATAAATGGTGAAACTGTGGAGGGCAGTTTCAAGCTGAGGAATGTTGCATTGCCTTTTGCCATCTTCTTTTAACAGGTTAGAATTAGGTGGTAATAGCTAATGAGAAGAGGTTTATAAATCAGAAAACCAAAAGTAGATTCCATCTCTCTTGGTTGATAACAATATAGGTAGGGGCCTAAAGACTGACCTCAAGGCACAGCCTCATTTTGACCTTAATATGATGATTTGTCTTCTCTGTTTACAAAAATTGTTTTTTTTTTTGTTTTGTTCTTAGATTTAAAAATCTAAGCTATTAAGAATTTGCTAGCTTGTCTCAGAACTGAGGAAAAAAGTTATCATCCCTGTTTAGATTCAGCAGAGCCTAGACCCTGACTTCTGCTTTTGAATTTCACATGCTTAAATATATTCACCAGGAGGAATTTCTACATTAAAAAAGCCCTGTTGTAACCAGAATTGGGAGAGCAGAGGAGTGAAAAGTTGGAAAAAGTGATGGGAAATTCAGCAAAGATTACTGAGGGGACTTTTTTTTTCTAGTTTTCTATTTTCTATTGTATTTCTATTTTTTAAAAAAATGTCTGGATCTGCCTTGAAGTTTGTTTTTGTTTGTTTCCTTTTTACCTATACAAAGGTAAAATGCAGATTTGTTGCTGCGGTGAAAGATTATTTTTGTTGAATCTGTTAGTACTGTATGACTTGTTTAAACCGATATCCAAAACATTTAGTCACTTCATTGGAAAGCAAAAATGATGGAAATCCCAGGAAAATGTTTAGAACAGTCTTGGTGAAGATACATTGATTAATAAACAAAAGAGAGAGGGGATGCATATTAATTTGTTTATGAGGGATCTCTAGCTTATTAGAATTTTTCTTAAATATTCAACTAGTGAAGCAGTAGATAAAAATTAGACATTCTCTTTAATCTTATAAAAGTTTCTAATCATGAAAAAACCCCAATATTTTCCGTAAATATCTGATGTGTAATATATTTCCTAGTAGTAATTTAAATATACAAAGTAATTCAACAATCTTGAAGATTCCATGGAGAGTATTGCAGTCTGTTGGGGGAATTTAACAGTTAGACTTCTTATCACACAGTCCCCTGAGGTAGAAGTTACTACTCCATCCTCAAATCTCTTGTGCCTTGTATTTTTCTGGACCCCAAACTAAACACATGGCCTTTCAAAATTTTCCCTTTTTTATAGGCCTCCTTAAAAGTACATTTTATTTCACTGAAATAGGGAACATTGTGGAAAATCTGGGTTGTAGGGTAACCAAGCGTGCATTGCTTTTTTTTTTTGGACCTTCCTATATACTTATGCATCAATTTATATTTTAATTATTTGTATGTACATTATCTCTTCTCTTCAGTTATATGCTTTTTGCATGCAATGATTATCTCTTTTATTTTATCCTTTTATATTCTGTGCACATCACAATGTCTTTCACAAAGCGTCTTTCCCTTAATAAGTATTTGTTGGATGAATATAGTCAACTCCTGAGATAATATAAAATTATTTTCGTTGGCTACTACTAACTCATCTGGTGAAAGACACAACGTCAGACCAAAAACCCAAACTCATCTGATGCAGTCTTCTGCAATTCTTTTTGTACAGATCCCATGCGTGGACCTAGAAAACTCGAAGTAGTAGAGATCAAATCGCGGCAAATCACAATCCGTTGGGAACCATTTGGCTACAATGTCACTCGCTGCCATAGTTATAACCTCACTGTTCATTACTGTTACCAAGTGGGAGGACAAGAGCAAGTCCGAGAAGAAGTAAGCTGGGATACAGATAATTCACATCCGCAGCACACAATCACTAACCTGTCACCCTACACCAACGTCAGTGTGAAACTCATCCTTATGAATCCAGAGGGACGAAAAGAAAGCCAAGAGCTTATTGTACAGACAGATGAAGACCGTGAGTACTTTAAAATTACATTTTTCAGTGAAACTTTTTTAAAAAATGTCTTTTAAAAATACATTGCTTTAAAAATGAGAGCTGAAGCAGATTTTTAAAAAATCCAGGCTCTAATAAAATACATGCTTATAGTGTATGCCTATGTTTACTTTGGTACATTTCAGCACTGGGAAGGATCTGTAATGGAGAAATAGGGCCTAGATCTATGATTTCATAGGTCTAGGGCAATGGTGTCAAACATATACAAATGAGGGCCATTAAATTGTATATAAAGGTATCAGAGGGCCACATGTTGACTTGAAAACCATATATTAACATTATCTAGTTTGCACTGTATTTTTATTTGTTTTGTTAATTATTTCACAACTACATTTTGATCTGATTCAGCCATGGTAGAGTGCTTCTTTTCATGTATATGAGACCTCTGGTTTAGGAAACTACCAGGTAAGGACACTGTCTCCAACAGTGCGTACTTCTCTTCTGCAGCTTGAAAGTACGTTGTCTAAAACACTAGGAATATGTTTGCTGAGGGTCTCATGATCAGAGAATATCAACAATCCAGGTCTTCTGATGTTGAAGACAGCTATCTACTGTATCATACTGTCTTTCTGTAATCGTACTAACATATAATTGTATGAGATCCGTAGTTATTGTTTCTCATAGTTTCAGTCAGTCGATTAGCATGTATTAATCACCTACTGTGAACCAGGGCATTGTACTAAGTATCTGTGATAGTATTAACTCACCTTTCTAGGTTGTGTTAAGATTGTGTTAAGATGGCATAGTAGAGTGCTGGGACTGGATTCAGGAAGACCTGAGTTCAAATTCAGCTTTAGACATTTACTATGTGACTCTGGGCACATACATCACTTATCCTTGTTTACCCCAGTTTCCTCATCTGTAAAATGAGTTGGAAAAGGAAATGGCAAACTACTCCAGGATCTTTGCCAAGTCAGAAACAACTGAAATTACTGAACAGCAGCAACAACAAAGATTTACGAAACATTTTCCCCTTGAGAGGCATCATGGTATAATCGTTAGAGCATTAGCCACAAAGTAATAAAACCTTGAGTCTGAATCCTTCTGTGACACTAAGTCTTTGAGTGAGTGATATGGATTAAATCTCTTAGCAAAGCCTTCTAATATACCCATCCCATTTTATCAGTTAGGACCTGAGGTCTGGGTCCGTTATGTGACAGATCATGAGTGGCAGAGCTGTTTTATACAATCTTTTAAACTAACTGATACAGTGGAATGGGTGCTGTTTTGGAGTCAGAAGGCTAAGATTCAGATCTCAGTTCTTCTGGGTAGTAACCTATGTGTTCTTGGACACAGCTTCTCTGGGCCTCAGATTCCTCATTCATAAATAAAGGCATTTGCCTAGCTGACCTGTGAAGTCCCATACAGCTATAAATTTATTATCTTGTGATACTGTAAATTATGAAGTCCTAGCAAAACAGAATTCAATTAAGTAATTCTTTTGGTAATATTGTTATTTAGTTGTTTTCAGTTGGGTCCAACTCTTCATGACCCCTTTTGGTGTTTTCTTGGTAAAGATATTAGAATGTTTTCTTTCTCTAGCTCATTTTATGGATGATGAGACTGAGGCAAACGAGGTTAAGTGACTTGCCCAGAGTCACACAGCTGATATATTTCTAAGACTGGATTTGATCTCAGTTCTTTCTGACTCTAGACCTGGCATTCTATCTACTGCATCACCTAGCTTCCCAGCAATTCTAGACATTAAAAAAAAAGAAAGAAACCCATAGGCTATTTTTTAGAACCTGACTAAAATTTGAGGAAACATGGTATAGTGAAAAGTCCTGAACTTGACATCAAGAGAACCTAGAGCTTGAATTTTACTTGTAATGTGTGTATCCCCAAGGCAATATTGACAGCACTGATGGTGACCATGAAAATGCTGGCATAGTTCTGAATTGCCAAGTATAACAGACTATCCATATAGAAGGCAGAAGAAAAATAATTCATTCTGGCACCAGAAAGCCAAATCTGCCATAGTAATCAAGAAGTCACAATTAGCACTGTAGGGGACAAAGCCCTTCCCAACCCCTCCCCCCCCCCCCCCCCCCCCCCGCCAACCTCTGCAGGGGCATTCCCACAAACAAGCACTCACAAGACTAGCTGTGCCTGCTTGTCTGCATCCTCTCTTCTCCGTTGTAACTGCTCTCAACAACTTCCTCCCAGTTCTGTTCCATCTTTCCTGTTCCACCTGTTCAGCAAGCTCCTCCCACCACATGTTATTTAAACAGCTCACATGAGCCTATTAATGAATGGGAAATATCTTCCCATTTAAGTTACCATTATATTCATCCCCAAGATCTTTCATTACATAGGTCAGTGGGGCAACTGGCATCAACAGAACTGTAACAGAGGTAACAGAAAATAAGCATGTAAAACAGTACCTTAGACAATGGTTGAACAGAACTTTACAACAGTATAACAGTGATCACGCAAAGTGAGCACGTAAAACAATATCTTAGAGTGGGGCTTGAGCAAAAACACCCCATCATTCCCCCTGGATCTCCCAAAATCTTGGAGTAAGAGGGAAGATCTTTTTTTCTATAGCTACTTTCTGCTGAAGTTGGATGTAGAGTTATCCCTGCCATAAGAGGTCCCAT
Source organism: Bettongia penicillata ogilbyi (assembly GCA_023548195.1). Taxonomy (NCBI): domain Eukaryota; kingdom Metazoa; phylum Chordata; class Mammalia; order Diprotodontia; family Potoroidae; genus Bettongia; species Bettongia penicillata. The sequence continues at coordinate 1,590,063 of JAJHZJ010000060.1, forward strand.
TCGAGAGGTCAGTTCTTTAGCTGGCAAGCTGGAGCTTGGCTGATATCAGGTCTAGAGGTGACATATCACAGTCATGGACAGGGGGTGACATCTGGCTTAAGTAATCAGGCATCTTCAGGTGGAGGGCACTAAGGCTGCAGGAAACAAATCTAGCCAACAAGTTTAACAGACAAAAAGCCTAAAAGAAACAAGGTGATAGTAATCAGAACCTGGGTAGGTAGGGTTAGCCATGCTTTTGGAGTCCATGAACCCACTATCATAGCCTCATTCATGGTAGAATATATAAATTAAGTGAACAATTTGGTAATCATCTTCTCCTGAATAAACCACCTTTATGCTATTATCTCTCCTGTGTGCTATAATTTCCACAGTCTTTGGAACATTGTCTGGCTTCCATTTTATCCACCAGTTTTATTCTATCAGTAGAACCCAATCCTTCAGTTCCTCTGATAGTTATTTCAGAAGGAAGGTCAGTTTTCACAACAGGTATTGTTTCACAAGGAATAATAATCACTTGAACTATTCTATCATTTTTACAAAACTGTATGGTCTCTTCACCTAAATTTTGGAATGTCACAATAATTTCTCCTTGCTAATTAGATCTGTTACTCCAGCCAATACATGTATTCCTTGAGCTGATAATCCTGATTTAGGTAATATCCATCCAAAATGATTTTTAGGGATTCTCATCCATATTCCAGTAGAGATTTTTCTTATTTCTTTTCTATCCAACCCCAAATCCTCTAAACACGTAAATTATATCCTGCTGAACCTGGTGCCCCTGGATACGGTGCTGGGACATCTGGCCTCGTGGTCCAATTCTCAATATTTGGGATCTTGTGTATTTGTTGTTTTCTAATTTGCAGATCTGGGTCATCATTCTGGCTAGAGGTGTACTTCCTCCCCAAGGTCTATTATTGAAATTACCTAAAGCAGTTGAATAAATTATCTTTCCAGTGTTGATAAGAATTATTAGAACTCAACTTCCTTAACTGTTCTTTTAGTAATCCATTAATTCTTCCAATTAACCCAGATACTTATGGATAATATAGAATACATGTCCATTTTACATGGTTTATAATACATAATACCTTTTATTAACTTTGAAATGTGACCAGTTGTCACTTTGAATCTGCATTGAGGTTCCATAAAATAGATTTATGATATTTAGAGTTTTACAGGTGTTTTTCTGGGTCGCATTTTTATAGGCAAGAACCACTAATACACCTGAATGGATGTCAATATAAATTATGTAAATTTGCATACTTTGTCTTGAGGTACGGTTCCATCTACTTGTCAGATCTGGGCTGGTACTTTTCCCCTGGCTATCTCTCCACTTACTACCTGAGGAAGAGTTCATTCCTTTTCCAATTGACATATATAACATTCCTCTACTACTTGTTTTAACAATGAATGAGAGATACTAATACCGACAGTGCCCCCTGGTGTGTGACCTGGACCCTTAAATGACTCACCATTTGATGAGCCCATTTTACTAGTACTGGATCATCAATTGGTGTTGGAATAGGGAAGTGTATTGAGTAGCAGTCTTTGCTAGTCAATCAGCATGTTCAGGGATGGTGAGGGCCACAGTGAGCATCTGAATGAAAAACTGACAAATTAGTAACCAGAGACATGTCCCATATATCTTTCCATAATTATTTGCCCCAGATTTCTTTCCCATGAATTTCCCAATTTTGATTTTTCCACATGGGCATCCATGTAGCTAACCCATTAGCCCATGAATTAGTGAATATATGATACTGTGCTCCTTGTTCTGTTTTGATAGCTTGTTGTACGGCTGTAAGTTCAGCAAACTGACTACTTCCACCTATCCCAGTCCTTTCTGTGCTCCACCTAGTACAAAGGTTATAGGCTACCGCTTTCTATTGTCTTTTGTGGCCCAAGTATTTTGCAGACCCATCAGTAAATCATCTGTGTCTCTTTTGTTCTTCAATTAATCCATCATATCTCTCATTACCTTTTACCGAGGACTGTATCAACTCTTGCTTTGGTTCAGAGGGTGTATCATTTCCCTCAGTACCTATGTTTGCTATAGATTCATGTAAGCTTACCTGCTTTAGATCTATTTTGAATATACCATTTCCATTTAGTTATACTAGCTTCTTGTACATGCCCAATTCTATGAGAAGCTGGGATACTCATTACCCAGGTCATAATTGTGATTCCAGGCCTTAATATTGCCTTATGACCCAAAGTTAGTTGTTCAGTCTCTACCAAAACCCAGTATGCAGTTAACAACTGCTTTGCAAAAGGGGTGTATCGAATTCCAGATGGAGGGACTTTCCTAGACCAAAATCCTAAGGATACATTTCAGCTTTGTTGTTTTTGCCATAAATCCCAGTTTGCATATTCTTTACAGTCACTTGTAATTCTATCAGGCCACTTTGTATAGACCATAAGTCTAGGGCCAGTTGTATAGTGGCCTTTGCTTCTTCAAAAACTTTATTCTGCTCAGGTCCCCAATTAAATTCATATTTTTTCCTTGTAATTTTATATAAAAGCTTCAAAATTTGTCTTAGATGTGGTACGTGATTTCTCCAATATCCAAATAATTCTATAAACTTTTGGCCCTCTTTCATATTGGTGGGGTTAGGAAAATCCTGACTCTTTTGTCAGGTTTGAGGAGAATCTTTTACAGCCCTTTATTCCATTGTATACCCCAAAGTTTTATAGTTTGAGCTGGCCCTTGAATTTTTGTAGGGTTAATTTCCCACCTTTGCTTTTCATATGCTCAATTAAAAGCATCAAACTCTTTTGTCTGTATCATAATATCACCTATGTAGTGTATAGCTGTATACTAGGTAGCTCAAATTCATGTTCAGCCACATCTTGTAACAAATAGTGAGGCTATGTGTATATTTTTGCAGCAAGTTTATAAACGCATATTGTCGGCCCTGCCAAGTGAAAACAAATTCATCCCATTGTTTAGAATCTATTGGGATAGTAAAGAAAGCATTGATTAAATCAATACCAAGTCCTGTCATATTTCTGGACCCTTTCTATTAAGGTCATGCTGCATACGAGGAAGGAGTCGCCTTATTCAGGTGTCTATGATTTAGTGTCATCTTCCATGTCCCATCTGACTTTCATATTGGCCAGACAGGATTATTCCATTGAGTGGTTATAGGGACTAATACTCCGATCTCCACAAATTCCTTTATAGTGTTGTAAATTTTGTCTTGCCCACCTCATACATGATATTACTTTAAAGTAATTATTTCAGAAGGTTCAGGTAAAGTGATTGGGTTCATTTTTATTTTACCCACTAAAATTGAATTAATTCCTATCTTCCTTACTACAAATTGATATCTCCCCTCAGGTGAACTTAAGGTCGTACTTCTCAATATATCTGTTCTAATGATGTATTCAGGAATGGGTACAATTGCCATGGTATATTCCCTCTTAAGTAATTGTCCAATTTTCATTGTTACTTTGACTTGTCTGGCCAATATTTCGACCCCTCCCAGTCTAGTGATAGAAATTCCATATTTAAACTTATTAAGGCCTCTTGCTCCAGTATCTATTAATGCCCCAGTTACAGTATTTGATCCAATTTTCCAATATATGGTCAAATTGATATGGGGTATGTAATCCTGTTTGTGTATTTCTTTAATCTGAGCTGAGGTTCAGCCAGTCTCTTACACTTCTTGAAGGTGTGACAGACTTGGATGCAAGGGTTCAAGAGGATCTGAAGGGATAGTTCTCACTTCTCTATTCCATCTACTATCAAGCCCTTTTTCTTGGTATATTTTGCATAGTTCATTAGTTGGAATATCATCTATGTTTCCACAGTCTACCCCTGTTATCAACAGTTCTTTTCCTGTCAATCTATTTTGACTTTGAATCTGCTGGCTAGTTACTGTTCTCTCTCAAGGAAATTTATCTTATCCCTAGTCCTCTAAGTCAATTAACTGTGAATCTTGTCCAGCATCTCCAAAAGAGGATGCCCTACTTCCCCAATTAGTAGAATCAGAATTAGTGGCTTATAAGCAGGAGGAGCCTTGTTTACTATTATATTCTTATGGGAAACTGCTAAGGGGGTATCATAGCATGTATCTACATTTCTAATCATTACAGCAGTCTTCAGTACAGTCCCTAAGTGAATACCAGGGTTTCTCTTCACTGGGTCACATAGAGTCAGTGGGATACTGCTTATTATATCCATCTGCTATCAAAGCTCAATGGTTAGTCTTATTGTTACCTCCTTGCATATTATAGTCTCCAAAAGCTTGGTGCACAGAAAGATTCTGAGTAATATCTGTACATTTCAAGCAGTCCCTGCCATCTATAAATACTCCTCTGGCCCCTTTGTCACTGATTCTTACCATCCAAAATATTAACAATAATAACTCATCCTTTGGGTGAACTGACTCAAAATATCTGTGACCGCCTACTGAATAAAATCCTTAATTATCTCCCTAAATACCGTGTTGCCCCTCTGATTTTCCTGTTTCTGCTATAGTATTGGGCGTGATTCTGGCAGGGAAGCTTCTCCCTCTAACAGTGTTTCATTTTCCAACTCTGACTTTGTTGCATTTTCCTCCCACATGGTCTCCTGGCAATTGTTGCCATGGCAACTAGACTGGATTTGTACAAAGGTTGTATGCATGCTTCTTTTTTCGGCTTTTCTCTTTTGAGCTGAATGAACAGCTTTTTCTTCTACCACCTGAGATTCTCCAGCTTGCTCTTTTAAAGGAGAGCCCATATACTGAGAATTGCTAATAAACTAGCTCTTTTTCCAGTTGAATTTTTTCCTTCAGCAGCCTGTCTCTGCTTTTACATATAATATGGTAACCTGTTAATAATTTCCATTCTCTCCTACACACCCCTGCCAGCTCTTGCCCTGATTTTATTGGTATTCCTTGCAAAGACTTTTCTAAATCCCTAGGTTCTCCCTCCTGTAACCTTGCTTCCCAGTTTTCACAGTGCCCAGTGCTTTTAGCCCATTCCTTTGCTTTGGATGAATAAGGTAAATCCTTCCATCCTGGGATATCCATTTCTTCCTCTAAAGCCTTTCTGCCCCCGTGATCGTGACTCATGATGCCAAATGTATTGCCAAGGCAGTATTCACAGCACTGATGGTGACTATGACTATGCCAGTGTAGTTCAGAATCTCAAAGTATAATAGATTTTCCATATAAAAGGCAGAAGGAAAACATTTATTCAGACATCAAAAAACCAAATCCCCAAAGCTGAAAGCCAAATCAGTCATAATAACCAAAATATTAGTACACATTAGCGCTGGAGGGGACAAATCTATTCCCATGCCTTCCCTTCCTTTCCCCCGTGGCCCCTACCCATCGCTCCTGGAGCCTTCCCACAGGCAAACACTCACAAAGCTAGCTATGCCTGCCTGCCTGCATCCTCTCTCCTCTGCCCTAACTGCTCTCACAACTTCCTCTCATTTCTGCCCCACCCTTCCTGTTCCACTTGTTTATCAACTCCTCCCACCATATGTGCTAGTGGTATGACCCTGGACGAGTCTTTTAATTAGCCTTTCCGAATATCAGTTTCTTCATTTCCAAGTTGGTGATGCATGATAATACCTCCCTCACAGGGTTGTTGTGAAGATAAAATGCGGTAAAGTATGTTACATATATCTGAACTTAAAAGCTCCTGTAGGTGCCAATTTTACATTATAGTATCAATAAATAATACAGAACTTGGAGGTCATTAAATTCAAACAGATAAGGTCATGACTTTCACGTAGACAGTTGTATAGACCTTTCAACTATTCCCATTGTTGTGTTCATCCTTGGTTTTGAAGAAGACCATGGCATCAGAGAAATAATGACATGGCTTGGCACTTGACTTTGTTTTGAATGAGAGAGAGCTGTGCAAAGTCACCAGCCTCCCTTTCTCCTCCTAAGCCATCTGAATCCAGTGACCAGTTAGATATTCTTCAGGATGACTGGAGACGGCCCAGAATGCAATGGGAGACCTTGGCTTTTTAGGCTAAGGTCTTTTCAGGTACTCACTTAAAGTGAGCTAATGGGCAATCAGTGAATAGGCCTCTTTAAAAAGTAGTCAGGGGGATGGACCCTTTAAATAATAAAAATAAATAATAAATAAGTGAGGTTGGAAGGGGTAGAAGCCTCACAGTTGTTTTGAAGAGAAACAGTTACTATTGACATTCAGTCTAACCTGGGAGGGGGAGGAGGAGGAGGAGGAGGAGGGGAAGGAGAGAGAGAGAGGCGGGGGGAGAGAGAGAGAGAGAGAGAGAGAGAGAGAGAGAGAGAGAGAGAGAGAGAGAGAGGAAGGGAGAGGGAGGGAGAGGGAGAGAGATGGAGAGAGAGAGAGGGAGGGAGAGAGAGGGAGAGAGATGAAGAGAGAGAGAGGGAGGGAGAGAGAGAGAGGGAGGGAGAGAGAGGGAGGGAGAGAGAGAGAGAGGGAGGGAGAGAGAGGGAGAGAGATGGAGAGAGAGGGAGGGAGAGAGAGAGAGAGAGAGGGAGAGAGAGAGAGAGAGAGAGAGAGAGAGAGAGAGAGAGAGAAGCTAGCCAGTAGACCCCGAGTTAGCTGGGCAGCTTCTGGCCATCCAAATTTACCTTCTTCTGGAGAGGAGAAGGAAGGGGAGAGGAGGTTGAGAGAGAAGATGAGCTGAGTTACCCAGCTAGCTGGGTCCTCATTCAGGCAACTTGGTCTACTCACAGGTTGTGTTCATTTGTTTTTGAAGATGACCATGACACCAGAGAAATGTTGACATGACTTGTGCTTGACTTTATTTTGAGTGACAGAGGATTGTGCAAGGTCATCAGCCTCACTTTCTCTTCCTGGAAGAGAAAGCCTCACTTCTAAGCCTGGAAGTCTGGATCCAGTGACCAGATACCCATCACTATTTCCATACTTCTTACTTAAAAAAAAAGCTCATCTTTATGCAGCAGAATTCTTCCTGCAGTGTTACATGGCTCTGCATAGTGGCATACTACAGTCTCCAAAGAACCAAAATTTTGAGGGACCCAATAGGCAATGGAGAGACATATATATTGGACATTAATAGACTGTGTAGTATGTTTAATAGTAACAAATTGTGGGGAAAAAAGTGATATAAAATATATCCTCCATGTATTACTGTAAAAGGAGGCAAACTGGTTTTGTAACAAGTGTAAGAAAAAAAATAATGTGTCCTGTGTATTACATGGCTATATCATGTACTTTTAAGAACCCTGGAGATAGATCTCTAGACTGGATTTATGGGAGATTTCTGGTAAGAGTTCTATAGGGTAAAAGTGGTTAGGTTACAATGTATATATACCTTTGGAAGAAAGTACCCACTATCATCAGTGAGGTCACCAATCTACTGAAATAATCTAAATATAATAAAATATGATGCAAGCACCTATTTTATATATATATTTAAAATACACATAGATATATACACACATAAATGCATATACTTATAAACAAAAATGCAAACACATATATACATGTATCTGTAAATACACATAAATATGGAAGTATAAAAACCATTCTTTTATTTTTGTACTGGAGTTGCTGGTATTAATATTATCATTGTTCATTAATGATTAGTGTATTAAAATAACAATAATGCCTTATTTTCTTATCCTAAACCAACAGATCTTTATTATAGATTGCATGCTATGTGTCCAACATGTGACAGATTCAACATGATGGTTTACTTAGAAAATCCTGGGGAATCAGCAAAGAAACTGAGATGGCTGAAAGTTTCAGTAGAGTTGCAGGCTAAAAAATAAATCCACAAAGATCAATAGCATTTTTATACAGTAATAACAACATTTATATGGAAGGAAAGTCACATTCAAAATAACTCAAATGAATGAAATATCTGGGAATCAATCTATCAAAGCACATTTAATACCTCTATGCTTGTGATTTTAAAGTGACTCCTCTGTTTCCCTATTTGTGAAATGAAACAAATTCTGTTTTTCAAATAGCTGTAAATAAGCAGGAGATAAATTAACACTGCAGTGAAATTACTGATTCTGGAAGGTTTCATTTTATGCTATTATATTTGTAGTTTTCACAAGCCAAGCTAGAATCTAAATTAATTGTGCTTACTTATCTATACCTCTTTTGACCAAAGATAGATATGACATCCAGTGAAATTTTTCAGGGCTTATTATAGGTCCCTAACCAAGAACTGATATTTTGTCATTTGAAGAGGAAACCTCATTTAAATAGAAAAGAGGTCTACAATTCATTTTTGTCCTTGGTGGGGGAGAAATATTTTTCACCATGCTTCTGAAATCAGTGGACCCTCCTAGGCCCAGACTCTGACACTCTAACATTGCATGAATTTATGACTTCTTACATTTCCTAGGAGAGCTGATAATTATTGTTTGAAGGACAATTGATACTTAAGAATCTTTTTTTAAAACTGAAACTGTTATTTCATTTTTGTAAATAACTCCTGGTAAGGAACTGTTCTTACATTGCAATGATGACTGATTGGTAATGTCTCTCAAACTTACAATTTTAAGATTGCATAAAACTTTGAGAAGTTATATAGCTTATCTAAAGTCATACACCCAATACATTTCTCTATTCACTGTTATATACTGATTCTCATATGAAACCATTACAGAATAAAAAATGTGTTAAAACTACTTTGTACAGATTTTAAATGCGGTAAGAATATACTCATTGTACACTAGAGTAGCTAGCAAAAGCTTCACAAATGAGAGGAAACTTGAGCAGAGCTTTGGAACATTGTTATGATTTAGACAGACAAGGAAGAGGATGTTCCTGAGTGGAAAAAAATAGAATAAAATATACAGGGAGAATAGGTGGCATAGAGAGTAGATCTAGTATTCAATGAAGGGTACATCTTGGGAAGGACTGTAAAATAAAGTTGGAAAATTAGGGTAGAACTAAACTATGGAGAGCTTTGAAATTCAGAATTTTGGGTTCTATGAGATACTTAGTAGACAATCATTGAACTTGAAATGGCATGACCACACTTAGTGGTCTAAAGAAGTTCTTCTTGAATGCTAGATGTAAACTGTGTTTGAGAGGGAAACGAATAATCATGGACAAATATTGGAGACTGTTAGAGTAATTGAGTAATTTAGAGTAATGATATTTCAGGTGACTAGAAATAATGAATCCAGGAGATTTGTTTTTTCTAGTTTTTTTTTTTTCCAATTCATTGATCTGCTCTTTATTTCTTCTTTTGATATAAACATTTAGAGTTCTAAATTTTCTCATAAATACTACTTTGATTGCATCCCATAAAGTTTGTTATATTGTCTCCTTGTCATTATCTTAAATGAAATTATTGTTTCTATTATTTGTCCTTTGAACCATTCATTTTATAGGATTATTGAAAAGGCTACAAGCCAAGACCAAGGTGGAGGGAGTGTTGGTGCATGATTTTCTGTTTGCAGATGATTGTGCACTCAATGCAGCCTCTGAAGCTGAGATGCAACAAAGTATGGATCAATTCTCTGTTGCTTGTGATAATTTTGGCCTGACAATTAACACCAAGACAACACAGGTGCTCCACTAGCCACCACCATACCATCCATATGTGGAACCATGGGTTATAGCAAATGGAGAAGTTTTGAATGTTGTGGATAAGTTCACTTACTTTGGTAGTGTACTTTCCAGGGATGTACATAGTGATAATGAGGTTGACACGTACATTGCCGGAGCTAGCTCAGTGTTTGGGAGTCTCCAAAGGAAAGTATGGAAGAAAAGAGGTATTAGACTGACTACCAAAAGGTCTACAGAGCTGTTGTGCTGACCTCATTGTTATATGACTGTGAAACATGGACAGTCTACCAGCGCCATGCCAGGAAACTGAATTGCTTGCATTTCTACTGTCTTAGGAAGATTGTGAAGATCACCTGGCAGGATAAGGTACCAGACACTGAGGTCCTTGCTCAAGCTCAACTGCAAAGCCTTCAAACTATGTGTCAGAGAGCACAATTCTGATGGGCTGGTCATGTTGTTTGAATGCACAATATATGCTTGCCAAAGACTATATTATGGAGAGCTTGCAGGGAGCAGGTGATCCCATGGTGGTCAGAAGAGGTGACAGAATGACATTCTCAAGGTCTCTCTCAAGAACTTTGGAATTGATTGTGTGACGTGGGAGACCCTGGCAGAGGACTGCTCAGCATGTTATGCCTACATCAGAGAAGGCGCTGTGCTGTATGAGCAAAGCATAACTGAAACAAAGGAAATGTATGATGTGCAAATTTAGAGTATCCACCCCAAGTATTCACAGGGACTATCTGTGCCAACCTGTGGTAGAGCACTCTGAGCTCACATTGGTCTGATCAGCCACAGCTGGACACAATGAAATGTGTCTTTATCATGGTGATGTCATTTTGGTCCTCTTCCAGAACAAAGGACAACAACCAACCAATTTTAATCTATGCTTCAAAAATCCTTTACTCAATGTAATTTTCATTGTATTATGGAATATTTCTGTCTTTCTGCAATTATTTGTAAGGATTTTATGATCCATCGTGGTCAGTTTTTGTAAAGGTGCCATGCATAGTTAAGAAATAGGTATGTTCCTTTCTATTCCTATTCAATATTCTCCAGAGAGAATTTATTCATTCCTATTTTCTTTCTTCTTTATCTTCATCTTCTTTATCCAATCATTTGGTGAGGAAAAGGATTGTTTCGATAGAGAAGAGAAAAGGGTGTAGAAAATTCAAAAACTTCTAGCCTAAGAGATTGAGAGGTGGGGAACCTGAGGCCTTAAGGCCACACGTGACCCTCTGAGTCCTCAAGTGCAGCCCTTTGACCGAACACAAACTTCACAGAACAAATCCCCGTAATGAAAGGATTTGTTCTGTGCAACTTGAAGGTGGTACCCAAAGACCTAGAAGACCACATGTGGCCTTGAGGCTGTAGGTTCCCCACCCCTCGATTAGAGAAATGTTAACACTAATAAAAAAAATTGTTTAATTAGAAGTCAAAATTGATGTGTATACACACACGCATGCACACACACATATATGTATGTGTGTGTGCGTGTATATATATATATATATATATATATATATATATATATATGGAAATTGAACTTAGGTTTTGAGTCTAATTCTAATTCATACTACATTCCCTTGTATTCTGTTTCAAAAGTCTTTGTGCAGTTTTAAGCTATTCAAGCATTAAGCTACCCTAATACTTTTGAACTTCCCTATATATTATGTATTCATATACATTATATACTGACCAAAAATTCATCCTTCTCTTTCCAGTGTGGTGATAAGCCTCTTTGAAGATGTATATGTAGATTGTTACTGAGTCTATACTCTTACGGAATCTGCCATGGCTTGTAGTCTATCTTAGAAATATCCACAAAGCCATAATGAGATATCGGAAGAGAATTTTTTCAATGTCTTTATAAATTCTGTCATAAAAAAGAATTATATATGTATTGGAAAGTCAGCTCTAAAATTATTTTTGGATTATCTGATGTTTAGAATCTTCTTTGCCCTAGTTCTCTTGTACTTGGCTAGTGAAGTATCTGCATGTCAATAGTTTATTAAATATTTTCAGACACTGTACAAAGTGCTAGAGATACAAAGAAGGGCAAAAGATAGTCTACTCTCAAGAAATTCACAGTCTAATGCAGAAAACAGCATACAAACGGCCATGTACAAATAGTCTTTAAAGAGGATAAATTGAAAATAATCAACAGGGGGACGGCAATAGAATTAAAAAGATTTGGGCAAATCCTTCATGTAGAAGATGGAATTTAAGCTGCGACTTGAAGGAAGCCAAGAAGTTGGGGGAAGACTGATGAAGTGCCTTTATATATCTGTACTTTAGATGTATGTCTGTGTATAGTATACTCTTAAGACAGTAGTAATAATACACATTTATAGAGTACATTAAAGTGTATGAAGAGTTTTACATAGATCATCTTGTTGGGCCATAGAACAGCCCTGTGAGGAAGGTACTATGGGTTTTACTGTCTCCATTTTATGGAGGAGGAAAGTGAGACCTACTTAATTTTAAGTGATTTGCCAAATGTTGTAGGTAGCCCTTGCTCCCTGAATTCAGATCCAGAATTATGTCCTCTGCTTCCTGTTATTCTTCCAAATATATCTCATTTGATCGTTGATTTTTAAGGTGTTTTATGTTAAGAAGTTTATTTCATGAGACAGTTTTTCATCATCACCATTTTTTGTTTCTGAAATACAGCATGTCCATAATACTAGTTGGTGATCAAACAAGTCAACAAATGAGATTGTGGTTGTGTTGCATGTGGTTTTGTTTTTTTTTTCTATCACGAATAATGAGGTTTTTAAAAAATTTCTTGGATTAAGTGAGAAAACTTGTGTAAACAACTAAGTTGTTTTGTTTTGTTTCTTTCTGGCCAGGATCATTTTTTTCCTGAAAAATTATTGCCTTCTATCATCTAATGATATATAAATTAAATTTGATTGTGCTTCAAGCATTACAGGGAGCAACATAACACAGATGAAAGAACATTGAAAATCAGAGGACCTAGTTCAAATTCCAACTTTGCCACTGTTCACTGGGTTGACCTTGAACTACTTTCTGGGCCTCAGTTTCCTAATTTATAAAAAAAACATGATAAAATAGATGAAATTTTAAGATCTCTTGTAGCATTAAATTTATAACTGTTTCAAATTTTTATTTCCCTTTAAAGAATAAAGATATGAAAATTTATTTAATGTCAGTATTTTCTCTTACTTTAGAGAGATGACTGGATGTTATTTTTACGATTTCCCTCTAAAGGAAAATCCTTTTAGCCAAGGAGAGGTGGTAAGGAGGAGGAAGAAGGAGAGGAAAAAAGGAATAACTCTCTCTACTACTTGCAAGTCTGTGGGAGAATGATTGTATCTGCAGAATATCAAATATTGTGCCTCTTTAAGAAATTAAAACCTAACTGATGTTCATCTGACCAAAATTGTATTTGTTTTTTGTTGTGGTTAGTTCCAAGTTCCGTTCCCATTGAATCTATCCAAGGAAGTACTTTCGAGGAGAAGATATTTCTTCAGTGGAGAGAGCCAGCTCAGACATACGGTGTGATCACCTTCTATGAGGTAGAGAAAATATAAATAAATTATACTTTTGGTTCAGTTCAACAGTATTTAGCAAGTATCTACTCATTGTGGTTTAACGAATCTCATCAAATGCCAATAAAGTTGCATTGAGTGAGTATAGAGTATTTTGATAAAGAATTACATAGACATTTAAAGTAGCCTTTTTTTTACATTTAAATACATATACAATAAGTTACAATCTATGTTATATATTTTTTGAAGGAGTATTTGTAATGAATTGGGTGTTACTAGTTTAGTAATTGCATGTTAAATAGATAAAGTATTGAAAATTATCTTTCTTTAAAAAGTGAATTGTTTTATTTTGTTAAAATGCTAAATGTTTCAGAAGTTTAGATCTTGATGTTTCTCAACCATAAAATATTGTTTTGCTGAATTGTGGAGAATACCGATTATGTAATTTAAAAGTCAATAAAATTCACCTGGGGAGTGACAATAGAATAATGACTCTTGATTTTCAGGAATTAGCAGCTCTCTTTAGATTTCAGTGACACTGTTATATCTAGTGATGTATGTCAGATAGTTGGATCACAGTGAAGAAGACTTTGATGAATTGTTCAAGATAAAATAGAAATAGCAGTGGTGACAGTCATCACCACATTTGTATGAGAATCATTTCACTAAGTCTATTGTAATCGAAGTAAGCAGGTAGATTTTTTTAAGCTAGCATTTATTTGAATGCAAATTCAACAAAATTATATGTTGTTCGGTTTCTGGGAATTGCTGCAGCTCCCCATCTGAAACCTCTGCTTGAATACCTTTCAGAAAAACTGACAAAAGACTGAGGAGATTAAGCTGTCAGACAGTAATCACTGTTCACCCTCATCTCTGACCCAACTAGCCTTACATTTATGTTTCCATAAGTCTTCTGCAACTTGGTTTTGAAATACCAAAAAAAAAGAAAAGAGAAAAAAAGAAAGGAAGAAAAATTAATTGAAACTTAAAGGAATTTCAATAAAGAAAAAAGCTAATTTCACTGCTAAGCTATTGATGTTGTTCAATGGTTGTCTACTGTAAAATGGAAGAAATATGGAAGGAAAATGCATGACTGGTCCGTTGTTTCATAATTACTTCTGACAATTGACTATTTGATCACAGTTTTTAGAGTTTGTCATGTTAATTGCTCTGATGTTTTCAGGCTTCACCTGTATGAGGATTAGGTGGAGAAACAACTGTATTTTTTGAATAGAAAAATATATATGTTATATTGAGGCAGCTAGAGGACTCGGTGGATAGAGTGGTAGACTTAGGGTCAGGAAGACCTGACTTCAACTTAAGCCTCAGACACTAGCTCTGTGACCCTGGGCAAGTTACTTAACCTTTGTCTTAATCAACTGGAAGAAGAAATGGCAAACCATTCCAGTATCCTGGCCAAGACAACGCCATGGAAACCATGGTCCGTGGGGTCACAAAGAGTCAGACACAACTCAATAACTGAACAGCAACATGATGGCAGCCTTGGAAGTAAAGCTTCAGTGGTGAGAGAAGGGGTCCATCACTTCAGAAAATACATATTATACTTGTCTAGAGCAAGGGCAGGGAATGCCAGGCTCTCCCTATCTATTGCCATATTTCTTAGTGTTAAACAATTAAGTACTTGAACAATAAGAATAGAAATCCCAACAGAAGAACCCATTAATCTCTTAGAGTTTAGCAGACAGGCTCTCCCAGGTGAACCCTAATCTAAAATGCCAGTACAATGGGGATGGATGAATGTGTCATAAATCAGGCTTTTTGAAAAATAAAAGTATATGCATAAGCACAGCAGATCAGTTCACTTTACATGGTACCAAAGGGGAAAGCTTAGAACTTTTTGGAGTTGAGTTTAATGACGGAACATAAAATTTTCCTGGATGCAAAGTCCTTTTCTCTGCCCTCCCTCCTGCAGTCCCATCACCTTTTTAGGTTCATCGTTCCTCTTTTACTCATGATCATGATAATACCTTACCTTTGTATGTAATCACAGTGATACCATGCATCTGCTATTTCCAAAGTGTCTTTACGTTATTTTTCTTATGTGAGCTTCACAAGAATGCTTAGATGTCTCTAGAATTGATGTAATTAGCTGTGTTTTACTGAGAAGAAAAAGGACCCTTAGCTGACATAACATGCCTGTGATAACTCATCAAATAAGTGATGGAAATGCCACTAAAAACCAGGTCTTCTGACTTTAAGACTGTGGGGTTTGTCTCCCCCTTCCCTCTGGCAGAAAATAATATAACTAATGATTTCTCAGAGTAAAATCTTACATACCTCGAGATTAAACCTGGTTAGTGTAGAGGCGCTGTAAATCAGAATATAGGGAGCTGTGGAAGTGGGAAAAATAGGAACATCAAGTAAAAGACAAGGAATGGATTATGAATTAGAAAGGAAAAAGTTAAATAATAAAGAAAAACAAGCATCTCTTTTTGGAGAAAGAAGTGGTATTTAATAATTATGTGTAGACCTAAAGATGAAAATAAATAAGCATTAGGATAAGAGAAGACATCTGTCAGCCCATGAAGAAGGCATATATTTTAAAGTCTGTCCAATAGTGAGAGCAAATTTACACTAAGGAAAGGTAGCTGTAAGATAGCTAAAGTGAGACTATAACTGTCCCTTATGGAGAGCCAAACCCAGTCCTTCTTGAAGCAAACTATTGCTCACTTAGTATGTGCCTGTCACCTAGTAAGCACTTAATAAATGCTTGTTGACCTAACTTGAAGCTCCCTGGAGAGCAAATATTGGGGTCTATTTTTACCACTTTCATTAACTCATTGAGCAAGAACCAAGGAAGTCTAAGAATGTTTGTGCAAAGAAAAAGAATAATGCTTTATTCTTGTAATTTACAAATATTTCCTAATATTTCTCCCCTTCTGTTTGCCTCTATTATACTGTCTCTGTCTATATGTATATAATTGTCAGATGGATAATTGCAATAGGATTTCAAAGCAGAGACCTATCATTTCGGTTTGGGCTAGTCAGACAAGAGTTAACAGAAAGGTTGCTATGTGAGCTGAGTATTGAAAGACAGATTGGTGAAAAGGAAGGGAAAAGGAATTCTATGGGAATGGACTGGTAACAGTGAAAAAAACATGGGGAAAGTATGACACTTTCTGCAAAAAATAAAGCAGCTTGACTGCAATAGAATTTTTATAGGGCAGTAAGGAAACAAGACTGGAGAAGGTACATTGATACCTAACTAATTGGACCTCATAAAACAGGATATGAAATATAGACATTATGTTAAAAGTAATGTGACAGTGATGATTTTTGTGTAAGGGAGTACAGGATTGAGTGGAGATGTCAGAGGCTGAAGGTAGGAGTACTATCTAGGTTGCCATTGCGACAATAGTAAGTGGTCCAAGAAAGAAGGGGTAAGAGCCTGAACTAGTTTAACAGAGCAAGGGCTGCATATGAAAGAAATCAGGAAGGAAGAGTCAGTAGGACTTGGTGCCTGAATATGGGATCAGAAAGTGAGAGGGAAGAGTCAATGGTTACTCAGGTTTTAAACCTAGTACCATAAATGCAAATCTAAAGAAGAAACTATTTTAGGCAGAAAGTTGAGTTCAGTTTTAGACACGTTGATTTTCAAATATCGACAAGACATTTATGGGGTCTACTTGGAAATGGGGAAGGGAGGAAAAGAGAGAAAGAGAGAGAGAGAGAGTGAGAGCACACAAATGTATGAGAATCAGAACTTGTAGATTTGGAAATCTTCCACATTTCAGTTCATCCAATAATCAATATTTATTTAGCATCAGGCACTTTGCTTTTCTCTAAAATAGGAAAAAAATAACAAATAATCATTGCCTTCAATAGAGCTAACATTCTGTTGAGGGAGACAATGTGCCCATATGTAAATGTGTACAAAATAAACACTAAGTTGTTAAATTTAAGATAGTGAGTGAAGATCCTAGCAGTGGAAGAATAAACTTGAAGGAAAAATGGGATTCTGTGAAGTGTACCAAAAGGGGCCATTCATTGTTGCCTTTCAGGAATGTATCTGGGCTGCTATAAAGGTCCTGAGTTGGGAGAGAGAATATCACGTGAAGGGAACAGAGAGAAAGCCAGTTCACCTAGACCACAGAGTTCGAGAAAGAGAGTAAAATAAAATGAGGCTGGGAAGATGAGGTAGATGACCAAGTTATAAAGGGCTTCAAAAGCCAGGAGTTCATATTTTAACCTAGAAGCAATAGAGAGCCATTGAAGCCATTGCATAGAGAAGTAACAGGGTCAGAAGGCAGATGTATGGTAGATTGATTGGGACAGGGAGAGATTTGAGTTATTAAGAGCGATTATGAACTCACTGCAGTAGTCCAAGTGAGAGATGATGGGGCTGGAACCAAGGCCATAATTATGTGAGTAGAGAAGGGTTGAAACCAGATTGGGAAGAGTTAAAGTGAGTTAGTGGAATCAGTTCTTAAAGACTGCTGGTTTAAGAGTGACAGTCAGAGGAAAATGTTAGCTGGTTGGTGGCAATACACTCAGAGGTCTTTTAAGACTGTAGTCTAGAACTAGGTTGAATATACTAGAACCACAGGTGTCTGACTTAATGGGTTATTCAGACATCTAAAAATAGAGATCGAGGCAATTGTCTGTTTTTGCAGGTCAGCTTAAGCATATGACAGAGAATACTTTGTGAGTAAAATCCATTAAAGGGTTAATATCCTGAATATTCTACCAGTCTGATCATGTCAAGCATGGATGTGATTAAAGTATAGAGCAAACATTTTCTTGCTAAAGCTTAGCTGATTCGATCTAAATATTCTTTCAGAGGTCTTCTTAATTATAATGATATGGTATAAACATAAGAAAAAAAGAATGTCAATTATCACTTTGTATAATAACAGTGTTAGTGTTCATGTACATAAATTACAAGTGAGTCTACCAATTTAAGAGCAAAAAAAGGTGCTTGGTTTTGCAATTTAAAACTTTTGAATCGATTCCTAATTTAGAAATTATGTCATTAAAACTAGCAGAAGTCAGCAATCACCACTGAAAGCTCCTGTTTTGGAACGCGTGATGAACTCATTTTGGAGGTTTAAGTTAAAAAAAATGAGTAGCATTTGACAGGACAAAATTTAAAGATTCATCTTTTCTTCACACATCAATTTCTGTAAGAGTTGTTGTTTTGTCTTTATGGGATATTCCTTCCATTCGTATCTATTAAGCGTCTGGGGGTGGGGTGGAGATTTGAACCTACAAGTTCCTGATTTCAAATCCAATGCCTTATACCATGCAACCTCTCAGTTCAAATCACATGACCTTAATGACATGAATTTTCAAGGCACAAAAGAAGTCAGCATCTGGTGACCAACCTTTCGGTGATGAACCCTTGGATAGTGAACAAGGCCTCGTAGTTAAGAGATTCTCTATCTCTAGCTCATCAGATTTGCCAGATGGCGTTCTACCCACGGTCACTTCCACACACCAATAAGGCATCAGAGTAGAATCTGAATAAAGGACTTTCTTCCTGTGTCTGTACGTTTGGTTGAGTTCACATTTCAGCCCAAAGTAAAACCTACAGTCTCAAATGATAGACAGAATTACGGAAGAGGACAGGGGGTTCAATTTCAAGTACAAATGCCCTGGCTTTCTTTGTCGTGGAACATCTAAAATTACCCTTGCTATCAGAAGATGACCATCTCCTAATGCATAGAGTCTAATAATAGCTACATTGATTAGAAATGAAACTAGAAGCATATTGGTACCTTTTCTTGTGCAGTTAATTGTATTTTTTGTTCAAATGGTAGCATGATTTAGACATTCTGAAGGCAAACAAATTCAAGGTATTAGCTTAAGCCTGAACCCATCTTTAGCACCATAAACTATATCTGGCCCTAAGTTCCTCTGTCTATAAAAGTTATAACTCCTAACTGTCTTGGCTGAATTCCTGTGTCCCTTCATTGGATTCAGAATTTGAAGAGTCTGAAAGAGCAGGATAGCTTATCATAAAATGTCTGACAGTGCATACATCAGAAGGGTTTATTGGATAAAGATGCAATCTTGTCCATCTGCTCAAGATATTTTATCACATTCTTATTCTTTTGCAGATCACCTACAAGGCAGTCAGTTCCTTTGACCCAGAAATAGATTTATCCAATCAAAGTGGAAGAGTTTCAAAGCTGGGAAATGAAACTCATTTCCTTTTCTTTGGACTGTATCCGGGAACCACATACTCCTTTACTATCCGAGCAAGCACAGCCAAGGGCTTTGGACCTCCAGCAACAAACCAATTTACCACAAAAATATCAGGTATTGTTGAAAGTGAATGGCTGTGTCCTTCATCAAAAGCAGTATCATCCTTCGTATGCTAAGTAAGCAGTCCTCTTTCAGAGTGATGGCTAGACAAAAAGACATTTTGAAATGTTTGAAATTTTGGGATGTCTCGCAGTCAGATTTGTGGGACTCATGAGATTACCTTTTCAAAATTGTGTAGCTCATAATTTATGGAAGCACAGAAATGAAGAGGGTACAACAATGTCTGCTGTGTCAGCATTTAGTGTTAGGGTTTTGGAAGTGAGACAGAGGGTTTTGCTCAGTGTTCATTCATCCCTTACACGATTCTGAATTAACGCAGAGACAGTGCTGGAAAATTTCAGTAGTGAGCCACAGACAATTGAGAACTCAGCAGAAATGCCTTTCTGTTATGTGGATGGAGTTTGCTTATAGAAGGTAGCAACCTCTCAGCGTAATTCCTTCTCTACTAGACAGACATACAAGATGAAGGATGAAGACTGACAGCCCAACACATAGTTACCTCTAACTTTTTAGCTCTGGAAATTCAACCATACTACCCTTCAGTGGCTAGCATTTCAAATGTGTTTACAAAGATCTATAATTATGTGGGAGGTCTTTTTGTGGTGATTTTTTTTCATTTCTGTTTGGGGAATTAAGTTGGGCATCTGCTGTGAGATATATAGCTCCAAAGAGTTCTTGAAATTTTTCAAAAATTGTAAGCAGTTGGGTGCCTATTACTCATTTTGGAGGGAAACCACAATCAGATGATACCACATTTTCAGTTAGAGCAGTGTTTTTGGTTTGACTCCTACTCATCACTACTGGTTTTATTAAACTTTTGGTGGTTAATTGAAAGTGAGAAAATACTGCTAATTTTCCAGCCCATTTTTGATGGGGTGGCATTTAAGGTTTCTCTTTGATCAATTGTCACTCAAAGGATAAATTAATGATGTTTAGGCCAATGTAAATAATTTCGAATCTGAATTCAAATGTGATTGTAAATTTGACATAAAATGATCATGACAGAGGTAGGGAAAAAAAATAAACAATGAGTAAGCTGAATAGGACTTTGAGAATGTAGAATTCACCATAAAACTCCCAGAAACATCACTAAAAGAATATAATAGGACTAAGAAATAGTCCATGGATTTTCTAGACAATACACAAGATTTTTTTTTGTTAAATACCTTAAAGTAGTGGTTCTGAAATTTATCAGTTCAGTTTAAGAAACTTTAATTAATACAGGGTGCTGAGCACTGTGCTAGGCACCAGGCTATAAAACTAAGATGAAATCCTCATGGGTTTACACTCTACTGATCCTTCTCACTGAATGCTTGTGCCTGTGGATGTATTTTCCCTTCTTGTTTCTTTAATCATTCCTTCACAGAAGGAGCTCATATGAATTAGCAGTCGTCTTTGTAAATACTACTAAGATACTATCAAAAAGATTTTGAAGGCCTTTTTAGTTTTCTGCCTGTGCTCATAATAGAACCAAAAGCTATTTGAGAAGATCCTTAGTAAGAGGAGCTTGGGTACAGAAAACATTACCTTACCTATTTGGTAGCCACAATACCTCAAACTTAGCAACAGCTTCCAACCTCCCTGAGGACTTTTTGGACATCTGGACCCACAATCTGAAGAATGTTACTTAGAGCAAAAGTATACTGAAATTTAATTTTTCTGGTCTTAACACATTTTTGAAATTGTCCTTGGAATATACGTAGTTAAATCTCAACTCTTGTGTGAAAAAAAGAATGCAAAATAGAAGGGATTCACCCATTGTCTCTTCTGCCTGGCTTTCTTTAGAGAGACATTTGGGGCAAATGTAAGTAAAGTCTTTTCATGGTCATGGCCACCTCTTCAGAGCTCTGTATTTTTCAGGTGCTCTTTGCCATGGAAAGAAAACTGAAAAAAAAAATGTTCAAGAAAATCTAAATCTGGAACCAAGTAAAATGAGTCTCTCCCTCTCTCCCTCTCCCTCTCCCTCCCTCCCTCCCTCCCTCCCTCTCTCTCTCTCCCTCCCTCTCTCCCCCTCCCTCTCTCTTCCTCCCTCCCTCCCTCCCTCCCTCTCTCTCTCTCTCTCTGTCTCTCTCCCTCTCCTTCCCTCTTTCTCTCTCTGTGTCTCTCTCTCTCTCTGTCTCTCTCCCTCTCCCTCCCTCTCTCTCTCTCTCTGTCTCTCTCTCTCTCTGTCTCTCTCTCCCCCTCTCCCTCTCCCTCTCCCTCCCTCCCTCCCTCTCTCCCTCTCTCTCTCTGGTCTCTCTCTCTCTCTCTGTCTCTCTCCCTCTCCCTCCCTCTCTCTCTCTGTCTCTCTCCCTCTCTGTCTCCCTCCCTCCCTCTCTCTCTCTGTCTCTCTCCCTCTCTGTCTCCCTCCCTCCCTCCTTCCCTCTCTCTCTTTGGTCTCTCTCTCCCTCTCCCTCTCCCTCTCCCTCCCTCTCTCTCTCTCTCTCTCTCTCTCTCCCTCCGTCCCTTCCTCCCTCCCTCCCTCCCTCTCTCTGTCTCTCTCTCTCCCCCTCTCTCTCTCTGTCTCTCTCCCTCTCTGTCTCCTTCCCTCCCTTCCTCCCCCCTCTTCTCTCTCCTCCCCTCCCTCCTTCTCCCTCTCCTTTTGCAGCTCCTTCAATGCCAGCATATGAACTGGAGACACCTCTGAATCAAACTGATAATACTGTAACAGTTTTGCTGAAGCCTGCCCAGAGTCGAGGGGCTCCTGTCAGGTATGGGCCAGGGGGTCTGGGTGCAGAAGCGAGGAATTTTCTGGATATTAACATCCAATTGATTAATTTATTGACTCTGTTTCTTAGGAATTTTTTTCCACCCAGCAGCCAGCTTGTAAACCCATATCTTTATTAACTCTAATTAAATTAAATAGCTAAGGAAAAATGAAAGTGCTTTGATGTTGGCTGCCCAATTATTGTTTAAAGGATTTGATCCGGATGCAAGTGGCTTGTTCTTTGAAGATAAGGAACAAAGCCCCAGCCCTCGTTGGGTGGGTGGTTTTTTTTACTTCTGAAGGTAATTGCTTGACTGCAGTGTTTAGAGTTCAAGAGCAAATTACATTTATTGTCCTGAACCATCTATTTTTAATAATCTCTCATTTTTGTTTACCTCAGAAGTTTAAGTCAATTCAATTTTAGTGAGGTGATTATTTTTTGACTATAAAATGCATGTCTTAAAATATATATAATATATAGTAGACACATATGCATACATATATGCACATGTGTATATATGTGTATGTGTGTAAAAATATGTAGGAAAGACAATATTGGAACGAAAAAGATTGTAGAATCTGTATCTTACTGGATTTGAGTGTTTTTTTCTTTTTTACTCCCAGTCCTAATGGTCATAAATCATCATTCTGTCATGCTTTGTATTTTATATCTTGGCATAAAAATATATGTAAATCTTACAGTCAGTAGAATTAAAGAAATCTGTTTATCATGGGAAAGAGCAGAAGAATGCTGAAATGCCCTAAATATGAATTTGACATACCTCATTAATCTGTATAGATGAAATTTCTGCTTGTTCTGTAGGAAATTTAAACTCTTTACCTTTGAATTACAAGGAAGAATTTTCTTGATAATTAATATGTGTCATTACTTCAAGAAAGAAATTACCCTCAGAATTAAGAGCTATAAAAATTTCCTGTGCCCATATTGCTGCAAGATTTTGATAATTTTAGTTCATTTTTGATACATGATTCTATCCCATCACAAAGGGATGGAAATGTCATGCTGTGATTTTCTCTAAGAGTATCAAAGGCTTTCTAAGACCAATTAGATTACTTTTTGTTTTACATAAAATATCTGGTCTATATTCCAGAGAATAGAAGTAGAGCACCTGTTGACATTTAAATCAAATATTTGTGATAGAGTGATTTTCTCCTAAAAAACAGTTTATCATAGAGAAAAGATGAGGCAATAAGACCAGATGGAGTATCTGAGCTAATCCAAGGCTTCAGAATTATAGAGGAATTGCTAGAGATTTTTATATAAAAGTTCTGAAGATAGTAGGAAAATGTTTTTGCTTCATCTTATTATCCAGTTGTGCCCAATGTAAAAGCACTTTAAAACTGTAAATACGCCTTACCATTATTGTAAAACAAATTATCACCATCATTATCATCACAGTCATCATTGTAAACGGAGACTTTTGGGGTTACCTGTCTGGTCGAGAAGTGTAATAGAATGAGTTTTGGGCCTACAATCGAGAGAGATGAGTATAAATTCCAAAAATGACATTTACTAGCTTTGTGACAATGGCCACATTATTTGTTATCCCAGGATCTTAGTTTTTTTTTAATATGAAAAATGGGGATTATACATAACAACTACCTCACTGGATAGTTCTGAGGATCAAATGAGTTAATGTACACAAACTGCCATATATATATGTGTGTGTGTATATATATATATATATATATGTATACTCTATTTTTGTAATAGTTATGATTTCAGCTGATTACATACTTTCTTTGACAGATGATTGGCTCTTACATGGATTTTATTGGTTTTTCAGGGCTCAGGGTTATGCTCTATGAGTGTAGAACAAAAATAAGGTCATAGGATTTAGCGTGAGAGAGAAAGGACCCTTTTCTTTATCTGCAGCTAACTCGCTCAAATGGAGATTAATGTACAGCCCTGGTTCCACTAGCATTGTGACTGAACTAGCTTTTCTAAACTAAGCTGAATGCCATGAGCATTCATGAGAAATCATGAGTTATGTTTTTGCTGAAATTAAAAGGATTTTCATGAGGTCACTTATTCTTAGTGCTTCCAAATTGTACTACACTTTAGTATCCAAGAAAAGAGGGTTCCTCACCTGTTGATCTCCTCCTCTCCTACCTCCTTTGTCTTGCTCCATTATATCCTCCTTTTAACATTTTCATGAATGTTCAAGTCCTACAGAAAATTCAGTATATATTTATTAGATAACTACTATGTCTAAAGAATGGTGAAAGGTGTTAGGAAGATGTAAAATTTGGAAAAGACATGATCTGTGCCTCCATGGAGCATCACTTACTGTGAAAATGATTTGCCCTTTCTCTTCAAAAAGGTAGTGATATCTTTTATTTCACCATAATTGCTTTTAAACAACTATATTTCTTCCCAATAACAAAATAATGTTACTAGAACATCTTAAATTTAAGTAAATTGGCATTTTTTGTGCTTGTTTTTAAAAGTGAATTTTTAAGGATATGTATATACATATAAATACCCATGTATGTATATATTTGTGTACATGAGTACATATGTGTATACACATACACACGGTGTAAACAGAGGGAAGGTTAGTTTAGCATATGAATAGTAGGTCAAGTAAGGGGATAGAGAAGGTGCTGAATGTCATTGGTAGAAAGTAGAACAGGTAGAACTTGGGAGTTCCCTATACCAGTGAATTGACAGGTACATTCTCAATTCCTAATAAAGTTATAGAACTTTACAGATATATATATATAAAAATACAAAATGTAAACCACTGCATGATAAGCGTGTATCAGACAGGATCAAACTATATGCTGTGTCTAAGTCTAAGGAGAAAACAGTCATGTGAGAGATGATTATTAATAACCAGTGATTTGAAGAGATCCATAATTCCCCCCTTTATCTAAAGTTCTGATTTAAAAAATTGAGTCTCTTGAAGGACATTAATGATAACAACATTGGATTAACTTTCTTAGCAATCTTGTTCAGAGCCCACCAAGGTGGGGATGGCATTGTGCTCTACTCAGGTTTGGGTGGGGATAAAATCTTTGAATAAATTGCCCAAGGCAAGAGCTCATTTGAACAGGTTTAGACCCTCATTGTAATATTCATTCTTTCATTAATTGTGAACCAATCAAAATTGATTGCCACACTCAGGAACACTTCTTTCCTTACAGTATGAGCCTATGATTGTCTTTGATCTAAGAGAGAGAGACAGCTAAATGACTCCTTTTTTAAATAAACATGCTGGCATTATTAATAAAATGATGAAATTACCCAGAAATTATATCTCTCAGACTTTTTTAACATCATACATGACTGATTATAGAGAATCATTAGAGGCCTCCTGGAGTAGGTGGCATATTTTTTATTTACTTAAAACATTGAATTTAGTTCCTGACTTAAATAGAAGGGAAGCTTTTCCATTAGGAAAGCTGAGTTTTCTTAATGGACATGCAGGATTAACTAACGGTAAACTTATTTCAGCATCACCTGTCATACATTACCTTTTAGTTTCTGTTAAAAAGTAGACGTTCCCTTTAAGGAGATTACTGGTATGTTGGACCATAATGAGACTGATTATCTCTTGAATGGATGGAAGATCTAGTTGAAGTGGTTAGTTTGGAAATTGTAGCCATAATACCCTGAAGCTAAGTGGAGTATTTTAAAATCCCAAGAATTCATTTGCTCTTTGGGGATATAAGAACAGTGATTAGGGTGGTAAAAGGGATTTTAAACACAAAGCTACAGAGTAGACAAAAACAGATGAACACATCTGGAGATTTATAAAACACTCATGTAATCAAACACAAGAAAGTGCTCCCCAAGCGGATATGATAAATAGAAGAAAGAATAGAAATGAAAGGGAGCATCTGTTTACTTGCCCAGATTGTGCTTAGTATTATGTTTTCAAAGATACTGTAGTTGTATAGTTTCCAAAACCCATGCTTTTCATTGATTTTATTTTTTTCTTCAATCTATATTCATTGGTGTTGAAAATTTGGCCATATCTCATTTACACCCTTCACTAAGTAAGGTGGCTATGGATCGATGGACTCTCCTCCAGTCACCCCGGCTTGGTTAATGCAGATTCTTGAAATTGCCCTGAACTCACGGTTTAAATGATTGTTGTCTTTTTATTGATCAACACATCAGTCCTATCACCTAAAAGTATTTAATTCTTGAGATGGATGAGAGGAACACAAATTCCAGCAGTCAAGTCATTAACTCAAAGACTTAGGGGTCAGGGTTTTTTACCTCTCAGATTGGGTTCAACTTTCATTCATCCATATGACAGAAAAACCTTGTCTTTTCCTTATTTAGAATCATCTCTTCCTCGTTGCTGTTCAATAAATATACATACAATCTTTAGAAAGATTTTTGACAGGCACTTAAGTTGCTTAAAATAAAAGATAGATTTTTACAGAAGTTGTGCTTTTGTTATATTAACAACCGCAAGAAAATCTTTCTTGTGTTTTTTCTCCTTGTAATGCTTATCTCATCTACTGTGTAATTCAGTCTCCTTGATTAATAATGGGTTTTCTATTTATTCTACCAGTGGTTTACAGCAGAGACAATATATAGGAATGATTTGTCATTTTTATTCCTCAAGTGGTGGGGTGTTTATTTCGCCATAATTGCTTTGAAACAAACTGCATTTCTTCAGAGTGATAGTACCATTCTGGAACACATTTTTGTTGTTTTTCGGTCATTTCAGTTGTGTCTAATTCTATATGACCTCATTGGGGGTTTTCTTGGCAAAGGTACTGATGTAGTTTGCTATTTCCTTCTCCAGTGCATTTTATAGATGAGGAAACTGAGGCAAATAGGGATAAAAGTGACTTGCCCAGGGTCACACATCTAGTAAGCTTCTGAGGTTAGATTTGATTCCAGGCCTGGAGCTCTATCACTGTACCACCTAGCTGCCCCACTAAAACACATTAGAGTTTAATACTTTGGCCTTTTGTTTTCACTGATTTTTTTCAACTGTACTTTTCTAGGGATAGTGTCTCTTTTTCTTTTGGTATATGCATTTAGAGGCCACTGAGTTGAAAACGTTTTTTAGAGTTTATTCCTTTTCCTTAAAAAAAACCATGTACACACGTATGTGTGTATGCATGTATATATATATATCTGTGTGTGTATGTATATGTATGTGTGTATGTATATACATACATGTATGTGTGTATGTATATACATATGTGTATGTATATACATACACACATACATACACACATAAAACAAAAATTCCTAAAATGTTGAAGGGTTTCAAAAATGTTGGGTGCTGTTGAGTTTCCTAAAATTTATAACTACATTTATTTTAACACTTTATTTTTAGTGATATATTTACCTTGTGATGTAACACCTTGGCCTGTCCACCCAATCACTGGGTGTTTCTGATTAAATATCATTGTTTAGGTAGTCAAGCTGTGTATACTCCAATGGATCTTTAAGCTTATCTGTGTGGATGTATACTCTAGTAGTAACATTACAACATATCCATGCCTATGTGTGTATGCTTTGCAGCTTTTGTTCATCTCTTTGTATACATTCATGCTTGTGGCCTGAGTTCACAAATACACTGGTAAATATGCAAGCAACCCATGAAGCAAAATGATGGATGGATCTCTCTCTCTTTCTCTTTCTCTCTCTCTCCCTCTCTCTCTCTCACTCATATACACATCATATAATGTATATGTGTATGTATATATATAATTTATACTATAAGCTATTATGCTACAAATTAAGCTATTTATAGAGAATGTATCTTTATATAGTTACATATAGAATTGTTCTTTATATCCATACTTATAGATATACTCTCTATGTAAGACATTCTATAGATAGAGGTAGATATGAGTATCTATCTAGAGACTATATTCTATGCATTCTGTATTCTATTCTACATATTAAGAATATATCTCTATATAAGTATATAGAGATATAACTTTATTTTGTAGCAGAAAGTTGAGGAACTTTGAATCACTTATTGATATACATCATGGTCATACCTTTGTTGTACACATCATACTGTGCTCTGATTCCTCAATAAAGATTTAGCTTTTGCTTCACTGAGGACAAGATAAGACAATTATTCACATTTTCTTTATGTCACTTCTTAGAGCATTACTGATAACTTTGTGACTTATATCACCATATAAACTAGTTAAGCTTACTATAAAATCACAGTGTGTGAGCACAAACTTTGCTTTTATCCTTAGCCAGCCATTGACGCATTATGCCCTGGCCTCATAGGATTGGACAGGAGAGCCAGAGGTGAACCGGGGGACATTGTAATGTCACTACTGAAAAAACAGCTCATTGCTCTTGGCAATAGGACATCATCATCATCATCATCCTCACAAGACCTTTGTTTTTGAATGTTTTTTGTTACTGGAGTTAGATTTTGGGGGATATATAGGACAACCTTGGTTTGGAAAATGATCATTTAGTAAATACAAAGCAATTATAGATGCAGATAGTTGGGGATCATAATCAATATATATATATATATATGTATATATTCCCCCATGTTTATGCCACAAAAGAAGAATCACATTTTTATTTGTCTTCCCTCCTGAATTTTAAATTGCCTACATAAGGTAAATTAATATTAAAAAAAAACATATACGTGGTTTTAGCCTTCCATTTACTTAAGTAACTGGAAAGTAAAATTGGAGAAAGATGTTAAGGAAATGAATTATTTATGGGAATATACATATTTGTATCTCATCACCATCTTTGTGTGTGTGTACATATATACACACACAGAGGCATTCATATATTTTAGGCAATGAATTCATGCAAAGTCTCTCTTGGAATTGTTAAGAATTTTTTTAATACCTAAGAGGTACTCTTGTAAGTATCCCGATGGAAACTGTAATGCACTCCCAAATTTCAAAGCTTTAGTCAAGCTTTGCATGGAAGACTGTTAGAATGTCATTTCCCTATTAGAAGTTATGAAGCAGAAAATTCCATGTCTTAGATCTTAAGTCTCTTTACATTCTTCTGTTCATTTTCTTCACTAAGCCCAGATTGAAACAACATTATAAAGTACTATGTGTTTTCAGCGCCTTCATCCTCCCATCTAGTCTTTTAGATTTTAGATTTTCCATATCTTTAGTGTGCCTTGACATCAACAATTGCTCCATACTAGTATTCTATCCCTCTTTCTATTTTTTTGAAAAATTTTTTATATTTTTTTTCAAATTACAAATAAAAACTATCTTTAACTTTTTTTTTTTTTGGGGTCCAAATCCTTACCTTCCCTCTACTCTCCCCTTCCTGGGATAGCAAGCAATTAAATATAGTTTATGCATGTGTAGCCATGCAAAACTTATTTCTGTATTAGTCATGTTGCAAGAGAAAAATCACACACACACAAAAAGAAAAAGACAGTTTTTAAAAGTATGCTTCAATCTGCATTCAGACTCTTATCAGTTTTTTCTCTGGAGGTAGATAACCTTTCTTAATCATAAGTCCTTCAGAATTGTCTTGGATCATTGTAGTTTTGAGAATAGTTAATTCATTCGTAGTTGATCATGGTAAAATAATACTGTGTATAATGGTCTTCTGGTTCTGCTCACTTCACTTTGCATCAGGTCATTTAAGTCTTTCTAGGTTTTTCTGAAAGCATCTTGCTCATCCTTTCTTATAGCACCTCAGTATTCCATCACTTTCATATACCACATCTTATTCAGCCACTCCCCATTTGATGGCTTCATCCCTCTTTCTGATCCACCACTCACATGCTACTTCCTTACCATCATTATGACTACAGGACTTGCATTTTTTCATTGTTATCACTTCCTCCCTCATCCTTTAGCACTAATCAAACTTCTCTGCCCTATGTCTTTTCATTTCAAGACCCAGTACTGCAATTCATTAGTGTGATTCACCAATTCATTCTAAGGTGCTTGTGGGAGAAGACTAGGAACAGTCTTCTGGTTTTCAGTAATATGCATTTTAATAATGATTTTCTGGAGACAGCTACCCCACCTTTGTTTCCTAAACCAAAGGAATCCTGATTTACAGAGTAAAGGGAATTGCATAGAAGCTTTCAAAGGTCCCTTTCATCTTGAGCTGATGCTAATGCCCTCCTTCTGATACTACATTCCATTTACATTGTATATATCTTCTATGTACATAATTATTTTAAAATTCCTTCCCTCTTAGAATGTGAGTTCCTTGAAGGTAGGAACCTTATTTTTGCCTTTCTTTGAATCTCCAGTACTTATCATAATGACTGACACGTATTAAACACTTAATATATGCTTGTCAAGTGCTTTTTATAAAAATTTTGATAGAGTGAATAAGTAGTAAGTACACTGAAATCTTTTATACTTTGTAACTTTCAATCAAATTTGCCATCACACAGGCATTGCCCTAAGAGCTGGAGATACAAAGAAAGGTATCAATAGTTCCTGACCTCAAGAGACTTACAACATAGTTGTTGGGGGAGACAACTATGTACAAACAAGATATGATATATTACAGGCAGTCTGAGAGGGAGGTACTTCAACACAGTGTTGCTTGCTCCTTAAGTACACACGCTTCCCAGTTCCCTATTCTAATCTACTCCTGTACTCCATCTTGGCTACATACATAGAGATACCCACCAATGTTCCACTTCTGTGTTCACAGACTTCAAAATTCCTTTATCTGAACATTTTTATTGTTCCATCTTCTCCTTCTCCTTTCTGTTCTCCTGATGTACACATACCCTTATGTGGACAGTCTGTTGTCCAGTCTTGTTGACTGTGCCTTCACATTTCTTCCTCTTCACTGACATGGGCACCATCCTGATGCCAGGTCCCTGTTCTCTGTTGGCTAGTCTGTTGTCATAGTCTTCTAGATGATTTCCCTGACTTAAATCTTTATCCTCTCCTAGTCATCTTCTATTCAGCTACAAATTTATTGTCCTTAACTATTTCACTGTTTCCCATCACCCGCCCCCTAAAAGAGGTTCAGTGATTCCCAGTTGTGTCCAGGATCAAATTAAAATCTTCTCTTTATCATTTGAAACTCTTTAACACCTGGATCCATTCTTTCTTTCAAGTCTATAATGATAATGGTGATGATGATGATAACCAACATTAATATAATGTTTTTAAATAGAAATATATGATTGATAATATAATGAAATATATTAACAAGTTATACAATGTCCACATTAAATAGTAACACTTAGTACTTAGTAATATTAAGGTAGTAATAATTAATAAAGTTCCTCTGAAACATTTATCTCATTTTATCATCATCACCACAAGCTGGGAAATAAATGCTATTTTAATCCCCATTTTGCAGATCTGAAAAATGAGGTAAGCAGAAGTTGTCTAGGGGTCACACAATAAGGGCCTGAGGTCAAATTTGAACTCAGGTATATCCAGGTCTAATATTATAGATATTATAGCTATTCCTAAAACTTCCAGTGTTTGACTCTCTTTCACATACTCTATGATCCAACTATAGTGAGCTCCTCCTGTCCCTCTCCTTATTACTAGCCATTGAATATGTCTGGAGTGCTCCTCACCCTGGCCTCCTGGCTTCCTTTAAGACTCAAGTTCAAATTCTACCTTTTATAGGAGGCCTTTCCTGGTCAACCCTCTCCCCCCATCTCTCCCGTACTGCCTAGTCCCTTTTCTCTAAGATTACCTTCCATTTACATCATATATATCTCATTAGGGGCAGCTAGGTGATGCAGTGGGTGGAGCACCAGTGCAGGAGTCAGGAGGACCTGAGTTCAAATCTCACCTCAGACACTTGACACTCACTAGCTGTGTGACCTTGGGCACGTCACTTAACCCCAATTGCCTCATCCTGGGTCATCTCCAGTCATCCTGATGAATATCTGGTCACTGGATTCAGATGGCTCTGGAGAAGTGAGGCTGGAGACCTGCACAACCCTCCGTCACTCAAAACAAAGTCAAGTGCATGTCATGTCATTATTTCTCTGATGGCATGATCTTCTTCAGCGAGAAAGGACAAACACATATTTCTCAAGCATATATTGTTATTTACATGTTGTTTCCTCCATTAAAATGGAAGGGCAGAAATTATCTCTAACACTTAGCATGATTATTGGAATACAGTAAATACTTCATAAAATGTTATTGATTGAATAACTAACTGTATTAGATAAAATTTACCTAAGTGGGCAAAATTGGTCTTTTCTTTTAATGAACACAGAAACTGAGAAGATTCTAGTCATGCCTCAATATTTAATTTTGCCTAAGACTTTTTTCAGCAAAAATTCGCACTGTTTGAGCATCTATAAAGTGGTCTGTTGAAATTTTTACAAAAGTTGAATCTTAAACACAAGAAAATACCAAAAAGCATTTTCAGATTCTAAATATTTGTGGGAATGATCAGCAAATAGTTTGTTACATAGATTAGACTTTTCCTGACATTCCTCTCTCATGGCAGTGCGTCTCTCTTCTCTGTACCTTTCTATTGTCAGTTCATCGTAATTGGAATCCTCTTTCCTCTTCCATTTCTGCCTCTTGGAATCCCTGATGTCTTTCAGAATTCAGCTAAAGAAGTACCTTCATATGAAATCTTTCTCATCCCTCAAGCTGTTAATGCGCTTGCTACCCAAACTACCTCTTAATACCTTTATATGTATTTGTTTTCAATAGAATGTGAGCTCCTTGAGGACAGGCACTGTTTTACCGTCTTTATTGTATACCTAGTGCTGCACAAAATATCTCAGTGCTGGAGCTGGAATCAGGAAGATATGAGTTCACATCCACCTTCAGACACTTACTAGCCTAATAACCCAGGGAAAGTTGTGTCGTCTATGCCTCAGTTTCCTCATCTGTAAAATGAGGAGAATAATTGCACCTACCTCCAAGACTTGCCATGGAAATAAAATGAGTTAGTATTTGCAATGTGCTTAGCAAACCTTAATGTGTTATAAAATGCGTTGTTATTAATTATAGAACATTAGTTATAATTTATTAGAGGTCAAATGTGGTGTGACCCTGGGCAAGTTTCTTCACCCTGTTTGCCTCAGTTTCAAGATCGTGAAGAGTTGGACACAAATGAAAAATGATTGAACAACAGTTAAACATGTTTATTGTTTGAGCTAAAAGTTCAGAGTAAAAATGAAAGGGGCAGCCTGATAAAATGGAGGGAGTAATAGATTTGGAGTCAGAGGAGACAGATCACCCCCTTTGTGAACCTGAATAAGTAGTTTAACTTCATTGGGCCTCAGTTTTCTTATTTGTAAAATGAGAGTGGTAGATTTGATGATCTCAAAGATTCCTTCATCTTTGAATTCTGATAGCTTTTGTTTTCTAAGGCCCTTTCTATGTCTAAAAATTCTAAGATGCTATGCCAAAGGGGAAAAGATTGCATTGTATTCAGGTAGCATATCCTAGTGAAAACGCTTTAGGAGATAAATTGCCATCCTAATTGTTAAAATGAAATTGCCATTCTTAACATCTTAGATTACTGCAAATTATATCTTCAATATATAAAATTCTGTCTGAGATAGATAATGGGCCTGACACTATCAAGGAGAAAAGAATAAATTGTTTTTGAAGAGACATTAATGCCAATTTCCCATTTAGTTGCACTGGAAAAACTGGACAAAATGATTTTGCAACTTCAAAAATTGAGCATTTTATTACCATGTCTTCAGCAAGATTAGACAAAATGCATCTAGCTATCTGAGCTCCTTTTGGGTAAAGAGTGCCAGATAAATGTAAGTTATCAGTCTGTATGATTAATCATGATTAAAAAATAATAAAAGCAGAAACATTTTAGTATATTAGGAAAAGAAAATGAATATGTTGTCTAATAAAGGTAATTATTGTTGGTATCAGTAAATGAGGTTTTAGTAAATCATTCAAAGTTGCCCAACTAATTTTCTAACAGGTCTCTAAAGATTATGCAAAAACTTCTACCGTACTAGGGTTTTTAAATGCTTGATTTGAAGTAAACATTTAATGCCTACTTTTGTCCCTCTTTTTTAGAAATCTTCTAAAAGTCCTCTCCGTACATATACTTGCTCATCCATGCCACACACACACACACACACACACACATATATATATAGAAAGAGAGAGAGAAAGAGAGAGAGAGAGAGAGAGAGAGAGAGAGAGAGAGAGAGAGAGAGAGAGAGAGTTGTCTTGTGCTGGAGATAACCTGGGTATCTTTGCTTTTATTGTAAGCACTGCCATTTTTAATGCTCTCAACCTGATAATGCTAAGAGTTAGCTTTGTGATAGTAAATATCATTTTTAACGTAGAAGGAATCTGTTATATGATAAATTATGTGTGAACACAGCTCCAGAAGGAATGCTGACAATGTATTTATGAAGTCAAGAGGAGAGAATCATTGACCAATTTTTTAGAAAAACAGTGATACTTTGAAGTAGCCAAGTTCTTCTGACTTTCATTTCCTTCTATCTGCAAAGAAATAATAGTTTTCTTTGAAAAGACAAATGCCTGAAATAGGAAGTACAGATTATATGATTACCACTAGATGCTATCAACTGTCTGTTGTGATTTGTCCTTCATTCTCTAAGAGGACCATGACATCAGGGAGGTGATGCCGTGACATACAAGTGAATTTGATTTGTGTGAGGGAGGGCTCTGCAAAGCTACTAGCCTTGCTTTCTCCTCCAAAGTCATCTCAGTCCAGTGGCTGGATATCGATCAGGATGACAAGAGATGGCCCAGGATGCAGTGGGAGACCTTGGCCCTTTTAAGCTAAGTTCTCACTTTGAGTGAGGCGATGCCTATTCAGTAAATAGGACTCTTTAAGAAGGGAGTTAAGGGATGGCCCTTTTAGTTACAAAAATAAATCAAACTGGGAGGGGAAGACCCGCAGGCACTGTACAGAGGTGCTAGAACTACAAAAATAATAATGAAAACATCATTGCCATAAATTATAAACTCTTGAGGAGACGTTATGTGGGTGTGCATGTGTGTATTCATATATATACACGCGTACACACCCACACATATTGGAGAGAGAAATATTGTAAGTTCCAGGATTCAGGAAATGCTTTGTATAAAAAATGGTGCTTCAAGTGAGTATTTTAGGGGAAAGAAATGGAATTCTTAGATGCAAAGGTAAAGAAGAAGAGGTACATTCGAGACAGGAGAGACAATGAGAGCAAAGACATGGAGATGGAATACAGAGTATTATTTTTGAATTGCAAGAAGGCAAGGTGACGAGTATAGGAGGGGCATGGTGTCTATTTTGGTGGGGGTTGGAGGCTAGAATGTGAAGGACTTCAAATGCTAAACAAAGGAGTTTGTCATGGATCCTAGAAGAAATTATTAACTCGTGGTTTTTTGTTTTGTTTTGTTTTAGTTTACTCAGGTGGTCAGACCATGGTTTGGTAGAATCTCTTTTCCAGCTAGGTGGAAAGTGGATCAGAAGAGATGGATCTTGGAGACTTTTGGGTGGTAATGGTATTGTCCTGGTGATTGATAATGAGAACCTGAATCGTTACCAAGTGAACAGCGAGAAGGGGTTAAAAGTGAGAAATAGTGTAGAGGTAAAAAAAAAAATGGCAAGATTTGGCAACAAGTATGTTCGTTATGAAGGAATAGTCAAGAATAATACTAAGGATGTAAACCTGTGAGAATAAAAGAGTGTGGTACTTTTGAGAGAAAAAAGGATAGTTCATAAGAAGAGTGAATTTGGGAGTAAGAATAGCTGTAAGTTCTCTTTTATACATATTGAGTTTGAAATATCCAATAGGAAGTTAGTGGTCTAGGAAGAGAACTCAGGAGAGAGACTAAAATTGGATATATACATCTGGAAATAATTTATATAGAGATGATTGTTAAACTCATGATAGCTAATATACTTGCTACGAAAAATAGTTTCAGTGAAGGAAAAAAAAAGAGAGCCCAAGGCAAACCCTTAAAGTACAAATACAATTGGGGGAAGTCAGTTGAATAGTGACTTGGTGGAAAAGATTGAGGAGTAATCAGAAGGGTAGGAGGAGAACTAGAGAAAGAAAAAGATGTAATGTCAAACAGGATGGTTGAGTGGCTTGTTGAAGGTCATACTACTGGTTAATAGAAGCATAGGCAATAGGAACCCAGGTCTTAGGGCTTCCAATCTTGGATTTCTTCTACTAGATCATAAATTCAACCAGAGTTAAGTCTTATAGACATATTTTATTTTTACAACCCATATAAAATGAATGTTTTTAAACAAAAAGAGCTCCCATGCCACAGTATTTCTGAAGCAATAGAAGTTCTTTGTAGTTGTGGTTTCTGTTGTTCTGAAAGTACTGCTCATCTAATAAAAAGTCTTGTAGTTACCAAAGAATTATGTGGATTTCATGTGGAGAAGAGTACATTTCAAGCATTCAGTCTCAGTGAAATTTTTATAAAGCAGGAGACCACAGTCTGGGTCTTACACAAATGAACTGTCCCATCTTTATCTTATTAGTGAATGTAGTGTTTTGGTTGAGTGAAGTTATTGCTAACTAAAAAAACAATTACCATAATATAATAACCTTAATTAGAACCAAGTGTACTGAGATGGTCTCTAGTGGACATTATATAAAATAGTCTATTGCTGCCCAATTCTCTTGAACTATAAATATTCTTATTTATTCTGAAAATTACACAACAGTGAGAAAGTACTCCTGTGAGAATAAATAACTGTTTCTCAATAATTTGATCATGGAATGAGAAAGCAGAACCTACATGAGTAAGGCAATAAAGAGTGGTATAACAGAGGGAAGGAAGTCAAGATGATAGAAGGCTTAAACAGTGAGAATGAGGGGAGGCTGCTACTAAAAATCTCAAATAACACTTCTTCTTTAGTCATATAGAGAATAACCTTACAGCTTAAAACACAACTGAGTAAATATTTTGGTGTAACTACTAAGATAAAACCTTATAAAAAAAGGACCCTATAAAACTTTGACATACAGTTTTCGTTAAGGCAACTCGGTAACACAGTAGATAGATTGCTGGCCCTGGAGATAGGAGGACCTAGGAGTTCAAATATTGATTTAGACACATACCAACCGTGTGACTCTAGGCAAGTCACTTAACTTCTATTTGCCTCAGTTTCCTCATCTGTAAAAATGACCTGGAGAAGGAAATGGCAGTATCTTTGCCAAAAAAATCTTAAAGGGGTCATGAAGAGTCAGACATGTGTAATTGATTAAACAATAGTTTGCTTTTAAAAAATAAAACTAGTTTTACATTAGTTTGATATGTTAAAGTATGTCTGATAGCAACCCTAGATGCTCTACTAAAATGGTGCTCAAATAACTTAAAATCCAGTAGTATAGCATGCCAGCAGCAACTATAAGGAACTCAACTTTGAGACATCTGATTTTTGATTGGTTATTATTTCCTAACTCCAGCCTAATAGTCACCATTTTACCGGTAGAGCTGCAGAAACTTTCCCCTTCTTTCTCTACCATATGAATTTTGTAATTTTTTTTTCTATTTATAAAAGTAATCATTTGGTGATTTGGTTAGTATGTGCCGTAGGTACAGTTCAAAGTCAATGTCCTCTTAGTTCTGGTTGAAGTGAAGGGATACACTCCTGAGTCACTAAACATTTAGCAAAGGAGGAAGTTTACCTTGCCCTAAAAGCAAGGATATGCAACAAGGATACAATGGTATTTAGCTGCTCTGAAGAGTACCATTCTATTTCTATCTGGAAATGCATCTGATCAATCAGTTGTCAGAATATACTGTCCTACCATAGTATGACACTGAATAAATAAATTAATTTATGTAGGTAAATTTAGGAAAAAAATTAATTTTTTATACTGCCTCATCCTACTCATGAGTAATTAATATTTTCCCAATTACATAGGTTTATCTTTTACTTTAAACAGATTTTTGTAGTTGTAGTTCTGAAGTTCTTAAATGTAACCTGGAAGGTAGATTCCCAGGTATTTCATATAGTCTATAGTAATCATAAATGGAAATTCTCTCTTTTGTGAAGTTTTATTAGTATTACATAGAAATATTGACAATTTTGTGGACCTATTTTCTCTTCTACCATTCTCCTAAAATTATAAATTGTTTCAATTCATCCTTCTTCTGCTTCTTCTTCTATTCCTTTATCTACTTTCTTTTTCTTGTCCTTTTGTTATAGCTAGCATTTCTAGTACTATGTGAAATAGAAACAGTGACAATGGAAATCCTTCTTTCACCTCTGAATGCACTGAAGAGGATTCTAATTTATCACCCTAATGAAAAGTTCTCTACTGTCTTTTTCTTGTCTTATTGTTATAGCTAGCATTTCTAGTACCATGCCAAATAGAAATATTGACAATGGAAATCCTAGTTTCATTCCTGAATTTACTGAAAATGATTCTAGTTCACCACCATAACAACTAGTTCTTGATTTTCAGTACATATTATATATCATTATTTTTCATTTTTCTAATTTTTTAACAGAAATAAATTGTATTTTTTCAAAACCTTTCTTATATGTACTGATATAATCATAAGGCTTTTCTTTTACTTTAATTATCTATGTGGTTAATTAAATTTATGCTTGTCTTAATGTTAAACCAACCCTGCATTCCTGTTATAAGTCCATCCAAGACAGAGTGAACAATCCTCTAGTACATTTTGTACTCTTTTTGATTATATTTTAATTAAATTTTTGAATCTGTGTTCATTGCTGATATTAGGAGATTTTGTTCCAATGCTGTATTTGTAATTTGTAAGCTTGTATGTTTCAGGCATGCCTCTGGTAAACATCATATTGTTGAATTTTTGCTATCTAATCTATTCTTCTGCCTTCTTCCATTTTATGGGTGAGTTCATGCCATTCCCATTAATAGTTATGCTATTTAGTTGTTTATTTCACTCCATTTCTATTCTATAATACTTTTGTTCTCTATATTCCTTTTTTCCTGTTTGTTTCTATTTATTATCTGTTATTGTTTTCCTTTGAACCTTTTCTTCACTATCCCCTTTCTAAGCTTCAGGTTTTCTTTGCTTATGCTTTTCCTAATAATGTTCTCCCTCTTATATTTCCTTTTCCTCCCTTTCTGTTCTTATCAACACTCCTGATAAGTTCAATGTATTTCTACAACCAGCTCTTTATGTATGTTCTCCCCTCTTTGGACTAATTTAGACAAAAATGGAGTTCAAGGGATGGCTGCTTCCTTTACTCCTTCCATATTGAAATATTTCTATTTACCCTACCCAATTTTTTTTCTCAAGTTCTCCTGTCTTTTCTTCCACATTTCCTTAGTGAATACTCTCCTCCTTTTTCCTTTATTCTTAATATGCTCTAAAAACATTGCAAAACTATTTATAGTTTTTTATGTCTCAATTTTCTACCTCTATGATATCTTGGACCTTATTAGCATTTACTCTATTAGAATGTAAGTAGATTGTTGCTGTAAAGTCACTTCTGATTGTTCACTTGTTATTTTATTTTTCTTTTGACTTCCCTATTTATATTACACACTTCCTTTCCAGATTTTTTTTCATGAAAAATATTTTAAAATCTATTTCTTTGCAAATTTGTTTTTTTTTTTTTCTTTTAGGATTATATGCAGGTTTTCTGAATAAGTTCTTCTTGGTTGTAGAATTTTATATTGACTTTTGAAGTATCTCATCCTATGTTCTCTGTCTCTGCAGAGTCATAGTTTTGTATGATCTTGATTTGATTCTTTAATATTTAAGTTCTTTCTTTCTGATTACTTTTTTTTAGGGGTCTGGAAGTTTGGAATTCTTGCAATTACATTGTTGAGAATTTTCATTTAGGAAGTGTTTTAGTTTTGTTTTTATGGAGATCTATGGATTCCATTTTCACATTGTTATCTTTTTCTAGTATATCTGTGCATTTAAAAATATTTTTTTACACTTATTTGTTTTCAACATTCATTTCCACAAAATTTTGAGTTCCAAATTTTCTCCCCATTTCTCCCCTCCCCCTACCCCAAAACGCTGAGCATTCTAATTACTCCTATCAACAATCTGCCCTCCCTTCCAACATCCTTCCCTTCCCTTATCCCCATCTTCTCTTTTATCCTGTAGGACAAGATAACTTTCTGTACCCCATCACCTGTATTTCTTATTTCCCAGTTGTATGCAAGAACAATACTCAACCATTGTTCTTAAAACTTTGAGTTCCAACTCCTCTTCCTTCCTTCCTCCCCACCCATCTGCATTGGGAAGGCAAGCAATTCGATATCGGTTATATATGTGTACTTTTGCAATTGACTTCCATAATAGTCATGTTGTATATGACTAACTATATTTCCTTCCATCCTATCCTGCCCCCCATTTCTTCTATTCTCTTTTGACCTTGTCCCTGCCCAAGAATGTTGACTTCTAATTGCTCCCTCCTCCGATTGCCCTCCCTTCCATCATCCCCCCCAACCTTCTTATCCCCTTCTCCCCCTGTATTGTAAGATAGGTTTTCATACCAAAATGAGTGTGCATTTTATTCTTTCCTTTAGTCAAATGTGATGAGAGTAAGCTTCATGTTGTCTCTCTCACCTCCCCCATTTTTCCCTCCACTGAAAAGTCTTTTACTTGCCTCTTTTATGAGAGATAATTTGCCCCATTCCCTTTCTCCCTTTCTTCTCCCAATTCTCTCTCAACCCTTAATTTCATTTTTTTAAGATATGATCCCATCCTATTCAGCTCACCCTGTGCTCTCTGTCTCTCTCTCTCTGTGCATGTGTGTGTGTGTCTGTGTGTGTGTAATCCCAGCAACGACCCAGATACTGAAAAAATTTTCAAGAGTTACAAATATTGTCTTTCCATGTAAGAATGTAAATAGTTCACCTTTGGTAAGTCCCTTATGATTTCTCTTTGCTGTTTGCCTTTTCATGCTTCTCTTGATTCTTGAAAGTCAGATTTTCTTTTCAGTTCTGGTCTTTTCATCAAGAATCCTTCAAAGTCCTCTATTTCATTGAAAGACCATATTTTCCCCTGAAGTATTATACTCAGTTTTGCTGGGTAGCTGATTCTTGGTTTGAATCTTAGTTCCTTTGACTTCTGGAATATCCTATTCCATACCCTTTGGTCCCTTAATGTAGAAGTGGCTAGATCTTGTGTTATCCTGATTGTATCTCCACAATACTGGAATTGTTTCTTTCTAGCTGCTTGCAATATTTTCTCCTTGACCAGGGAACTCTGGAATTTGGCCACAATGTTCCTAGGAGTTTCTCTTTTTGGATCTCTTTCAGGAGGTGATCAGTGGATTCTTTCAATATTTATTTTGCCCTCTGGTTCTGTAATATCAGGGAAGTTTTCCTTGATAATTTCATGAAAGATGATGTCTAGGCTCTTTTTTTGATCATGGCTTTCAGGTAGTCCCATAATTTTTAAATTGTCTCTCCTGGATCTATTTTCCAGGTCAGTTGTTTTTCCAATGGGATATTTCACATTCTCTTCCATTTTTTCACTCTTTTGGTTTTGTTTGGTGATTTCTTGGTTTCTCAGAAAGTCATTAGCCTCCATCTGTTCCATTCCAATTTTGAGAGAACTATTTTCTTCAGTGAGCTTTTGAACCTCCTTTTCCATTTGGCTAATTCTGCTTTTGAAAGCATTCTTCTCCTCATTGGCTTTTTGAACCTCTTTTGCCAATTGATGAGTTAGCCTATTTTTAAATGTGTTATTTTCTTCAGCATTTTTTTTGGGTCTCCTTTAGCAAGGTGTTGACCTGCTTTTCATGATTTTCTTGCATTGTTCTCATTTCTCTTCCCAATTTTTCCTCCACCTCTCTT
Organism: Bettongia penicillata ogilbyi; assembly: GCA_023548195.1. Taxonomy (NCBI): domain Eukaryota; kingdom Metazoa; phylum Chordata; class Mammalia; order Diprotodontia; family Potoroidae; genus Bettongia; species Bettongia penicillata. The sequence goes on from JAJHZJ010000060.1 coordinate 1,631,747, forward strand.
ACTTGATTTTCAAAATCCTTTTTGAGCTCTTCCATGGCCTGAGCCCATTGGATATCTATTTCAGATGTTTGGGGTACAGAGACCTTGTCTTCTATGTCTTTCCCTGATGGTAAGCATTGTTCCTCGTCATCAGAAATGAAAGGCAGGAACATCTGTTCCCCAAGAAAGTAATCCTCTATGGTCTTATTTCTTTTCCCTTTTTTAGGCATTTTCCCAACCAGTTACTTGACTTTTGGGTCCTTTGTCAAGAGTAGGATATACTTTGGGAATCTGTAAGATCTCAGCTCCTCCAAGGTAGCACAATCAAGTGTGTACACTGGTCTGGAAGCAGGCAGAGATTTTTGTGCCCAGAATCTTAGCAGTTTCTTCTCCACAGCCACCTGGCCTCCAGTTCTGCCAAGCCAGCACTGGGGGCTGAGATTCAGATAAGCTGCATGGCCAGGGTGGCCATTCAGTGTGAGATAAAGATCAACTCCCTCAGGGCCTCTACACAGGGCTGAGGTGAGAATGGGCTACTCAGTGCCCCCAGGGGTTTTATGATCCAACAATGGATGTGGGCTGCTGTAGGGGCAGCTGTGAGAACTGCTGTGGCCTGCCCACCTGCCAGATGTGGCCTCTGAGGCCACTGCCTAAGGCTGGCACTAAGGGAAGGCCCTTCTCCCTTCCCAGGCCCCTGAATAAAACCCTGCCACTGACCTTTGGTGCCTGTGGGTTGAGGAATCCACAAACTGCTGCTACTGGGACTGGAGATTCTACCCCGAGGCATCCTCCTCCCAGAGCCACATTGCCAAGACTGGGCTGGGCTGGGCTCTGCTCCGAGTCTGGTGCAACAGACATTTCCTGTGGGCCTTTCAGGTCACCCTGGACTGGAAATCTCCACTCTGTTGTTCTCCACTTTTGCTGCTCCAGAATTTGTTGAGAGTCCCTCTCTACAGGTATTTTATGGGCTGTGTGGGGAGAGCCAGCGTATGTGTGTCTTTCTACTCCACCATCTTGGCTCTGCCTAAAAATATTTCTTGAAATATAACATCAAGGTTATTTTTTGTTGATGGAATTCATGTTGTACTTTTCCATTAACGTTACATCTTTTTAATCAAGGTTTTTCAGGTCGCAGGTTTGTTTCTGTTTAATAAATACATACTTTTAAAATAATTAATAATAATAAATGAGTAAAGATACTGTTTTCTTTTTGTTTTAATAGTTCTGCTTTTCTCCTAGAAAAAATAATTTGCAATTGGCCTATTATATCCTGATTTTTTAGAGAATATTCCTAAAGTTTTGTAGCTCTCCTGTTAAGATGTTGATCTTTTTTCTTATTCTTTCTTCCAAATCTTTAATTTCTTTTTATAACAATTTTTATAACTCTTGCATCATTTCTTCAGAGAATTCGGTGTTCTTTTGGGCAAAGTGATTTTTAAATTTTCCTTGAGAGATATTTGTACCTTTATCTTCCCTTAATCATAAAAGACCTCCTTTTTAATTCATCTTTCTTATTACAGAGGTCTTAGGAATTGAGTTCTAGATTTCTTCTACTCTAGAAATCTCAATTTGGGAAGCTCGAGTTCTAGATTTCTATTACTCTGCAAGATTGAATTGGGGAAGCTTTCCCTTACTCTGATGGTCTTTGTTTTTCATTTATCTTGAACATCAAAGTTATCCACTTTTATGCTATAGACCATCCATGTATAGTCATATTAAATATATTTCAACATCAGTCATGTTGTGAAAGAAGAATCAGAACAAAAGGGAAAAACCATGAGAAAGAGAAAACAAAAAAAATGAGAAAATAGCATCATCAGTCTGCTTTCAGACTCCATAGTTACTTCTCTGAATGTGGATAACATTTTCTTTCATGAATCTTTGGCTTTCAGCTTTTAAAACCTCTTGTTGTTGTGTGTTATGTGCAACTCTTCAGGACCCTGTTTGGGGTTTTCTTGGCAAAGAGACTGAAATAATTTTTCATTTCCTTCACCAGATATTTTATAGATGCGAAATTGAAGCAAACAGGGTTAAGTGACTTGCCTAGCATCACACAGCTATTAAATGTCTGAGGCTGGATATGAACTCAGGGAGATGAATCTTCTAAGCCTCTGTGCTCTCGTCCACTGTGCCACCCAAAGGAGACATGGATAATGATTGATTTCCTAATGAAGTTTAACCATGTAAAGCAGTCTTCATAATGCGGAGGCCAAAAGAATCTAGAAACTTCTTTTCAAGCGTACACATTAAAGACATATAGGACTCCTTGATAAATGAAAGAATGGAGAGAAATTTCTTCATTGATCCTTTCATTATTTATATACAGTAAGCCATTAAGACCAAGATGTATGTTTTCTAAAGATTTTTGCCATTGTTTTTAAGGATGTTCAGAAAAGAGGGGAATTGAAAAGGAGATTCCTTATTGACATTCTCCTGTTTATGACATTGCATATGACATTATGTTGTTTGTATCAAGCCTTCGAACACTATATACTACTTAAATGAGATTCATAATCACCCATTCCTCTGAACTTAAGGCTCATATTTACATAAGAAAAACCCGCTGGGTAAAGAATAGTGTTGTTGAGACTGTGGTATGCATTTGGATGGATAACTCATTGATCTTAGTTCACCTATATATGTAGGTAGCCTATAGGTGGTGAACTGTATTCTTTCCTCATGGACTACATAACGTCTTTCAGCAAAATTTGGGACATATAAATATGCTTAAAAAACAAAAGTAGTTATATTAGAACAGCTCAACTTTGCGTAGTCAGTGCAATGAGCAAACAGCATTGAGAAGTCACTGATGTAATAACTGAGGTTTCTGCAGCCGTTCCAGTCAGGAGGAGACTTTCAGCTTCCTGACAGTGTGATTTGCCATAACTGACTTGTATCACATCTCCCTCCACCTTGCAGAAATTTGGATTCTTGTATCAAGCCCATAAAATATCTGTTTCTTTCACATTGTAGTGGAAGTCAGGAGTGAGGTTCCACTTTCGGGAGTAAGGGAAAATGAAGTGTTTCTGGTTTCTGAAATACTTGAATATATATTTACAACTTACATTGTATTAGACTTTTATTTAATAGGATTAAAGTATTTACTAGGGTAATAAACCTTACCCAAAGAGTAGAGGCTGACAAGGAATGTAAGTGAAATGGTTGATAGGTTTGCGGCACCAGTTGTGAAGTGAATGAACCTTACTCCTAAAAAGAAGTCAATGTAATAGTGTGAGATAGGAGGTTGAGTTGGCTGACAACCACCCTTATCCATAGTCTGAACTGCTCACTGAGGAGCCCACAGACCTCCTATGATCATATCCTATTATATATACATATATATATATTTTTATGTGTATACACATGTATGTATTAGAATATTATAAGGAATACATGTACACACATGTACACTTATATACACACATAAGTTTGTGCATATAGATATATATTTACACACAAATTATTTGCATGGAGTGGGGTAGGGAACCTACAGCCTTGGGGTTACATGTGGCTTTTCTAGGTCCTTGGACACAGCCTTTTAACAATTCAAGTGTTACAGAACAATTCCTTTTATTAAGGGGATTTGTTCTGTGAAGTTTGGATTCAGTCATACTTGAGGACCTAGTGGGCCACATGTGGCCTTGAGGCTGCAGGTTCATCACCCCCTGCACACATACATATTTACCCTCGATAGATGATGAACTGGGTCTAGCACTGAATAAGAGAAAGAGAGTGGGTAGAATTAGAATTAGAAAATTTCATAGACATACTAATAATGTCAAGTTTCTCCTTGAAACAAAAGCCACCTTTTAAAAAAATAGCATTGATGTTTCAGTAATGCCGAATACCTATAAAGTATAGGAGGAAGGGAAGGGGATAAGCACCTATTGTGTGCCAGGTACTGTGCTAAGGGTTTCACAGATATCTCATTCGAACCTTTCTACAACTGTGTGATATTATTATTCCTATTTTATAGTTAAGGGAGCTGAGGAAGACAGCTGTTAAATAACATCCCCAGGGCTACACAGCTACCAAGTATCTGAGGCATGCTTCAGCTTGCATCCTCCTTCCCTCAGGCCCAGCACTCTATCCACTGCACCCTACCTGCCTCACCTCTGAAAATTTACAGTTATGGGCCATCCAGAGAGCAAGAGAAAGACTATTAGTGGGTGTAAATAAAGTGTGACAGAATATTACCAAAGTTGTGGCTTACAAGATACCATACGATAGAGGTTTGCCTAGTGGTACACTATGACCACAAACCGTGGGACATGGCATCTCTAAAGTATCCAAGTTATATGTCATCCAAAGGGTGGAAGAAAAGATAGTAGCTCTGTGGTGAGAGGAAAGGGAAAATAGAGCAGTGGATAGAGTGCCAGGCGTAGAGTCAGGAAGATGAGTCTTTCTGAGTTCAAATATAGCTTCAGATACTTACTAGCTCTGTGACCCTGGGCAAATCACTGAACCCTGGGTGCTTCAGTTTCCTCATCTGTAAAATGAGCTGAAGAAGGAAATGCCAAACTATTCCGGTATCTCTACCAAGAAGACCCCAAAGGGGTCACAAAGAGTTGGGCACAATTAAAATGACTGAAGGAAGAGCTATAACATGATATATTCAATTTACTAAAATGGGGGTCCATATAATGTTGAAAGACTTTGAAGAAGGCCCCAAGCAGATTTCTCTCCCCCCATCCCCACCTGTGGAGGATTTATGGGAAGACATATGCTAAAGTTGTGTGAGATGAGAAGATAAAGATTCATTATAGTCATCACTGTTGGAGGGAGAATATCTGTATTGAGCTGAAAACAGATCCGTTAAAGTATTGGCATGATGGAGGCATAATAGATATCTTTACCTTAGAGTGACTTGCTCTTCTGTATGAAGATAAAAGGAAATAAAAGGATTCATTGACTAACTTTTAAATATCTTACAATGAACCTTTTCAGGGATTAGCTTTAAAAGAGACAGCAACAAATAGCAGTCTCATTGGTATTGAATAGCAGCTCTAAGGCTGAGTTGAACATTCATTCTTTCACCTCTGCTTAGATTTTCCAGAAATTAAGGGATTAGTTATAAATGATTAGTTACGTATAGACACTGTGGGTTTTGCATTTCAATCAAACATATAAAGAACCCTAGTATGGCAGCATTTTTAGGAATATATGAGTCCTGTAAGTTCTTTTATTCATCTTTTTGCACAACTAGGTTAAAATAATAAAACTTCAGTTGGTAGAATCATAGACTTAGAAGAGGGAGCATCAACTGATCCTAGCTTCTGTTTTCAGGTAGATAAAGTATCTAGGATATTGTTAAAGGTTTGTGCTATTATTAGTCACTTCCAGGGATGAGATTTTATAGCCTTCCTCTGTAGCTTGCCCTAGGGTGTCATCAACTTTTCATCAGAGTTCCAGTGTCAAACTAACATTGCCTTTTTTTTTTTCCAGTGGGAAACTTATTACAGAAATATTACCCTTAAATAGAGGATTTTATTGAGGTAGGAGGTTGGAGGATGAAGGAAGTGTCATATAGGTATATAGAAGCACTTTTAGCACTATTTTCTTTTGAAGTTTGTTGATAGAATACTGTTTTTAATTAGTAAATGTCCCTTGTTTCATTTAAACAATTGGCAAGAATTCTTTTTCACCCCTTTATTATACCTCAGATCCCTTTAGGAGAACCATTTTACTCTAAAGATGGTCTTGATTGAAGGTTGTAATAATTGACAGTAGAGAAAAACAGACAGGAACACAGAGAGAAATGTTTTCTGCTCCTGTATCTTTTCCTTTCTGTTTTTCTTTCCCACACAAGTCAAGGTAATCTTTACACTATGTATGCACACACATGCACATTTTAGTGTGGTCACTGGTAATTCTATAACATAACTAGTTTGCATTCATATAGTATTTCTAATTACTGAGCACTTACATATAATTTCAAGATCACTGAGCTTGAGCTCTGTACCCTCTGTTTGCTTACTAGGTGATCTTGTCAAGTATTTTATTTGATTCTCAGTTTCAGTCTTTGTAAAATAAATAATAAAATCCTTCCCAGGATTGTTTTGAGGAAAGTATTTTATAAGCTGGCAGGTAATATAGAGAAGTGAGCAGTGTGGAGAGAGAGCGACCCTCAGTGTCAGAGGGACCTGGGTTCCAGTCCAGTCTCGGACATATAGTAGCTATGACCCTGGGCAAAGCATTTGATCTGTCAATGACCTAGGCATGTGGCTCACAAACGGTGTCCATGGCACCCTATAAAAACAATAGTAATAATACAAATTATCATTATGATTAAAATAATAGTAAGAGCTCACATTTATATGCCAAATTGTGCCCCATGGCACCCTACAACAAGAATGATAACAGCAAACATGATGAACATAATAACAGCCAGCGCTTACATGTGGCAATTATCATTTGCCAAGTACTCTCCTAAGTGCTTTCCACATATTCTCTCTTTCATCCTCACAATAATCCTGGAGGAATGTGTTATTATTATCCCCATTTCATAGTTGAGAAAATTGAGGCAAAAAGATTAAGGGACTTGCCCAGGATCATACAGCTAGGAAGTATTTGAGGCTGCATCTGAACTCAGATCTTTTTTTACTCCAAACCCAGTATTATACCCCACTCAACTCACAGTGGTGTCTCAGGATATGTCAGACATTGCAGGGCAGCACCGTGACACATGGCTTCCCTCACTCACTAAGAAAACTACTTCAGAGTAGCTCACATGTTACCCATAAGTTGAGGCTACATTTGTTCTGAAGACATTAAATGTTTAAACAAGTTTTTTTTACTTGTACTTTGGACTATTCCTGTAACTCCACATACTTTGTTTGTGATTTCATCTCTTTCCAAACCTAGGTTTCCAGCTGTTTCTCTGATTAAAAAATAAATTATTTAATTTTTACTCTTTTTAAAGCAAGTTCTGCTTGAATATCAGTACAGAACAGGAAAGGAGGGCAGTGGGATTCAATCTGATTCCAAGGTTAGAGAAGCTTTGTAGTGCTCAACAAGTATATCCATCCCATTAGCAATATAGTTATTATTACTTAAGAATGAAAAAAAAATTTATTTTTTTCTCCCAATTTATGTGTTTTGTTTTTTTCCCAAATATTTGTTTTTTCCAAACAGTCCTATATTAGGATACAAATATTTATTGTCATTTGAACCTAACTGCTTAATAAACAGAACTGTTAAGTACTTCTTTTGGTTTTCGTGAAAAAAAAATTACTGAGACATGAATTAAGAAAGTGTAGGAACCTCTCTCATGGTCGGGCTCTAAGGCTATACATTGCAGGGAAACTGTTGATGTGTATTTCTAGAGAGAATTTCTTCCCTTGGAGTTCACCATGCCAATGAAATCACAGCCCTACCCCAACTCCTTTCCCCCCTCCCCAAAAAAAAGCATTGCATAATTGAGTTTTGTAGAAATCCTTTGAGGAAGGTTAAATGAGTGTGAGGGCATTATTCATAATTCCATAATCATATTATCTTCATTTTGTATACTGTGATAATAGGTTTAAAAAAATTTAACAGGATCATATAGTTAGTGAGCAGTTGGATGAAATCTTTAAGTCTTCAGCCTTTCCCATATGTGTGAATTCTTCTTGGATAATTGACCCGGTGCAGACAACAATGCTTTGGTATTTCCAGAGTGCTGAGAGTACTAGCAAGCTAATTAAAATGTAGCTGTGGTATGAATCAGTGCCGATTAGAACTTGTAATATTGACCCCCACCACCCCCCGCTACCCCCAGTGTCCAAAAGATCCTTTCCAGATGTGACACAGTTAGAAGTCTTCTCATCCTTGTGTCCATTGGTGAGATAGAAATTATCACGGCTTCCAAAACTCTTTTTTTTCATTAAATATTTCCTGATTATATGTAAAAAATTTAACATATAAAAAAATTTTGAGTTCCAGATTCCTTCCCTCCCCCCCCCCACTTTGTGAAGGCAAGCAATTTGATATTGATTAGACATGTGAGGCTGTGCAAAACATGACTCTCTTTCCTACAAAGTTATCCACTTAACCTCTGTAAGGGCTTAAGGTGACCTCAAGATTATGCATTTTCAGAGCACACGTGACATCAAGTGCTCCTCTTTTGAGGATTTCCCTTTGTCTTCTTTGGCTTTCTATATCAGTCCTCTACTTTTGCAGTAGTATTTCAGCTTTCTTCAGATTCCTATCTAGGATTTGAAGACTCTTCCCCAGAGAAGTGTGTGTGTTCTTTTGAGAAGACTCTTAACTCTACAACGACATTTTCATGCATTAGCACTGCTAGGCTTATAGCCCACTTTGCATCTTCAGCTACCACCACTTGAGCAGATATTGAATTTACCTTGCTTTATTTTCTATTATTTCTTCCTTCTCTAGTAAGGTTTTAAGCTTTCTTGCTAGGTCCTTTTCCATAATAACTCATTTCCAGATAGTCATTCCATCATTATCCTCTTGAAGGTACTGGAAAGTGTCACTGTTATCAAGCGGTTTCTAGAGTATAGTCACGCTTCTTTCTTTTTGAATATTTGCTTATAGTTGACATTTCCCTCCCCCAGTCCCTATCATGTGTGCTCAGTATCTTCATATCCTAGTGGTCAATAAGGTTAGTCTGAAATTTTTGTAGCATTCCACCTCAACTCATGCATGCCAGCTTCCTAATAATTGTCCTGGCGTGCTGCTGTTTTAATTCCCATTGTGGTCTTAATCGAAATGAATAATAATCCTATGAAACATCTTGGCACACAACATTATAGTCAGTGATAGTAAAACAGCTTGTCTGGCTATCCAATCACTGGGAAGTTTCTAATTTTCTCTCTGTCCCCCTCTCTCCTTCTCTCCCTCCCTCCCTCACCTCTACTTTCTGTCTTTCACCCTCTCTGTTTCTGTCTCTCTCTCACAAACACACACACACGCATGCACACACACACCATCAAGCACAATACCTGGCAAAGTGCCCAGTTTGCTGTTTTATGACTTTACACAAGTCACTTGATGATGATGACACCCAGCATTTATAAACTTTAAGGTTTGCAAAGCACTTGGCAAATATAACCTCTTTTGATCAAGTAAGTTGGTGTTCTTATTACTCCCATTTTACAGATGAGGAAACTGAGGCAGATGGTAATTAAGGGAATTGCCATGAATAGGAAATCTCTGAGGCTGCATTTGAAGTCAGGTTTTCCTGAGGTATAGCCCTCTATTCACAACGTTGCCTGGTTCAAACTCTCTAGGGAAGGAGTTGAACAAGATCTTTTCTCATGTCTCTTCCATTTTGATTTTCATTAATACTTCATTATTCTTCACTGTTTCCTTATTGGACCAAAGTATCAACCTTATTTTCTGTACAATCTGCTTTTTCTTCGGTGTTAGAATGAGCTTTATGGGTTGGCTTCAGGTTATGGTATCTCTATTGCTTACCTCAGTCTGAGAAGCTAATGTTTCAGTTACTTTTTAGTTTTATCCTTTAGGCAAGGATTTCTGTTTGCTGGTTATAACCATCCTTGACCCTCTGAATACTTTATGATTTAGAATTTGAATATTTATTTGAAAAGATAATTTTTGGCCCCATAAAAATGTTGAAATTCCTACAGATAAATTTTTCCTGTTATTCAGTCATTTTTCAGTTGCGTATGTATGACTTTCTGTGACCCCATTTGGGGTTTTCTTAGCAAAGATACTGGAGTGGTTTCACATTTTCTTCTCCAGCTCATTTTACAAATGAAGAAACTGAAACAAACAGGGTCAAGCAACTTGGTCATTGTCACATAGCTAGAGCTAGTAAGTGTCTGAGGCTGAATTTGAACTCAGAGGAGTCTTCTTGACTCCAGATCTGGCACTCTATCTACTGCATCACCTCACTCACCCAAACAGTTAAAATATTGTAACAACAAGGACCTCGACATTCACAGGAGGGCCTGCTGGACAGGTTCTTGGATCTGCTTTTCTAAAGGGAAAGCTATTTTTGAGGGGCCCACAATCTACTTTAATCAAGCACATATAACATTCACTTAGTTTAGGGGAAAAAGTTAGCCCCCTGAACTTCAGGGAAAATACAAACAGAGAAAAAAAGACCAACAGACAGGGCTTCCAATTGTCTGACCATAAGTAATACATACATCACAGATCAGCAGACAGATAACTGTCTGATCATATAAATACAGTAACCAGGGACAGAAGCACCAACATCTGAGTTTTCAAAGGGAGGGGTGGGGGCTCCTTGGTGACTTCCTAGAGACTCATTTGGCCAAACAAACGCTTCCAAATGAGTGAACCCCAAAGTAAATCCTCACCTCAGAGTGTTCATAATACTTTTCAGAGCCAGAAGGCAGACCCTCTGACCCAGTGCCTCAGTCGAAATTAACAAAAAGTATTGAGGCCTATTACTGGGCAGGGAAGATCTTTAACTCTCCCCCCCCCCAATTAACCCTACATTACCAATACATATGCCCTCCTTTTTTAGTTCTTGTTGCTCGTCTGCATGCTTTTAGCAGTTTTGTGTGCTCTTTAAAGAAGGAAGTTAAGCAAATAACATCCTTTTTTTAGAGCTCAGAATTGGTCTTTCAGTTATTTTCTACTTTTAAGTAGTGCCAATGTAAAATTCATGAACATCTTGGTTTTTGGTCTAATTCCACAATTTCTTGCCTGCCACAATTCTTGAAAATTGCGTTGAATACTCTTTTTGAAATGGAGCAACAAAAGGAGCCCAGCTAATGCTGACAGTCTAAGAGATAGGCATTCCAATTGTCTGATTTTCAAAACAATAATATTGCCTTTTTTAGTGTGGTTGCAAACAGAAAGATCAAATTGTCGTTCATTTGCAAGAATTCAATGTAAAAGTTCCTGTATTCTAGTTTCTGTCACTATTTAGTTGTTCTGAAATGCTCAAGATGATTATGGTAAGGCTTATATGTTAAACATCTTTATCTTCTTCCCCACATACATGTTTTTTGGTGAATTGTAATGTGTTTCAAAAAATCATATTCTGTGTCTTTACCACCAGAAAAAAATGCCATTTTTGTCATCTTGACTCAAGCATGATAATGTCAATTCTTTTTGAAAATTCATCTAAAAAATCAAGATATTCTTTCCCAATAAAACTTTGTAAAAAGGCTTTAAAATGGTTGGGGAAGATCCTGAAAGTATAGTGAATGAGTGTGATGGATATCGTTATTCACTTATTTCCATTTTATGTGACTCTTGGGGGATTTCTTGGCAGAGATACTTGAATGGTTTGCCATTTTCTTCTCCAGCTCATTTTACAGATGAGGAAACTGAGGCAAACAGGGTTAGGTGTCTTGCTTAGGGTCACTCAGCTATTATGTGTCTGAGGTGAGATTTGAACTCAGGAACATGAGTCTTCCCACCTGCAGGCCTGGTCTGTGCCACCTAACCTCACAAAAACTTAATTTGGCTTTTTTTGTAAAAATGCATTTGTAGTTTTGTTTTGCATATAGATCAGAACATGTTGCTTACTCTCTTCCCCACTCTTATTTTTCCTGATTTCTAAGAATTTGTTTTCACATATTTTCTTGTCTCTCCTGAAGAAATAAATGAGTTGATAATAAGAGTTTGCTTAGCCTGTCGTCTCTTTGACTGAGCTTCTTTTTGCTATGTGGTCCCTTAGACCAGAGTCACATAAAGTAACCTTGAGTTGGACTAACAAATGCTGCCTGCCTTCTTTGCATGCATTAGAGAGCCAGCAGAAGCAATTAAATGACTCAGTGGTTAGAGTGCTGGGCCTGGAGTCAGGAAGACTCATCTTTTTGAGTTCAAATCTGGCCTCAGACACTTACAGGTTGCGTGACCCTGGACAAGTCACTTAATCTTGTTTGCGATGGTTTCCTCATCTGTAAAATAAGCTGGAAAAGGAAATGGCAAACTACTCCAAGTATCATCACCAATAAAACCCCAAGGGGTCATGAAGTGTTGGACATAACTGAAAAATGATCGAGCAACCACAACAGACATGGCCATTCCTAGGGAAAGTATGGCCTGGTAGAAAACACAATTTACTCCATCATTTACTTACAATAGAATCAGGTTCCATGGATTCTAGCCCATTAAAATAATGAAATCAAGATAAAATAATTATTAGTAAGTTAACTGAAAAGCATTTGCAAAATATTTAGTAAGCAAGTGCCAGACATTGTGCTAAGCAACAGTGTTACAAATATTAAGAAGTATCATAATAGTTGCCCTCCAGGAGGTTGTATTTTAATGGGGGAAAGGCAATCAATGCAAGTGAATGACAGACAGGGCAGTGTTGAGATTTATGGGAATATTTTGTTGATCCCTAGAGCAGTCAGTGAAATGCCCTTTCTAGAAGTAATGGAAATATTGCTTTGATTCCTGGGTCCAAAGCAACAGGTGCAAAGGGGTGAGGGGAGGGAAAAGCCCCGTGGCTGCACAGAAAAGACCTGGTTAAATGGATGGATGGAATGTGAAGGTGAAGCCTGGCCTGAAGATCAAAATAGTCATCAAAGGAAAACTTACAAAAGGGAAGCAGACAGCTTGAGAGATTGGATAAAAGCATGTGAGGGAAATGGAAATCATCCAACATTCAATAACTATATTTCAGTAGCCCACTATGTACAGGATACTATATGGGAGAAATAAAAATGATTAAGACACAGTTCCTTCCTTCAGGAAACTTATCATTTTGTAGGAGCAATTATTCAGTTCAATTTAATAAGCACTTATTAAGCCCTTACTATATGTGAGACATTATACCAGGCCCTAGGTGCAGAATTTTTGTTGTTCATCCACTTTCAGTCATACCTGACTCTTTGTGACTCCATTTGGGGTTTTCTTGACAAAGATACTGGAGTGGTTTGCCGTTTCCTTCTCCAGCTCATTTTACAGATGAGGAAACTGAGGCAATCAGGATTAAGTGACTTGCACAGGGTCACACAGCTATTAAATGTCTGAGGCTAGATTTGAACTTATGTCTTCCTGACTGCAGGCCTCATGTTCTATTCATTGTGACACCTAGCTGCCTCTAGGGGTAGAAGGATAAACATATAAAACAGTCCATAACCTCAAGGAGCCTACATTAGATTGGAGAAATCAAATATGTACATTGATAATCAAATACAGGATAATCTGAGGAGAAAGACAACTAAGGGGAAACATTAAAGGCTTCCCTCGGGACATCCCACCTTAGGGGAACCTTCAGAGAAGCCAAGATAGGGGCAGAGGTGATAAAAGTGAATTCCAGGCATAGGGATCAGTCTGTAGAAAGGTAGAGAGATAAGAATTGTATTACTAAGGTTGGAGAACTGCAAATAGATACATGTGACTGAAATAAAGTATGTGATAAAGTGAAGTAAGACCGGAAAGGAGGCCTAGTGTCATACTGTAAAGGGGTTATAAATGACAAGCTAAAGAGTTTTTGTTTTATCGTGGAAGCAGTGGAAGCTATTTCTGTAGCAATGGAGTCACATTATAATAGATGGCTAGATGGTGCAGTGGATAGAGTGCTGTGCCTAAAGTCATAAAGACTCATCTTTATGAGTTCAAATCTGGTCTCAGACATAACTGGCTGTGTGACCCTGGGCAAGTCACTTGAGCCTGTTTGCCTTAGTTTCCCCATCTATAAAATGTGCTGGAAAAGGAAATGGTCAACCACTCCAGTATCTTTGCCAAGAAGGTTCCCAAAAGTCAGACACATATGAAGAACGATAACAGGACACATATACTATGGACATATGTGAGGTCAATTATTTGTAGGAAAATTATGTATAGGTAAGATATGTATAGTTAGAATGTTTTGCCTATTGTATGGAAGAAGGATTACGGAACAGAAGAAAATATAATAAAAATGTTAATAAATAACTAACCTATGAAGCAAACTGAAATTCAGTACATATTATATGATGCATATGTGTATATGTTTGCGTGTGTGTGTGTGTGTGTGTGTGTGTGTGTGTGTGTGTATTCAGCTCTTAAAAGGAGAATGTGCCTCTCCCCTCTCTCTCTAATGGCTTGCTCAGGTCATTGCCCCAGCACTGGTCTCTCCAAACTCAAGGCACTAGTACATAGCTTTGACTTACTATTGTAGGACTGGCTCTTTTATGCAGACTACCCAGTGGTATGGTGAGGGAGTCAGAAATGAACCTCATTTCCATTGGGCTGAAAGGACTAACAATCCATTCCATCTCCCATTAATAGCAACCTTTGGAGCTTTCCCTGGACAGTCAGTAGCCTACTTAGAAAAAAAAAAGAAATGTTATGGTTCAGAGATGACTATAGCCCAAACATACAAGACTAAAGAAAGACATTCCGTGTGGCTTGAGTATTATATTCCTATTTTTTCTAATTGACTGGGAACTATATTAGAGAGCACACTGTACTTATAGTATCTGACCTTTAATTATAATTTTCAGTGCCCATTTGTTTATGTTATGTAATTGTGATGATTAAATTATGGTGACTTCTGGGAGGAAATTAAAAATCATAGTAGGAGGGAAGAAAGCCTTTAAACCAGTTAAGAATAAAAATCACCCCAAAGATGTGCCATCAAGTTCTAATTTCCTTGAAATTCTGTGCCTGTTGTGAAGATTAATAACAGGTGGCCTTTTAGGGAGCTCCCAGCCTGAGTCTAATGTTCTGGTTGTTCTTTTATTATCCCAAACCTCCATAACTAAAGGATTTTTTTCACCCTGCCCTTTGTTCACAATATGGGACTGTAATTGAGTTCATATTTCTCACCCAACCTTTCAGCTGTAATTAATATTTTATTATACCAGATTTTATCACTAAATAGAGCAGCAGGGTATTGAGCTGTATATGCGCACACACTTGCGCGTGCGCACACACACACACACAGAACAGTAGTGACTTATTGATGCCAAGCAAGTTCCTTATAATGAGTTATGGTTGAGAGAACACAGAATACATTTATGGTATCCAACAAATATTCCAAAGTAATTTATAGCCGATCATATCTTGATCAGACCAGGACAAAAAGAAATTAAAGTTTCTAAAATAAAGTATTTAATTCCCTGGATCTATTTATGACATGCAGTATATGTTACCCAGTGCCCATTGTCTGTGTTATTATCAGTTTTCATTATGTCATTTTATGAACAAGACTGGGTTAGGTCGGCTGCTTAGGGTGCTGAGAATCACATGAAATTGTCTAAAGACTGTTCACTGTGAATATTCTGAAGGGTGACCGAGACTTCAAATATTCCCATTAGAGCTGTCTTTGACCATATGTCAGTTTGAAAGCTTTCATTCCATAGAACTTCACTGAGTTTAAATTTGTGGTGATTGTTTTAGTCCATTTTGAACAGTGGAGGGTAATCTCAGTAAAGAATCTTGAAGAGAGTTGTATAAATGGTTTCTCTGAGTGATAGGGTAAAACAGCAGATAAAATGAAGTATATTTTATTGCTTAAAGTGTAACAACTTGTTATTAAGCCATCTTCATCATAAATCCATCTTTCATGGTTTGGGATTTATTTAGATTTTCAACTCAGCAAAGAGATTTTTAACAAATTAGTATTACTCTCTCGTGTCTTCTTTTTCTCTTAACATGGCATTGATGAGTTAACACCAAAAACTCAAATCAAGGTAGAAGTCATAGCTAGGAACTCTGGACTTGAGAACATTGCTGAATCTTTGAAATTTTCACCAAAAACACTTACTCCAAAATGCTTGGAATCAGGCTATCACATGAGTTAAAATTAAGAATTTCACATCCAGGTGAATGAATAGATCTCATGATCATAGTTGTATACCTAAAAGAGAACTCAGAGGCTATCAGCTAGAACCTTCCCAATTTAACATCAGAGAAACTGAGAATCAAGAACACAAAGGGACTTACATAGGAGGAAACCATGTAGGAGGTAAGTGTGGGAGACCTGAACTCTAGACCTCTAACTCCAGAGCAAGTGCCCCTCATGAAAATTAAAAATAAAACCAACCTACAGCAAGTTTCATCTCAGTTAGGAAGGACTTGAACACTTTGTAACATATTTGAACACCCAACTTTCAGAAAATCATATGAAAGATTTTCAGATGTTCTTTCCTGGGCTTTACTTCATATACCATTCTATATAAATGCAGATTTCCTATTTTCCTTGTAAAGGCCTTAGAGTTTTGTTGCAGGAAAGCCTAGCATAAATTAAACTTTAAATTAAATTTCATTCCAGAAGAAAGTTCTGTTGTAGTTATGTCCTATTTCTGGCAGATTCGTCCTCAGTGTGGATTGTATTTTAATATTGCAGGTGCTGTAGGAAAATTTTATATTAGTTGAAGTACTGAAATAGTGATGGAAACGGAAGAGTACAACTTTAAACAAAGGAACTATGAGTAATACATTAGAAGAATAATCGAATTTTAATTCAGTACTTGCTCAGCTCACTGAGCAAGACACTGCTGTTCAGTTTTTAGTACTGAAAATTTGCTGTTTTATTGTCTTTAAAGAAAAGACATTCAAATGATGAGATTTTGGAAGCAGAGTTTGAGGTTATAATTGCAGTTACAAAGGTTTTGTGAAATTAATTAGTGAGATGATCTCATTTTTATAAATGAAAAACACATCAGTCATACAGATCTGTCAGGTTACCATTGACCTAAGTACTAATAATGTGTTAATTTACATTAAGGCGACAGCAGTGTGTGGCAATTGGGTGCCAGATAGGATTTAGCTATTTTTCATTAGCACTTGGACTTTGATAAAGGGGAACAGAAAAGAGCTGCTTGACCTTTCAGTGCTTAAATTATTAAAGAGCAAATAGATTTGAGGTCTGGATGCTTGCAAATCTAATTTGTCTTGTGGAACAAGGATGAAAAGACATTTTGGGTTTGAAATTGCTCTAGTCAACTTAGTTCTCTCTTTAATGTATCTGAAGATGAATAGATGAGAGCCATTTGAAATGTAACATACACGGAGTAGGGTATGTAGTAGAACTAATGTTATCTTGCTGGGACAAAGGCATGTTTAAAGGATGATTTTGTCCCTAAAATATATGTGATTCTTAAAATTATTGTTCCTTAGAAAAAAGGGAGCTTTTATTTTCACAAGTATCCACTTGATTGAAATGATACTGCTTGTGCTTTTTTTTTCTTCATTAAACAAGAAAGTCCAAGTTGTCCTAGTTATAATTTTGTCTTTGAATCAGCACCATGCAGTCATGTTTGGTGTTTTTTTGTTTGTTTTTCTAATTCCATTTCTAGAATATCCAAACTTTGGATTATCTGTGGCAAATTCAAAATCTCATACCGGCTTCCCTTCATGATTCTATGCCTGTCCTTTTAGTCACAAGACCAAAGGATTTAGAAATAGAAAATCAGCTTAAATCAATTAGTTAACCAAAAATCATTTATTCAAGCACTTTCTTTGTGCTACCAAGATTGGGAACCTGCAGCCTCGAGGCCACATGTGGCCCTCTAGGTTTTCAAGTGTAGCCCTTTGATTGAATCTGAACTTCACAGAACAGATTCGTTTATTAAGGGAATTTGTTGCTGTAGCAGTTAGGCACTATAGTAAACACTGAGAATACAGAAATAAAAAGGAAAGAACCTCTATCCTCAAAAAAACTTAAGTTTTGTTGGGGAGAGGCAATATTTACATGTGTAGCTATATATAAAACAAGATGATTTTGTTGGTGAGAGTACTGGGAGTTGTGGGTAATGGACACTTCTTGTACATTTTAGACATGGAATATGGCTAGTGCAAAGAAACAGACAGGAAATGAAATGTATTATATAAGGAACAATAAGAATGCCACTGGGGGTGCAGGAGAGAGTGTAATGTGTAATAAAGCTTGAAAAGTATTTGGTTTCAGGTTGTGAAGGAGTTTAAATACTAGAGGTGTTAATATATGGGGCATCCTGAAAGTCTTAATGCAGTAAACCACTGGAGTTTATTGAGTAGAGGAGTGATATGGTTATACCTGTGCTTTAGAAAATCACTTTGACAGCTCCATTGAGGATGGATTGGAGTAGGGAGAACCTTCAGGCAGGCAAATAGATTAGAAGGCTAATGTATTCATCCAGGTAAAAGATGGAGAGGGCTTGCATTAGAGTGCTGGCTTTTTGATTGACAACCAAGTGGATGAATGTGAGAAGTACTTTGGAGGTAGGAACAACAGGGTTTGGGGGGAAAACCAGGTAATTCCCAATGTTCTATTTTATAAATGAGGAAATTGAAGACAGAAAGTTCAAGAATTTGTTCTATATGATAATAGAATTTAGAACTAGAAGGGAGTTTAGTGTTTGTATTATCCAAAGCTCTCATTTTACAGATGAACAAGTTAGCCTAAATGGGTATTATGGCTTGCCCTATGTGACACGGATAGTTTATTACAAAACAGTTGCACATATTAACATAAGAAGAAATATAATTAAATAGCCCTATATTGGAAAAAGAACCTGAACAAGCTATAAATGAACACCTTAAGAAAAAATCCATAGGACAAGATGGATTTACAAGTGAATTCTACCAAACATTTAAAGAATGATTAATCCCAATGCTATATAAACTATTTGAAAAAAAAAAGCAGGAGTCCTACCAAATTTCCTTTATGACACAAATATGGTTTTTATACCTAAACCAGGGAGGTCAAAAACAGAGAAAAACTATAGAAAAATTTCCTTAATGAGTATCAGTGCAAAAATTTTAAATAAAATACTAGGAAGGAGAAAACAGCAGTCTTATTACAAAGATCATACACTATGACCAGGTGGAATTTATACCTGGAATGCAGGGCTGGTTCAATATTAGGAAAATCATTAGCATAATTATCCATGTCAATAGCAAAAACAATGAAAATTTTAAGATCAAAAGATGCAGAAGAAACCTTTGACATAACACCCATTCCTGTTTAAAAACACTAGAAAAGATAGGGATCAATGGAACCTTTCTCAAAATGATAAATAGTATCTATCTAAAACCATCAGCAATCATTATCTGTAATGTTGTGTTCATCCTTCATTGCTGAAGAAGACTATGCCATCAGAGAAATGATGACATGACTTACACTTGCTTTGTTTTGAGGGAGGGAGGGCTGTGCAAGGTCACCAGCTTCACTTCTCCTCCAGAACCATCTGAATCCAGTGATCAGATATTCATCAGGATGACTGGAGATTACCCAGGATGCCCTGAGAGACCTTGGGCCCCTTTAGGCCAAGGTCTTTGTAGGTACTCACTTAGGGTGAGATAATGCCCATTCATTGAATAGGACTGTTTAAGAAATAGCCAGGGCACAGCCCCTTTAATGAGGCAAAGAAAAAGGCTGAGAGGGAAACAGCACAGTTACTATTGATAATCATTCTAAAGCCAGGAGTGTCCAGAAGGGCCCTTAGGCAAGGGCCTAGTGGCTTCTGAGCTTCAGAGTGCAGTAGGTTTAAGATTTTAGGAAAGGAAATGGCAGGGACAGGACAGGAAAGGGTAGGACAGGACAGGACAAAAACCAGACAATTAAAAAGAAAAACAAAGGCCAGCTAAAAGCAGCAGTGACACAGATGGGATAAACTAGAAAGAAGACTTCCCAGTAAGATCAGGGGTGAAATAAGGATGCCCATTATCACCACTGTTATTAACTGTTGTACTAGAAATGCTAGCTATAGCAATAACACAAGAAAAAAAATTGAAGAAATAAAAATAGGCATTAAGGGAACAGAGCTATCCCTCTTTGCAGATGATATGAAGGCATACTTAGAGAACCCTAAAGAATCATCAAAAAAAAGTAATTGAAACAATTAGCAACTTCAGTAAAGTTGCAGGATATAAAATCAACTCACATAAATCATCAACATTTCTTCTATATATTACTAATGATAGAGAAATTCCATTTAATGTAACTGTAGACAATATAAAATGCTTGGGAGTCTACCTGCAAAGACAAACCCAGGGACAATTAGAAAAGGTTTTCATACAAATAAAACAAGATCTAAACAGCTGGAGAAATATTCATTGCTCATGGGTAGACTGTGCTAATGTAATAAAAATAGTAATTGTACATATTTAATTTACTTATTCAGTGTCATATAATTCAAAGTAAGAAAAATTATTATGGAGCTAGAAAAATGAGTAACAAAATTCATTCAGAAGATCAAAAGATCAAGAATATCAAGGGAATCCATGGAAAAAAATTGTGAAGGAAGGTAGACAAATAGTATTAGATTTAAAACTACATTACAAAGTGATAATCATCAAAGCAGTCTGGTACTGGCTAAGAAATAGAGTGCCTGATCAGTAGAATAGATTAGGTACACAATATGCAGTTGTAAATGACCATAGTAAACTAATGTTTGATAATCCAGATATCCAACCTTTTAGAATAGAAGTTCAAAAAAATAGTAAAACTGGAAAGCAGTTTGGCAGAAATTAGTTACAGACCAACATCTTACTTCATATACCATATGCCACATGCCAAGTTAAGGTCAAAGTAGATAAATGATTTAAACATAATGGGTAAAACCGTAAGTAAATTAGTAAAGCACTGAAAAATATACCTGTCAGAACTATGACTAAGGGAAGATTTTTATGACCAAACAAGATAAAGAGAAGATTATGAGAAATAAAATAAATAATTTTGATTATGTGAAATTAGAAAGGGAAAAGAAAAAACCTTTTGTACAAAGAAAACTAATACAGCCAAAGTTGGACGGAAAATAGGAAATGGGGTGGGAGGAGTTTACAACAAGTTTCTCTGATAATGGCCTCATTTCTCAAATATATAAGACAATTGGTCCACATTATATAGATAAGAACCATTCTTCAGTTGATAAGTGGTCAAAAGACATGAATGGACAGTTTTCTGGAAAAAAAAAAGTTGTTAATAATCACATGGAAAAAATGCCCTAAATCACTATTGATTTGAGAGATGCAACTTAAAAGAACTCTGGGGTGGGGTGGAACCAAGAAGACAGAGTAAAACCAGGGATTTGCTAGAGCTCTCCCCCAAAACCTACAAAAAATGACTCTAAACAAATTCTGCAGGTGCACAACCTACAGAATGACATAGTGAAACAAATCAACAGTCCAAGACAGCCTGGAAGGTCACTGGGAAGTGTCTATCAAGCTAGGCTGAGAGCAGAGCACAACTAGCATGGGCCTTGCAAGCATAGCACAGACATGGACTGAGGAGGCCTTGGGAAGGGGTGGTTGTGGACTGAATCACTGGCTGCTATGGCAGTTTGCAGACTTCATGACCCCAAAATGCTGAGGACTACTTTGAAAGTCAGTGGGGAGAAAAAACTGTCAGACCCATGTGAGAGAGTAGAGTGGTCTGGCACCAGCCCCAGAGAGGTGCAGGGGGTGGAGGAGTCCACGGCAGGTATAGCAGCAGCAGAGGCAGACACAGCTGCTGTTTCTGGAGCTCTAGGTCCGTAGATTGGAGGGGGATTGAGCAGCTGACAGTACAGCCCCTCCACCAAGAAATGAGCAAAAATTAGAAAAAGATTAAGACAAGAGAATCTTATTTTGGCAGCTAGGAAGACCAAAATATACAAAGAGAAGACAACAAAGTCAGAACTCCTGCACTCAAAGCCTCCAAGAAAAATATGAATTGGTCTCAGGCCATGGAGAGCTCAAAAAGGATTTTGAAAATCAAATAAGAGAAGTAGAACAAAAAATGGGAAGATAAATGAAAATAATGCAAGAAAATCATGAAAAATGAGTCAACTGCTTGCTAAAGAGAACCCAGAAAATGCTGAAGAAAACAAGACCTTAAAAAATAGACTAACCGAAATGACAAAAGACATCCAAACAGCCAATGTGGAGAAGAATGCCTTAAAAAGTAGAATTAGCCACATGAAAAACAAGGTCTAAAAGCTCACTGAAGAAAATAATTCCTTAAAGAATAGAATGGAGCAGAAAGAAGCTAATGATTTTATGAGTAATCAAGAAATTATAAAACAAAACCAAAAGAATGGAAAAAGTAGCAGACAATGTGAAATATCTCATTGGAAAAACAACTGACCTGGAAAATAGATCTAGGAAAGAGACAATTTGAAAATTATGGGGCTACCTGAAAGCCATGGTCAAAAAAAGAACCTATACATCATTTTTCAAGAAATTATTAAGGAAAACTGCCTGGATATTCTAGAACCAGAGGATAAAAATAGATATTGAAAGAATCCACCAGTCGCTTCCTGAAAGAGATCCCAAAAGGAAAACTCCTGGAAATATTGTGGCCAAATTCCAGAGCTCCCAGATCAAAGAGAATATATTGCAAGCAGCCAGAAGGAAGTAATTTGAGTATTGTGGAAACATAATCAGGATAACATGTGATCTAGCAATCTAGCAGCTTCTACATTAAGGGATCAAAGGGCTTGGAATATGATGTTCTGGAGTTCAAAGGAGTTAGGATTAAAACCAAGAATCACCTACCCAGAAAAGCTGAGTATAATACTTCAGGGGAAAAATGGTCATTCAGTGAAATAGAGGACTTGCAAGCATTCTTGATGAAAAGAACAACACTGAATAGAAAATATGACTTTCAAACACAAGAATCAAGAGAAGTATGAAAAGGTAAACAGGAAAGAGAATCATAAGGGATTTACAGAAGTTGAAATATTTACATTCCTACATAGAAAGATAACATTTGTAAGTCTTGAGACTTTTCTCAGTTGTAGGTTAGTTGGAGGGATTTTTATATATAAAGAGACAGAGGGCACAGGGTGAGTTGAATATGAAGGGATAATATTTTTAAAAAATTAAGGGATGAGAGAGGAATACATTGGGAGAAGGAGAGAGGGAGTAATAGAATAAGGTAAATTATCTCTCACATAAAAGAAGCAAGGAAAAACTTTTTCAGTGGATGGGAAGGTAGGAGGAGGTGAGAGGCAAAAAGTGAACCCTACTCTCATTGGATTTGGTTTATGGAGGGAATAACATGCACACTCAGTTTGGTATGAAAATCCATCTTACACCACAGGAAAGTAGGGGGGAAGGGGATAAGCATGGGGTGGGGGATGATAGAAGGAAGGACAAATGGGAAGGTGATAATTAGAAGTAAACACTTTTGAGGAGGGACAGGGTCAAAAGAGAGAATAGAATAAATGGTGGGGCAGAATAGGATGGAGGGAAATATAGTCTTTCACAACATAACTTAATTATTTTGCCTGACTACACATGTATAATCTATATCAAATTGCCTACCTTCTCAATGGCAGTGGGTGGGGAGGAAGAGAGAGAAGCTGGAACTCAAAGTTTTAATAAAAGTTTTAATAATGAATATTAAAAAGTGTTTTTACATCCAACTGGGACATAAGTTGTGCAGGCAATGAGGTATAGAAATCTCTCTTGCCATACAGGAAAATAAAAGGGAGGGAAATTGCAGAATTTTGATGGGAGGGTAGATTGGGGGAAGGGTTAATCAGAATGCATGCTGTCTTGGGATGGGCAGAGGGAGAAATAGGGAGAAAATTTGGAGCTCAAAGTCTTGTGGAAGTGAATGTTGAAAACTAAGAATTAATTAACTTAAAATAACACTGAGATACCACCTCAAAAACTATCAGATTGACTAATATGATAGACAAGAAAAATGACAAATGTTGAAGGGAATGTGGAAAAATACACTAATGAACTACTTTTACAGTTGTGAAGTTGTCCAACTATTCTGGAGAACAATTTGGAACAATGCCCGAAGAGTTATAAAATTGTTCAACCTAGTAATACTAATACTAGGTCTGTATCTCAAAGAGATAAAAGAAAAAAAGGAAAAATTGACTTATCTGTAGAAAAATATTTATAGCAGCTCTTTGTGTGTTGGCAAAGAATTGGAAATTGAGGGGCTGTTCATTAGTTGGGGAATGGCTGAATAAGTTGTGATTTATGATTGTAATGAAATACTATTGTGCTATGAGAAATGATGATGAGGAAAACCTGGGGAAGACTTATATGAACTCATGCAAACTGAAGTGTGCAGAACCAGGAAAACATTGTACACAGTAATCGCAATATTGTAAGAATGATCAGCTGTGGAAGACTCAGCTACTTTGATCAAGACAGTGTAAGGGAGGAAGAGAATTTGGAAGTCAAAAATTTTAAAAAGTAATGTTAAAATGCTTTTACATGTATTTGGGAAATATTTAACAGTAAATATATATTTTTTACAAACTATGTGCTAGTTTATACAAAATTTTAAAGTTTTCATCCTTTCATTTCCTGAATTTTTGCACTACTTTTCAGTTTATTTAAAGAGGTTAATTCATAGGAATTGAAATCTTGAATCTGCAGCCTCTAGATATAATGAGTCACCATCATCCTTCTATGCATTACATTAGGGTTAATCCTTTCTTTCTCTTTACTCTCTTTTTGAGAGGGCAGGGTGCTCTTCTTTTCTAAATTGATGGATTGCACTTTGCCCAGCTGTACCTGGTACATAGTTTGTACTTAATAAAGCTTATTAATTCATTGATTTTTTTTTAATATCAGAAAGTATCCATATCCATGTGAGGCTTATGTCTAGCTAGATCTTAAGCTATAGTGGGAGATCTTAGGAGAATAAAGATTGAGCCCCTTTCCATTCTAATGATGTTATGGGTTCCTATCATCATCATCATCCAGCCACTGTTCTAAGTAGCTTACAAATACTTTCTCATTTGGTCTTCATAAACATTCTGGGAGGTAGGTGTTATTATTGACCCCAATATTGTCCTCACTCTGAAGTAAAGAGTGTTTAGTGACTTGCCCAAGGTTTAGAGTTAGTAAACGTCTGAGGCATATTTGAACTAAGATTTTCCTGACTCAGGGGGCCCAGTGTTCTATCCTCTGTGCCTCCTAGATGCCTTTCACCTCTACGTCCTGGGTCACAGTATTGTTCGATCCTTCCTTTTAGACTTCCAGTCAGCCTCCCTGTCACTTCCTCTTTCTCTCAATGTGAGGTCACCAGCAAAAGCTCAGGGGCACCTAGGATAGCTTCATGTGTCATGTACGTCTGTAAGCAACTCTCCAGTCTTCCCAATTATGTTATCAACTCTTTGTTAAGACATCAATCTTAGTCTGAATTTTACTTCTCCAGGAATGCATTTTCCATCCAGCTGCCCCTTGAAACATTGGATGGTAGCAGATCTGCCCATACTTTGAACTCCATGAGGTTCAAACTCTCTGACTTTTAGTGGGGCTTTCTAGGTATGTAAATGTCTATCACAACCTTCCATGTAACACTGCTGTATGCCAAATGTGACCACTAGGTGCATTGCCAGATTAATTATTTCATCCAGATTTCCACCTAGAAGCCCCACAATTAGAGCATTATGTTGTATTTTCAGTGGTTGTTTTTGGCATTGTGGGGATACTCTCCAGTCTCAGCTGGCCTCTTAATCTCTCAGCATAATTACACAAAACCTAAGCACATTTATCTATGTTTTGACCCCTTCCTACAACAGCAGCAGTTGCTTGTAAGCCCACCCTCTAGGGCAAAACATTCCCCAGTATATTTTTGATCCTTGATAGATGAATTGGCTGGAAGAAAAACACAGGAGAGCAAGCATTGAGTGGGTGTGATGCCTACATGATAACATATGCACATACTTCTTTTAATATACAAAATTTGTATGGTCAGTAAGTCTCTGATATGCCCTTCCAGATAAATCTGCCATTTTTCTAGGACCATCTTAGTTACTAATAATTCCATATCCATCTCTTTGCAATCTCTTTTCATGGTGTTAACTGTCATGAGCAAGAGTTATTAAGCAGTAATAGTTTCAGCTAAGTGGCATAGTGGAAAAAGCACTGGAATGAAAATCAGAACTCTTCCTGAGTTCAAATAAAGCCTTAGACCCTTACTAGCTAGATGTCTGACTCTGGACAAGTCACTTAATCCTGTTTGCCTTAGTTCCTCATCTGTAAAATGGGCTTGAGAAGTCAGTGACAAACCACTCCAGTATCTTTACCAAGAAAGCCCCAAATGTGGTCACAAAGAGTCAGACACAACTGAAACAATAACAAACAAAAGTTTTAGGTTTTGTTCCTCCCTTACATTATGACTATCTAATGAATTAGTTTCTATAGGAAATAAGATTTTATCATGAAAGTGCTGTATAGGTGAAATTCTTAAATGCCTTCTTCAAGGCCTGAAAGATAACTTCTTTCTTTAGTTCTCATTGAAATATGAGCAGTTTTCTATTACTCAGGTCCAGGGTTCCATCAGTCATGAGTTCCAGGTTAAATTGGTAGTAGAAATTGAAATTTTTTTTTTAAATGTAAAGTTTTCACCTTCAGAGTGAAGGGATTGTCAGCCATTACCACAATATCTCCATGTCTTATGAATGAATTTTTGTCTGTATGGTCCTAAAATGGACCCCATGAATGCTACCTCATCTAGTTATCTGATTTCCAGTATAAGCCATGGTGATACAACAAAGTTAATTGTTAAAGTTGACCTTTTTTAGGATACATAGTTCTCTTCATGGCATAAAACTATTAAAATGTCAGTGAGATAATGAAGGAGATTGTTAATTAAGTCCTGAAATCTTGCCCAGTTATTGGATAACCCCCAGGGCATAGGCTGATAGTGTCCAAATCTAATGCTGAAAGCCACTTTTCACTCATTCCTATTTTTGTAAGGTGATAACCATCCTCTCCTTTCTTGGCTCATCATCGAGTTAGGAATAAATGTAGGTTCAGTGGACCCTTCCCAGGATGTTTGTAATACAAGTAGGGGATACAAATTCTTTACATTTGTATCTT
This sequence comes from Bettongia penicillata ogilbyi, assembly GCA_023548195.1. NCBI lineage: Eukaryota > Metazoa > Chordata > Mammalia > Diprotodontia > Potoroidae > Bettongia > Bettongia penicillata. The sequence goes on from JAJHZJ010000060.1 coordinate 1,658,375, forward strand.
GGGTGTGTATCATCACTGAAGGAGTGTACCACACCCTACCACCTTTCTTAACCAAGAAAAGTTACCAGTAATTGAAATGTTAAGATAAATTGTTCACATTTTCATAGACATATCTCCACAATGTTCAGTTCTCTTTATCATTTAGCACATAAATCTTTCCATAATATAGAAAATTCCTATCAACTGGATTTCATGGGCAAATAGAATTCCAGTGGTCCCTTCTGACTAAATGTTTCTTATAAATCCCATTCCAGAAGTATCTCAGTCCCTAACTCCTCCATTTTCGTAGCGACATCTGGGGTAAATAGAAGAGTAGTACAGTGTGAGATACCATTTATTATCTGTGACCCTAAGCAAGTCACTTTGTGGACCTCAGTATCCTCATCTGTAAAATTAAAGGGTTAAATTACATGTTCTATCAATTCTCCTTCAGCTCTAAATCTATAATCCTTTGATCCTGGAAGTTCAGGTGCCTTTCATGCTTAATCTGTTTAACAACAGTTATAAATAACTAGCATATATATATATATATATATATATATATATATATATATATATATGATGTTTTCAAGTTTCCAAAGTGCCATGTGTCTTACCTCATTTGATCCTAATGACAGCCTGAGGAGGTAAGGTACTATTATCATCTCTATTTTACAAATGAGGAAACTAAGGTGAAGGTTGAGCACCCAGTAGTTAGATAGCTAGTAGATATCGGAGATGGAATTTAACCTCAGGTCTTTTTGACTCCAAGTCCATTACTCATCGTGCCTGTTGTACTTCCTGCCACTAGAACTGATAGGTGGCATTTAAATAAGACTTTGAGGTTTGCAAAGCATTTTATAAATATTACCTCATTGTATCCTCATGACAATTCTGGAAAGGAGGAGCTAGTCTTCTCCCTGTTTAACATGAGGAAAATAAGGTAGTGGGTAAGTGGCTTGTTCTTGGTTACACAGCTGGTAAGAATCTAAGGAAAGATATGAAACCAGGTCTTCCTGGCTCCAGGTCTAGCACTCTGTTCTCTGAACCACCTTCAAATGGGCTAGTCTCAATAGTCATAACCGAAATTAAAACATAGACCATCTTACCTAATAATTAGACTTATGGATAGGAGTATAATATGTAAACAAGAAATAGAGAGCATTGTTGAGTTGTAAAATGGATAATTTCAATTATTTTAAATAAAAAAATTCTTGTATAAGTAAAACAAGTGTAGCCAAGATTAGAAAGAAAACAGAAAATTGGGGGAAGGAACTTTCATAGATAATCTCTCAGATATACTCATTTCTCAATTACATGAAGAACTTTAGCAAATTTATAAGAATATGAGTCATACCCCAATTGATGCATGGTCAGGGGATATGAACAGGTACTTTTTTGATGAAGAAATAACGATTATGTATAATCACATGAGAAAATGCTCTAAATCATTATTGATTATAGAAATGCAAATTAAAATAACTTTTAAGTTATCATCTTACAGCTATCAGATTGCCTAAAATGACTAGACAAGCTGTGGTATATGACTATGAGTGGAATACTGCTGTGATATAAGAAATGACAAGCTGCTTGATTTAGAAAAATATGGAAAGGCTTTGACCTATGAAGGAAGATGCTATCCACTTCCAGAGAAACGACTGACAAGTAGAATATGCATAGTATGGTCTTACATATATATGTGTGTGTATATGTATATGTTTATGGATAAATGTATATGTATATCTACACATATATATTCACTTTAAATTGTAGCCTTCTCTAGAGTGGGGGGTGGGGGAGAAGGATGGAGGGAGAAAAAAAGTGCACAACAGAGAACAAAAGAAAACCTAGAAGGAAGCACAGAAAAAGCTGGCTAGCTTTGAAAACAATGTGTAGAATTTATTACATAGGTTTTCATGAAATGGAAGTTTAGTGTTTTTTATTGAATCCTTTCTTGTATTCTGCTGTGTACATGGAAATATTCTCTTTTTTGTTCTCTTCTCATTTTGTATTTAAATGAAAGAATGAAGAAATTTTGTTTTTTAAAAATAAGGGCATAGACCAATGTTAATTATGCCATTAAGTAATAATTAGTTAGCTTGATATAACAGATAGAAAACTGCCTCACAAAGAAAAAATGACCTGAGTTCAGATCCTACCCCTGACACATATGTTGCTCATCCAAAGCAAGTCCTTTAACTTCTCTGGGCTCCAAATTATTTTTAAGACACTAAGTTTCCTATGCTGGTCTGCCTTCATAAAGGGAAATTCCTTACTGGGATTTCGCTATCCCAGTGATGTCAAACCTGGTCTAGTCCCACAACAACAAAACAAGAAGGAATTTCAGCAGCATCAGCAACAGTTCATTTGTGTAGCAACTTAATTTGTCAGAGAACTTTTCTCATCTTTGGTGTGTGCAGTCAGTCTCTTTACCTTCACAAATACCTTCTTGTACCTGAATATTATGGCTGGTGATTTGCTAATGCACACCATGTTCCAATGCCTATGGTTTTAGAAATTGTAATACATTTTATATTGTTATTTTTAAATTAAAATTTTATTCTATTTTCTCATTTGAATCAAGTAAACAAATTGGGGTGGCTGAGTCTGTAAATTCATATCCAACTATTTGGAAAACAGCATTTATTTAATTTGTTCTCATAAATATTAACAAGCTCTTTATCATTTGAAAGAAAGATGATACTTAATAGAAGTTCCATTTTCTTTAACAAAAGTACATGTTTTTATTTGAGAATAACCAATGGGCATTCTTTCAGTGGAAGAAAGAGAGGGAAAGATCTCCAAGGCTTAAATTTTAATCCTGACACTGATGCATATTAACTGTGTGCTCATGGACAAACTGAGTCTCTGTTTCTTAATCCGTACTTTTCCGTACTTTGATGCATGATATCACAGATAGACATTCTCTTCATTGCTTCAGATTACAACATATCTGATAGAGATTACAGCTCATTCTTGCCCTCATATTCTGAGTAATTTTTACCCATAATTTTTCCATAGGTCCTCCATAGAGCATCAATATGAAGGGGTGGTAGCCTTCATAAGGTCTTATAGGGAGAGTTGGGAGACACACTATCCCTCTCATTTTTAAAATGAGGAAATTATAGCCCAGAGAAATGGATTTGGAATCAGGAAGACCAGTATTGACATCTGGCCTCAGACATTTACTACCTGTGTGACCTGGGCAAATCAGATCTCTAAAACTTAATCAGAGGTTCATGGAGATCGTAATAGCACCTTCCTTCTAATGCTGTTGTAGGATTAAATGAGATATTTTCAAAGTACTTTACAAACCTCAGAGTGCTATATGAATGCTGTCATCATCATCACTATCAAAGTCTTTCAACCTAACCAGTCTATTTTTTTTTTAAGTAACTAAGGTCCTTGATAATGTCTGTGGTACAACTCTTCAGGCCATCTGTCATCGTTGGGGATAATGCTTCAGCCTACTTGTCCTCACCACTTAAACAGCCAGTGATCTTTGGGGTCGTTAGCTGTGTTGATCCTCCTGAAATTATGATAGGAACCTATAACTGCACCCCATCTGCATGATCAGGATAGTAATCCTTGCACTACCTTATCTCAAAGAATTGTTGTGAGGAAAGCATGTTGTAAATGTTAGGACACAGCAGGAATGCTTGGATATAATTTTTTCCTCCACTAACTTCCCAGACTTTCATTCTTACTTGCCTTTATCCATTGTTTCTGTGATTTCCATGTCCCACCATACTGTACAGTGAAAAATGGAGTCGTGATAGCCTCACTGAGGTGTCCTTAAAAAACAAAAAACAAAACCAACCCTCAGTTTTCCAGATCTAGGATATGAGAACTCACTGCTTTTGATTTTTCTCTTTTCCTTTCTTAGTGTTTACCAAATAGTGGTTGAAGAAGAAAGCCCTCGTAGAACTAAAAAGACGACGGAAATACTGAAATGCTACCCTGTGCCAATTCACTTCCAGAATGCATCAGTCCTCAACTCTCCATACTATTTTGCTGCTGAGTTTCCAGCAAACAGCCTCCAGGCTGCTCAGCCTTTTACAATTGGTGACAATAGAACATACAATGGCTACTGGAACACTCCTCTTCTCCCCCACAAAAGCTACAGAATTTATTTTCAAGCTGCTAGTAGAGCTAATGGGGTAAGTGTTACATGTGGTTCATCAACCAATATTTATTAAACACCTACTATGTCCCAGACACTGGTCTAAGGACGGGGTATACAAAAAAAGAGACAAAAGAACAATCCCTGTTCTCAAGAACCTTACAAGCTATTCAGTAGACAAGCATGCAAACAGATATATACAGAGCAAGATATGTATATATGTATATACATATGTGTGTATGCGTATATTACATATGGGACATATGAGATGTGACACATACATGATATCATATGCCATGTGTGGTATATAACATATATGTATACACACATGATAAATAGGAAATAATTAACTGGGGGAAAGCACTGGAATTAAGAGAGACTGGGGAAAGCTTCTTGTAGAAGATGTGATTTTAGTTTTGATTTAAAGGAAGTCAGGGAAGTCATTAGTCAGGATGGAGGAGGGACTGTGTTCCGGGCATGGAGGCCAGTCAGAAAAGATCCGAAGCTGAGAGATGGAGCGTGTTGGTCATGGGACAGCCTCGGGACCAAGAGTACATGTTGGGATTAAAGTGTAAGAAGACTGGGATGCTACGAAAGGGGCTGGGTTAGGAAGGGCTTTGAATGGCAAATAAAGCGTTTTGTATTTATTATTGGAGATAATAGTCAGCCATGGCATTTTTATCATACTCAGTATACATTCAGATTGCTTCGATGGTTACAAAAGAAGTCATGGTTATTCAAAAGCAGTAGTCTTCTTACATGACTTTGAACTAAGAAATACAGGTTCCTTTTTGAGGGAAGACATATTGTCATTATGGTCCTTGAGTTTCTTTCATTCAGTAAGTGTTAATCAGATACCTACTTTGAGTAGGTATTTGAGACTGAACTTTTGTTCTTGTTGGGTTGTTTTTTAATTGTGTCTGACTCTTCGTGACCCTGTTTGGGGTTTTCTGGGCAAAGATACTGAAATTGTTAGCTATTTCTTTCTCTAACTCCCTTGATAGAAGAGAAAACAGAAGCAAAGAGGGTTAAGTGACTTGCCTAGGGTCACACAGCTAGTAAGTTTCTGAAGCCAGGAAGATGAGTCTTCCTGATTCTAAGCCAAATGATCTATTCACCGTGCCACCTAGCTCTTCAAGCTCAAGACCTTCTTTCTTTACAAGTCCTTTCTCAGGCCCCCTTAGTACTTGCTAGTAGGGCCTTCCCTCAGAGATTTCCTTCTTTGTATATATCTTGTACTCACATAGTTGTTTTGTGTGTTGCCTCTCCCTCATTAGAACATGAGCTTCTCATGGCCTGGCCTGTGTTTTTTGCCTTTCTTTGTGTCTCTGACACTCAGCAGTGTGCCTGGAACATAGTAAATGCTTACTAAGCACCTGATGACTGACTCATTGTTTCTCGCCTACCCTTCCTTATGAGGGGAATAAAATGACATAATCAGGCATAATCTGTCCTCCAGTCGTTTGTAGTCTGATAGGAGGACCTTAAAATTCTGTAAGATCAAATGATTGAAAAATTATTTCCATTTGTACATGTGTTTCCAAAAGTTAACTTGTAACGATTTCTAATGGGCATCTCATTTTCCACACTCTCACCTCTCTAATCCATTTTTCAGTCCGAATAATCTCTCTGCAGAATAAATCCCTTGCCATTCCCTTGCTCACGAAACTTTATTTTCACTTATTTTACATGAGTCACCTGCACAAACTCCACACTCCCTCCAAACTAGTTTACTCTTCTTCTAAATCAACTTTGTCTCTCTCCCACCTCCATGTTTCGCATAGGCCATAACCTCATCCCACCCCCTACTCCCTTAGAATTCACTGCTTCCTTACATCTGCTTCTTAAAATCCTTAGTATTTTAAAGTCTTCTGCCATTCCCTTTCCTTCCACACACCCTCCCCCCAAGTTGTTAACACTCCTTTTCTCCTTACATTATCATGTGTAAACTCATGTGTTTACATATTTCATGGAAAAGGTGGGATCCTTTTCCAGTCTCCTTCTCCATCATAGAAGTCAATTCACAAATGGCAGAGATTGTTTTGTAGATTGTTTCTGTACCCCCAACTGATAAAACAGCACCTGACACATAGTAGGAAGCTGATAAATGCATGTGGAAGGAATAAATGAATGAATGTTGCCTAGCCTGCATATGAAGTAACACACACACACACACACACACACACACACACACCTCATTTTCATTTTGATTGTAGTATCTGTCTATTCAGCTGTTTTATCCCAACTTCTTGGTTCTAAAGCAAGTTAAGTTTTCTTTTGCTATGATTGCATTAGAATTCTTCTTTAAAGTGAAAATAGTATCAGTGAGATGGGTTTGGAATTGAAATACAAACTTTCACAGGACTCTTGCTGGGCCCATTTCATTCAGTTATTTTTTCTTCAATTTTCTTCCCCCACAAAAAAAATAATACTGAGCGGATGGATAAGATTTGCCTGCCTCCCTCAACAGCCTGGAAGTTGTTTCTAGCCATCATAATGGCTCCACTTTGGCAGTGCACCGAGACTGCAGGATTGTAACAAAAAAAAGTCAGATATAGTTCTTTGAGCTGAGCTGTGTTCTGTTTTCCAGCCTTGTTTGCACAGGAAGGGTTGCACAGGTTGCAGTAAAGCTGCAACCACCCTTTTGTCTTTGTTACTCTTGTTTCATCTTTTGGACCAGAGCTGGGTGAAGTATTTTCCTGTTGCATGTCCTAGTGTATTGAATTTTCAGTTAGGAAGTGTAACTCAGTTTATGTTATGGAGCTTTTATGCAGTAATCAAACCTCCAAACACACAAAAGGTTTGCCTCATCAGTAGTTTTAGACTCCAGTTACAGGTGGTTTTCTTAGTGAGCTTCTGAGTAGTGACCCCGTTTTCCTCTTTATTTGACACAGGAAACCAAGATTGATTGCGTCAGGGTGGCCACCAAAGGTAGGTTGAAATTCTGAGGTGCTTTTCTGTCTCATAGACTCTCTTTTCTGAGTATTTTTAAACTACTGGAAATAACAATACTGTGTCATTTAAAATTATTTGATAATACGATGGAATAGTATTATGGAGAGTCTAGAAGGTTTTCTGCAGAAGCATCATTATTGTTTTTAATGCCTTGTTTCTGATTTGGGGACTTTCCAAAAATTACCTGTATCTATTGTTTGTATGTCACCTTCATTTCCAAATACCCTCCCTTTTCCAGCCAGCCATCTCTTGTATCACAAAATCAAAAAGAAAAGCAGGAGAAGAACAATTAATCAAAAAATAAACCAGTGAAAACCCAACGTATCAGCTTATTCTTACAATATAAACACATAGGCTCTCACCTCTGCAAAGAAGGGAATGTAGGGAGTCTATTTTCTCATTTGATGATTGTTTTAAAGTTTACCTTGTGGGGTTAATATGTGATCTCAGTATACTTATTTCTCATGTTTTTATATAATAGAATCATAGAGGTATACCAGGATGCTGCTCATATGCAGGATATTAAAAATTATCCACCATTTATGAGCAGTTACCAATTATAATTATTCTTAGCAAAGAATAAATAGACTGTCTTGGTGAAGTCAATATTCCTAGAGACCCTGAAATTCTAGGGTATTCAAGAATAGAGTACACGTACTGGACCTGAGATAACCTATTTCTAGAAAAACGGCTGAAATGTTATTGTTGAAATAGTAAGTTTGGCTGTTTGGGGTGGTGTGTATCTGTGACAGCCCTCCCTTAAATTCTACAGAGTGTTGATAATGGAACATACTGGGAAGAATTCAATTGATCATTCAGACATAAAAAATGCTTTGTTTTTGTTTTTGTTTTTGTATGTCAAATAAGTGGTTGCATTTTAACATAAAATTCAGTGACGTGGATGTGCTGGGATCCTTAAGAGCCATTTTACAAATACATAGTATACTTCTAAAACTTTTATTGAATACCTTAATTTTGAAAGTAATTGACTATGATGATGCATAATTTATTTGTTGTTTTCTAGTATCCCTGGTTTTTTTTTTCAAATTAATTTTTAATTCTTCCTCTTAATATGAAAACAACTCTTATGTCAGCTGTGACTCTATATATACATACACTGCTAGCTGTATCCAGTGTAGGTTCTTGGTAGATGTACTAACCCTTTTAGGCCTCTAACTTATCTCTGCTATGAAACAGAAATTTGTAGATATTCCTTTATTATTCTCTATATCACCCTGTCTAAAAGAATGAACTTCTTGCTTTTAGAAAGTTGGCACTCCTAAAGTGCCAAGTGTACAATAATAAAACCACCTTACATTTGAATATCTTTTCTGTTGTGTTTTTTTTCCCCAAAATACTCATATTTCTACTTTCACATTTGATTCTTGCAACAATCATGATATGCAGGTAGCAAGGTGTTATTATCATCTTCGTTTTAAAGATGAGGAAACTGATTCATTGAGAAGTTACCCCAAGGTCACACAGCTAGTAATGATCAGAATGAGGAACTGGACCCAGATAGTTTTGCCTTCTGGTCTGATGTTCTTTCCATTCTAAATGTGCTAATTTTTGCCTACCTGATTATGATATTTCTGTGTTCTACTTATAAAACCTAATTCCCTACCATATTTACCATGGTAATGATGAACTTTCTGTCATACTTCTCATTTCAAGAGTGATCTAGCAGTGTAAGTAACAGTGAGGAGGGAAATCTGACAGGTTGGCTATTTGCACAACAGATTACAGTAATATTTTCCTCCTATCATCTAAGTTTAATCAATATTGTGGTTTGTTTTACACATCTCTAAGAGATGGTTAGATAATCAATTGACCTCATTGATTAGATAATCCCCACTCACATTTTAAAGTGATTTGTAACCCTTTTCATAGTAACAGACAGTTCTGGTAGCTTCTATTTATGAAAGGGAAGTAAAAAATTAGAATTATCATTCCATGGAGCTATTTGTTGATTATTTTTTTATAAACCCATAGAGCTGGAAACATTCTTGAAAGAGATCTTGTCTCCAGGCAAAACTAGCATGCTCTTTGAAATCCCCAGAAAAGGAGATGGAGTGGGATTCTTCTGCACTATAATCTTTTACAACTCTTAGAATCATGAAAGTCCTTCATAGTTTTACTCAAATTCAGCTTGCTTCAGTATTTGTTATTCCATCTTGACTTGTATTAAAGAGAAACAGGGCCTAGGATAAGAAAGTAGAAAGTCTTTTGGGCCCTCCAAAACTTAAGCTCCTTAACAGTAAGTATATATTTCTAAACTGCATTGTAACTCTGAACTAAATCACCCCAATTGTTTTTGCCTCACAATGCTGGCATTTAATTAAATTTTCAGCAAACAAAACCGCTTTTGCAAGGCACACGTTGTATTTCCAAAGATTTTAATGTTCTTCTGAAATAACTATTGTCAAGTATCTTTACAGAGAGAGTCCAGAAGTGGTCTTGCTTTCACAAAGAGCTCAACTTGTAATTTCAAGGAAAGGAATATATCTCTTTAAAATATATTTTCATGCTATTTATACCTTTAATATTTTGATTGCTTTAATACATGCACAGGGTCTGTTGTGACAGTAATCATATCACATATTAAACATCATAAAAATTAGACACAGAAAAGACCTATCATGTTTTCCTATACATCTCCATATCAGAGAAAAACAAAACCAACTCTGGACTGTCTCTTTAAACTATATTTTCATGCTATTTATACCTTCAGTGTTTTGATTATTTTAATCATATTCACAAGGTCCATTAAACATCTTAAAAATTAGATGCAGAAAAGCCCTAACATGTTTTCTCCCATACATCTCCACATCAGAGGAGAGTTCTTTTAAATAGATATATAAAATCTGTGGAGCTTCCTGTTCTGCAGATGTGAAAGTACTTATTAACTATGGACCTCACTGAACCTTCTCTTTTTTGAGTTCTAAGAATCTTGTTCAATTCTATAAACATTTATTAAGCACCTACTATATACAAAGCACTCTGCTTAGTGCTGGGGATAGAAAGATAAAATAAACAAAAAAGACTCCTGCATTCTACTACGGAGATAAGTAAATCAGTAAAGCTGTATCATTAGCTAGAATGCCCCCTACCTTTGTATGTAACTTCTTTCCTGGGACCTCTTCTCCTCTCCTTCTACTCAGCTCCCATGAGTTTAACTATAGTCATACATCTCTGTGCAGATGACTCACCTATAGACCCAGCCCCCTAGTCTTTCTTCCAACCTTTAGTCCTTGCATCACCATTTGCCTTTTGAACATTTCAAACTGGATTTCCCCAAGACTTCTTAAACTCTAAATGTCCAAAACCGATCTCATGATCTTTTCCCCAGAACCCACCTCCCTGTAAGGCTTCACTGTTTTTGCAGAAGATACCACCATTACTTGAGTTCCTCAAGTTTGTAACCTCAGTTTATTCTCATCTCCTCACTCTTTCACTGCACGTAAGCAATCATATGCTAAATCGTAGCATCTCTCTTCCTCTCCATAGCATCTTATAGCTGAATCCTTCTGTCTGATCACAGAGCCACCATCCCAGCTTGTCCTTTTGACACTCTCCCTGGCCTACTGCTATAGCCAACTGACTTGTCTCCCTTACTCGGATCTTTCCCCACTCCAGTCCAAAGCTATCAAAGAGATTTTCCTTAATTAAGCACACATCTGAACATATCACTCCCCCACTCAATAAATTCCAGTCATCTTTCATTGCATCTAGGATCAAATATAAATTCCTCTCTTTGGCTTTTAAAGCCCATTTATGATCTGGTCCCAAATGGCCTTTCCAGCATCATTTAAACATAGTCCTCCTCCTGCCTGAGCTCTTGAGATCTATCCTTCTCCCATGGAGGATTTCACTTCCTGCCTCCATGCTTTTGTACTGGCTGCCCCCCATGCCTGGAACATGCTATGTCCTCACCTTCACCTAATAGAATCCTTGACTTTTTTCAAGGCATAGTTCAAGTGCCTCACTTTCTACATGAACTTAACAGATTTCCCTAACTAGCTTGTGTTTATTTTATATCCTTTAAATTTAAACTGTACATACATATTATATGTAATGTATAAGTGCCATACAGTACCACTTATAGTCTATAATATATGCATAATAATATATAATATATGTATGCTATCTCCTCCACTAGAATGTGAGCTCTTTGAGAGCAGGGATTTTTCAATTTTAATATATAGATGATAAATGATATATTATACATACATACATATATCTATATCTACATATATTTATATCTGTATCTACCTAGGTTCTAGTACACTGCCTAGGACATAGTAGGTGTTTAATAAATTCTTGCTGATTAACTGATTAATAAGTATAAGAAAATTTGAGGATGAAACAAATGGGAATAAAGAAACACTTCCTATAGAAGGTGGGGCCAGAGATATGCCTTGAAAGAAGATAAAGGTTCTAAAAGGCAGAGATAAAGAGGAAAGAATGGCAAATTGCCCTATTATGCAACAGAACTGAAATGCCATTTAGATAGATACTTTTTAAAATCTACTTCACTTTTTTTCCTATGCTTTGTAGTCAGGGGAATAACTTTTGTCTACTTTAAGGAAATATGACAGTATTCTGTCTGGTTTTTTTTTTATATACCTTTATTTATTTTTTTCAGTTGGATTGTTTTTCTAGATCAATACTTGCTCTGTTTTTGCTGTTAGAGTTTCTCACTTCTGTATGCTTCACTGCTGCCTTATAATAAATAGATGGTCCTGAAGAAGTTCTTTATAAAGATTATGTTCTGTTGTATTGTATTATTATCATATTATAGTATGAGACCTTAATCATACTGAATAAGAAATGACAGTATCTTACCTTAGTAAAGAATTTCATTCTGTTAATAAATTCCTACCCAAAAGGTGGTATATTCAAATATAATTAACAATGTGATACTATACAACTATCTTGAGCAAGCATATTGAATAAAAAGAATTGAAAATCTCTGCCCACAATATGAGACTGGTACCAGTCTTTAGGGTCTCTTTGTGGGATTTTCTCAGAAGTTGTTAGAGACAACCAGCTTAAATATAGATTCATTTAGATTGTGCAAAGATTAACTCAGTTTTGAAAAGTAGTTATATATATATATATATATATATATATATATATATATATATATTCCTTAAATATCCCAGCATCCAATCCAATAGATTTTTTAAAATTACCTATGTATTTATGAAAATAAATGTGTGAAACATATACATATATATACATGCACATGTACATAAAATATACATATATATTATTTCAAAGAGATTCCACGTCAGGGCTGCATCCTATTTGAGCGTGGGGAAGCTATGTTTGAACCACTATATTACTTTACTTGTGGACTTTAGGATTTACCCACCTGTTTCTCCCCCATCATGAGTTTTATTACAGACAGAACAATAGAATATTTTTTAAAAGAAAAGAAAACTCAGAAACTATATTCCCCAGTGCTCTTATGTGAAAGTTACATTTAAAAGTTAGACTTTCAGAGGGTGAGTTCTAATGCACTAGCATCATCAAAACTTTCAAGTTTTTTTCTCAACTTTCCCCTACTGATGATAGTTGCTATGGCAAATGTGAGCTGCAGTTTACAAATGTTTTGATAGAAGAAATTGTTACAAAATATTTTGAAACAATGGAAATATTTTTCTTGTTGATCTGATAAGTACCAGTTAATTTCCCTACCTTGGTGGAAGTTGAAAATATTTAGAATTCCACTCTCCACTTAAAAATGTACTTACTTAGTCTTCCTGTTTATTCTCTCATTCTAAGAAACACTGTACTTTGTTATTTCCACAGTAGCAATTGCGAAGGATCCAGGATAAAGAAGTACATTGCTTAAAGAATGAGCGTATCTGCTAAGAGATACAAATCAAGCAGATTCTTTGTTGTATAAATAAGTAAACTCTAGGATGTCTTACGATCACTGAGATATAAAAGGTTTTGTTTTTAATTTCAGCAGTTGAACAACTTTATAACAAATACAATAAATTTCTATTCAAAATGTTCAGAATGAAGTTTTCCCTCCTTAACTTCATAAAATATAAGTCTAATTAAGCTTTGTATTACAGCACTAAATTTGGACATTTTAGTGTTCAGTATAGCCTTGTTGAAAATGTCATGAATATCAGAAATGACCAGTTTCATTTGTGATTTCCAGTGCATTTGTGATTTCAGAATTTGACCTCCAAAGTAATAGTGAATTCTGTTTTTATACATTTCAGATTGATTTAAAAATTATTTTAAAATGATTGCATATATTGTTTGTGACACTGGGTTATAAATGTTACAAAACGACAAACTTCAACTGAGAACACTGAGCTATCATAGAAATATAAGCTGATATTTATAATGTGTAAATAGGATGGTAAGAAGTTGAGAAGGAATAAAAGTTTCAAATAATGTCACTATTTTAGCAGATCTGAAATGTTTTTTACCTATGTCTACTTCTAGACAAAATGTTTTTTAAAGTACAGTATTCAGATCTGAAATTTTTTTTACCCATGTCTACTTCTAGACAAAATGTTTTTTAAAGTACAGTATTTCAAATATTCACGTCAATAATATAATAATATTTTAATGGTGCCTTGAATGTTAACTATATGCTGATGATACACATACTCGCGTGGAAGCACAGACAGGCACATTAAGGTTGAAAGGAAGATACTTCATAGCAATTCTGGTTTCTATTCCAAATTCAAGTCTCTTCAGTACAGCTTGTCCTACAACTTGTTTATTCCATACTTAAAGGACCATGCAAGTGTCTTTAGGGACCTCAGTTCTCTGATCAAAATGCTAGATTATTAATCAATTGTAGGTATACTGGGATGCTTTCATTAATAATGAGTGAAAAACTATTGTATAATTTTAAACTCAGCCTCTGCTTCATTCCAGCTACTAGGAGCAATGCTCTGTTTGAATGTTGCAGAGGGATATTTCAAAATATTATGCAGCAGCAGTTTTGAGTTTAATTGTCTGCAGATGGTAGATGATCTATTTTCCTCACTCGCTGCCACATTTCTAATAGCACCCAGGCTGTTCCATGTAAATTAGTAATCTTTCATCTAAGCCTATCCTTAATTTTCCAATATTTTTTCTTTGCATCATTTTCCAGCTGCATCATGTTAGATTTGACCTTTTAATTTGTATATTTTTTTCAATATATGTGTGTCACAACTCCTTTAACTACTTAAAGACAGCTGTGGAACTATGCTGGCAAATCAGGAAAGACAAGAGGTCATATCCAGGAACCCTAATTCTTTCTTAGGCAACAACTGACTGTTATAGCTTTGGAAATGACGACTAGAAAAAATAAGTTTATGTGTGTTCTTACACTTAATCTTCTGGGGAAATCCGAAACTTGCATGAGGTTGGAAGAACAGTGCTAAATGGAAAAGTTATAGATGAATTAGAATTTAATTCTGGAAGTAAAGATCACAATTTTTTGTTCATGAGGCATTCTATTTGTTGACCACTTTAAGAGGCCAAAACCAACTTTTATTTATATGGGAAACCAAATCTTAATAACCTAGAAGGAAGGGAGTAGAAAATGTTTATCTAATTGGGAGGCAACCTGCCTTAGTGGCTTGAGTGGTGGTCTTAGAATCAGGAAAACCTGGGTTCAACTCCCACATCTGACGCTTCCTAGCTGTGTGACCATAGGCAAAATGCTTGTTGTCTATTATCCAACGGAAGAAAGGAAATCATGAATTTCTGACTTATCTGAATTAGCATTAAGTTTTGACAAATACACATTCAAGATCAGATGGAACCACTACTTATTTCTAATTAATGATTTTTTAAAAAAAAATTCCTTCAGTTGATCTTACCTGACCCACAGCAAGAGTCAGTGTTTGATAACTGACAATCTAACGGCCTCAGAAGACTCTGCATGAAAGAAACAGAGTGAGGGCAAACCAAATTTTCCTATGTTTTCTCTTTTTTGTTGTGGTTGTTGGAAAGAAATTGAGACAACTTGATATATTGACCAAGGTTCTTCTTGCTAGCCTAGCTTCAGTCTGGCTTTTTTTTCCCTCATGCATGCTGACCTGGGAATCTTCCTTTGCCTTAGCTGCGATACTCGTGACTCAGCTTACAACACCATACATTCGCATCGCCCCTGCTGCAGGCGACGAGCAACTAACAGGTCAGACGTTCAAGTATAGATGACTCACCTTGCCCATTTCCTTTTCATTTTCTTCAACTTTGTTTCCCCTTCATATCTCCTTCTTTGCTTATGGATTGTTTACTCCATTTTTAGATCTCTGGTTTGGTCATATACCTTAATTCTGTCATATGCTTGGCACTCTTCTGTGTGTACATTTTTATCCATGCATATTTAAAGCTCAATTCCACTGCATGTTTTCATTGTGTACCTTGTCTGTGGATATGTTCCTTCTGGCCTAATGTGTTAGAGAAATGAAATTATTCTCAGCTTATAGCCTTCACAACATGGAGTAGGGTTTTAGTTCAAGTACATGAAGATGTGTTCCTCATTTTCCAGATGAACATAACAAGACTTGGTAGTTTAAGAGTGAAGGAGGTTTCCTGTTACTATAGCAAGTTTAGGGTTGCATGCGCACTTACAAACATGTTAACTTTACACAACTCTTGTCTAACCAGTATTAGCAAATGAAGCCGTTCTGAGTTGTTCAAACATAATTTCACGTGCATAAAATCAAAATAGCAGTGATTGTATCATTTATAGGTCCTTTCTCAAAGAAAAAGTATCTATACCTATGTCATCTATATAGTGATTATTTAGGAATAGCACATCTGCAATCCAAATCCTTTGAATAATTTAGGAGAGTTCTTAAAATGTGAGTGGCTTTCAGTTCATTTCAGATAGAAGAATGCCATCTCTTAGTCAGCTTGGGAAATCAGCTTGTTCATTCCTAGTAGCTTGAAGGGATATGGTATCACCAGTAGCCTAATGTAGAAGAAAATACAGTAAAATTCTTCAGATGAAAGGTGAGTGAATGAAGTACATGAAAGATCTCTTCAGATTAAGGAGTGGGAAACATCCCTGGCTGGGAGCCCTAAGTACCCAGGCAGGATCCAGATCCTATATTCCGAGGGAGTGATAGCTTTTTAGTTTATTGTCCTTTTATAACTAAGCAGAGACACAATGTTCATCAAATATAAACCTGAATAAGCATTTCTACCAAAGCATCCTTTTATATTATTGTTTTTAAAGAAATATCATGCCTAAAAATAAGTCTTTGCTGATGAAATGATGAAACAAATACTGGAAACATACCACAGATATTTTCTATGAAGCTTATTCTTCTATTAAGTAAAGCAAGAGAACTCAGGAGAATTAGAGTGATAACATTGAATAAGGAAATTCAAATTCCCTAACCCTTTAAAGTTGAAATTTTACATATATGCTGTATGTCCCGTTAAAGCTCTCAGACCATTCTTCTGGAAGATATATCTAAAATCTTCAAAACATACTCTCTTCTTGCTCTCAGCTAGAACTCTGGGTTTTTGCTCTTCCATTGATCATCTGAGATAACTTTCATATTGATCCACTAGGGTACTCTTCCTACTCTGAAAGCTACCTATTCCTTTTCTTTTCCTTATCAACAGGGATCTTCATTTTTAGGGAAATGTTTCAATATACAAGAAGTGACTCAGTGTGACTTTAGATGTCAGTCCTGAAGGTGATCTTGATGGTGGAATCCCAACAAAGGTCAAACCACCAGTAATATTTGAGCCATCAATATTTCTGTGGCCGGCAACATGCTATTATATAATTAAAGGGTCACTCTTTTTCAAAAATGATCTTGGTGTATTATTAAGCAATTAATTAAGCAATTAGGGCTTTACCCATGAGTAGCAGAATGAAATACAACCTTTTTGGTTTATTTCTATCATCAGCCAACTTAGAATATAGCATATAATTTATTGGACATCTAGTAGATAAAGAATTGTCTTGTTGCATTTTTCATAACTATTATAGCTCATTGACTGACTCCCTTACATGTGACCTCTGCAAAAGCTAGCCCATGTTGAAGGTATATGTTGGTTCCATATCCACTCAGAACCACAGGTCAGGAATACTTTTATGCTTTTATCAAGTCATGGACAGTTTAAAGCAAAAGGTATTTACTAAACAGTACTGTAAGTCACAAAGAATATTTCTCCATACACATAGGCAAATATACTTCTGCACATTTCTAGACTACTGGTACAACAGGGAAAGCATGGACAGTGACTGTTCATGATAGAAACCATACACATAACTAAGGCAGCTGATGGACAGGCTTCTGTCCAAGAATAGCCCTTCTTTGTTCCTGCCAGTTTGCCCCTTGTTCCTTTGTGGAGCTGTTAATTTCTGCTACTGGGCAGGCAGTGATGTTAAGTTTTAGGTTATGATACTACACTTTCTGACTGTTCTACTCTCTGCTTGTATTCGTTGATCCACCACAGTTGGGCTGTTTCCTATGCTGCTCTCTGCTGCCATCTTCTAGGCTTCACTCTCTATATACTGTTTTTGCCTGTAGGCAAAGGAATAGATTGCCTCTTAGATTATAACCATAGGGCTCTCCCATCTCCTTGAAATTGAGACTCAGGCTATAATCAGTCAAAGAAGCTTTAAAACACTAAGTATTTGGTGCTCCTTTGCCTCTCTATTAGCTGCCTTCTAGCTCCCAGTGTACTGTCTGACTTGGTGTCAGAAAATTCCTTTCAAATCCATCCACTTCTGTTATGTCATTCATGGCCCTCTCCTACGTACTTTGGGGGGGAAATTCTAAGAGCATCAGGGTAGAGATGGAAACTTTCTTCCTATTTACTAACCAGTAAAAAACCTGCTATATTTCCTGTACTAACAGTTAAGTAAGTGCCTATTTGTTCAATGTACCATCTTAATTCCCTGGAATGTAAAGATGAAACCTGACATAATTCTTGCCATCAAGGAAATCATTGTCTACTAGAGAAAATAGAGAATGCACAAAGGTATGTAGAATAGAATGTGATAAGGGAAATAATCTCTAGAAAAAAAAATTGAATTGGGAGACAATAATTAAGGAAGGTTTCACAGAGGAGGGAGTGCCAGAACTGAGCCTTGCATGATGATTTAGCAGGAGATGAGGCTGGATTGTGTTTTCCAGGCATGATGAAGACCTTGTGTGAATGTGCAAAGGCAGGAGATAACAGATTAGATGAGGGCAAAGCCAGTTTGCTGGGAGGAAAATAGGTGAATTGGAATAATGTGAAGCAAGGCTAAAAAATAAAATCAGACTGCATTCAGATTATGGAGGACCTGAATCCAGGAGGCAGTGGATTAGTTGTTTCAGTTGTTTCTGACTCTTTGTGACCTCATTTGGGGTTTTCTTGGCAAAGCTACTAGAGTGGTTTGCCCTTTCCTTCTCCAACTCATTTTACAGATGAGGAAACTGAGACGAAGAGGATGAAGTGAATTGCCCCAGGGTCACAGAGCTAATGTGTCTGAGTTTGGATTTGAACTCAGTAATTCCTGACTCCAGGTCTGGTATTCTACCCACTTAGCTGCACACCCAAGGCAGTAGTAGATAACTAAAGATTTTTCAGCTTTTCAGTGACTTGGTCAAACCTGGACCCTGGGAAGATTGTTTAGAAAGTTTTGTTAAAGGGTGGCAAGATTTGGTAAGACACTAACTTGGGATTGTGGCAGTGAGAGTTGACAGATCTCTAGAAGGAAAGGAGGATATATGTGAGGAATATTATGTAGATAGATTTAACAATATTTGGCAACTGCTAAGAAAGAGAAAAGTCAAAACTATAGGATTCCTGGCTTGGGAAGGTTGCCCTCATCAGAAATAAAGAAGTTAGGAGAAAGGTCAAGTTTGTGAGATGTATTTAGACATATTGAGTTTCAAGAGTCAGTGAGACACATCCAGGTTGAGATGTACAGCAGTAAGTTGAATATGGGAGAAATGAGCCCAAGGGAGAGAATTTGAGAGTCTTGTACAGGGATAAAGATTGTAAACTAATTTGGTCACCAATGAAAATAGTGTCAGAAGAGAAGAGGGCCCAACACAAAGTATTGTTTGATGCCCATCCATTGGAGGATAGGAGAAGGAGGATGAAGAAATGAAAGAGACAGAATGACTATTGTATCACGGAGGAGGAAAATCAGAAACAAGCAGAGTCACAGATGTCAAGCAAATGTATGATATCCAGGCACAAGTGAAAGTCAGCAATGTTGAATGCGGCACAAAGTTCAGTTTCAGTGAAGACTGAGAAAAAGCCATCAGATAGACCTAGAGAGAAGAGAACTTGAATTCAAATGTGACTTTAGACACCGGCTAAATGTGAGATCCCCAGACAAATCACTGATCCTTGTCTCAATTTTCTTGTCTGTAAAATGGAGATAATAATAACCTAACTAACCCTCCTTCAGCATTCTTGTGAGGAGAAAATGTTTTGCAGCTTATTTTGTAATAAAATACTTTGCAAACTTTAAAGTGCTATGCTAGTTAGAGGTCATTGATAATGTGCAGGCATGAAATATCAAAAAAAAAATAGTGAGGTCAAATCTCAGATTGAAATGGGTTAATGAGAAAATTGGTAATAAATGTGGGCAACTCTTTCTAGGAGTTTAGGAATGAGAGTAGAGTTATGGGATATTATCCTGAGTATAACAAGGTCAAGTAACTTTTTGTTTAGTTTTAAGGATACAGAAGATTTTGGATTATTGGCAAGTAGAGAGAGAAACATACTGAAGTCTCAGGGTCAGAGTTCAGAATGTTCAGTTGGGCAAGCTTCTGAAGGTGTCTAGAATGTGGAATCAAAGTACAAATTGAGAAGTCAGCTTTGGCATGGACAAAGGCCATCTCTTGATACATCACAATTCATACATTTATTCATAGTGGAATGGTGCATTAAAAAGAACCCCGAATGGAGACTATTGGATTTGAAGTCTTAGGACCTTAGTTCCAGTTATGCCTCTGAAGCCTACTACCTATATGACCTTGGCAAGCCATTGAATTTCTTTGGAATTCAGCTTCTTCATCCTGTGACTAATGGATGACAGCAGGAGTTCTTAAATTGGGCTCCATAATTTAAAAAAGTAATTTCTACGTAACACATTTCCTTTGTAATCCCTTGCATTTTATGTTAGATACATTTAAAAACATTATACTTAGAAGGCATCCGTAGACTTCACCTGATTATCGGAGAGGTCCATGATGTACACAAAAAATTAAGAAGTCAGACTAGAAGAAACTTTAAAATTGCTAGGCAGTTGTGCTCCTAAGACAAAAATGAAATGACCCTTTCCTTCAAGGACAGCTCCCATTCTATTTAGGAGCTGACAATATAGTATCCATATTAGTTCTTTTCAACAGTGTTTTAAGTGGAGTAGATAAAGCCCAACCAGAAAATACATGACTGCCAAACTGCTGAGTATTTAGAGTGCTATGTATCATTTGTTTTCATCCTTTGAAGAGTTGCAATACACTTTAGGACCCAAGTTCATTTTGACTTCTTCGCACATTACTCTATTCTTCTTTTGGTCACAGTATCAATCTGCAGACAGATCCCAAATGTGGTTTTATTTCTGTTGTCCCTTTCATTTGTATTAGCCATCAATCTTCTTTTTTTTCTTTTTAGCAATAGTGCTAATCATCTTTGCCACACTGCAGAACTGATTGCTGTAAAACCTAGGTTTTGCACAGAGGTTTTGTTTATATGGTTGCCCAGATGTTTTGGAATTGGAACTTTTTACAAACGCAGTAAAGAAATATACAACACACATGCACACACACAATACACACACACAACACACGCACACACACATACATACCCTTGTACTTGAGCAGTTTGTATCAACATCATCTGGGAAGGTTAAGAGAACGCAGCAGCCATGGGAAGTTATCAAAGAATTGTGTTGTAAGACCTTTTACATCTGGTTCTGTTATTTAGAATGTACTCAAGAAAACATCTCTGGTTGTTTAATATGTGGGACCCATCCAGCAGTTGTAATTCTTGTTTGTTCCCTGATTCAGCATTGTCCTCAAAATTAATAGAGTCTATATACCATGAGGGAGTTGAGTCTAAAAGAAAGGAATCTCTAGATTTGCCTTTTGTTCTAACTGAGCTAAGACATTTCTGCTACATATTACATACTGGCTACATTTGGTAATCGTAGTGGGATGCCACAGGAAAAAAAGTGCTCATTTTGGAGGCCGAAACCTTGGTTTGAATCCCCACCTTGTCACTTGCTTAACTTCTCTAAAACTTAACCTCTCTAAACTTCAGTTTTATCTGTTTATTGAGATAATTTGAATAGAGAACTTTTCTGTCTCTAAATTATTCATTCTAGTATAGTCTTCTAGGATGATGTAAGCACTCAACTTGATATGTGAACACCTAAGTTTCAGTACTGGGTCTAATACTTGCTAGCTGTACTACAGTGGAAGTTATTTCATTGCTTTGGACCTCAGTTTTCCCATCTGTGAAATGAGAGGTTTGGGTTAAAATTATCTTTACCCTTCTGTCGCTATGAAGTTTTGTGATTTTTGTGACAAGGGAAAATCTGTTGTAAATCTGTTCTAGTTAGACCAAATCTGGAGTATCATATTCACTTCAAGGCACTACTTTTTGGAAGGACATTAATAAGCTCATCAAGCACATGGAGGGGACAGTTAGGATAATTAGGGGCCTGGAGATCAATTGAAAAGAAAAAAAAGCTGGGAATGTTTCCTTGGAGAAGAAATGTCGTTGAGGAGTAGGGGAGGAGAAGACATAAGATTGCTGTCTTCAGAGTTTTAATCTGAGAAGGGACTAGACTTCTTTTGCCTTGCTCTCTGAAGACAAAACCAGGAGAAATTTACAAATAGAATAGTGTAGACTTACTTGCCTTACTCTAGCAAATGTATAACAAACTGAGCTGTAATCCTCATTTACAATCAGAGCATTGAACTAGATAGCTTCTCAAGCTGGGTGGGGTAGGGTAGTGGATAGAGCCTTGGGACTGGAGTCAGGGAAGCTCTAGATTCCAGTACAGCCTCAAATACTCACTAAGTATGTGGGTAAGTCACTTTAACTCTGTCTACCCTCAGCTTTCTCAGCTCTAAAATGGGGAATGTAATAACACCTACCTTCCAGGGTTGCTGTGACAATCAAATGAGACAAAACCTATAAAAGTGCTTAACACAGTATGTAGGACACAGTAGGTAGTTAATAAATGCTCCTTCTCTTCCCCCATATGAAGACCTGTCCAGATGTAAATCTGTGAGACTATGATCCCAAATACCTAACCAAAAGAGACATCCAAAAGCACAGTGTACTAGGCTTGAAGGAAGACTCCATTGGTGGCTACCTTCAGACAGAGAATGGATGACAATTGTCAGTAATATAGAAGGAAGAGTTGATCAGGAATGAAAGTCCCATCTGTCATTCTGTCGTGCTGAATTTACACGGCAATTCGAGCTTGGTTCTAGTGGCTCCCTTTAGTGCCTAGTCTGCCTCCCAATTCTGGATCTTCAGATTGTAAGTGGTAGGAGTGTGACTTAATTGATTTATCCAAACAGCACACTGTGCTTCCAACATCTTTGCCACTACATTCTGAGGACGGCTGTCAGTCCCGACACGTAGTGCCCTGTAAACTGACCTGGCTTGCTAAGACCAGTGTCTGAAACTCAGTGAAGCAACAATTATGCTGACATATGACTTAGTCTTTTGATATTCCATGCCGTTCATTTTAGAAGATATTTAATTCATATGCTCTGGGGTTTTAGGGACTAGGGGGAAGAATGTTCTTTTTTTTTTTTGTCTTTTTTGCTTTTGTTTTTACTTTTTTAAGGTTTGTGATTGTTATTAAGAAGGGCCTTTCATTTGCTTTGTGTTACAGCTATTTTGTTTGTTTGTTTAAAGAAAAGGAGTTAAAGTTTAGGAATTCACAGAATTATTATAGTTATTCCACCATGGGGACCTTGAATTTCACCTACCCTCTCCTAGGCCTAAGCCTGAGAGAAATTAATCAAAGATTTTCTTGGTTATTTTGAGCGAAGCTGTAGGGTGCAGGCCTTACTGTATCCCTCATGGAAATCAGACCATGTCGTGCCCTCCATTTCTGATAGTTCAACAAGCCAGTATATGAGCAACATAGTATTAGTAAAAGAGAATTAGAGTTTGGAGCTAGCCTTAAAAAGTGAGAAAAATGTGTGTTATTTAAATAATATTCTTGTCTATGTCATATTTCTTCACAATAAAAGAAACTACACCTAGAAATATCAATGAATTACTTCACTGTAGCAGAGTAGATAATGCCAACTTGGGGTTAGAAAGACCTGTATTCAAATCCTGCTTTTGATACTTACCAGCTCTGTGGCATTGGAAAAGTCATTCTCCAGTTCTGCTTCCTCATCTGTAAATTGATGATATTTACCTGTATGAAATTGGTGATAACTGCACAGAGTTATTATTGGGTACAAATTCATAAAATGCCTTACAAACCTTAAGTGTTATTTAATGTCAGATACTAGGACTATCTTTCTTTGATTTCTGTAAAATTTAATATTCTAGCGAGAAATACTTGACACACTGAGTCTCAGTGTATTTTTCTTAGTTAAAAATGTGTCTCAGTCACTTTGTTGTATATTAAGTTGTTTTGGTTCATGATTTAATAACCCAGCCTGCACCCAGATGCCAAGAAGAGTAATTCCTGTAAACATAGTTTTTATTAAACAGACGGGTTAGCACATGCACCTGGAAGGATAATGTCTATGTCCTGAAATGTTTGTAAATAAAGTACTTTTTAGGATGCAAGTTCAAAGTATACCATATTTTTAAAGAAATTTTTGCTAGATAAAAATTAGTACTTAAAAAAGAACACTAACCTGTGCTGAACACTAGCAAAATTTACCATTTCCAAAAAAAAGCATATTTGTATTAATGTATGTTATGTATTCTTCTTTGCAAGAAAGCTCATTCCTCTTTGTCTTATAAAAAAGCTAAGAGTTTCTTTAATTGTAAAATGTAATCATTGAATTTGTTGAACTAGTTGGCACCTAACAACAGCCACTCCAATGTACAAGTGATAATTTTCCATTTCTCCACTAAATAGGCAGTCTCTTTTTTTTGGCCATCAGTAGTGTTATATGGTGGCGTGAAGAAGTACTGTTGGGATAAACAAAAAGTCATGAAGTAGGGCTGGAGCAGCTGTTTCATATGTATGCATCTGTGTTTATGTATAGATCAGAAGTGCCCCATGATGCAGCCTTTGTCCCTCTTCATGGCATAAAAGCAAGTCAAATGCTATACAAATGATTGTGTAGTGAATTATAAGTTCATATTTTTCCATAGCTGAAATAATTAACTTTAGAGCAATGTACAATGACACAGTAAAAGCGTAAGCATCCTCCTGTACTTTACTAGTTAGGATGATTCATTCAATCAGTATTTAGTAGGGAGCTGCCATCCCCAAGGTACAGTACTGAAGGAGATACCAAAAAAAAAAAACATAAAACAAGTTCACTGTCCTTAGAAAGCTTATATAATAATCCAGTTGGAGATATATAAAGAGTTAAACATTACTAGTGTTTAGAAATAAAAGGGATAACTAGCACTGTTTGTAATAAAAATAAATGTGGTGTCATGAAATAGTTTTTAAAAGTCCATTTTAGATTGAATTGCGTAGCCTATGTTATGACAAAATAGCTAATTTTTATGAGGTCTGATTGGGCACCTTAGATTTACGTATACCTTGCTTGGACATTTGAAGACACTTCATAAAATGTATCAAAATAAAGTTAAATACCTCTAAGCGTTCTTGGAATGTAAATACAGATCAGTAAAAACTATATTTAAACTACAAATTGGTTAACGGAAAATAGTATAATCACCAGGGACACTATTATTTCCCAACCACCTAGCTGCCTCGTTGTTTTTTTAAGCAAAAGTAATTAGTATAATGCTAAAATACTTAAATGGAGCTCTGTTCTCGTAGAAACCTACCATGTCCACCCATCCTCTGTGGCTGTTATCCATGTTCTCCCATAATTTTGCCCAAGGAGTTCCACCCCACATCCTAGAAGGCTTTCTTGCTTTATGCTGACATTGTGATGACACCAGTGGAACATTTAGACTGCCTGCTTGCCTTCCCAAACTTCATCCTGTGCACAGTCCGTCTTCATTTTCTATCAATCATTTTTTAATTGCACCCTCCACTCTTGTTCTTTAGTTGCACAGCCCTTTCACATCCATTCTA
Source organism: Bettongia penicillata ogilbyi (assembly GCA_023548195.1). Lineage (NCBI taxonomy): Eukaryota > Metazoa > Chordata > Mammalia > Diprotodontia > Potoroidae > Bettongia > Bettongia penicillata. The sequence continues at coordinate 1,683,649 of JAJHZJ010000060.1, forward strand.
GGCCTCTTTTTTGCATTCTGGGTGATACTAATTTTAATTTCTATTGTGACTGTTGTGCCCCATATCATTAGCATAATAAGAATACTGAAAATAGGAATCTTGGTTGTAGAAAAAATTTGAGTTCAAGAAAGGAGTTTTTCAAATTCCTGAAGGCACTCCACCTTCCTCTCTTCCCCTTGTTTAACTCTGAACTAATCTCATTGCCTGTAGTACTATCCTGGATTCACGTGCTGTTGGACAAGGGATGGCCATCCAACTGCATTGATTAATCTGAATAGTAAACATTTTTCATACACTTGGCCTTTTCCTATATGGTTAGTGAGGCTCAACCCTTTTGAGTAATTACAGATCATGTCTAACAGACTCTGAAGTTTTCCTGGTCTTGATAATAAACAATACAATATCGTTCACAAATAGGAGCTTTTGAAAGATCTTTTCATTCACAAGGAATTCCCTTTTCAGCTGTTGGATCTCTCTCATTATAATGGCAAACATCCTTGTCAAGCATGTGTTTCCCAGTTTTATGTCTGACATGATGTTTATCATCAGAGAGTCACTGATCAAAATAATCTTTTAACAAACTAAATGATTTTGATGTATTTATTGAAGATATTCTACTGGAAGAGAGACTTTAAAGCAGCATTTTCGTCTAACAAACAAATGCCTTTTTTTAATGTGTTATCTCTATATTTTTTCAATCAATTCCATGATGATAAAGCTATGGTCAAACGTGGCATGCCACTTGTGAAAGACTGTGTGTTCCAAATTAATAGTGTCATCTAGGATGCTCTTGATTTATGTACAGATGATTCTCACAAAAAAATTTTTTTTACCCTGTGATGTACTCTTGAAGAATAAGAAAATAGTAGATGTTGATGTCCCCTATCTTAATGAGGTTTGAGGTTTTTTAGTTTTGTTTTTCATGTCTACACTACTTTCCCCTCTTTTGATACCTTATAAATCAGTCTAACAATTGTGGCACCTCCAGAAAGGATCATTTTTATGTGCATTTGGTTCAGTCCAACTGCTTTTCCTGTCTTTGGTCACTTTGGTGCCATTTCTGCCTTTTTAAGCAAATCAAGACTATAATGTGAGAGTCTAAAGAATTAGCTAAATAACTCATTTTTTATGTAGCCCTTGGAGAAAGGCAAAATGCTATTCAAATATTACCTCATTTTATCTTCACAACAACCTTAGAAGCTAAGTGCTATTCTTATCCTCATTTTACAGATGAGGGAACTGGGAACAGATGTAGAAGATAAAATGATTTGCCTACAATCACACTGCTAATAAGTGTCTAAGGCAGAATTTTAACTCGGGTCTTCTTGCATCCAGGTTCACAGGTTGCTCACTGGTTGTTTCTGAGTCCAAATATTGTGGCTTTTTTTTTTATCATTGTGGAAATAGTTTAAATGTTTAAAGTAATCTTTGCAGATCTTTTCCATTTTATACCTGTTGGTTGCCCTCCTTTCATTTTCATCCTTTGATTCCCTCAGGTTGACTTTGCTTAATAAGGTCTCTTATCAGCCTTTTTGAAAAATAATTTTTACCCTCCACTTTGTCTCTCTGCTTTATGGGGCAATACTGTTAAAAATCCAGCATTATCTTTCTTCATAAAATTTTTCTAATGAATTCTTTTTCTAAACCAATGGTGCCCTGATACCCCCCCCCATAAATTAAGAGATATTTGACTAAACTGTTTATCAGGTTTTGATTTCCTGTTATCCCAATTGAATTATATTGGTTAACTTCTAGTATAGAATTATTTTGTTTGTCATTTTTTTCTGCTGTCACCCATTTTTTTCACCTGTAGCCATAATCATTCTTAATGATAATTTTATTTTGGCTTTTTGTTTTTACTAATTCTGATCTCTGTTCTAACAAACAAGTGATTTTACTGAGTAATGACTTGTCACATCAATAATAAGTTTTTTCCTGTCAGAATGTAATCAATTTTCCTTTCTTATGGGATTTTTCACTATGCCTATATGCTATTTCTTCTCTCAAAGAAATGATTCATCATGTGGAGAGGCAAGGCTTCTGTGTAGTCTGTAAGTCTTCAGCTTCATGCTCATAACTTCTCTGGGTTGCATGCTTTCTTATGTATTCCTCTCTACCCTCCCCTATTCCTAACTTTGCATTGGAATCAGAATATCAGTGTGAATGTTGATTTATTTTGGAGGATCATACCTAGTTTTTTGTAGAATTTCTTTACCTCTTCATCTTCTAAAACCAATGTTGGTGCATAAACTACAATTAGCAGGCAGATAATTAAGAGGATTAAAATATGAGATGACCAAATATCCTATGAAATAATGATTCTTTTTGCCTTCGAGTATTTGATGAAGACCAGCTCTTATTAATCATTTCTTTTTTTTCCCAAAAAATGCTTATAAGCCATCCTTTCATTTAGATACAATTTCCTTCTTCTAGTTTTGTTTTTTAACAAGAATGTCAAAATAAATTTTGTTCTGTCCATTCAGCACAATGTCCCCTAGTGTTATGTAATCCACATCCAAGGGCCCTAACCTGCCTTAGTCCTTTTTATTTCTAATTAACACATTTGTCATTATAATTCACAAAAGGGAACCACAAAACAGTTATAAAAAGACTACTTAACAGACTGCCAGTAAAATTTCAGTGGACAAAAGGTTCTGGTATCAACAGCCATTTTTCTGTGTCTGAGTGTTGGCCTTTAAAATCCAACATGGCGACCCCTTCTGTTGGAGTACTGGAGGTAGAGACCAATGTCAAAACTGCATGAATGGAGAATTTTGTTGTGCTTGTTATACTGGAATTTCAAAATCTCCTACAGAGGTTGTTTAAGGATTCTAAAATTTCCTGTTCAGTCAGAAAAAATGTAAAGAGAAGGTAGCGGGGTAGCTGGGTAGCGGGAAGATTTTACTTTCTGCAACACCAGCTGAATGCATTTTAATGGGCTCTGGTGTCACTGGTGATTTATTGCCCCTTTTTGTTCTTTTATGTGTTATATTTGTCATTTTGCTATGGCAGTTTCATCTATAAAACAGTATAGTTACAAGGAAATGGTGAGAGGATACAGAAATGCCATGGGAGATGGTGGACCTTTTTTCCTTGTTTTTTGGAGTAAGATACTGAGTCAGATGTCAGATATTTGATTTTAAGAACAATATAACAAAAACATGCACCTATTTTTCAGTCCCAGTGAAATTTTAAAGCACAAAATGTAAAACTTACCATTCTAGTGCCACTGATTTCTTCTGTGCAAAAGAACCATTTACTCTCTCAAAAATAATGTTCCCATTTTGAGTTCCTATCAACAGAAATCTCAAACAATATAGAAAGGCAAAACTTGCTGTCTGCATAATCCTTCCTTTTAAGAGCTGAGACTTTTCCTTTTTAAAGCACAGATAACAACAACTTAATAGCCAATTTGCCATTTCTAGTTTTATTCAAGTGGTATACTAAGATGTGTGAAAGGAAATGTCAGAATTAAGTTTCTGAATTTAAAATTAACAAGCTTTGCTTTGGGCAAAAGATACAAAAGTACTGTTAAGGCAGTGTTCAAGAACATTTTAAATGTGTTTTCATACATACATTAGTGTATTTATATTTGAAAGATTTCATATTAACATATGAAATCATTTTTGCCTTTCACAAAACATGTTAGTCTAATTTCGGATTTCTTATTTAATTAATATATCATTGATGATAATACTTAATGAGTCTTAAAATCTTACTCCGATGCCTCAACATTACTTGGAAGACGTAATTTTGTTTTCTAAAAAGGTTGTGTCAGCAAATTGTTGACCTTTGGCACATATTTCCAACAAGACAAGCTTGAAAAGCCTTGAGTATGGTCAGAGCCATGTATCTATTGCACAAGGGCTAGCCTAGTTAAATCTGTTAACCACCTGACCATAATGGAATGATGAACTTTTTGGCCAAAACAACTCATGAAGAGTGAGGAAGGAACTGAAAGCTTGTGTTCTGCATCTGCAGAGAGATTAGTTGTACCAAAGAAATCATGGTTTATTGATGTCTTATTAAGAAAAATAGAAACCAGAGAACATAATGTATCAAGGTAAATCAGGGAAGATAATTAATCCCATGCATTTTCACTCCCGCCACACAGTACTTAACACATTGCCGTAAGCCATGCTTATGAAATCTTTGTTCATTATTTGGCCTCAGGTTTGAGGTTTTTGTCTAATATTGTTAGTTACTTTCCTAAAGAAATTGAAATTAGTGACCCTTAGAATTTAAGGAAAAATCGTGACAAAAAACTAATATATGTTGCTCTTCTGTGAAATTTTTAGATAACCATGACTTAATCATCCTCTTCTTTTTCCTGCTTTCAAAATGAGTATATTTTGTATGTTTTAAAGTTGTCTGATTATATTTACCTCTAGAGTAACAATGTTCTCCAAAATGCTTATTAGAACATGAAATATTTTTTTAAACACATTGCTTTTCATATCATTAGAAGATGAGAAGGTGAGTATAGAATACAGAAAGAACAGGAAAGAAAGTTTTTTGATGAAAAATTTTGAGAAATTTACTAGCCGCAATAGTTCAGAGAAAATTAACAGTGTAAAGAGTATAAGTTGAAAGAAAAAAAATTGAAAGTTGAAATAAAAGATTTATCCTTTGCTTCTGTCGTGGAATACTTGTTGAGATTGTACTTATATCTGTTTCACTTATTGAATCAAATGGAAGCTTATTGTATTTGTGCTATATTATCGCCTCACTTGAAGACTACACTTCATAAAGATGTCTCATTTGTGAAGGAAATTAAAAGTTTGTTATTGTTTCAGCTGTTTTATACTGAAAAACTGGATCTTTGTTCTGTGACAATTTTTAAAAGCACAGAGTTGTTTATTCCAAAGTCATGGACACACGGCCCTTGACAATCGCTGAAGCACTCTCCAGATGTGTCTCACTATAGGATGAGAATTACACCTCACCCAGCTATATAACAGTCATGTATTTTCTCATTATCTTACTTGAGCAGCAGACCCAAGTCCCTCTCTTCATCTTCCCTAGTTCTCAGGACCATACACTTGAGATGAGTGATTTTCGTTCATCTTCCTACTTCTTACCTTAGTAAACCTGTATGATTTCCATATGTGGCATAGTTTTCCACGTGTAAGCAATTGCAAAAATAGACTAATGTCCATTTTTCTTGTGGAATTAATGATGAAAGAACTGATTTTCCAGTTATCTACCATGAATTTTGGACAGCTCACCTGGTAGTTGAAGTGTAGTGTTTTGTGTGCCAGGACAGTTCCTTTGGTAATGTTGATACAATTTTTAGTCTCCATTCTATTTTTAGTGTGTTTTTGTTCTTGTTATTATTGGTGTGTGTGTGTGTGTGTGTAGACTGGTAATTATTCTATAACCATTTTTACTCTTCCTTAGCCATTTTTTAGACTGATAGTTTTCTAAGTCCAGTTAGAGTCACAGAATTCTGCCAAGGACCTTAAAAAACATCTTCTGGCCCATATCTCTTCGACTGAGTGCCAGATAGGTTGAATGATAAGAGACTTAAAATCCAAGCTCCTTCACTCCTAGTCTTACTTTCCTCTCCACTCCACCATAATATACTGCCTCCCTTACTAAGTACCCAGCACTTGCTACAGCAATTTCCTATGCATTATGTGGGAGTCAGGGCCCAGTAATCCTCTGAAGCTCTGTTCTGTTCAGCTATGGCCTTTTCAGGATCAGTCAAATGGCATCTCTCTACCGTGTTTAATAACAGTTAATTTGCAACCTGCAAGGGTGAAAAAAAGGTAATTACTCAAGGCTGTTTCCTGATTCAAAACCCTACAGTTGATCTGAGGTGTTATAAATTGAAGTTAAAGGAAAATGAATGGACTCGGTCTCAAATATGAGCTTTTGGAGGATGCATGTTACATGTAATGAATTAGTTGCTCACGCATGCACATAAGTAGACATGCTTTGACTGACATGAGTCCTAAGGAGCACTCAGGTATACATGCAGTATTGATTTTCTATCATGTGAGAACTTGTAGTGATGCTGCCCTCCCCATTCCCCAACTGATGTCATTTTTCATTTGTGTGTCTTTTGCATGGAAGCAGCATTAGTATGACCTAAGCTATTATCTTGCTACTGGCAAAGATGGACCTGATGGTAACCATAAAAAGAAGTGATTCAGTTTTCAAAATTAAAAAAAAAAAAGTCACTTTGCTTTATTTGAAGCAGCCGTTGCCGAAAGCGTTTTGTAGGAGACTCTTTGCCTCCCAGTAGCCTGGGAGTACTGAGTGAAACCCGGGACTGACTCAATTGTACTGTTCCTTTGGGTTCCTTTTGTTCTTCAGTGTCCTTGCTTAAACATCGACTGACTCTCTTTTTGACAGTGCTGCAGCATTGTACTTTCTCCAGAGAGCACATGAAAACACACTGCAATAAAGTACAATCAAAATGGATTGCAAATCTGTTCGTGTAATAAGTTTTCTTCGTCTCTAGAGCCTGATGCTGGAAAACAATAAAAAAGGTTGGGTAATGGGAGAAGAGACCACACTTAAAAAAAGGACTTAACTTCGAGTCTATCTTACCTTGTGATTTTCATTTGGGAAGAGTAAATTACTTTCTCCTAGAAATAGCCATTGAAAATAAGGTTGATATCCTCCATGGAATTAATAAATGTTATCCACTCAGCACCCCTATGGTGATCTCTGATGTGTTTTTCCTTTCATGTTAGTAAATTCTCAAGCAGTACAACATCTTAATGATATCATTTATCTACTTTGCAGCTTGGGATCATAACTTCCTTGGTTATCATGCTAAATTTTAATCTATAACTCTAGATTTTGTCCTTCAAGTTAGTACTTTAATGTATGTACTCAAGATAATGTGATCCACATTTGTGTAGTCCCGTTTTAGGAGGACCCATGTCCTAGGAGTCCTATCTAGGTTCAAATTCCAGTTAAGATAGTTAGCTTCTGAATTTTCATGACTTCATCTGTAAAGTCAGGGAATTGGACTAGATGATGTAGAGGAGGACCCTTCTTAGTTCTCATGTTCTGTGAATTTGTGTTATATAGTTTTTTGCCACTTCTTGTTTGATGTGCTTGCTTTCTATGTTTTTAATTACTATTATTCTACTTTTATTATTAGAACACAGTGATTTTTTCATTATGATTTCATATGTGGCTTGGTTTCTGTTCAGGGTTTTTATCTGTGTTAGCATTATAGATCTACTCCCTTATTTTGCTGAGTGAGAAAGAATATAGGAAGTACCTCTGTGGCTGAAATACAAGATTAAGAGATCCATAACTTTTTTAAAAATTTAAAAAAATATATTAGTTTTCAGCATGTTTATTTCCCAACAAATCCAAAAGTAAAACTGAAATTAGTGGTAAGATTTAGGTGTCAAATCGAAGGACCTTCATCAGAAGTATTGGATTTTTTTAAAGTTTTATATATATTTCCAATTATGTGTAATAACAACTTTTAACATTCATTTTGTTTTAAATTCTGAGTTCCAAATTCTTTCTTTCCCCCTCACCCCTCCTTTAGAAGGCAAATAATTTGATAGTTATACATGTAAAGGCATGCAAAATATATTTCCATATTAACCATGTTGCAAAAGAAAACACATATCCTTCCCCCCAAAAAAAAAAATCCACAATTTCCATAAAGGAAAAAAATGTGCTTTGATTTACATTTAGACTCCACTAGTTCCTTCTCTAGAAGTGGACAGCATTTTCCATCATAATGCCTTCAGAATTGCCTTGGATCACTGTATTACTGATGATAGCTAAGTCATTATCCTTATGATATTTTTGTTACTGGCCTGATTATCATGGCAGGCAGGGAATCCCACTCGGTGGTCGAAACACACACACACACACAAATGTACCAAATCATCTTCAAAGATGACTCCACTCACCATCGGCACATGGAACGTGTGCACACTTATAGACAGCGCAGAGTCCAGTTGAACTGAAAGATGGACTGCTCTTGTTGCAAGAGAACTCAACAGGTATCACATCCAAATAGCAGCCCTGAGTGAAACAAGACTGGCAAATGAAGACCACCTTACTGAAGTTGGAGCTGGATACGCATTTTTCTGGAGTGTCCACAGTGAAGGGGAGTGCCATGCAGCTGGTGTAGATTTTACAATCAAAACTAATCTAGTCAGCAAGCTGGTGTGCCTGCCAAAAGGAGTGAATTACAGGCTCATTGTAATGCAATTGCCACTCTCAGGAAAATGTCATGCCACCATCACCAGTACCTATGCTCCTGCCATGACGAACCCTGATGAGGTCAAAGAAAAATTTTATGAAGATTTAGAGACTTTTATCATCAATGTGCCAAAAGAGGACAAACTTATAATTCTGGGTGACTTTAGTAGGCTTTAATAGGCTCAGACTGCCAGACTTGGCAGGGAGTCCTAGGGAGGAATGGAGTTGGAAACAGTAATAACAATGATTTACTTGTGCATGAAGACTTGTGCATCACATGACCTTATCACCAACACTTTTTTCCATTTACCTCAAAGCAATAAAACTTCGTGGATGCACCCTCACAGCAAACACTGACAACTACTAGAGTATGTGAATGTAGGGAGAAGATACAGACAAGATATGAGAGTGACAAGGGCAGTCCAGTACAGAGTGCTGGACTGATCATAGACTTATCCTTTCCATGCAAAATATTCACATTCATCAAAAGTGCTGCCACCAATGCAGAATGACTACCAGAAGAATTAATGTCAACACGTTAGAGCTCTTCTTTGAGTGTGAAAAGTTTATTGCTAACTTGGAGGGAAAGTTGAGCCAACATACAGTTGGCAACAGCGGAGCAGAAAAGGAGTGGGCAGCCCTCAGAGATTTGACGTACAGCACTGCATTTGCTTATCAGTGTCAGAACACTTGCAAACACCAAGACTGGTTTGATGAAAATGATGGGGAAATTCAGAATCTGCTAAACAAAAAATGTGAACTGCACAGGATTTACCAGCAGGACAGTGCATCCACCTCTAAGAAGGCAGCACTTAATTCCATCAAAAGCAAAGTACAAGCAAAGCTTAGAGAGATGCAGGATTCCTGGCTTAGTAACAAGGCAGATGAAATCCAGTTTTATGCTGACAGTAACTATCCAAAGTGCTTTTATGATTCCCTGAAAGCTATTTATGCACCAAAAACCTATGGTGTATCACAGCTACTCAGTGCTGATGGAGCCACGTTGACTAGTGATAAGGACATGATCCTGGAGAGATGGACTGAACACTTCCGTAGTATTCTCAACAGACCATCATCAATCAGCGCTGAGGCCATTGACCATTTACCTCAGGTTGAAGTCAGTCACTCCTTAGCTGAACTTCCAACTGAAGAAGAGGTTTTGAGAGCCGTTAGGCTCCTTTCATGTGGCAAAGCACCTGGTGCTGATTCTGTTCCAACTGAGATTTACATGGTAGGGGGACTGCTCATACAAAAGCTGACTGAAATTTTCCAGGTTATATGGCAAGAGGAGGTTATCCCCTAGGAGTTCAAGGATGCCTCCATTGTCCATCTTTATAAAGGTAAAGGAAATAGATTGTCCTACAACAGTCATGGGGCAGGGGTGGTCTCCCTCTTAGTCATTGCTGGCAAGATTCTTGCTAGAGTTCTCCTTAATAGGCTGATCCTTCACCTGGAAGATGGTCATCTACATGAGAGCCAATGTGGCTTCAGAAAGGGACAAGGAACAGTTGATAAGATGTTTGCTTCCCAACAACTCCAGGAGAAATGCCAGGAGCAGAACAGAGGTCTATAAGCAATGTTTGTAGATCTGACCAAGGCCTTTGACACTGTTAGTTGTGAGGGCTTATGGAAAATTATGTCAAAATTTGGTTCCTCAGTGAAGTTCACCAGTATTGTTATGTCAGTTTCATGATGGCATATTTGCCCAGGTTCTGAATAGTGGACAATGCTCTTGGGCCTTCCCATTCACCGGTGGAATGAAACAAGGCTGTGTGATTGCTTCCATGCTTTTTAGCATGCTGTTTTCAGTCATGTTATCAAATGCTTTCAATGAGGATGAATGTGGCATCCAGGTCAGCTACTGTACTTATGGTTAATTCTTCAATTTGAAAAGGCTACAAGCCAAGACCAAAGTGGAGAGAGTGTTGGTGAATTGCAGTTTTCTATTTGTAGATGATTGTGCACTCAGTGCAGCCTCTGAAACTGAGATGCAACAAACTATGGATCAATTCTTTGCTGCTTGTGGTAATTTTGGCCTAATAATTAACACCAAGAAAACATAGGTGCTCCATCAGCCATCACCACACCATCCATACGTGGAATCATCAGTTACAACAAATGGAGAAGTTTTGAATTCTGTGGATAAGGTCACTTATATTGATAGTATACTTTCTAGGGATGTACACATTGACAGTGAGGCTGACATATGCAGTGCAAGAGCTGGCTCATTGTTTGGGAGGCTCTGAAGAAAAGTTTGGGAGAGAAGAGGTATTAGACTGACTACCAGACTGAAGGTCTACAGAGCTGTTGTGTTGACCTCATTGTTGTATGCCTGTAAAACGTGGACAGTCTACTAGCACCATGCCAGAAAATGGAATCATTTCCATTTGAAGTGTCTTAGGAAGAAGCTGAAGATCACCTGGCAGGATAAGGTACCAGACACTGAGGTCCTTACTACAACCAAACTGCCAAGTGTTCAAACTATGCTTCAGAGAGCGTAACTCCGATGGGCTGACCGCATTGTTCAAATGCAAAATGTGCATTTGCCAAAAAGGCTATTTTATGGAGAATTCACATGAGGCAGGAATCACATGGTGGTCAGAAGAAGCAATATAAGGACACTTTCAAGGTCTCCCTCAAGAACTTTGGACATGGGAGACACTGACACTGGACTGCTCAGAATGGCATGCCCACATCAGAAAGGGTGCTATGCTCTATGAGCAAAGCAGAAGTGAGACAGCACAAAGTAAACATAGGATGTGCAAATTTGGAGTATCCATCCCAAATATTCACACGGACTATCTGTGCCCACCCTGTGGTAGAACATTCCAAGCTCGTATTGGTCTGATCAACCACAGACAAGACACATTGAAATTTGAGTTTATCATGGTGATGTCATTTTCGTCCTCTTCCAGAATGGAGGACAACAGCCAGCCAACAGTGTTCTCCTGGTTCTGCTCACTTCACATTCTATTAGTTAATATAAGTCTTCCCAGAATTTTCTGAAACCATCTTGCTCATCATTGTAGCACAATACTGTTCCATCACAAGCTTATTCAGCCATTTCCCAATTAATGGACTTCCTCTCAATTTCCAATTATTTGCCACCTCAAGAAAAGTCGCTATAAATATTTTTGTTCATAGAAGTCCTTTTCCTTTTTTTAAAAAATGTCTTTGGGATATGGATATAGTAGTGGTATTGCCAGATTAAAGGATATGCATAGTTTTAAATTTTTGGGCATGTTTCCAAATTGTTCTCCAGAGTGATTGGATCAGTTCACAACTCCACCAATGGCACATTAGTGCCCCAGTTTTCCCACATCTCATCCAACATTTGTTATTTTCTTTTTCTGTCATATTCTGTCGTATCTGATAGGTGTGAGAAAGGTGTTTTAATTTGGATTTGACAAAAACTTCTGGGAATTTGTTTCAATTTGGATTTCTCTGATCAATAGTGATTCAGAAAATTTTTATATGATTATAGAGAGCTTTAATTTTTTTCCTTCTGAAGACTGCCTGTTCATTTTCTTTGACCATTTATGAAATGGGGAACGAATGATTCATTTTCTTATAAATTTGACTCAGTTCTCCTTGTTTGAGAAATGAGGCCTTTATTAGGAAAATTTGCTGTACATGTTTCTTTCACAGTTTTCTGCTTACCTTCTGATATTGACTGTTAGTTTTGTTTGTGAAAAAACTCTCTAATTTAATGTAATCAAAATTATCTATTTTACATTCCATAATGCTCTCTATTTCTTGTTCGGCCACGAACTTTCCCCTTATCCTTAGATCTGACAGGTAAAATACTCCATGTTCCCCTAATTTGCTTGTAATTTCACCTTTAAGTCTAAATTATATGCCCATTTTGACCTTATCTTGATATACAGTGTGAGAAGTTGGTCTATATCTACTTTCTGCCAAACTGCTTTCAAGTTTTCCCAGAAGTTTTTGTCAAATCATGATTTCTTGTCCCTAAACCTTGCACCGTTGCATTTATCAAACACTAGTTTACAATAATCGTTTATGATGGTGTATTCTGTACCTAATCTGCTGCACTAATCCACCACTCTGTCTCTTAGCCACTACCAGATTGTCTTAGTGATTGTCACTTTCTAATACAGTTTGAGATCTGGAACTGCAGGCAGGCCCTATTCCTTCACATTTTTTATTGATTCCCTTGATATTCTTGATTTTGTGTTCTTCTAGATGAATTTTATTATTTTTAATAGCTCCATAAAATAATTTTGGTCATTTAATTGGCATGGCACTGAATAAGTAAAATGACTTAGGTGTAATTGTCATTTTGAGTATATGTGAGCCCGGCCATGGGCAATTAATATTTCTCCAGTTGTTTGGATCTGACTTTATTTGTATAAGGAGCATTTTGTAATCGTGGTCATACAATTCCTGGATTTGTCTTGGCAGGTGGATTTCCAAGTGTTGCATATTGTCTGCCGTTATTTTAAAAGTAATTTCTCTATCTCTTATTGTAGATTGTGTTGTGAATGTACAGAAATAGTGATGATTTGTGTGGGTTTATTGTATATCCTTAAGCTTTGCTAAAGTTGTTCATTATTTGAATTTGTAGTTGATTCTCTTAGTATACCATCATACTCTCTGCAGAGAGTGATAGTTTTGTTTCCTCATTGTTTGTGCTAATTCCTTCAGTTCCCTTTTCTTGTCTTATTGCTAAAGCATCATTTCTAGTATAATATTGAATAATAGTGGTGATAATGATTATCAGTGTTGGGATGGTTAAAGACTGTTCTAATAAATTATATTTATTATCATGAAAAGTTGGTTTATATCCACTGATTACTGAATTGAGTTTTCACCATTTGGCTCTTGGTAGATAAGCCTTTCTTGTCTCTCTGATGTCTGGCTAGTTGACTTTCATATCATTGACATATACTTCACTAGTTTTGAACAGTGAGCTTATAACTGTTAGCCACCAATATTTATTCCTTTTTCTTATATATCCTCTGCATTATATTTTATCATTGATGTAAGTATGGCCACTGAGTACTCTGGTTAGGCTTCTTATCGGGTATGAACTTCTGGAAAGCCCCATTTGTTTTCTTGGTATCTTCTAAAATCCACAGAGGGGCTACTATTTATATAATTTCCTCTTTGCTCAAAATAATGATTTTTGTTACAAGTTTGATTAGCAGTGATAATCTGCCAAGCCAAGGCTGTTTGTAAACTGCAATAACTGCATGTCATCTTGCCTGACCTTACCTGAAATATTTGGAGATTAATATAGGAAGAAAAAAACAATAGAATTAATTGGTCTTAGATTTCCCTTTCCCCATTTTCTCCATGATTCCCTGAGTGCATACTTCTGTAAAAATCTTAATGTAAACTGAAAAAGAAATGTGCTATAAAAAGTATCAGAGGATTATTAATGAGAGAAGAGGAATTATACAGAGAGAAAAAAAATAAATCTTAATAGAAATTTTTTGGTACTTCAAAAGATCTGTGACTTCAGTGATATTAGTATGCCTAGTAATATAAAATATAACGCCTTCCAGTACTAGTTATCATCTTTATTTGTTTATATGTACAAGAAAAGAAATCATCACTTGATGCCCAGTTTTCTGATGATGGACCTGGAATCTCTCTTAATTTTTCTGGGCAAATTCACAGCTAGTAGAAACATAGTCTATTGCTATGCTTGTAATTATTACCTTTTCATTTTGATAGGACTGGCCAAAACTTGTGCCTGCTAATATCATCTTTAAAAATCCAGGACCTCTCTGAGCCCATGATTAGGTAGAATTTTAGCAGAGATGTGAAAAGTATACTATTAAAAATTATGGGCCAGAGATGAGACAGTAAAGCTAGAATTGAGTGGCAAAAGATGCATTGATTAAGGTTAATATCGCTAATTGGAGATAGATTTTACTTGTATTAAGGATACCTAACTACAAAGTGAAAAAGATAGAAATAATGACTATGGGAATTATTTGACAGCCAAACTAAATGAGACGGTAAGAGAACACTTACTTTCCCTAAGTGAATTCACTTGCCCAGTCTGAACAAACTATATTTCAGGGTCCTAAAATAATTTGCAGGTGTGATCGTTGAATGTCTATCAGTGGACCTCAAGGAATCTTAATGAATGGAAGGTTTATCATATAAAAGAGGTAGGCAAGCCATAGAGGTGGGCAAACAATCTGTATTTTTGCAAAGGAAGAGAGATTTCAACAAAATAAGAATGAGTAGCAGTGAAATGATACAGTGGAAAGTGGATCTGGAGTCAGAAGAGAACTTGTCTCAGACACATTTCTGCCTCTTAATGAGTGACTTCTCTGAGCCTATGTATGTCCTTTTGTATCTCACAAGGTTCCACCAAGTGAAGTGAGTAGAGTGTCTTGTAGGTCCTCAATGTCTACTATTGTTGCTGTTATCTGTATTTTTTTGCTGCCTTACCTAGCTCACAGGGATCTTAGTATGACAAAAACCAATAGCTTATAAGTACTTCAGAAGAAAAGTCCAATGCAAATTGAATGCAATATATCAAAACCAAATCATAAATTTTCTGAAATACAAAGAAGAGGAGGAATTGCTTCTTGTAAAATAAAAGAATGTGAGAAATATATAAGCATCTATAGAAAAAAGTAGGAAAAAGTTGAATTAAATAAATATATTTATAACTCATATATGTCTAATAATGTCTACATACTCATCCCGACAGGTGGGAAACTTCAGAGTAATGCCTAAAGACCCATGATAACTATTAGTGTTGTGTCTTGTAGTTATTGTTATAGTTATTGATAAAGTACACAGAACTTTTAGGAGGAGTACTCTTAAAGAAACCCAGAGCAGAAATTCTGTAGCCCACTTCTATAATCCAGTTTTTTGTTTTTTCATCTTTCTTGTCAAGAAAATATTTAACAAAAGATATTTCCTGTTTTAATTTAAGTCCATTTAATATTCTACATAAAGATGTGGCTATCCATTCTTTGTATAATTAACCAGCCACCCATCCTCACTTTCTAGAAGGCCTTTATAGTCTTTCTTCATTAAATTGTAAACTCCTCAGGGACAGTCTTACTTGTTTCCATTTGTATACTCAGAATTTTGCAGAAAACTCTATGTGATGATCCTCTCTGATAGTTTCTATCAAGGAAGGTATAAAAGAAGGGGACATAGTCTCACCAAAAGTATTTTAGCTGCCGTGGATGTCCTGGGCAGAGCTCAAGGGGCAGAAAAATTTGTTATCGGTTCTGAGATCTCCCAGATGTTCCTATTTGTGGATGTCAGTATGGTGATTGAATCAAGTCCCTACAATACATAAGTAGGCATAAATATATAAGTAGAGAAAGTGTCTTCAACTTTATTCTTGTTCCAAATAAGTCAACGTTAGCTCAATCTCCAGGTCAGCCCTTCCTCAAATCAAGAAGGATCAGAGGCTTCTTTTAGGTGTCCCTGTATCCTTCTGTGCATTTGCTCAGATGTCAGATACTCTCAGATTGCCAGGGGTCCATATCTAGGCTTGCCTTTACAGCAAAGATCCATTCATTCCTTAACTTTTCTTGTTTTCTACCTTGTCTCTTTCCCAAATGTTTTTGGTCCATTCCCCCAGGCCATCACTAGCTAATCTAATTCATCTGTTGTTATTGGTGAGTAGTGTCCAACTCTTTATGACCCTTTTTGGAGTTTTCTTGGCAAAGATACGGGAACAGTTTGTCATTTTCTTCTCTAATTCATTTTACAGATGAGGAAACTGAGGCAAACAGGGTTAAGTAACTTACCCAGGGTCGCACAGCTAGTCACTGTCTGAGGCTGGATTTAAACTCGGTTCTCCTTCATTTTAGGTCTAGTATTCTATTCACTGCACCATCTGGCAGTCCCAGTTCACTGGGATTCAGCTGAAATATTAATAGGTCATGTGATTTAATGGTTCCTCTTCCAAATCGTGTATCTCAGCTAGTTAACAACTTTGTGTCTTTAACATATCTCATTAATGGCTTAGCACAAACAATTGACTTATTTGAGAATCTCTGGATCCTCTTAGAATTTGTACTGAAAGCGTTGGGGGGAGGGGGATGAAGACCTTCTTAAAATGCAAATTTAGCCAGCTAATCTTAGTTTTCTGTTATATTATTGTTATAGTTGGTAAGTGCATACGCTTTTATATTATTGTATTAATGGCTTGCTTAGGATCACACAATGAGTTAATGGTTGAATCTAATGTAGACTCCATCACTTCCCAAATTTCCATATTGTTACATGAAGTTCATTGAATTCTAAGCCACTCAACATTTAGAGCAAGAATTTCTGTTAGAGGAAAAAATGGAGATGGTATTTAGATACATCATGTTTTGATATGTTTTCGGATATTATTACATGTGTTATATGCATTTATTTAGGAAGATTTCCTCCTCTTTTGTATAGTCGAGATTAATAGTAACATAAAATAAAATAGCTCTCATTCTTCTAGTGTATTTAAAGCTTACAATTTTTTCCCTCAAAAAAGACATTTGAAGTAGGTAACACAAGTGTTATTATCCTGTTTCTATGGATGAGAAATCAGATTCAGAGACACTAATTGCCTTGCCTATGTTCATATATTTAATGTTTGTCAGATCTACAATTCAAATTCTGACCTCTTGACTTGATACCAGAGCCGTTGCCCTTTCCATAGCATGATGCTCCTTCCTAATATATTAAATAGGTCATAAAAATTAAATTCCTGATGTTGGATCCTAGGTAGAAAATGAGAACACTGACCATCAATAATGAACATTTCTCATATCTATAAATATTAAAATACAGAAACACCCCAGCAATCAAATATGACAAATAAATGCTTTATTTCTGAACTACTGGCTGCTAATTAATTTGTTTGCAATTAAAATGCCAATAATTTTTTAGCGAATTCACTTTCTCCCAGCCTCTGCTAAATTCTTTAGAAAACCTAAGAGTTTACAAACTATGCTATCTAGCAAATGTATAATAAGCAGATTTTTAATATTTTAGTGGGGCATGAATTTTAAAATTGCTTTGTGAAAAATTTGTTAAAATTTTCATAGTACAAATTAGAGTCTTAATTTTTAAAAAATTTCTACATAGAGAAAAATGTATCAGATTTGAATTGAAGCATGTCTTACATCATGAATTTAGAGACTATGGATGTGATTTACATGATATAGAACTTATAGAAAAAATAATTTATTTTATAGTGCTTGTGGTGGTGGAATAATGTCCAGTGTTTCCATAGATAGAAAGATAAAGCATTTATTAAGTGCTTATTGTATGCCAAGCATCGTGCAAAGTTCTGAGGATACAAATACAAACAAGTAAGACAGTCCCGGCCTTCAAGGAACAGAAGCCTCAAAAGCTTTCTAGAAAGTGAGGATGAGTACTTGGTTAAATGATCTGAAGATGCATAAAATGGAGGTGAAGATTGAGGTCCAGATTATAAGAGCCCAAGGTGGTCCCAGGGGTAGGTGATAGAATTTTAGTGGGGAGGAAATAGGGATGAAGCCCAGAGAGAATGAAATTTTAGAATTTTTATTTTATATGGCTGATGGTAGTGGTAGAATGTTATATTCCCTGTCATCCAGTGGTTGCATTTTAAATATTTTTATCTCATTACCTCTTTAAAAATTTTGTTTTAGCTATGACCCATCTTTTAAAATTTATAGTATCGGAATTGGATAGTGACCCATGTTTTCTTCTCTTTTATTATTTTGGTTATTCCTCTCTACAGTGTAAGTTAGGGAAAATGGCCATTTTGTTCTGTATTCATGGTAGGAAAAGAGGGGCTAGGTTGGAAGTAGGTGTTTGTGTCTATTTTAGACATTAAGAGACCAAGAGTATATGTATTTAGTTTTTTGTTTGTTGTGGATTGTAGAGGTGTTTTTTATGTATTTGCTTTTTTTGGTTTTGCTTTTAATAGTTGGCAAAATATAGTAAATGAGGTCCAGCCTAGGGTCAGGAAGATCTGGGTATAACTCACGCCTAAGATTCATACTAGCTGTCCAAGATTGGGCAAGTCTCTTTTAATGTCCCAAGCAAATTTAAGATTCTTAAGATTTTTTGAGTTATTGTTCTGAATCTTCAGGGGGAGATTCCAAACCAGAAGCTCCCCTATTTCAATGAAATCAGAGGTCTAGATCTAAAAAAATAAGAAAACCTTTATAATAAAAATAGTTCAGATATCATAGCATTTTAAGGTTTAAAATGTTTTGAGACAAGCAATACATGATACCATCCATGATACCATCATTCCAGATGAAGAAATAGAAGCTCAGAGGAGCCAAGTGACTGGTCCAGCTGATAACAGCAGGGCCAGGACTACTTCCAATACTTCTGATTACCAGACCCTTCCTCTTTCCTCTAAACTTTGGGAAACATATTGTAGTCTTGGGAATGCTGATGTGTAGCTCCTACAATCGTGGAGAAATGGGGGAGAGAGAGAAAGGGAAAGAAGAAAGGAAAGTAGATGTTATGTAAAAGAAATATTTGATTAATTTTGAAAAAAACTTTTTAAAGAATATGGATTATCCAGGAAAAACTTAGAGGGTTGGTAGGTGGGACAATCCAGGATTCTGCTTAGTAAGCTAAAGTATTTAATGGCCCAAGTGACTTTGGAGTAGCATCTTTATGACTTCCATGTAATAGTGAATCTATACGAATGAATTATCATAGCATTTTTGCCCTCTTGCCCGAGAATAGCATTTCTTCCAGAATTTCTGACTTTTTTTTTTTAATTTCAGAGAAGCAGTCGTAGAGAGAGTCTTGGACTTGATCAGACTTTCTCAGATTCATTCCTACCTCCGATTTTGCCTAGCTGGGTGACTGTAGGCAGATCACCTCATTTTTCTGTGTTTATTGAGAATGTATGTGTAGAACCCATATAAGATTGCATGTCATCTTGGAGACAGAAGCGGGAGGGAGGGAGACAAAAATTGAAACTTATGGAAGTGATTGTTGAAAACTGAAAACAGATGAATTAATAAATTTGGGGCAAAAAAGACCTGTTTTCTGATTTGCAAAATGAGCCACATGTATAAAATGAGTCCTTCACAGGGTTATTGTGAAGAAGGTGTTGTATAAACTTTTGTATCCCATGAAAACAGTATTGTTGATAGTGTTTTGCATTGGAACTTTTCTTTGTGACATCTTTTTACAATGTGCACCCTCTTAGTGGTTACAAGGTAAAAACATAAACTTTATTCTATCTCAACAATATACATCAACTTAGAACAGACAGTTTTTTTTTTAATTTCATATCATTGTTTTATGAATGCAGACTCGATCACTACCCGAAGAACAATCTGAATTCATAACTTATTTGTTATATGTAACCTGATTATATGTATGTATTTTGAATTTCTCACTCTTCCCTTGACTATCTTTAATTTTCCACTGCAGTGCATGTAGAGTGTGTACAGCTTTTGCAAGTAATAAGAAACATAATTTTTCATATAGAACTGAAATTGTAGATGATTTGATACATTCACCTTCTCTGGGATATTAATTTACTTTTTTATTCTTTGTTCTTATTTTCCTACCTTTTACTGCTCTCATTTATTGATGTAGCTGACACAGTTGGATAAGATAGTATATCAAGCCCTTATCTCTTGCCAGATAGATACTAAAGCTCCTAGGAAATTATTAGTAACATTATGGCCCTGATGAAATAACTTCATTTTCCATTTGCATTTCCATAGTCATAAGTAAGTAGTAAAAGGAAGAAACAATTTCTTTGTCAATCAGAAGTTCCCAATGGAATCATTCTTTTCGGGGCAGCAGTTCATTAGTAAGTGTATCACTGGTGATGTCTGCAAGAAATGTTTTCTCCTTTGATATTGGCAGTAGAGGTGGTCTATGGGAGGTATTTTTTAACCTGTTGAAAATTAAACTGAGTCAACTAAGGTGAAAGTTTGTTTTCTCCCACATCTGCTTATGAACTTCATATTTGAGTGCCTCATTCATTATTGCCATAACCATTACTCTATACAATATGCTATGGAGGAAATAGCACTGAATTCCCAGTTAAGGAGAGATCTTTTCTTTGAATGTGACCATATGTGACCATAAACAAGTCACTTTCTAATCTGTAAAACAGGTAAAATAATATCTGTGATACCTATCTCCCAAGGCTGCCTGAAAGTCAAATAAAATAATGCATATTTAAAGAATTACATAAATATTAGCTGTTATTGTTAATAATGGGGATAACAAATAACAATGGAATAAAACATCCTTGAAAGGCAAAACCACCATGGTTTTGCTCATTTTTCTTTGTATTTCTAGATTATAACCAGGCAAGTTAAATCAAATTGAATTACTTTTATTCTCTGTTCTCAAAACAAGAGAATTCTCCCTTGCCACTCATATTCGTGGTAGTATTCTGAATGAAATGTGGCATATCTTTACTAAGGTTGTTTTCTCCCTCTGTACTCATAACAGTCCTTAGTCTTGTCTTACCTTTCTTTAAAATTCCTTCCTGTTATTAGGAACACTATCCTGTTTCCTGTTTTCCCTCTCTCTCCACAAGTGTAATGTATAATAAGCATGTGGACCCATCTATACGTTGTGAACAAAGAGTAGAATGTAATGGGGCCTTGGAATTGAATGATACAGTAAGAAAGAACTGAACCTATCGTAAACTGTGAAACCCAAAGTTAGTTATAGCATGTGAGTAGGAGAATCCCAAGTTTTGGTTTGCTCACTGCTTCTGCTATGCTTGGTTGAATGAGTATGATTTCTAGGTCTCACTTAGGGCAAAAGTGAGCACCCTCTACCTTCTGTCTACGTTATCTCATCCAAGTTAATCAATTTGAAAAAATGTATGGAGTGTTAACTATGTGCCAAAAACTGTACTAAGTCCTGAGGATACAAAGAAAGAAAAAAACAAAATCAGTCCTTTACCTCAATGAGCTAACATTTTAAATGGGGACTGTATAGGTACATATAAGACATACATTGTTGTAAGAAGTCTGACTTACAGAGTCAACAGATGGTAGCATTATAGGAGAAGGCATTAGCAATTGTGGGAACCAGGAAAGGTCTCCTGCAGAAGGTGGCACTTGAGGTGAGTGTTGAAAGAATTCACGGATCAGGGATCCTAACCATTGGAGATGGGGAAGAACATTGAACGCATGAGGGCTAGCCAGTGCACAGGCACAGATAAGAGTTGGGGTGTAATGTGTGAGAAACACAAAAGATAGTATAACATGAGTGTGTACAGAGGAGTAGTATGTAAGAAGATATGAAAGGTACAAAGCAGGCAAGATTGTGAAGAGCTTTAAATAACACATGATTTAACCTTGCTTCTACGTCTAAAAATAAAGGAGAGATGTGACATCAGTTGAGGATAATTAACGATTACAATAATAACCACTGATTTTTATATAGGGCTTTAAAAATTTGTGTAAAAACTGTAAAAAAATTGTAAAACTTTACCTATATTAACACATTTTATCATTGCAACAACTCTTTAAGGTAGGTGCTGTTAATATCTTCATTTTACAGATGAGGAAACTGAGGCATAAAGTGACTTTACTAAGGTCATACAGCTAGTAAGTGGCTAGGAAGGATTTATACTCAGGTGTTTGTGACTCCAATTCCTTCACCACCTAGCTGCTCTACTTTGTCTTGCTCGGTATCCTGGGAAACTTCCTTTAATCCCCAGCTGCTGCCTTCACAGTCCCTCATTTGCCCTACCCCCAGGAAAGCTTTCTTTGCAGTCTCTCTCTGATTCATCCTGATTTAACTTGGGCAGCCTTCTAGCTAAAGGCATCGTTGAGTACCCTGCCTGTTTGCATGGCATTATTCCATTCCTTTGTCTTCTGAGGAAATTCAAATGGCCAACTGAATAGTCAGAGTTATACTGTAGACCCCAAAGGCAGTGGATATTCTGCATCTGGTTTGTTGATCTTGTTTAATTTTTCACAAACATTAGATCTAAACAGGTTTATCTGCCTCACTGTAAACCATCCATTGCCATATTGCATCTGTGTTCCTTTTCTTTGAGATTTTTCTTTCTTATTAGACCCCATATGAGAGATCCTCACTGATAAAATTTGACTAGACCCCAACCTTTTCTGGTTTTCTTGGTCACAAGATATTCCAGCCAACAGGAAAATTATTCAGTCAGCATAACTATTGGGAGGCAATGTTCCCAATAACTGTCAGCTTCTCTCTTCTGCTCCTTAATTTCATCAGCTTCTCTTGCTAGATTTCTCGGCAATACTTTGTCATTATACCAGCCTAAATTATACCCATCACAACAGTGCACACATTTAGCTTTACTCTTTAAAGATATACATACAAATATAGCTTTTTAATAATCCCCAACCGGAGTATTCGTAAGTATAGAAAGTAATGCCTTTCCAAGTATAACCATAATTTATACCAAGAGGAATAATAAGATTTGATACCATTAGAAATCTGACAGGAAAAGTTAGTAAAACAGAGGGGAAACATTTTAAAACAATATATACCAAGTAGCAGTTTGTATAATTGTACTATTAAAAGCATGAATGTAGGTAAAAAACAGAAAAAACTACCACCTTCCATTTCCAATTGTACCTTATCAGTGGTTCATTGATACCTTATCACCATAGTATGTACTTTAAATAAATTTTCTCATAAATAAATTAAAAATTCCTAGGATAGGTGTAAAGTGAAATGAAAATCATCACCCTTAGATGGAGTTAACTATGAGTAATAACATAGACTTCTGAAATAGACAAACCAATTTTTCCTAGAAAACTAAGTAAAGAAAGGGGCAAAGGTAAATTGACCGCAGGTCTCATGTTCTGATAGAGAAAGATCCATGTAACTTGGGAAGCCCAGTGTGGACCAGGTTTCTATTCAAGATAGAAGCCAGTTTTCTTTGTCTTTGCCTGCTCTTTTGCTTGGGAGTTGAGAAAGGCCCTATAAGGCTAACACAAAGCAAACAGATATTTGGTAGAATTTTTTAAAAATCTTCTTATTTCATTGGTTTATTTGGGGAACTTTGTGAAATGATCCTGATCTGTGAATCTACCAGAATTTTTATTTTGAGTTAATTGAGATTTTCATCTATAGATAAAGAGTTGTATATGATCATGCCAAAAAAAATGAAAACAAAGTAGAGGGTGACAATTTATTTCATATCCAGATTTGTATATTTTTGATCCTTCTCCGTGACAGAAGCGTAAAACCCAGGCATCTGAACCAGTGTCATAATACAGATAAAAATACATGAATCTGGCACTCAGTACATAGTGGCACCATTAGAGAACAGCTAGAATAGAAAGTTCATCAGAAACAGTGTCCAACAGCTATACCTGTTTTTTTTTTTCTCTAGTGCCAACCCATTTACATGATTGCAATCCTACCCCATCATGTGCCAATATCAGTCAGGGATAAAACATATCATTTTCTTGGCCTACAATGGAAAATAAATTAGTAGCAGCGACCAAACAATGACACTAGCTGCATAATAATTTGATTTTCCTCCTCTTGAGAATTGCAGGTCAGGTAAGTGCTTAGCCCAAAGGAAGAAATTTAAGTGGGCATTGTACATATCATATGTAGAATAGATAAAGAGATAAATAGTTTATAAGAGGAAAAGTATTGCAGTCCGAAATATTCCACTTTTCAGAATTAACTTGAAACATATCTATCACAAGAATAATAACAATAAATACAGCTAGAAAAAATTAACTAAAAATTTCGGTGATGACTTATAAATTTTATTTAGAGAATTGGAAGTCTGATACGACCAGGAAAGCAGAATGATAGGCCATGGAATAGCACTTAATAAGATCAAGAACAGTCTTATTTTAAGTGGATATATATTAAAGGATTGTAAAAATTTCAAAACTGAAAGAGCCTTAATGACAGTCTAACCCCCTTGCCCCCAGATTAATCTATCAGCTATGAAATGCTACTCTAGGGACGGACGATCCTGATTGGTGTGAGTGAATGAAAACTCTCCTGCATTATATCTAGCCAGCTCCAGACTTTGCTTCACATCCCATGCAGCCATCTGCCAGGGATCCAGGACCTACCGTGGTAGCTTTTCATCTGTCCTTCTACCACATGTAAAACAATGCTCTCTTCCTACTCAGGGACAAATAAACCAGTATTCCTGGAAAGGTCATAATAATCTACTCTCCATGTGTCCCTACCCACAGTCTCTGTGACTTTCCACATCCAAACTCCATCCCCAGGCCAAACGCTCCCCTATATGTGTAGAATCCTCCTCTGCTTCCTCAGGAAAGTGATTGTGCAACTTTTGTATTGATATCCTCAGTTCATAAGACATAGTCGGCGCTTAATAAATTCTATTTCATTCGTTCATTCCTGGTTGCCCTCCTTCTTATCTTATTAACACTCTTTGTAAAATGTGGTGCCCATAAGAGAATACATACAGTGTGAGAGCTGCCTAAGTAAAATGTACAGCAAGTCACTCACCTCTCTATTGTTGAAGACTATTACTCCTTTATTTCTAATTGCTTTATCTTATATTTATATTTATATCTAGATACTTTGACTTAGATTGAGTTGACAGTCTACTGAAATCCTCGATTTTTTTTGGAATGAGCTTACTAGTGGATCCCCAGTTTGCACTGATTAAGTTGATTCCTTGAACTCAAGTAGAAGACTTTATATTTATCCCAAATAAATTTCATCTTTTTTGCTTCCATGTAATATTGTAGCCCATCCAGATTTTTTTTCTGTCACCTGATTTATTAGCTTGCTCCTTCCAGATTAGTGTTACCAAAAAATTTAATAATCTGTGTCTTTATGCAGATGATTTTATAACAATTATGAAATAGCGCAGGTACATGCATAAATCCCTGGCGTGATTACCTAAAGGATATCTTCCAAGTTTTTGGATGAGAAAAAATACTAAAGCACCTTAGAAATACCATTTTCATTTTTATGACTTTGAAATGATTCATTCTTGATATTCAAAACACTTTAATCTTTTTTAAAAAAATAATTGATTCTGTGCTTTCAGCCATTTAGGCAACCCTATGGTATAGTGGAAAAAATGCTAGATTTGGAGTCAAGTCTTGGGTTCCTATCTTTCCTCTGTTGCTTATTTTCTACGTGAACTTCGATAAATCAGTTAACTTCCCTTTGTCCGTGTTTCCAGTTTCTTGAGGGATCTCAATGGGATGAATTCTGGAGCTTCTTCTGTGCTTAAATATTTGATTGCATCATTTTTCACATTTAAAAAATGATCATGTTTTAATGACATCATTGAAGAACTGGAGAATTTGATCCATTTTACGAGTGGTACGGAAAGTTATCACTACAGTTAATGGGTTCTAGGAATTATATATGTCTGATCCTATTTGGGCCAAAATCACAATGAAAAATATTTCCCTATCCATTCATTTTAATATTCCCAGAAATTAAGAGTTATAATAAAGTCTGACCTCTATAGATATTTAGACTAGTACAAAACATGTTTTTTTTTCATTTTGCATATAATATACAAGTATAGAATGCAAATGACAACTATCAAAGCAAATACTAGCTCATTCAGTGAACAAAATACCCACATTTTAACAGGTGAACATGATTTCAGTAATGGTGATTTCCTTTAGGAAATGGAAAATGTCTCTGTATGAACCTACACATGCCTTTTGAAAATAGTTTTAAGCAGTTTTCATGTATATTTTAAGAGAATAGATGTAAAGTTCCTTTGGTTTGCAGTATTTCTAGGTGATTACAATGACAATTCAATAATTGTGAAAAGTAAAAAATCCCAAGAAGAATGTAGAGTAATCCAAGTATACATACATACGTACATTAAATTTTAGCTGCATTTTACAAAAAAAAAAAGTAAAAAGGCATACTGTGAGAAAATTTAGAAATAAACCCCTATTTCTAGATCCATCTATCTATCTTACAAAGGTAATATGGTGCCTCAGATGATGAATGCTGTCACATTTTGATTAAAAAAGTAAAAGTCCTCCAAAGGGGAAGGAAGGAGATTCAGTTTAGTGAATTGAACATTGCATCCCTAACATTTTTCATCCTGAACTCATTTAGTGGAGGAAATGGATATTTCATCAGACATGGATTTGACGTTCCATCACATTATGCGGTAAACAGTACAAACGATGTTATAGGAATAGGGAAGCTGGAAAAGCTAAGACAGTGGCTGCTGTAAGGCACTGGTTATCTCATTTAAACAGATATTAAAAGTGGGTGCCAGTAATGTGATCATCAGCTGCTTCCCACTTTGTGAATAAATTGCTTAGAAGGAGTCTTTTGCCTACCAGATGTGACCTAGATTTAGATTTCCAAAGGCAGGGGGGGAAAGTCTATTGTGTTAAAAAACAATTGCTGGTAAAATGCATGGTAAATGAGCTTATCTCACTTTTCCAGGTGTTTGAGCTAATATGTTCTGGAATTACTGCTTCATTTATGAAAAATAATTGAGGAAAATGTTCCAGCAAATCAAATTTGGATAAAGGCTTAGGATAGCTATTGTGTTGTTAGCAAGTTTTTAAAAGGCAGGACAAGCAAGGAGCCAACAGAGATAATAAAAGTATAAGAAAATGTATTTGAGAAGAGTCTTTTATAAAATGGTCAAGCATGGGTTTTCTATCCAACTTATATTATGGTTTAGCAAAATATTGAAAAACACTATGGATAATTATACTCTTTTCAGTGCATATGAAAGCTGGTTAGAAAACTCAAAGCAATGCTGTCTGTTGGCTCTGATAAGTCTTATTCCTATGTTAAATTCAGCAGAATGTTTTTTAAAAAGTTACATCTTTATTCTCACTGTATATCTTTCTTCTCTGCTTTTTCATTTCTTTGAATCTCCAGGAGCTGCCACTCCAAAACCAGACCCAGAGCCAGAAAAACAAACTGACCACACGGTTAAGATCGCTGGAGTCATTGCAGGCATCTTGCTGTTCGTTATTATATTTCTGGGGGTTGTACTGGTAATGAAGAAAAGGTGAGTTTCAAACAAATATTAACTATATGGTGAGTTGTCTGTTAGTGTTTTCCTTGAAATCTTGATATTGGCAAAAATATTCAGATAGCAGATTGGTGTTTGACACAAAGTAAGAAAATTCTGTTTTAGGAGATTTTTTTGTGTGGTTGGTTTTTTTTTTCCACCTAAGCCTGTGATTACAATATTCTGTATCCTGGAGGATTTTGTGACTGTATGTGGATATATAATAAAAGAAATTCTAGGGTAAATTGTTCTAGTTTTGTATAGAATATCCATACCCTTTCTTGCCCAGATAACACTATCTCCTATAAAAGTCATGCACTACTTCATCAAGTAGCTCCACTGAAAGTAGCATGGGCCTTAAAGTAACAGAAAGTTAAGTAGCAGCTAAGGTTGGTTGGTTGATTTATTCATCTAATAAAAATTTGTTGATTCGGCTCCTTATATAGCATTATACTTGGAAGATGGAAAAAATAAAGAAAATAGAAGACATGCATTGCTGTTGGTCTTAAGGCTTGTTAAGGGACCAAGATATACAAGAAATATCTATTTCTTTGAAGGAAAATAGATTTAGACTAATGGGTAACAGGAGGAAGACCATTTTAGCACCAATTTCAGAGACGGGTGACAGATGGATAATGATATGACAACTGGTCTGGCTGGAGGAAAGAGGCAGCGGACAGTGGGAACACAGTAGTAGTAAAGAGAAGAGGCTGAATAGTGTTCCCTAGAACATCACCCTACCAAAACAGGGAGAATAAATATATTTTCTTTTCTTATTCTTTTTAAAATACTTAATTTATTTGTTTTCAATTTTCAGCAGTCACTTCCGTAAGTTTTACATTTTATTTTCCTCCTTCCTCCCCTACTCCGCGGGATGGCATACAATCTTATATGGGTAGATATTTTCTTTTGGGTCCTAGCAAATCTGTGAAAAAAATCAACTATGGATACCAGAAAGTTACAGTTTAAATTTCCCCAAAATGGGAAATAAATAAGAAGTAACAGTTCCCCTTTTTTCTTAGTTTAACAGTGATGCAAAAGCAGTGATTAGCATTTTAAAACAAATCAAGCAATTAAAAATTAACCTACTTGAACTTTTTATTTTTACTTTAGAATTCCATTTGACAGTGTTGTGATTTCATTGATATGACCATTGGGTGAACCTTTAGAGGGCAATTTTATGAGTTATTATTGCTGAACTAAGCAACCATAACAACTCTGAAACCCATCCCTTGATAGCCAAACTTCTGGTGATAAGTGTCACAGAATTTACTTAAGCTGCACTTCAGATAGCGGATGTGCACTTAGTTGCTGCTCGGCCCATTTTAAGATAATGTCTGTATTTTAAAGTCATTTGTAAAAGGGCATGGACTATTCTGGAGTTTGCCAATAGTGATGTGAGAAGATACTTAAGTTCATTAAAAAGTTGTTTGTATTTGGCAATCAAGGTTTGTTATAGTTATCCAAAGAATTTATTGATTCACCGTACAATCCAGTAAAAGTTACTGGATCTCTGGATGGGGAATGGCAGATTGTAGACAGAGATGCCCACTGTGCCCACTATGCCCAACAAAATATCCCTTCCTGTTTGGAGTCTGCAATTGAATTGATAAGGCAGAAATACATGAAAAAAGACTTAAATATATTTTAATTTCTTTTAACTTATTTCTTGGCCAATGCTTCAGTGTGCGTGATGTAGTTAGTGATAGATCAGGTGATATTAATAAGGGAGCCCTTTTTTCTTCCCTCTCAGATTCTGATTCACTAGACTAGGCCCATGCCATGTTATCTCTGTCCTGCCTGCTAGTCCTTGAAGAACACTTGTGCTTTCCCACCCTAAGGAAATATGTTATCCTATTTTTCCGCTCCCTTCGCTTCTTTCTTGCTGCAAATACTTTACCTCACTACCTGCCCTTTGGGTCAGTGTTTTGTGAAGTGATCTCAATCCTGGAATGTCTTTCAGACCAAGAGATCAGCAGCCTTTAGAAACAACAGGTGCTTGCCCATTACACCTAGGTCTTTCACAGGTTGTGAAGAAAGGAGAGGCATGGACAGTGTAAAGAGATTAGAAAAATCATTGTTATGGGGAGGAAAAAGTCAAGGAGAATCTCTCAAGGTGCAGGAATCTTTGTCAAAACAGTCTTAGCAATCACCTATTTGAAATTACAAAAGAAGTTATTGGGTTTTGTTATTTGTTTTGCCTTGCTTTTCCCCCTAGACCATTTATGTTGAACTTTAGAAATGTCTTGTATTTTGCTATTTAGCAATATCATTTACACTTAA
This sequence comes from Bettongia penicillata ogilbyi, assembly GCA_023548195.1. Lineage (NCBI taxonomy): Eukaryota > Metazoa > Chordata > Mammalia > Diprotodontia > Potoroidae > Bettongia > Bettongia penicillata. The sequence continues at coordinate 1,713,062 of JAJHZJ010000060.1, forward strand.
ACCTGAGTTGCTTCTACAAAAGAGTAAAACATATTCTTTAGGTAGGCAGCATGGAAAGGCCTAACTGCAGCAAATCATAAGTGTCATACTTCTCCTCGCGTGTCCCATTCCTGAACTGTCTTCCTTTTCCTCACATACTTTTCTTCTCAGTCTTAGTTTTTTCCCCTTCCTTCTCCCCTCTCATTAACCTCTCAGTCTCTCTTCTTTCATCTAGCATACTTTCTAAACTTCTGTCTCTTTTTTGTATTGTTTTTCCTTAGTTCTTCCACAGGATTGTTCTGGAATATTTGGTTCCTGAGGCCTTCCTTCTTTTTAATTTTTTTTAACCATCCCTCATCTTTCCTTCTCTTTTCCTATTTCCCTCAAATATTCTCTCCTCACTTGTCCCTCCAACTCAGTTTTACATACATATAATGTCTTTGACATGAATTTTAACACAATACAAAGGCAAAGGAAATAGAATTACTATTTCATTTATACATATGTATATATATACATACATATATATGTATAGGAACACACAAAAAAAATCCTTGTGAATTGTATCACTTTTAAGGATGTTTCTGTGAGTTTGTATAAAGGATAGACAGAAACCACTGATCCAGTTTACCCTTATGACAGAAGCTAAATGTTAAACAGCCCTCCAGGGAGAAACTGTGGGAAGATTAATTCATTATTCTACATGAGCCTCATGGGCAGTCACATAGGTTATGTTATAAATAATGCATTTGTGAAGACTTACCTAACATATGGCCTTGGTATAGAATACATACCAATAACTTGTGTGATTATTTACTGCACAATCATTTTTACATCATACAAATGATATCCCACAACTTTTATTTGCCTCTGATATTTCGGAATCTTGAACTATGATGTTGAAGAGACAAATCTCCCAGTTCAGTATCTTCTTGGAAATTGTGCAATCATATGATATATTCTTCATTATAAACTTGATAATCATCAACAAAGACAGTTGGTCAAACGAACACAAAAAAGGGGCAAAATCTTATTCCAATTTCTCAGCTTTCTGCAGGGAAGAATTACACAACTAATAAGAGGGAAACAAACAAAAAATGTTTTTGTTCAAGTTTCCACTTCAGTGCCTCCCAGGCCTCTACCTCCTTTGGCCATGTTTTCATTCCTCCCTTTCTTTCTTCCTTTTTTTTTTATTTACATATTCACGGTCAGTGTGTATAATTTTGGTTCTGTTGATCTTACTCTGTATTACTTCATTTACGTTTTTGGATATTTCCTTGTATGCTTCATCTGTGTCATTTTTATGACACAATACTATCCCAATTACACTAATAGACTGTAATTTGTTTAGACATTCTGCTATTGTTGGGGACATAGGTTGTTTCTAAGATTTGGATGTTACAGATAGAGCAGCTGTCAATATTTTTATATAGACAAGTCCTTTTCTATTTTGGGGATAAAGTACTAGCAAACCAAATGCTGGGTCAAAAGCAGTGTTAGGGTTATTTGTTCGTTTTTTGCTCTTTCCATACTACTATCCAGGAAGGGAGGAAAGAAGCCAGCGAGGGAGGGAGGGAAGAAGGGCTCAAAATTATGCTCAGTTTTTTTTTTTTTTTTACTCTGATTATATACTAGTATATGGAAGGGGGGGAGGGAGGGAAGAAGGAAGGAAAGAGCAGTTATTAATCATTTGCTGGGTGCCAGGCGCTGTGTTCTCCAAAATGTTTTTACTAGTTTGCAGTCTTACCTGTGGTATATGTCCTGTTTCCCCATACTTTTGCTAACATTGGATTTTATCATGTAGGAGTTATTTTTGCTATCGTGCTAGTCATGATGTACATCTTTTGTTAATCATTCATGTCCCTTGACCACTGGTCCTTTACAGACTGGGTAGCTAGGCATAAATATGGGGGTCTTCTGATTATTTATCACATCCTTATAGATTTAGGATGTCAAAGCATTTATTTTAAAGTAACCATAGTCAAAAAAAGATCAGTAGAAAATAACATTAAGCATGAAAATCCTCCTTGAAGATTTGCAGATATTTAATTAGAGGCAACATGGTGGAGTGAAAAAAGCTAGAAGCCAATATAACAGGGTGTTAATTTTGGCTGTACTGCTAAATATTTCTGTGATCTTTGAAGACACTGTAGTTCCATCTTGGTTTCAGTTTCCTCATCTATAAAATTATGAGTGAGAAAGAAGAGATATGAATGATCTCTAGGATTATACTTTTCAGCTCTATACTTCTGTTTTCTATGACCTAGCAACAGCTAGTAGCACAACCATGTCTTTTCATCTCTTTGTTATTTAAGTAAAGGATCCTGTTTTGTTCAGTATGTACAACTCTTAATGATTTTGGGTGCCTTTCATACAATAGGCACGTTCTCACCGTTGCCAACTATTCATATAAATACTCTCAGTACATACACACAATTAATGTTAATTCAGCTGGGAAAGCTTGATTTTAGGGAAACTAATATTCATCCTTTCATCACTGTTAGTTTATCACTTTTCCATGCCATAGGCTATTCCTGCAAACTATGGTAGCCTCTTAAAGATGCATACCATTGATCACAAATAGTAACTAGGCTAGAGATAGCATGGATGGTTATTTGAGTCAATGCAAACATACAAAAAAAAAGTACGCTCCCCAAAAACAGTAAAATAGGTAAATGCTTGCCCTACTGAAGAAAAGCCATCAGTGTTATATTTATATTTTTTAGTTGAAGACCTGCCTTATGGGTAGTGGAGATTCATGAATTAAGGTCACATTTGTAGTTTAATAATGAATCAACATTCATCATTAACTTAAGCAATAGCCTGTGGCTTCTAGACAATTTTCATTCCATAAAAATCCTAATTGAAGATGGAACTCTTGGAAAAAACTAAAACCTGTGCAACTCACACATCACTGTGTAATCCATACCTGCTATCACATAGATGGAGACAACAGCAAAATACGAAGAATTTAGATTAGAGAAAGGAATCATTTATGAGCCCAGCTGATGAATTTCTGAATGATCTTGCCATATTTATGGATATTAAACTAATTTGGGCTCTAGTCATATACAGGATCAAACATTATCATCTTTCATAGGTTCTGATTGTGTAATGTCTATAGTTTATTATTTTTTAAGATTTGCTTAGTCCATAAGTAACTTGAGTACTTAGATTTCTTTCCATAATTAGTTAATTTCCTCATTGGGTATATATGATAAACATTAAGAGTGTGTGTTGGATAAAAATACATGAACAACAGCTTGCCTTTGTTGTAGCATTAAGCCATAGAGTCCTAGATTCTTGAAATTCATATATAATATTTTTAGCATAAGAGATTCATTTTTTATCACATTTCTTCCAGGTGTAATTAAATATATTTATACAAATGAAAATACCTCAGTTTTCATATGGAACAATTTATCTCAATAACACATTTGACAGAATATAGTTTGCAAACACCAGTGTTCATATGCTGATTAATTATATTTATTGTTGTTTTTAAAATCATTCTGTATCATTTTAGAAGTCTGAGGATATTTGTACTAATTACATTATTATTCCTGCCTCAAATGGCAGTAAATAGATAGTTCCAGAACTTAAGATTTTAAAGAAAAAAACATAAGTGAGTAATTTTCAGCAGTTGGGGAATGGAGATATGAAAACCCCTCTACTAATGCACAGGCATGCATACAAATGCAATGGGGTATAATATAGGTAAATGAAATGACTTCAGTTCTAGCACTCTGTAGTCCCTGATGATCTTTATAAACACATTTTAAGGGGAATATATTCTTAAATTCAGCAAATGGGATTAAATATTAAATATTCTCTAGTGTTTAGACAATACTGTTAGCACCAGGAAAATGGCTATGAAAAATGGGAAATCTTTCTAAAGGCATCTTGAAACAAAGAAGATAAGAGAGAAAATTTGATGAAAGCCTTGTTTTCAAAGAGATGTCAGCAGCTTGTAGCTAGAGGCAACTTGGCATTAGCTATAGCCTTTAGCAAGGTCTGTTTATATGTAGGGTGTGAAACTTTTTCCCTCATCTAGAGTGAAAGGTATATCCTGTGAGAAAATTCCTTGGGTCAGTCCCTATACAAAGTTTCAGTCATTGTTCCATTTCAAATTTTTTTTTTTCCCTGAGACTAGCCAGAAAATGTTACATGTGGAGTCTTTTGAATTTGGATTAATGCTTAGAATGTGTTCACTTAATATGCAGCAGCATACACAAAGCTTGGAAATGTCTGAAGATTTATTGTCTTGATTTTATTCAATTCATTTCAATTCAGCAAACAATGATTAAGCACCTATTACTTAATACCCTGTGTATGAGAACATCTTAAGAACCCAAAGATCGACATACCAGAGATACTGATCTCATGGTGCTTACCATGGAATAAGCGTAGTAAACGAATAGCTATGATACAAAGGAATGGGCAAAGTTCAAAGGAGAGATTTAGGCAAGTTACTATGACACTTGAGGAGAGAAACATCGTTTTCTCAGGGAGAATCTTATAGAGAAAATAGGAAACTTTACTAGTTCACAGTGCTAGTAAGAAGGAACAAAGTTATGGAGATGGAAAAAGACTGCATTATAAAAAGGGACAGAGTAATCTAATGTGTCTGGAACATGTTTGCTGTGAGGGCTGTTCATAAGTCATCCTCGCATTGTTGAATTTCTTGAGTGCTTGCTTTTCCCTTACCTTCATCCCCAACAACCATTTTCTCCCTATTGGTGAGCATCAAAACCAGAACAGAATTCATTCTTAGTGGGTTTTCCACCTTTCATAAGATAAAGTTATCATTAAGGCAAACCCAAGATGTCCAATCTTAACACTTCTATTTTGGACACAGAAAAAGCTCTTGCAGATGCCTCAAAATTAAGTCCCTTTCACTGCTATGTCATGTCTCTGGTCCAGTTTTGTCTGATCTCTTCATAATTTTCCTCTTTTTGACCACTATAGGTATGTGTTGTATCCTTCAAAGACAAATTTTTTGCGTGTCCCTCCATCACTCTTTACCTTAATACTGACCACTATGGTTATCTTTTGGTTCCTGGGTTTCCTGACATAAATATTCCCCCTTAATGCCCATTGTTCACTTCATCCCCCCCATTTCTTTTGAATAAGGAATATACCCAGAGCCACACTCTAGTTGCAATTCTTAAACCACAACATCTCAGTGATACCTATGAAGTCAAATTTGTCTCTTTTCATCAGGGTATCTGACTCAGTTGTTTTGTTCACTAAACTGTGTTCAGCCTGGAGGGTAGCTTCAACATGTCCCCTCCATTGAAGAGATCTCCATTTTCTGGGTGTTCCATTTGTAATAAAGCTGGAGGAGAGGGTTTAGAGTCATATACTTGGTGGAAATCTAACCAGTCTTATCCTGAACCATATGTTGGCATGCCTAAAACAGAATATATGCGTGTGTTAGTGTGTACATAAATGTCACTAGTCCATCAAGCATTTATCCCTTGACTATCAGCTAAACATACCTCTGTTCTCAGTTTACTAGCTTCCTTATTTCACTAACTACTTACATTAAAAGTTCCCTAAGAAAGCGTTCAAAGATTAGCTTTGGGAGCAAAGCAGTATGTCAAGGTACCTATTTATCACTTTTCCAAACTCTACAAACCACTTTTATCTGCTAACAACTCCTAAGGAAGATAGAAACCATCCATTAAATCAGCAGACCATTACTCCTTAGAAGTGTCAACATGAGCTCAATTTGCCAGTTTAATGATACTTGAAGGTCATTAGCTGTGTTACATACACACACACATGAAATATCTATCAGGCTCATTATTCTTTGTTTATTTCTTTAATGACAGCAAGTAGAAAAGGGAAATAAAATCTAACAAGGGGAGGATTACTTAAGAACATTTTGAAATATTTCATTTCCAGATCTTACTAGTGATCTAAAAGTAAGCTATTTTCCTTCCCAAGAAGTTGCAGAGGGGGAAGTTGAGAGGTTACTGGGTAGAAAGGTAGCTGGTGAAATAGAAACATGTCATTTTCAATGAATAATTGATGAACAAAGTGTATATAGTTTTCCTTAGATAGATAATACATTTCAGATGCAATTCCTGATATGTCTAAGTTATTTCCCTGCATTCTCAATCACTTGTCATTTGTTTTCCTATGTTCAGGGTTCAGTTCTTTGCAAGTTTTCAGGCAATAATATCTGACTTTACTTTTTATTTCATCTCTGTCACCTCCACCTAAATACTCCAACTCTCATGACAGAAGTAGTTCTCATATCTGTGCATTTTTCTTTCCTTTACTGGGACATGATTCCCACCATCTTTTTGATGCCAAAGCAGAAGTTACATTTGATGAACCTTGCTCTCTGAAAAATTCTGGGGAAGTGAGTTGGGAACACAGCAATGTTGTCCATTTCCTGAAAAACTACCTCTTAGTGCTATGTCTGTTTGCATTTTCAGATGCACTACTTTATATAGTAAAAATATATAGTAGAAATGCTACTTGATGCATTTTGGTTCCTTTTTCTCAAAACAGAGATCAATGGATGGTAACTAATTTTAAGTAATATGTTTCCCTTACCTGTGAACAATGAAAAAAGACTCAGTAACGTGACAAAACAAGTATTTGTACGTTCATATATTTCTGTACATATGCTATGCTCCTATTTATAAAAGCTAAAAAAAGAATTAGTCACCCAAAATTATGTAATATGAAAAAGCATTATGTAATATGAAAAAGCTGGGCTATAATTGCAAAAAGAAAAATAATGGAACAAATGAATGAATGAAAAAGAAGAGCAGGATCAGATGTTTCAACTCTTGGGTTTTCTTTGGTAATATTTTAGATTGGACATAAGCCAGTGTCCCCCTGGCTTGATTAGGCATGAAATCTCATCATTTTAAAGATGTGCACAGTTCTCATCCCTGAGGCGAAAGGAATGTTCCTTTAGGAACGTTGTTTATATCCATCGTAGAAAGTCAAGTTTCTTATACATAGTTATGATGCACAAGTGATATCAGACAGTTCAGTGGCATTGTTGGAGTGCTGAACCTAGAGTCAGGAAGACCTAAATTCAAATCTCACGTCAGATACAATCTGTGTGGTCCTAGACATGTCAGATAACCTCATCTGCCTCAGTTCCTCCTCTGAAAAGGTGGATAACAATAGCACCCATTCTCAGAGGGGTTGTGAGCATAAAGTAAGATAATTTTCATAAAGCACCAAGGAAATACTTGTTGTTGGTAGTAATAGTAATAGGAGTAGTAACAGGAGAAGGAAGAGGAGGTAGGCAATCAGTGAACACACTTCGCTTCCTTAAAGTAAAATATGAACTCTCTTATTAGCTATAACACCAATATTACATATGTGTAATATATTGCATAATACATACTTAGAACAGGAGCCTTTAATTGACCTATGGTAAAGACCTGGCTTCTAGTAAACCTTGAACACTATATAACCGCTAGCTATTTTCATGCACCAGCTTACTTTCCCCATCCTACTTAGAATACCAACGTTGGTATTCTCAAATTCTAGAATTTCAAAGTTGGAAGAAACCTCAGAAAATATCTGTTGATTAATGTATTTCTTCTGCAGCAACTTGAGTATTGCTTAAGTATCTGTGGTGATGGGGAGAGGATCAGAGGAGCCCATTCCATTGTCCATCAGCTCTGAGTATTCATATTACAGCTGTGCTCTTCCTTTGTATTGAAATGAAACTACCTTCCTGTAATTGCCAGTCCTGAGTTCTAGTTCTGCCTTCTGGGAACACACAGGATTAGTCTAATCTTTCTTCTTTGTGATCGCCCTTCAAATATTTGAAGGTTGGGGGCAGTTTGGGCTTTCTAAGTAATCACTAGGCTCAATATGCCCAGTTCTTTCAGCTATTGCTCACATGACCATGGCTATAAGTTCCCTCATCTGGTCCTCCTCCCCTGGTTCTTCTCCTCTAGATGTGTACCAGTTTGTTGATGCTAGTCTTAAGGTATAGTTGCAGAACTAAACAAAATACTGTCAATGTGGTTTGACTTGGGAAATGAGACCTTTATTCTTGATATGGTACTGGCTTTAAGGCAGTCAAAATTGCATTAGCTTTTTAATCAGTCACATTTAATTCACTTAAGTAAGCATGTACTGTCTGCTGTCTATAGATCATTGGGCTAAGCAAATTAAAACACAGTTCCTGTCTTCGTTGAGGTTGTATGTAGCTATAATGACAATAAATGCAATGAACAGATACAAAATATTACATATAGTCTGAGGAGGGAAGGATTATTTCTGCCTGGAAGGGAGCAGGGAAGAGTTTGGGGAGGAGAGGGGGTTGATATGGAGCTTGGTCTTCAAACGTGTGTGGGATTTCAACAGAGACAAAAGAGAACATCCCTGATTTGGGAATGGTATGAGCAGTAGTATGAAATGAAAGTATGAGACCTATCCAAGGGAGTAGTTGAGTTCATCTGGAACAGAGTACAAATGCAGTGAGATGGAAAAGGTAGGTTGGTACCAGATCATCAAAGTGACGGTCCTGAATGCTAGGCTAAATAATTTGGATTTTATTCGGTGGCCAGTAGGAAGTTGTTGATTAATTTTGAGCATAAGACTGACGTGATCAAGGCTGCATATAAAAAAGAGTAATGTGGAAATTATTTAAAATATGTATTGGAGGATGGAAAGAGTAGAAGTAGAAAAATCCACTTTTCTGTTTTCTCAATTCCAGGTGCTCCCTGTTGCCTCTAGGATCTAATCTGGGATACACTCTTTGGCTTTTAAAGCCCTTCATAGGCTGGCCTCTTACTACCTATCCCGCACCTCTCTTACACCCCTCATGCATTCTGTAAACCAGTAGCCTCTTTGCTGTTTGTTTGCTGTTTCTCAAACATGATTTTCCTAATAGTTGAGAAAAGAACCAGGTCATACAAAACACTCCAGGAGGAGAGAATATCCCAAACGGGAAGGAATGGTCTTCAGATTTAAGTGTTGCAGAGAGATGAGAACTGAGAAAAGACAATAAAGCTATAGTTGGTGACCTTGTAGAGATTAGTTTTGGCTCAGTGATGGGGATAGAAACAGATTCCAGGCCTTGTAAAGTAAATGGGAGGTCAGAAAATGGAAATGACCATAGAGAGTTTTTTGCTAAGAGTTGGATTCCTAAGGAGAAGGAGAAAAACAGAAATGAAAATTTTGGACAGATTGAGTTTGTGTGGCTGGTGATTGGAAGTGGGGGTCTATAACTCAAAAGAAAGGTGAAAGATAGAGATATTTGAAATTTGAATATACACTTCATATAGGTGAAAAGTGAACAGGAGAGTCAGTGTAGAGAGAAAAGGCAAGAAGACTAAGGATAAAACCATGGGGCCACCATTACCCAAAGGTCTGGGAATAAGAATTATCAATTAAGAATGTTTGCAGAATTGGGAGGGAAATCAGGAGAGTGTGGTGTCGTGGAAACCAGGAAAGGAGACATTTAGAAAGCAGTAGTAAATGAGACAGTCATTTAGATTGTAATCAATAGAGGGCTGGGCTGAGAGTCAGGAAGACCTGAGTTCAGATATGAGCTCAGACACTTACTAGCTGCGTGACCCTGGGCAATTCACTTAACCCTGTTTGCCTCAGTTTGCTCATCTGTAAAATGAGCTGGAGGAGGAACTGTCAAGTCACTGCATTATCTTTGCCTAGAGAACCCCAAAAGGTGTCATGAAGAGTCAGACATTACTGAAAAAACCTAGCAACAACAATGAACTGTGAAGCTGCAGCAGTTTAGAAAAGGGTAGGCCTCCAGAGAGTCCGTTGGTCTGAGCCATCGTGAAGTCAGTGGCGATCCTCCAAAGAGCGGTGGCAGCAGAGTGGAAGCCAGCTAACAAGGGCGTGAGGACTGATTGCAGGCCAAGAGGGGATGCTACGTGAAGACTGTTTTCTTCCAAAAACAATAATGGAAACTTACAGTTGTACAACATTTTAAAGTTTTGCAGAGTTCTTTCTTTACAAAAACCCATGATGTGAATTAACGCAGGCATGATTATTCATAATTAATGTTAATAATATTATCATCGTTTTACAGAAGAAGATGTGTTTGTCCTTTGTTCTCCAAGAGGACTGTGACATCAACATGATGACATGACTTGCATTTGACTTTGATACGAGTGAGGAAGGGCTGTGCAAGGTCACCAACCTCACTTCCTTCTCCTGAGCCAGGTGGATCCAGTGGCCTGATATTCATCAGGACAACTGGAGATGGCGTAGGGTGCAATGTGAGACCCTGGCCTTTTAGGCTAAGGTCCTATAGCATTCTCACTTTGAATGAAAAAAAACCCATTCAATGAATAGGCTTCTTTAAATTACTCAAGGTATGGTCCCTTTATTGAAAAAAAAAAAATCAAACTGGGAGGAGAAGACCCTCAGGGTTCCTGGGTAGAAGAGAAACAATTACTATTTAGTGTTTAAATCCACTCTATGCTAGGTGGTGGAGATTTGTCCAGTCTGTGAGCTCCAGGGTGAATTGGGTTTGAGATGAGGAAATTTACTTTAAACGACCTGCACTTGATCCTATGACAGTCAGCTTTCAAAAGCCAGTTTTTCTGAGGATAAGCCCAATACTTTTGTTACTTCATCACATTTCCTGAACAGAAGTTTGGCAGGAAAAGGGAAGAGTGAGAAAGTGTGATTGCTACAAAGCATAGAAAGCTTGGGGGGGTGGGATGGGGAGGAGATGTTTGAAAGTTAAAGGGACAGAGCTGATAGTGAGTGAGAGAATGAAGATGTTAAAGATAGGGGCATGTCCCAGGTCCCACGGGGCATCAAGGTCCCAGGAGAAAGATGAGAGAATAGTATCAGGTGGAAACTGTTGACCTTTAATGAGTTTGCACTCAAAAATCCAATTTTTTTCTCATGTATCTTTATCTACTCATATTCCTCCCCTGCATCAGTTGTCTACTGGTGGAGTTGATCATTTGAACCTAAGTTCAGGACTTTATATCTGTCCCAATTAAGTTTCATCTTGTCAGTCATCTCATTGTTCATGCCTGTCAAGACATTTTTAGATCTTAAGTTTGACTTCCAGGAAGTTTGGATACTTTCCATCCAGCTTTTAGGCATAGCTAATATGTTGTATGATGTAATCAGGATCCAAAAGGTTTCAGCTGGTTACAAAGCTAGTTGCTGGTCTTAAAAAGTTATCCTAATCAACTTAGGTGTTCCTTGAGGTGGTCTGTTTACTGGGGACTCCCTTTGATGCTTATTAAATACTGCCCAAGAGCCTTCCTTCTCTTTTAATTCCTGTCTTGAGTCACACTAAAAAGTCCAGATTTCCACCCTAATGCTCCTCCTTCTGTTGTGCTTTTTCATCAGCTCTAGTTTTGAACAAGGCTCCGATTTTAGTCCTGTCTGAAGCTGACTGACCGATTTATAAGCAGTTCAGGTCTCAAGTCACTAGTCATCAACTGCCATAGTCCTTGGCAGCTCTGTACCAAAACAGATTTCTATTGGCTTGCCTAAGCCAAGTAATTACTATTAATTCAATCTAATATTCATATCTAAATGTAGCAAAAATGGATTACCTTTCATCCTTTGAGCACATTCAACAGTCTGACCAACATCAATAGAAACATAATAATACTGGTGACAAACCCCAGTTTCCTGATGCTTTATAGCTTATAAAGCAAATTGTGTACTTTGACTATGTTACTGTTTATGTTTTAATAACTTTGTTTAAGGTATTGAATAAGGAGTATTTAAATATGAAATGGAAAGATGTTTTAGTGGAGATTAAGACTTCAACATATTAAAGTATCCTTGAGATGAGCCCTTTGAAAGGTATTCAGTGTCTTTAACCTTTAAAGATATATGAAACAAAGCTAAAAACAACTCTGAATAAAAATAGAAAATCAAGATATTGTGATATAGTACAGTTCTTAGTTTGTAAATATTAGAAAGATTCTTAGACTCCTACAGCATAGAATTCTACAGGTGGAAGACATGCGTCTTTGAACTTGAATTCTAGGAGTTTTGAGAGGCCTGTAGTTTTAAATCTGCTTATAGGAAAGATACATGGAAATAGACAAAAAGGAGGAAGGGAAGACCAAATCTGGCTGATGCTGAGGATTTTCTTTTAAAATATAGTGTGAAATTCCTCAGATTTTTATCAATCTCTTTTTCCCATCTAAGTGGTATTAAGAAAGCAGACCTGTGACCTCATTGGGACAGAGAACTCTCAGTTAGCGAGCTCCCTCTGCCAATACATATCTACACCTGCTATGGAATTTACAGTTTTAAAGAGCTGCCTAGGGGCACAGAGAAGTTAAATGACTTGTCTAAGCTAACACAATCAGTGTATGTCAGTGGTGAAACTTAAACCCAAGTCTTCCTGACTCTCTCTATCCACTACACTATAGTTACCTTCACCAATAAAGTAGGTAATGGTACTGAAAATATGAAGGTTTCTTATTGAATTTAGAACACATTTATCATATCACTACTACTGCAGACAACTATTACATTTTTGTACTATTTCCACATATGCTATATATCATTATTGTTGTTTTGGTTGACCTAGGTTGAGGACATTTTTATGGGTCTTACTGAAGCATAAGTCCACTCCTTATTAAATCATTGAACTGCTGTATTTTCTTAAATGGCAAACGTTATTTCTACCTTTCCCAAGTAATCGCACATTTGTGTCTTGGAAATTGTGGTGATGTTTTTTTGTTTTTCAGTTGTGTCCTACTCCTCATGACCCCATTTGGAGTTTTCTTGGTAAAAAGACTGGAAGGATATACCATTTTATTCTTCAGCTGATTTTGTAGATGAGGAAACTAAATTAATTCATATGTATTATTTTTTAAAATTATTTTTAAAAATTTAATGAATAGACGTTTTCCTGGATGGTATTTTTCTGTTAAGCATCAGCTTTAAACATCATTTTTCTAATCATTCCAATCAGAAGTCCTATAATGAAAATAATCCTCAAACTTATTATAGTAGTAGATATGCTAGAGACCTCTGTAATTTGAGTCCCTGACTGAATTTATCAGTAAGCCATTCTCCTGGTAACAGCTTTGCTACTCCATTATTGTTTGGAATTGTTCTTTTCACAAGTCTTACTTTACAAGAATGTATGGTCACTATTGGTTCTCAGTTCTTATATAGGAAAAGAGAACACTAATAGAATCGGACTTAGGAGAAAACCATTTAATAAAAGTTTGGTTGCTTTCTGAGATCACATCAGTTGACTTATCTGAAAACCTGGATTATGGATGTAGGGAGACTTTAGCCCACTAGACGAAGAAATTGTTCCTTCAAAAAAGAATTGGTCAAATTTAGAAAAAATCATTCAGTCAATAAACATTTATTAAGCAACTACTGTGTACCAGATTCTGTGCTAAGTGCTGGGGATGCAAAGAAAGGAAGAAGACAGATTGCCTATTCTTATTATCAGGATCATTCTTTCCTGATTTTGAGAAAAGCATAGAACTAGCTTTAGTATATTTTCAGTTATCTCTCTTACGAATTTAACTAAATATCCATCCAGTTTAACCACAGACTAAAAATGAAGCCTGTTTCAGTGGCCACATTTGTCAACAATTTTGTTCTCTGACTCATGGTAATGGGCTAACTCGTCCATTAGCCTCCACCATTGCTAAATGTAATCACACAGTCAGTATGTATTTATTAAGCACTTACTATGTGCCAGGCACAAAACTCCAAACTCAGGGGGACCAGAACAAAAGAAAACAAAACCTTAGCCGCCCTTAATGAATAGATAAATTATAAGAGCTACCTGCTTGAAACATATGAATTTCTCTTTTTCCTTTTATCCTGTGTTTGTTACTGTTGTTGGGATTAGACACATCTTCATCATTCAATAACAGAAATAACACTAGTACACAAATTGGAGCCATTCTTATTTTCTTGGAATTTCCTTATATTCCATGCTTTTCTTCAAACCAGGTGGTGGATCGTTTAGACCCAGGATAAACACAGGTGGTCACATCTGTTTGAATGCTTTCGCTTAGAAAATTAGAGTTAAGCTTCTTAATTTCTCTTCATTTTAAACAACACCCTGGTCTATTTCTTTTTATAACACTTTGCTCATTTCAAGAGAAAGAGTGATAGATCAACTGCTGCTGTGTCTGCTGATCATTTATATAGCTGGTTTTCTCGGGATGGCTGCCAGCACTGACATTAGGCTGTTCTTTGGGAAGTGTTCTTTTGATGGACAGTGCCCCAGTGGCCTGGTCAGAGGACCAATAGCAGAGGTGGTAGCTAGCTATCTAATTCAGGCTTAGTTAATGAAGCAGAAAAACCTGTAGATCATGGAAAAATGAGTCCCATTGCTACTGCCATGCCTGTTAACTTTCTTTCCTGTAAGATTCCTTTTTTATGCTTGGCTTGAGAGGGAAACAGAAAGTTAGAATAGACTTCTGAAGACTGCAGTGAGCTGAGGAGAGGAGCAATGCTAGCCCCTTGTATACCGCTGTCGGTATTATGTGAATATTTTATATTAGCATTGTTTTAATAAAGGGGATGTCGTAGGCTTATACAGTAGTTGGTCGTCATATCCATCTTTTGTTGTTGCTTTGGACGCTGTAGTTTCAGAAGATACCTTGTCATCAGACATGGCCAATGAGGGAATTTGTTTTGCTGGACCATGCATATTTGTTTTAGGGATTCTGTTTTTATTTACTTTTTCCAGTGGGAATTGAGGAAGTGAGAGTGGGGCAGGAAGAATGATAGAACTGTGAACTGCAATAAAGGAGGGAAGGAGGGAGGCATGAAAGGAAGAAAGGGAAGGAGGAAGGGAGGGAAGAAGGAAGAGGAAGGGAGGGATAGAGGAAGGAAGGGAGGAAGGAAGGAGGGGGTGATTGAAGGAAGTCAAGATAGAAATGTAGAAAAGCAGGATAGCTTTGAAAGTGACGTTTCATTCATTTGATACTTAAAATGAAAAGCAAGCTGTATGTAATAGAGATCACAGTTTCCTTTTCAGTACCTTTTTCTTTTTTTTTTAACCTTATTGTATGTAGAAACGTTAGTTTTATTTGGTGTTTGTTAAGAAAAGAAAGAGAAAGGAAGGAGGAAAGGTTTTTGAGATTGTAATCCTTTCAGACCCTAAAAAAGAAAAAACCCTACCTGTATTCATTTATTCAGCAAGCACTTATTAAGCACTTACTGTATTCAATCACTATGCTATGTGATGGTTCCAAGATGCAGATACAAAAAGCCAAAGAATCCTTGCCCCAAGGAGTTTTATAAACAATATGAAGAGGTAAAACAATATGGACAGTAAATATAAATAATAAATAAATGGAAATACAAAGAAGTAAAACCACAGTTAAATGTAAATAACAAATGTGAGTTGGATATAAAGTAAATAAAAGGTAATTTCCAAGACAAGCTAAAGCCTTGGAGGAAGCTAGGGTTTCTAAGAGGCAGAGGTGACAAGAATATCCATTCCAGGAATGGGCAAAAAACCTTTGCAAAGTCAGAAAAGCAGGAAATGAAATTTATGAATGGTTAAGAACACATAGGCCAGTTTGACTAGAATGTAAAATCTGTGAAGGAGAGTGATAGACAGTAAGCCTGAAAAGAAATCTAGGGTGAGATTGTGAAGGGCTTTAAATACCACATACTTCAAGGAAATCATACTTTTACCTAGCGACAGTAGGGAGCCATTGCAGTGGCATCACTTTTATCTTTTCATCAATCAGTGTTGCCAAAGATTGTGTTCAAAACTATTCAAAAGCAAGCCATTTCATTGCCTAGTAGGGATCTCATTTAACATTATCACTGACTGTATCATACCTTTTGAACCTGAAATGCGTAGTAAACCCTCATCTGATATCCTAGTTATTGTCAAATATCTTCTAGAGTCTGCCAGCTGTATAGGACTAGGCAAATATCTGAAGAAAAACGTACAAAGATTAGTTTTTAAAATATCCTTTTTGTGCCTCACTTTCCTCTTTCCTTTCCTCCCTTTATGTAGTAGCCACTGACTAACTCTGAATGGACTTCAGAACAGGAGCTCACCACTGTAGTGGGGGAAAAGGGTGTAGTTGGGGATGATGAGGGAAATGTAATGGAGAGAATGCTTGTTTGCACTATAGTCTCCATCAAAATACTTGAAAAAATGTGATGAATAGGGGCCCTAACTTATCTTCCCCTTCCCCTTGTATGTTTATTAATACAATATTCCATTTCTCTGAAGCATTCATTGTATTTTTAAAATTAGTGCACCATCTATGGCACACTACCTTCAGGAGTTTTAGCTTTCAATTTCAGGCTTATCACCTACTCACCTTTATGCCTCTGACATCAGTAATTAGCCTCCTTGTTCCAATCTATACAAAGCAAACTTAAAACTCAAGCTGTGTTTTTATTGTCTTTTTTTTTTTACATCATTACTTCTTACAGTTTGGCAACAGAAGGCAAGGCTGCAGGTTTTGTTGATGTTGCATGAAGCAGAAAAGACTCTAGGTCTCTTTCATCACCACTCTGACTCAGTGGGGTTAATGAGAACTGGTAACTTCCCTTCTGTTAGTGGAAGCAGCTGTGAGTTATAGGTGGGGATCTGGTATCTTGAGTAAAAAGATGCCTTGCAGCTTGAGGTTAAGACCTTTGAGAAGCAGAGGAAAGCTCACACCATATGCTCACTAACCCTTGTCTGGTGAACAGAGATGGGGCTGGCATGTGTTTCTGAAGTGTGAAAAGTTATGTGCCCCTAATACCATAGAACAGCTCTCATTCATCTGCCTCCTCCTTTTGAATGGTGAATAATTCGACTACTGTGATAAATATTTGGGTTTGCCTCTTGTTGAAGTAAAGAGATGAATGAGCCTTTGAAGTCATTTCTGCCTTGCTTTTAATGCTAGCGTTAGGTGTCTGAACTGAAAAACTTACCTGCTTCTATTGTTTCAACTGTGAGTACATTTTTATAAATAAATAACTAGCAGGGAATGGTTTCTTCCTTTCTATTCTGGGTAGCACTGCACATATTACTAATATTCCTAAATAATATTTAATAGCAGTATATATATATATGTATATTTACCATTTTCTTTGGAGTTACTCTAATATGTTAAGCCCAGTTAAAACATAAAATTTTATTTGTTACGCTGTATCAATCTCTACGAATACTGGAAAAATTATTAAACCCATTTTGCAAGGAAGATGATTTTTTTCAGATGTTGGTTTTTTCATAATATTAGCAAACCTCACTGTTTTCCATGCTAAATCTCACCCAGCCTTTCTGCAGTTGTTACAGCAAAGATTAAGTAAGAGAAAACATTATAATGAGGTCTTTTGTTACTCTGACTTCATTATTCTTATAAAATATGGTATTGACCATGATCATAAATAATTAAAAGTAAACTTAGCAAAACAAATGAAAAGGCTACATTTGGTGATATAACAGCCTTGATTTTTTTCTCAATAGCTAATTTTCTAAATTTAGTGATTCGTAGACTGTCTCCTTTTCATTAGTAAGAATAATAGGTTAGGATTATATTCATTTTTCTTATAATAATCATACTTTCAAACTCTACTTTTTTTCTAGGTACAGTCAACTCTTAATAATCTTTGGCAATTGAGGGGCAGCTTGGCAAAGTAGATAAGGGGCTGAACTTGAAATAGGGATATCCTGGATTTAAATCCTGCCCTAGACCCTTCCTAGTTGTGTGACCCTGAATGCAACAGTAAAATTTGCTCAGTCTCGGTCTCCTCATCTGTAAAATTGAGATAATAGTAATTATGGCCACCTGCCTGTTGAAGTCAATAAGAATCAAAACAGGACAATATGTGAAGGCAAGAGAAGCATTTATTACGTACTGGTTATGTGTTTGGCACTGTGCTAAGTGTTAGGGATACAAATTCAAGCAAAAAGGTACTATATGATAATGATTACTTGCTTTATGAAGAAATGTAAGGTTCAGATTTTTTAAATAGCAGATAATCACAAATCATTATATAGCTGAACCTCTTTTGGAAGAGAATGAATATAGTTACATTACAGACAAACCATTTTAAAGGATCACTAGACCGTATATTGAACTTTTCCCCAAGTTTGGTATAGCATCATTTGACAAAGTATCATGTAAGTGCCATGGTGTAGTGGATCACAGATTGTACTCAGAGTCCAAAAAGGTTTGGGTCCAAGTCACATCAGTTCTACCACATATTAACTTGGCAATCACTGAGGCTTCCAGTGTCTCAGTCAGCTCTTTTAGGAGTATAAATTACAGAGAAGACCGAAAAGTTGCCTATCAACATTAGTGGAGACAGCCCCCATTGGGTGTTGCCTGTACCAAAGCAATTACAGCTCAAATTATGTATGTATGTGTGGGTGGGTGTGTATGTGCGTATGTATGTATATGTGTATGTATATATGCATGTATATGTGTACATACATATATACACATGCATATATGCACACATTCATTTGCACATATATGCATATGTTTGTATATATGTATATATACACACATATTTATGTTTGTATGTATATCCTCCAATTCTTTCAGTACCTGGGATGTGTGGTTTTCCTGAGATTAGAGACTTGAACCTTATAAGAAGCAAA
Source organism: Bettongia penicillata ogilbyi (assembly GCA_023548195.1). Taxonomy (NCBI): domain Eukaryota; kingdom Metazoa; phylum Chordata; class Mammalia; order Diprotodontia; family Potoroidae; genus Bettongia; species Bettongia penicillata. The sequence continues at coordinate 1,731,594 of JAJHZJ010000060.1, forward strand.
CTAGATACTCTCTTGCTATCACTTTATCTTGAATTTAATTTCCTCTTACTCATCTTAGTCATGTCTTTTTCAGTCCCTAGATTATTCTGCTTGGCAGAAAAAACAAGAACAAATGTTGTTTTTTTTCCAGTCCTATTTAATATACCTGTTTAAGTAACTGGACTGTCTTATGTACTTTAATTGTGAAAGATTTCCAAAGATGGCATCTCCTCCTAAGAGTGAAAAGCAGCAGAGTTACCATAAGTCAACACCCCTGTGTCCCAGGTTTCTATTGTCATTGTTGGGACTTTTACCTAGGTAGAAAAAATGTCAAATAATACAAGGTAGTAGTTTATGGAGCACCTGATAATGTACTTATTGAACATCTCAAACTGTATGCCCCACAAACATCTTAGGTTCAACATGTCTAAAACCGAACTCCTCTTTCTCCTAAAATCTTTCCTCTCTCTCAGCTTCCATCTTACTCTTAAGGGTGTCACCATCTTCCCAGTCAGTCACGCAACTTCAGTGTCATCCTTAACACCTCATTCTCGTCCCCCATATCCAGTCTGTTGGCAAGACCTGCTGATTCTAACTTCGTAATATCTCTTGAATATTCTCCTCTCCTCTACCTGCTGCACACCTTCAGCATCTTACCCTTTTCGCTGATGTGTTAACCTTCTACTTGGCCTCTGCCCTTCAAGTTTCTCCTACTATGGTCCATTCCCCCATTCAGCAATCAAACTGACCCTCCTAAAGCACAGGGCAGACCATATGAGTCTGCTAGCCAATAAACTCCAGTGCCTCCCTATTCCCTCCAGAATCAAATATAAAGTCCCCTGGCTTTGAAAAGCCCCCATACGCTGGGCCCCTCCCACATTTCCTGTCTTCTTATACCATGTATTTTCCAGTCTAGTGACAGCAGCCTCCTTGATGTTTCTCAAACAAGGCACTTCAGCTCTTCACCTTGTACATTTCCACTGTCTGTAATGACTGGCATGCTGTCCTTCCCCATCCTCCCCTCCTGGTTTCCCTCCAATTCCTTCTGCTGAAAATGTTTTAAGCTCTCCTTTATACTAACTAGGCCATTCCTTCTGTGATTGTCTCTAATTTGTTTGCCCAGTATATACTTATCAGTACATGGTTACCTGTTGTCTCCCCCATTAGAGCTCCTCAAAAGCAGGGACCATTACTGCCCTTCTTTGTATCCCCAGTACTTAGTATCATGCCTGACACATAGTAGGTGCTTAATAATTACTTGTCCACTTGATTTGACTTTCCTCATGTTGCTAGTCAGTCAGACTCTAGGCGTGAATATGTATTGTAGTTTCAGCTTTACACAGTTAATATACAGCACTGCAGTGGTCTGTTTTGGGTATTTCATGGCTGGAAATACAATTCCAAAAGCTCAATTGCTGCTTTACAGCCATAGTCACAGGACTGACTGTTGCTGTTCCACAGATCCCCAGCATCAAAGATTCCTGCTGAGTAACTTGATAGGATTACTTAAAAGGACAGTAACTTCTTTATTGTTAAGAATGCATTGGCTGAGTTCTTCCTGGAGGGGAAAAATCATCTTAACCTAGCTTTCCCAGTTAGTGAATTGTGCTGAATACCTAAAGTAACCATGCAGCTATTTACACATTCAGGGTCCAGAGAGTCAGTGAAACATCCCAGTGAAATGGGAATTAACCATGTGAAATATTTGTGTGTGTGTGTGTGTATGCATGGATCATAAGCATTGAGTGTCCATTTGACTAATTACTGCAGATATTATATGTATACAAGGACACAAAGACTGAATGTTAAGAAATGCCAAGCAAATGTTGGTATTGTTAAGGTTTTTTTTCTTTTTTTCTTTCTTTTTTTTTTTTACACATTTAATGCAGTTTTTTCCCCCTGTGAAATGGTAATGGAAGTAACTTGAAAACTTGATTTGATATTCAAGTATGCACTTTAAACAAACCATTTTTCAGAAATGCATTTCATATACAATGTAACACCACACTGTGCAAACTAAATGAATCTCATCATTAGAGAATTTCAGAATTGAATGGGACAATTTTGTACATGGAGAAACTAAAGCCCAGAAATGACTTACTCAAAGTCATTCAGCTATAAGTCGGCTCCCAGTTCATAGTATTGTCACATATTGATGCTTTAATGTGTGGATTATTCCCAAGAGTACTCTGAGAAAGAATGACTTCTCACAATTCTCAAGATTGTTTAGCTATATGATGTTAGAGGTTCTAACTTCATAATATGTCGCTAGCAATACAAGTACCACACTGCCATATTTAGTGTAGTGGCACATCTCTGATTATATCTGACAAACCTTGTTGCTGAATAAGAAACCGAGTATATAATAAGATCTCCTCTGTTTTCTTTAAATGCCTAAAGAAAGGGTTAGGAAAACTCAGAAGGTTTGATTGATTCTCATTGTGGTCATGGATTTGTATTTGGTTCTTCTGTGCTAGGCAATTGCAGATAGGTTGAATTTTTGTTCTGGACAAAGAATCAAATTTCTGTGTGCGGCAAAGGTTTTTGCATTGGGATCCCTTTCAGAGCAAACAACTCTGAAGTTCATAGGTTTGGAGCTGTAAGTTCAGCCCGTTCACTTTACAGATGAGCAAGTTGAGTCCCAAAGAGACTTGCCAAAATTCAAACCCAAGTCCTCTGACTCCAAATCCAGTGCTCTTTCAATAGTACCATGTTTGTTTCAACTTGGTTTCATAGCTTTTGGAGACAGTTTTGTAGAGGTTTGCATAATATTCTGAAGTTTTGTTGTTGCAGTGGTTTGGACCATAGCTGTGACTCTACTGGCAGAGGAACTTCTGATAAAGAAACAGATCTCTGCAACTTTTATGGACTCGGGAGATGGTGTGGAGCACTGAGAAATTAAGTGATTTTCCCAGTGCGTAGAGACTTTATAGGCTAAGAGGTGAAAGCTGAACCTAGATTTTCCAAGTTCTGGCCATCTGTCATTATGTCATGCTTCCTCTTGGGTTACCAACAGCAATTTAGCTGAGTTCTTAGAGACTAAAACACAGGACTTCATTATACTGACTATTAAAAAGAACACATTCCATGAAAGATCCTTCCTAGGGTCTGTTCCTGCCCTTACAGTTTCTGTCTGGGTGATTTAATTGGGTCTAATCATTGAGTGGATTCTCCTCATAGAAAAAAACCTGTGAATAGGACAGATTTTCTTTACTGGTTTTGGTCATGTCCAAGCTTTGAACCTGAATTACTATGAAATTTTACTTTGAATTTTTCATGAATGAGGTTCCACTTTATTTTCAGATGGTATAGTGTGGGTGGGTCACTCATTCCATGCTTCTGAACTGCAGGAACTCAAAGATGCCCTACAGCAAAAATGGATTAGCTCTAAGAGTTATGGGTTTTTTCCCTTCTTGGTGTAGAACAGAGCCTTCAGATGGGGCCATAATGTGAATGCTCTTTAGTCATTTTGCTGAGGGCTAAGACAAGAGTGCAAAGACTCCCCAAGCCATGCAGGTAGTTAAAAATCTATATTCCCCAGAACAGATTCTACTCTAGATTCGCTGATAATTAAAGCAAGTCATGAAAACCATCCATTTTAAACTGAAATAGGCTTTTTATTTCCAGGGAGAATTTTTGGTAAGTTTCAGTGTTGACTATCTAAGGGAGAGGTGGGCTTAGAAGGCTATGCTTCCTGCATTCAGAATGTGCAAGCAACTCTGTAGCTATGAATGTCTTAACAGCAAATGGGCTCTGCTGCATGGTACAACCACAGCTTACTAGGTAATTTATGTTGCTTAGGGACTGTAGTTTTCTAATAGATTGAACTGTTAGTTTTCAGGGGGATTTAATGAAATATTGAACCAGATGCCACTGGTCTGCCATGGATGTAGGACTCTGAGAAATGAGGAAGTGTTGCTTTGTAAACAGCTCTTACCTCTGTGTGCAAAAAAAGGGGGGAAGGGAGGACAAGAAATAGCCAGAACAAAGGGAAAAATCATAAACCTTATTTGTCTAATTGTACCTTCTATAGGTTTCTATAATAAAACAACAGTGTATGGCCTATAAGATTTGAAACAGAATTTTCTATACTCTGGACAGTTGTTTAAATGTGAAGCTTCATTCCTTCAATCATTTGTGTGATGGAAGATTTTCTGAGTGATCATTCTGAGGTAGGCTTTAAGCTGCTAAATATCCCTGTAAGTCCACAAAAAGGTTCTTTGGCTGGAAAACCTTAAATGGCGCAGTCATAAGGTAATTGACAACAAGAAAAATTTCACTATGAAAAGCTTGTTCTCATCTAGGGAGAAGTAATGGTTCTATTATTTCAATTGTCTTGAAATTCATCCTCCTCAGTTTCTATCAGTAAATTACAGGGGCTATTTCTCTGAAAATATATTTCAGGAATTGATAAAACTTTTCTCCCCTTTTATGCTTAGGTGAGGAACAGTGGGTGTGAAATATTGCATATACTGTCAGGTACTTTTGATGTGTTGGTTGGTTTTGATGAATTGCTCTCCTCCTTTCTTATTGAACTTTGTTACAAGGGATGGCTTACAAGAGGGGGGATGGGAGTAAGAAAAGCAGGGATATATGTTCAGAAAGGGATAGGATATAAAAACAAAATATACGAATAAAAGCATGAACTTTTTTTTTTAAAGAAAGGATATTTCAGCTTGTCTTGCCTGGGTCCACAATTCACTTTTAGTTTCTATTTTCCTGATGTACCAGCTGGTTTTCCCACTTTCTTGTTTCCTTTTCTTACCCTAAAATCCTCTCTTGGTACTTCCTTTCACTTTGTCAGAATAATATTCTTTTGTTGCATTTTTTTTTTTTTAAAAAAAAGCCTTTCTAATCATAGAATGCCTTCTTAGGTTGGCTGACCAGCCTGTCCCTCCGTGCCAAAGAGCAGTGAGTAGATGGCCATATGCCAGATTCCAGAAATGTAATTCTGACATATTTCAGTATCCGCATCTGCCCAGAAGTGTGGAACTGTTAGGGGCAGAGGGTGATCAATGATATATTCACCAATTAAAATAGACCTTGTGTGAGTCTAATTATGAGAGCACCAGGTGGGATAGGAAGGGCCTTTTAGATAAGTGGTTCTATGTCCAGATTAATTTAGCCACTGGAGTAATCTGGGTTTCTTTTAACAACTGATTATGTTAATACTGATTATGCCATTGTATTACTAGAGGGGAAATAGCCAGCAAAGATTTTAATTGGAAAACTGTTTTACCTCAAGTCAAGTCAACAAGTGTTTATTAAATCTCTGTTATGTACCAGGTGCTGTACTAAGTGCCAGGGGTACAAAGAAAGGCAAAAAGACAACAACAAAAAAAAACAAAACAAAACAAAAAATCCCTGACCCTCAAGATATTTATAATCTACTAGATGAGAGAATTTGCAAACAACTATATAAATTGGAAATGATCTCAGAGGAAATATATTAAGATTAAAGGGAAAGGCTTCTTACAGAAAGTAGGATTTTAGCTCAGGCTTGAAGAAAGCCAGAGAAGCCAGCAAGTGTAAGAAGGTGAACCTAACAATTCCAGGCACAGGGAACCGCCGATGAAAATGGCGGCAAGATGACTCGGCGGATAGAGTACTGGGCATAAAAACGCATCAAAAGACTCCTCTTCCTGCTTCAAATCTGGCCTCAGACACTTAGGAGCTATGTGACCCTGGGTAAATCACATAACCCTGTTTGCCTGAGTTTCCTCATTTTTAAAATGAGCTAGAGAAGGTATGGCAGATCACTCTAGTGTCTTTTCCAAGAAAGCCCCAAATGGGGTCACAAAGAGTTGGACATGACTGAAAACAATAAGGCCAACAAGGTCAAGAGATGGGTGATATGTACAAATAAGAGCAAAGAATCTGGTGTCACTGGATGTGATTGGTGTGGTGTCCGAGTCTGTGGTGGGGAAAGGTAAAGGAAGACCAGAAAGATGGTGTGTAGGGAAGAGCAGGCTATGAAGAATTTTAAAAGCCAAACAGATTCTTTTATAACTGATCTTAGAGATAATAAGGAACCGTTGGAGTTCATTGAACAGGGAAGTGTCATAGCTAGTGTTATCCTTAGGCATGAAGATCACTTTGATACTTGAGTAGAGGATGTACAGGAGTAGGGAGAGACGTGAGGCAAGGAGACCTTGTGGCACAGGCTACCGCAACAGTCCAGGCATGAAGAGACAAGGGCCTAAATACTGTCACATGAGAAAAAAGAGCCTATACTAGAGAGGTTGGAAATACAGAATCAAAAGGACTAGATCAAAGACTGGATTTAGAACATTCATTGTAGAAAAATAGAGTTTAAAGAAAGGAAGGAGGGAAAATGTCTATTCTTGTCATAAAACCTAAAGGCTGTCATAATCTGTAGGATAGGTATATGACACTGGGGGACAACCTCATTCAACTAAACCTGTGAAGGTATTTCTGAGAAAATATTAGACCTAGTTCTGGCATAATAGAAAGACTGGAAGACCAGGGTTCTAGTCCCAGCTGTGCTGGTAGCTGCCTGGGTTACCTTAGGCAAATACTTTAGCCATTCTGAGACTTCAGTTTCCTCATCTATAAAATGAGAATCCTAAGAAATGCTTCTGGCCTTCAGTTTTTCAGTCTTTCCCATCACAAGCTATAGAATTATGTATGGGGGGAGGGGAAATGGTACTGTTGAGTCCCAGAGTTAGAACCACAAAAGGCCTTATAGGCCATGGAGGCCAATTCCTTCATTAACCAGGGTGGGAATCTGAAACATGATGTTTATGCTACTAGCCCATGGTCATAAAGGTAGAAATTTTCAGAGACATGCTTCGATCTTGGGTTTTCTAACTGCAATTGTATTCTTTCCATAGTGCCATATGAAAAATCTTTGAAAAAATATTGTTCCAATAATTTGATTTGTTCACTTCTATAACATTGATTTGCATCTATCAAGAACAATAGATCTAAGATGAGAAGAGCTTCTGTTATTCAGCCATTTCAGTTCTGTCTGACTTCATGACTCCATTTGGGTCTGTCTTGGCAAAGTTACTGGAGTGGTTTACCATTTTGTTCTCAAGATCATTTTAAAGACAAGGAAATTGAGGCAGACTGGGTTAAGGAACTTGCCCAGGGTCACACAGTTAGCAAGTCTGTAAGGTCAGATTTGAATTCAGGAATTTCTGATGAGTCTTCCTGACTAATTAGAGCCACCTTGCTGCCCTGAAAAGGGACTTGGTTCCTGTCAAATGTCATTGCCACATAGTTGCTGCAGCTAAAAGACCTTCATTCAGTAGACATTTCTTAAACATATTCTGGGAGCAGAGCACCAACCTCACATTATATATAGGCACCGGAGGAGATACAGGGTTTAGATAAGACTCAGACCCTGCCATCATTAAATTTATAGACTTGTTATCTGAGATGATAGATTATCATGTCTTTAGCTGCCTTCTTTGGAAGAATCATCAGGATAATAAAGCCTCTGTTCCCCCATAAATGAAAGTATGTAGTTTATAGAAAGAAGGATGTTCTTATTTTCCCACAATACTTGTCTTCACCTCAGACCATATGTCATGCTGATAGGATAGAGATGTATGTGAACATGTGACATATTACAAGTATCATAGGTTCACATTGCATGATGACCAACTGAATTTTTATGTATGAGAATGCAGATTTTGACTTCTTCTGTACTTCTAACTCTTAAACTCTGTGCATATGTATCAGTATTTGTTCATGTCTTATAGTTGCAAATGGGTAGAAGTAGCCTCAAGTTTTTTACTTATTCTTTTGCACATTACCCTATTAGCAGTCCAGCAAAGTGGGAGGGAAAATGACTTTTCCAACATCTGGAGCTATTAGTAACCACATTGGGTGGAATACAGTTCACACATATACATATAACATGTGTGTACATGTACATACATACATGCACATACATATGTATATGATACATATATATAGACAACACAAAATCTTTCTTGTGAGGGAGATTATTTTTAACCTTAAAAGACTCATTTATATGCCATATAGTATAAGATACTTAACTTTAGAACAGCAGGTCATTCTATAATAAGTAAGCATTTATTTAAGCATCTAGTTACTAGATACGCTGTAAAGATTTTTGTTCAATTCTTTCTGACCTCATTTTGGGTTTTCTTGACAAAGATCCTGGAATGGTTTGCCATTTCCTTCTCCACCTAGTTGTATAGATGAAGAAACTGAGGCAAAGGAAGTTGAGTGACTTATCCAAGGTCACACAGCTAGTGTCTGAGGCTGGATTTTAACTCAGGAAGATGAGTCTTCCTAACTCTAGGCCCAGTGCTCTACTCACTGAGTCATCTATCTTCACTATGCTGTAAAAATACAAATAGGAAAAGTAAGACAATTTCTGCCCTTAACGAGTTTACAGTCTACTAGAGCTTTGTCATAACTGTTTTTCAGGGTTCCTGATATGGAATGCCATTATGCAAAGCATGACAGGGGTGAATGGGTAGATGGATGGATGAAAATAATTTAGTTATCACTTACAATGTTCCAAGCACTGGGCAAAGAGTTGAGAATACAAATATAAAAGCAAAAGAATGTCCAACCTTAAGGACCTTTCCTTGTAACAGGGGAAGATAATACGTAACTAAGTGGTGTTAAAGTGGCCAAAGAAAGCAGTTATTGTCTAAGAACTCACAGAGATGGTAAATGGAACAACCAAGTGATCAACTAACATACTCTTTCCAGAAGCAGAATAGCTGGGAGTGAAGAAAAGATGGCATCATCGTCCTAGGCCTGTAGAGCTCAGTGGTAGAGTAACCAAATACAGATGAATAGGCTGCTTCTAAGGTAGACCTACTTGGTGCTAAATTCCAGCCTGTAATGAATGGCAACAGGATGAAAATTTTGAATAATTTACATGAAACAAAATTCTCTTTTAAATGAGTCATTTGTGTAGACAATTGTATCTTTGGGGAAAAACAATACTTATCCTAATACATACTGTGAATTTAGGTAGCATTCTCAACATAGAATTTAGGTTTCTTATTACTATTATCATTACCTTATTATGTTTAGATTTAAGAAACATGATCACCAATCTAAAGGATCACAGAAATATTCTGAGGAATGAATCCCCTTTATGGGGCTGTCCTTAAGAACCAAGCACTGAGGACTTTCAACAGGTCAGGGAGGAATTTTATTGCTTTTTGGAAAAGGTTAGTAGAAGACTTAGAACACATAGTAGACATTTGTGGATAAAATAATAGAACGGTGGATATAATCATTTTAAAGATTCAAAAAGGAAGATGTAAGATGATTTTTGAGTATAAAAATAAATAACTGTGTTAGTATTTGGATCTATGGAAGGCCTCAGACAAAAGCCCCTTACTTTAGCTTTAATTTTTTTGATGTTTCTGTAAATGGCCAAGAGTGACAGAGTGCATGCTATAGCCTTCAAAGAATTGAAATTGAGGCTTATGTAAATACCAGTGAAAAGGCAGGAGGCGAACATGAGTAGGCTGCAACACATTATGAGTGAAAAAGATGGCCTGGTCAGTTGGCAAGAGCAAAGATAAAAACTACATGTGCTCCATTATTATCTTTGCAAAGCAAACTAAAATTAGAAAAGCCCTCAGCAAAATTGGGTGGAACCCCTTCTCCAAACCTTCCCTAGGCAGAATGGATGTGGATAGACTGTGATCATCTTTTGTGGAATACCTATACTGATCCAAAGACGATGCACTTGTGTATCTGACTGTCTATAGAATGGGTCCCCTAAATAGCCTGATGGGAAAGCTCAAGTGTAACATTAAATGAAGCCTGCAGCTGTGGATCTGTGGTCTCTGGAGCACAATAGCCCATGATACCTTGCTTCTGCACTTATAGCAGGCATTCCTTTAAGCTTCCCTCCACACTACCTTTTCTCCTCTGGATTTCTCTGCTTAATTCTACTCATCCTTATATCACAGAACCCCAGGCTTTAGATGCCTGGTCCAGCCCACACCTGACCAAGCATCCCCTCTACTGCATCTTCATTCCACTTTTGAATAGACACTTTTCTTTGCAAGACTACCTATCCAGCTGTCATTCTCACTCATTGTTTCTAGTACTGCCTTTTGGCAACAAGCAGAAAAAATGCATCCTTTCTCCAAACAACAGTCCCTAAGATACCTTCAAGCCTCAGATTAGAGATCACCTCTTCTAGAATGTTTTCCCTGATACTCTCCAACCTTAACTAATCTACCCCTTGTCTAAACCCTAATATCATATGACATCTTCAATCCTGATAATTAAGATTAGGCTTTGTATTATAGTTGTATAATATATATATATATTTACATATTTATATCTTCATCTTCTGTTCCTTTCTAGACTTCTTAAGTACAGAGAAAAATTCTTCTTTCGTCTTATATATTGTTCATACTCAATAAACACAACCTCATAGTCGGTAGGCTTCAAACCTATGCAAGGAAACCCCAGTGGACCTATAGTAGAGCCTTCCAGCTTCATACTGTATACATTATACCTTGACACTAACACAGTGATGTCATTTTGGTCCTCCCTGAGCATGAAGTACGACAACCAGCTCAATATACACTTGTTGAATGAGGACATGAATTAATGGAGTAAATGGATTTTCTAAAAGAAATCCTCGCACCAAGAAACTAAGCCTGATATTGCTATAGAAACCTTTTCAGGTCAGAGATCATGAAGCAATAATGAGGGAGATAAAATAAAAGTCTTTTAAAATAAAAAAGGAATAGATCCATAAGGCAGAAGAGCAATACTTCCTTATTAAGAATATACCTGTTTTACTATTGCCTGTTAGTGTTTGAATCATAACCTCCACTGCTTCCTTCATTCAAAAGAAGCCATTAAATTCAGATACTTTCTGAATGTGCCCACTGTGTGAAAGCTTTAATTAAATCTACAAGTAGAGCTTTAAAAGAACAAGAATCAAATTAATTGCAACAAGGGCCACGCATTTGTTTCTGTGACAGTTCCTGTGCTTTGGAGAAAAGGCAATCTGTGTACTCTTATCAGAATTAGTAAACTCAGTATCACTTTTCATTAGCATGGTAGGTCATTGCTATGTGTCTTCTATCTGACACTGTTTACATGTTAATGACCTCACAAATAGAGTTTGTTCCAACTGGTTTGCTATAGGACTCCAAAGCAGTAAATCCATGAGGTGGAATAAACTGTCTTCTGCTTTCTGCACCATTGGATTTTGTGAGTTCTTCTCCAGCCTGAGCTTCATAATTAGACAGCAGAGTAATTAAGGAAAAATCAGCAAATGCAAATAGGGCAAAAAGATTGGCCTCTAATTATGGCTCCTATATGATAGTTCAATATAAATTAATTTGCAATGTTATTATTAAGTTTTTTGGAGACCTACAGCTTAATAGAATGAAACAATGTTAAAAAACCTAAGATAATATAGAATCATTCTATATTAGTACCAGTTTTCTAAAAATGAGAGGAGGGGAGGGAAGTGGGCAAATATTTTACTTGTTTTTATTATTATACTTTTGAACTTCCAAAATTATAGCATTACAGTACCATCAAGCTGAGTGTATCCCTAGTGCACAAATGGCCATAATTCTCTCTAGTGGCTTGAACAGACAGTATATAATTTTCCTGTTTTAAAATCGTGACCTATTAAAACTCTAGGTCAAATATATAAAGCAAATGAACTGTGCTGGGTTATATTTAACTACTGAAAAGGAAACAGCCTTAACGTTAGTTGGCATGGTTTAGCATACTGAGGCAAGTAGGCATCTGGAAGGTTAATTTTACTGGTCATCTATAGTAGATAATTAGTATTATAAGGACTAACTTACCTCCATGTTTTAGTCAAAGGAATTGATTCACGAGCAGAAAATAGTATTTTATCACCTATAATGCAGAACTGGTTTAATTATGAGCTGGCCAACGTTTCATTGCTACATTTTTTTCACTTGTTTCTCAGTTATTGGTTGCTAAAAGCTAAAGGGAAGAAATTTGTTCTTTCATGTCTAAGCAGGGTCATGGTATTTTTAAAGGGCCAAGGGCTTCTCCCATATAAATTGAGAGAAGTCATATAATAATGTTTGCAGACTCTTCAAAAACTAGACAGTAAGGTCAACCAGAATCAAAAAGACATTAACAATTATGTGCATTAATGCGAACAATTTCCCGAGGGCATATTCGCCCAGTATTTTGAATAGTATGATGAATTACTTGTTATGCTACAATACTGAAGTACAAAAAGAAAGAGATTGTTCAGATGTAATCTGGAAATTCTTTTTTGGAATAGCTTCCAGACAAAGGTTTATAATCAATATATCAGCACCTTTATTAAGTGTCTGCTATGTTCCAGGTGCTGTGCTTAGTCTTGGGCAGGTGTGGGGAACCTGCAGCCTCAAGGCCACATGTGGCCCTCTATGGTCTCGAGTGCTGCCCTTTGACTGAATCCAAAATTCACAGCACAAATCCCCTTAATAAAAGGACTTGTTCTGTAAAACTTGGACTCATTCAAAGGCTGCATCCAAGGACCTAGAAGGTTACATGTAGCCTTTAGGCTACAGACTCCCCACCCTACTGGGGATACAAGTGCAAAGAATGAAACAATCTCCATAGGATAGGATCTCACATTCTAATGGGGGAGAGAGCAAGCATAGGCTGGACATGCAGACATCTACAAAAACAGGTTAGATTACAATTTATCTTCAATGAATTAAACATTGACCTTCCTAGAGGTAGTCAAATTAAATTATCTACAGTGAGCCTCTTAGTTTTATGTGTCTGTTCATTAAATATTGGTGCAAATATGAGCAATCTATTTTTAAAATTTATTGAAAACTTACCGGGGGGCGGAGCCAAGATGGCGGAGTAGAAGGACGCACGTTTACGAGCTCCGAAACCAAAGCCCATGGAATTGGTGTAGAAAGAGTCCCCCATAGATTCTGGGTGAGTGCAAGGTGTGCAGAGGCAGAGTGGAGGAGATTTCCGTCCCAGGGAGCCCTCAAGACCCGTCCCCAGGGTCCGGCGCGCCCCGGAGAGTAAACCCGACCCCCAGCGCTGCCCTGGCCGAGGCCTCAGAGAAGCAGATCGGAGCAGGCTTCAGAGACGGAAGCTGAAGCAGCCGGGAAAGTCCCTCCGCCCACAGAAGCAGGTCAGTGAGAGAGGCCGGGCTGAAGGAGAGGGGAAGCAGGGCGTCTGTGACTCGGGCCCCCTCGGGAGGAAGCGGCGGCGGCAGGGACGGGGGCAGGAAGCGGCGGAGGCAGAGGTGTGGGCGGCGGCTGAGGCGGCAGCGGCCCAGGACTCAGGAATCCCCCAGCAGCAGGCAGGATCTTCATTACAGAAGATTCCCACATAAAACCTGACGGAGCTGAGCCTGAGAGACGGCCCTGCCCCCAGCCCGCTCTGTTGCTGAAGGTTTCTGCTCGGGACCCCCAGGGGAGCTGAGATTGGGAGGCGGGCCCCCCACCCCGCCCCCACCCGCTCCATTCTTGAGAGTCGCTGCATAAAGCCCCCCGAGGGATCAGAGTCTCGGAGACAGCCCTGGCCCCGCCCCAACACCTGAACTAAAGCTCACTGATTGACAGCCAGCAGGAGGAAAGCCCATTTGAATCTCAGAGGCCAGGCGCTGGCTGGGCGGATCCAGGCGGGGGGTGGAAGGGAATCTCAGAGGTCAAGTAACTGGCTGGGAAAATGCCTAGAAAGGGGAAGAAAAATAAGACTTTAGAGAGTTTTTTCCAACAAATGCAAATGATCCCAACCTTCGGATCTGATGGGGAGGACGAGAACGTATTTTTCCCATCAGGGAAAGATGTGGAGGGCGGGGCCTCAGTACCCCAGACACCCCAGGGGGGTGTTGGGTGGGCTCAGGCCTTGGAAGAGCTTAAAAAGGATTTTGAAAAGCAAGTTAGACAGGTGGAGGAAAGACTGGGAAAAGAAATGACAAAGATGCAAGAAGAGTATGAAAAAAAGGTCAATATCTTGGTAAAGGAGACCCAAAAAAATGCTGAGGAAATTAACACCTTGAAAAATAGGCTCACTCAATTGGCAAAAGAGGTTCAAAAAGCCAATGAGGAGAAGAATGCATTCAAAAGCAAAATGAGCCAAATGGAAAAAGAGGCTCAAAAGCTCACTGAATTTAATAGTTCTCTCAAAATTAGAGTGGAACAGATGGAGTCTAATGATTTTATGAGAAACCAAGAAATCACCAAACAAAACCAAAAGAACAATAAAATGGAAGAGAATGTGAAATATCTCATGGGAAAAACAACTGACCTGGAAAATAGATCAAGGAGAGACAACTTAAAAATTATGGGACTACCTGAAAGCCATGATCAAAAAAAGAGCCTAGACATCGTCTTGCATGAAATTATCAAGGAAAACTGCCCTGACATTCTAGAACCAGAGGGCAAAATAAGTATTGAAAGAATCCATCGATCACCACCTGAAAGAGATCCAAAAAGAGAAACTCCTAGGAACATTGTGGCCAAATTCCAGAACTCCCAGCTCAAGGAAAAAATCTTGCAAGCAGCCAGAAACAAACAATTCCAGTACTGTGGTAATACAATCAGGATAACCCAAGATCTAGCAGCTTCTACATTAAGGGATCGAAGGGCGTGGAATAGGATATTCCAGAAGGCAAAGGAACTAGGACTCAAACCAAGAATCACCTACCCGGCTAAACTGAGTATAATATGTCAAGGGAAAATATGGTCTTTCAATGAAACAGAGGACTTTCAATCATTCTTGATGAAAAAACCAGAGCTGAAAAGAAAATTTGACTTTCAAACACAAGAATGAGAGGAAGCATGCAAAAATAAACAGCAAGGAGAAGTATTAAGGGACTTACCAGAAATGAACTGTTTGCATTCATACATGGAAGGACAATATTTCTAACTCTTAAAACTTTTCAGTATCTGGGTGGTTGGTGGGACCACACATACACATGTACACGCATGCACACACATACACACATGCATTCACATGCAGAGACAGAGAGCACAGATTGAACTGAATAGGATGGGACCATACCTTAAAAGGAATTAAGGTAAATGATGAGAGAGAAATGTAGTGAGAGGAAAGAGGGAGAAATGGAAGGGGGTAACTATATGTCATTTAAGAGGCAAGTAGGAGATGTTTTTAGTGGAGGGAAAAAGAGGAGAGCTGAAGAAAAAAAAAACAAACAAACAAACAAACAAAAGTTTACCCTCATCACATTTGACTAAACGAAGGAGTGAAATGCACACTCATTTTGGTATGAAAACCTATCTTACAGTATAAGAAAGCGGGGGAGAAGGAGATATTGGGGGGGATGATGGAAGGGAGGGCAAAGGGAGGAGGGAGTAATTGAAAGTCAACACTTGGGGAGGGACAGGATCAAAGAGAAACAATGAGGGGCAGGTGAGGAGGGATGGCAATTCAGTTAGTCTTACACAACACGACTATCAGGAAGGTCATTTGCAAAGCTACACAGATATGGCCTATAATGAATTGCCTGCCGTACCAAAGGGAATGGGTGGGGAGGGAGGGATGGGGAGAATTTGGAACTCAAAGTTTTAGGAACAATTGTTTAGTATTGCTGTTGCAACTAGGAAAGAAGACATACAGTTAATGAGGAATAGAAAGTCATCTGGCCCTACAGGAGAAAAGAAAAGATAGAGACAAGGGAAGGGAGGGATGACAGAAGAGAGGACAGATTGGAGATAGGAAAAATTAGATTGCTTGGGGTATTGGGGTGGGGGGAGGGGAGAAAAAGGGAGAAAATTTGGAACCCAAAAATTTGTGAAAATGAATGTAAAATAAATTAATTAATTAATTAATAAAAAAAAAAAATAAAATTAAAAAAAAAAAAAAAAAGAAAACTTACCTTAGAATTATTTTTTTTAAAAACTAGGATTGATAAGCTGTAAAGTAAGTAACTGTCAGTTACTAAGTTGGACTCCTGTAACTTTCCATATGTGCTAGGTATGGTTAAATTAGGAAACAGATGTGTATATTACTATCTACAGGAGCCTAACCTACACGACTTTTTGAGAAGCCCAATATCCCTTACATAGAAAGATGAATGAAAAGGTCATGCAAAGAAATTAACTCCAGACACACAGAGTTGTTACTCATGAAAGATTATGCTCTGATTAGCAAAACATCAGCAGCCAGTCAGGCAAAAGAGAGCAGAGCTGGTGACCCTCAGAAAGAAAAATTAACCTCGACAATAAATAAAGGTTACTGGCCTCCACAGGCACTTCAAGTAGAAGCTGAGTTTGATTAATCATATTTTAAACTGTACTTGAAGGCCCATGGAAAGCTTCATTTTAGATTCTTTGTGGGTCATAGTGAATAAAAATGCAGCTACTTGTTTAATATCTTTTAAGTTTCTTTTTTAAAAATGTATGTTACGTGCATTTGTTTAGTCTGACTTTTTTCTCTTTTTATTTATTTTTTTGTTTTCAACACTGACTTTTAAAAGATTTTGAGTTTCAAAATTTTCTAGCTCCTTTTTCTCCCCAAGATAGAATGAGATCTGATATAGGCTATAAATGTATGATCATATAAAATATATTTCCACATTTGTCATGTTGTTAAAGAAGAATCAGAGCAAAAGGAAAAAACCACGAGAAAGAGAAAACAAAAAAGAATAAGAGAGAAACTAGTATGCTTTTATCTGCATTCATAGTCTGTTTTTTTTAATCTTAAATTATCCCCCCCTCCAAAAAAATCCTCTGTATATTTTGTCTGTGTATATACACTTTGGTTTTGTCTATTTTCATAATTTATTCCACTTCTGTTATCCTTCTAAGAATTATTAACTTTATTTGAGCAATATTTTTTCTTTAAAAGAAAAAAACCTTTAAGTAGCATTTTTGTTGTTACTGTTTAATAGCTTTAGTCATGTCTGGCTCTTCATGACCCCTTTTAGGGTTTTCTTTGTGAAGATACTAGAGTAGTTTGCCATTTCCTTCACCAGCTCATTTTACAGATGGGGAACTGAGGTCAACAGGATTAAGTGACTTGCCCAGGGTCACGCAGCTAGTAAGTGTCTGAGGCAAGATTTGAATTCAGGAAAAGAAGTCTTCCTGAGTGCAGGGTCCAGCATTTCATCTACTACACCATCTAGCGGTAAAATGTTTGAGGAAAAGAGTTGTTTTTCACTTGTTTTCAGTGTTACCTGACTCTTTGTGATCTCATTTGGAGTTTTCTTGGCAAAAATACTGGAATAGTTTTGCATTTCCTTCCTCTGCTCATTTTACAAATGAGGAAATGGAATCAAACAGGATTAAATTACTTGTCCAGGGTCACACAGCTAGTAAGCATCTGAAGCAAGAATTCTGACCAATTTCTGGCCCAGTACTCTATCCACTGCACTACCTAACTTTTCATAACTTGGTTTTATTTTCTTCTTCAAGGAATTGTCCAGTATATAAAGTAGCTCCACTATTTTCCTGAGTAATTCCTTCCAGATTTTTTCCCACAACAAAGTAATCTCAAGAATACTTTTGTTGGTGGTAAGTTTTAAGAATAGAATCAGAGTGGTACTGATGGTGACTTTCCCCAGCTTCTGGACTTGTTTTGTTATGAATACAGTGTCAACTTTATTCTTTTCTATAATCAACATATAATTTATGTTTATACTCTGAAGTCCTTTTGGTTTTTAGCAACCCCTTTCCATCTCTCTGTTATCAGAAAGGGAAATATGTAATTCTGAGTTCCATTTTATTTTTGCTTGCCTTTTCCTCTGTTGCCATGGTGACAGCCTTCATTACCCAGGGTCTCACCTGCTGATGAGGAGCTTCTTCCTACTTCACTGAGCTGGTACTCAGATGACATCTAAAGCCACATTTGAAGCCTTTTCATTTGGTGTTGTACCTGCCGCAGTTTATAATCAGTTACCATAACCATCAAAAACCCATATCTTTTTATGTCCATTTCACAAGAGGTCTTAGACTAGGGAGCAGTCCGATTAGACTCCTAAAAATCATACTTCAGTGGTTTGTAGTTGCTGGATGTGAAAGGTGGAGCTAACGGATGGTATTGGCCTCAAACTCTAGAGGGCAGGGAGCCAAAAAAATAAAAACTAAAGAAGTAGTATTTACAAGACAGTACTTCTCTTGGATTCCATGATTGTCAAAGACTCACACCAGCTTTTGTAGAGCATCTCCTCTCCCAAAATGGTAGAAGCTTTAAAACTTGAAAAAATCTCAGTTCTTTTTGAAGGTGAGATTTGTTAGCTTCCCACAGTATAAAGTTATGCATTCTGTATCTGGAATTTAGGGAATTAGAAAAAAGGACCAGTGATGTAATGCCTTGTTGTAGGATTTATAGGAAGGTTTTATGTTTTTAATAATTCATTCCACATTAATTATTATTTATTAAACACCTACTTTGCTAGACTTAGGGCAGATAGATGACTTACTGGACAGAGTGCTGGGCCTGGAATCAGGAAGACCTGAGTTTAAATTTGGCCTCATACGCTTAGTAGATGTGTGAACCTGGGCAATGCACTTAACTCTTTGCCTCAGTGTCCTCATCTGTAAAATGAGCTGGAGAAGGAAATGGCAAACCACTTCAGTATTTTTGCCAAGAAAGCCCCAAAAGAGGTCATAGAGAGTCAGACACAACTGAAAACAACTGAGCAGCAACAATTCTAGGTACTTGGCAGTACAAAAAGAGAAAAGGGACTGTGCTTTCAGTTTATGTCCTATTGGTAGGTGGGAGGGCCCTCAAGATGCACACAAATAAGTGCAAGATAATTTTAGAAGGGAGGTATAGAAGTGAAAGATAATGATAAGCTTTTACAAGGTAACCAGAGTAATGAACTTGAAATCAAGAAGACTTGAGGTGGAATCCTCCTCAGTCTCAATGTGAGTCCCTTGACAAGTCCCTAATTGTCAAGATTTAGTTTTTCTAGCTGTAAAATAAGAATAATAGCACCTGCTCAAAGGGTTATTGTGAAGATTGAATGTGATAATATCAATTATTTAATAAATTTTTAAAATAATTAGTAAATCTCTTGAGTTTATTTAATTTTTTGTAGTTTGCAAACTGTTTTCCTATTTACTATTTCATTTAAATCTTTAACCAACCCTTTAAACTGGCTGATGCTAATACTATTCCTTTTTTAGAGATGATGAAATTAAGATTCACAGAAATTAATAGATTTGCCCAAATGACAACTAATAAACACCCAAGATTGAAGCTACTGTCTGTGATTGCAGTCCCAGGGCTCTTTCCACCCTCCCATGCTGCCAGGTTTTAGTGATGTCAATTGATTGGTTTAGGGAATGATGTGATGATGCCTCACTTAATGTCATTTTTTTCTGTATGTGATAAAGGAGAATTTTGTCATGAAACTTCCCCATTTGATGTTTTTCAATATACTATATAACATTAAGTTAAATAAATCAAAACCAAAGACCCATGAAAAAATAATAAAACATTATCAAGTTTTCCCCCATCAATTATTCCAAAAAATCCATTCCCTTTTATCAGTTTTGTCAAAGGTTTAAAGACATTTCTCTATCCTAAAACCTCATAAGAAGGTTAATTTCATACTGACAAAAGTTGGAGAAAATAAGGAAATGTAGGAATCCTATTTTTGTAAGTTTTTTAGCTCCATTTTAGGATGAAAGAGAATAAGACAAGCATTAGCATTTTAGGACTTTAAATGAGCCTCTAGATTCTCTTCTGAGCTGCGTCTATCTTTTTTGGCATTTAGCAAAATGTTAAACTAGCCATTTTCTATATCAGCATTATACCAGAAAAGCAGAAGACCAATTGACATTAATATAGTATAGACCAGAATTCAACATAAGATGAGTCTATCTATACCACATATAAAGAGTTTAGTTTCTGAGGTCCAAAAGCACTAAATCTTAATAAAGAGGGGATAGTAGGACTCAAAATAAAAGACTCGCTGGCCCTCAGTATAATTTAAAATTACTTTTTAAAGCCAAAGGAGGCAGCAAAGGTACTTTGAATCAGAAAAGTTGGTTTTAGAAAGAATGCTAGCTATGTGGAACCATGTAATTTGATTTCTTTCATCCTATTTCCTTATCTTTAATTGGGCAACATAATGCTTGAAATATGTACCCCACACTGTTGTTGAAAGGAAAGTCTTTTTGTAAATCTTGAAATGGTACAATTGAATTATTTTTCATTACCTTCTTTTGTCGTGTCCTGTGTTTTTAAAAGAATCTTTTTGTTTTTCACTCATTTCTTTCAGCCAAATCTGACTCTCTGTGAACCCATTTGGGGTTTTCTTGGCAAATATACTGGTGTGGTTTCTTATTTTCTTCCCAGTTCATTTTATACATGAGGAAACTGAGGCAAATTGCATTAAATGACTTTCCCAGGATCGCACCGTTCATAAGTGTCTGAGGCCTAATCCAGGCCCAGTATTCGTATCCTCTATACCACTTAGCTGCCGTATGGTCCAAGTTTCCTAAACCTGCTACCTCATAACATTTTACTTAATACTTTTACTATTACCCAATTTGTTACTTTTTTCAACTTTTTTTGAAATTATTGTAGATTCCTTCCCAGCAGTTTCATGATTACGTGTATGTGGTCTTTAGATACACTGACATTTTAATTCAGAAATTTATTCTTCATGGATTCGTAACTTTGCCATAAAATGTTGCTCCAGTGAAAGTTTAAAAGGTTTGAAAACATTCCTCACTATAAGATCATAGGATCCTAGTATCTAAATGAGCTGAGGATCCAGAAATTGGTCTTTCCTTCCCATTGTCCTAATCCTTTGGCCCTGTGATACATGATATTGATTTATACAGAATACCCGTAAGAATCTTAGTCTGCACTGCTCCCTTGGTAATTGACCTATATTGTGATTGTAATTGATCTAAATTGTAATTGACTTAATTCTTTGCTTCATCTTTTCAGACTATATATGACCTCCATGTTTTTATCTCTATATCTCTCTATATAGAGATATATCTATATATGTTTACATATATAAACATGCCTATACACACATCTATAGTCATATACACACATTCTGCATACATATTTAGCTGCCCCATGTCTATGTACTTTCACACACACATATATGTTGTATGTATGGTATACTATACTATATGTACTATGTATATTTTTATATATGCTATACTGTATAGTATACTGCACACATGTGTATATACATATTGTATATACATATACAATATTGTATATACATATATATATGTATATATATGTATATACATAAAGGTACATAAAGTATGGAAAGAAACCAAAGGCATATTAAAAAATTTCAGGCTTTATTACTACTCCAAAAAAGACCGATGGTATATCAATAATTGCTGATCTGTATGCCTATTTTCCCATCTATATAAAAATTTTATCCTAATCTACATACATACAAAGTACATTCTTGATGAGTATATTAGAAGGGATCAGGTGATATTTTATAAGTGATATTCCTTAGATCACTACATCTTTATTTTATTCATCTGACTGACAGATGTGGAGAATACAAGATCCCATTGTGGTACTTGCTATTACAAAATATGAAATCTTTGGATTTGGCATGAATCAGTCGATAAATGTTTGTAATGTACTTTGTGTCAGGCATTATGTTTATCATCAGGGATGCAAAAAATAATCCATGCTCTCTCAAGGAGCTTACATTTTACTAGATGGATTCAGTAGTATCAAGGGCTGTGGCCAGAAAGTTTTGGAGCTTTTTTGGTACAAGGATTATGAGTGGAATCATAGGGTGTGAGAATTCACATTCTTTCTAGTAGCAATAGTAATGTTGATGCTATTATTGTGCTGTAAATAGTCAATAGAAAAGAGCCAGAGATTATATAGACAGTAGCAGAAAAAAGGTGGCAAGTTGGTCCCACTAATTAGGCAATGGAGTCCTGGTGGATAGCTAGTTCTGATTTTTAAAGTATGGTCTAGGGTGAGATAGATATTAAGGGATGAAGTAAGAGTTAAGTACTTTCCTTACACTGGAGAACTCTGCCCTAGGGTTAATCTTAAAGCTGAATGGATCAGTTTTCGGGACACAGTCTCATGAACCAGACAGTTGTAGTTCCTGGTGGAAACAGGTGAGCTGCTGCAGGGCAGATGGCAAGATTCCTTTGAGACCTGAGAGACAGAAGGAATAAAGCATGAATAAAGGGAGCAGAGAAAGTATGAAAGGGTGAAGTGTCCCTTTCTGGGAGATAAAGGGGTTGCTGTTACTGGTGTGGTGAAGCTTACAGGGGAAAGACAGATATCAGGATAATCAAGTTGGTTAGATTCTGATGTCCCTGTTGATAACTCAATCAAAGTACTAGCTTAAAAGTTCCCCTTCAGTGAGGTGTCTCCCATGTTTACATCAAAGTTATACAAGATACCTTGAATGATACAATGAAAGAGACCTGATCATTATATTAGCTAATGATTAAAAAAGAGTGGGGAGGTGTTTGCTTGGCAGAGATGTTTGCTGATGCCATGGAGGACATGCAACATAGAGTCTCAAGGTGAGATGGGATTCCCTGTATGTGGTGAGGTTCTCCATTACTTTCTATTTATGGATGACCTCATGCCAATTATACTGAGTCAGAGAACACTGCAAAAACTCCTGGATATGGGGTTCATGACCCCTCAGTAGCTATTCACACATTCAGCAAAATCAAAGTGGATGCAGAATGCCTACTTTCCACATTGCAGTATCTCTTGTAATGAGATAGGCAGCTTATAAAGCTTATCCAATCTCTGTGTAATGAATAGTGTTCTGAAATGGAATAAGAGGAAGGAGAGTAGAATGGATTGCCTTTTGAAAAATTGCAAAGTTCTTTTAATGTGATTTTATCCATCCATTCCAAATGTGGAATTTATCCAAATTTATTCATCAGAGATCAGGTCTGTATGATTTTGAGATGTGAAACCTATACTATAGTCTCTGATGGATTGAAAAAGAGTACCACCCAGATGGAATTGGAAAAGAACAACTAAGATGATGTAGGGAAAGCACTGGTGGTATAATTATTAACTCCAGAAACTGCTCCTTCTCTGTCCCATCCATTAACTATCCCCTTTCTAGATGGCTTTCATATTCATGAAGTCAGGAATCCTTTTGTCTGAAGAAGGCCATTCAGATCCTCCCATTCCATTAGGCATATTTAAAGACTCCGTATTCCTTAGGCATGTGCTTCCTGTGGGAGACAGTTGATGAAAATAAACTGACATAATGGCATGCCAACAGTGTTAAGGAAGAAAGAATAGAGCTGGAAACATTCAAATACATAGCAGTGAAATTCATATGTTTGAAGTCCAGTGTATCACACTGGGTTTGAAAGAATTCCTAATAGAGTTACTTTGCACATGAAAAACAACACCACTGTTTGCATTGACCAATATATCAACACATATTCCATTTGCCTTTTGGAGATTTTACACAGATGGCAGTTTTAGATGCTTATATTCCACATCATGGCAATATTTTTTTTGTTTTTAACCAATCTTAGAAGCATATGAATTTTTCATCCCAGATGACAGAAATATGTTTCTTTCAAATCTCAGCTCAAATCCTACCTTCTACAAGAAGTCCTTCTCCAAACCTCTAAATATTTGTACCTTCCCTTTGAGATTATGTTCAGTTTGTCCTGCGTATCTTGTTTGAACAAGTTTGCTTGCATGTGATCTCTTCCATTAACCTATGAGCTCCTTGACAGCAGGGACTGTTTTTGCCCAGTGTTTACTACAGTGCCTGGCACACAGTAGATGTTTAATAAGTGTTTGCTGACTTTACATGACTTGACTTCCACAGATGTTGTTTTGTCATTTCAGTGATATCACTGAAAAGTGACCCCATTTGAGGTTTTCTTGACAAAGATGCAGGGCATTTCCTTTTCCTTCTCTAGCTCATCTGACTGAGGCAAATAGAGTTAAGTGGTTTGTTCAGGGTCATGTACCTAGTAAGTGTCTTGTGGTCAGAGTTGAATTGAAAAAGCTGAGTCTTTCTGATTCAGAGTCTAGAATTCTATCCACTTGTGCCACCTAGCTTGTTCTGACTTCCACAAATAGAAAAAATTCTGTTAGGAAATGGTGAGTTTAAAATCAAAAAAGTAAATTATGCCATCTTGCATTAATTATTCCTCTGATATTTGCAGGAGGGGCAACAGTCCATGTCATTTAGGGCACCCCTTTTTAAGGGAAAAGACACGAGCGGCATGTGGTTTGTGTGGTTCAACATAAAACTAGCCATAGCCACATATCAAATTTGAATACTTTGTTATAGTAGGATGCATTCCTCTTGTGCTTCATACAAAAGGACACTGCATGTACACAGTTGGAATTTTTGCAGCTATTCATTGTAGCAGTAGCTAACATTTTTTAGCATTCTATACCATTGAACCAACCGATAATTTTGGAGGCAACTCTGCAGGAGATTTCTAAGTGAATAATGCTGTTCCATAATGAACCAACTACCAAATGCTTCCTGCATATAACAGCCATGCATTATCATGATGTTAAAGTAAAATGTCAATCCTAAGTAATTCTCACACTATCACGGTTTGAAGAAATACTTTACACTTTGTCTTTGAAAGGAAACAATAGAGTAGAGCTCTCTTTTTGTAAGTTTTATAACTGGAAAATGTCTTAACAATAAGGAGATGATCACTGAGATTGGTACTAGTCTGTATTGAGAAATCAGACTGAGAGATACACTTGTGTCAATCAGAAAATGGTGGTAGCCACATTCTGCCTTTTAGAATTTGTAAACATCGTTTAGAAAACTTACTGGGTACAGATTACGTCTATGATCTTAATGAAAATAAAATCATAGTGTTGAATAGGACAACACTAAATTCATCTTAGGAACTGGCTTTTTTTTTTTTAAAGACTTCATCTCCACATCTTGCCCAAGCAACAAGTACAGTTGCTAATCACATTTCCTGATGCTGCTCCACCCATCATAAGAACTTTGATGTGTTCTGTACCTGACCTGGACTTTTTTACCCTTCTTTCCCCAATCTGGTGGCACCCTATTCCTGGAAGCTCATCATACTAATGCTGAACTTTGTGCAGACACCCAGTCATGTTAGCCCACAGCAGCTCAGAACCGAAGAGAGCCTCTCTGGCAGCTGGAATTACAGGCATGCACCACCACCATGCCAGGCTGCAGGAGTGTTTCTCTTTAGGGTATACCATAGGCCATAGCAAATCTATGAGACTCAGGATGGTATCAGGATAAGATCCTCTTATGTAATCTACATCTATTTTTTGTAGCTGTTTTGTAGTTATTCTCTTTTGGGTTATTGTCTGTAAAAGTTTTGGATCCATTAGTCTAAGCCAGGATGGAATTTGGCAGCCTTTCAGATGAAGCATGCCAGGCTTTCCTTCTGTTACTCTCCTGTAGCATTAAGGGAGAAGGGATGTGTCCTTCACATCCAGGTATGGCAGAAAGTGTAAAATCATCAAACTTCCCCTAGGCTCATGGCAGCACACACATGAGAAGCCCCAGCATGTTTTAGTGAATCACCTTTTAAAATTCAATATGGGAGGAATTTATATCTTAATTATTGGTAAATATCAGAGATTAACTAACAGCTAACTTACATGAGGAAATGCATATGACATAAACTTCTTTAGGGAAATGGGATACCAGGAAGGAGAAAAAG
This sequence comes from Bettongia penicillata ogilbyi, assembly GCA_023548195.1. Lineage (NCBI taxonomy): Eukaryota > Metazoa > Chordata > Mammalia > Diprotodontia > Potoroidae > Bettongia > Bettongia penicillata. The sequence continues at coordinate 1,757,174 of JAJHZJ010000060.1, forward strand.
AGATTATGACAGAGAGATGTGGGCAGGTACCAATTCACCAGATTTACCAATTTACCATTTATCTTTACTAGTTTACCTTTCCTATCTCAACAATTCAATTTTGACCTCACCTTTGGCTTGTATGCCTTAGGCTGCCAATGCTTCATCTAACTTATGGTTTTTTAATAAACATAACTGTGGAACAAGACCAAAATCCTGACTAGAAATACTATAAGCTCTCTCCTGTCCCTTTTATTTCCAGGTCTGTCACACTGTCACTGGGAGAAAAAAGCCTGTGTCACAGGGCCCGGTTATTAAAAAGTCCAAGCTAGTTGTTATGCAGCACTGTTTTCTTTCTGAGATGCTTCTAAATAGATTTTGTGGTTATCTCTTCCCCTCTCCTCAAGTTGTTCCCTAGGTATCAACATTAAGTGGACAGATTTTTTGCTTCCAAAATCATGCCCCTGTTTTAAAAAAATGATTAAATGATAGCAGAAATATTTTGCTTCCCCAGATGAGTTTTGGTAGAATAGAATAAGCATAAAATAGACCAGCTCAACCATCACACGTCTTGGAGGCCAGATGCACTTTCAGAAGGGTAATATTTTGCACACTCTGGGTGCCCTCATCATTAGGACAAAACATGTGGAGAATGAAGAATGCAGAGCACAGCATAGAGTACGCAGCAGGCAGCCTTCTGCTTTGATTAAGATGGAATATTGCATTCTTGGACCCAGTATCTCCCATGTTACAGAGACTCAGGGGCTGCACTCAACATATTAAAGTTCCATTCAGATTAGCCTCTGCCTCCAGACCCTCCATTCAAATTAGCTGCTGTATCCAGACCCCAAGCAAGAAGCTATTAACCTCTCTGGCCTAAGAGTAGCATCATAAAGAAAATATGACGATCTGTTGTTCTTGATTTTCAGGTTTACTTTGTAGATTAGTTGCTTATGCATAAGTGGAAACTAAAAAGATATGTGTCTGAAACATGTTGGTATTATGGTTTATCATTGGCAGTTCCCAAAGGGCTCATTTTCTTAGCCACACTGACCTTTGCGTTGTGAAGGTATCTCCCTGTCATATTGCAGAAAAGCTAGATTCGGAAGAACAGCCTGTTATAAGAAGCACAATATACCATATTAATTTTGTAGTATTGGTTTGTTTTGACTCTTTACTGCTCTGTTTTAACGCCTCGGTGAATTTAGAACTCATTCCTCATTAGGGAGATGATATTTAAATTAGACAGCCATGTTTTTCCCCATTCTAATTACCTCTCCACCATTTTCCCCCTTTCCACTATCAGTGTACCACATTCTCATGGATGTTTACATTTGGCTCCATGTCAAAATGCCTTTGTGTTCACTTTGTCCTACTGCTTCCTTCCTCACACACTCAGTTTTCTTTAAAAATGATTTGGGAACAGGTAGTGTCCAGATTCTCCTTGTAGTCAGTGTGATAGCATTTGGTCCCTCTTTGCTGTTTCCTTCTAGTCACAGGGAAATTTGTGGCCAGTAGAAAAGTCACGAGGAGGAAAGCATCCAAAAATGAAAAGGCAGGGCACAGAAATCCAAAACGGCAAGCTCTGTCCACCAGCATAAGCATCCCTGTGCTGGCTGATTGGTCTGTATGACCAAGAGCACACGCCACACTGCCTGGAATCGAATGCTTTCAGGCTGTTCCTCAATAGCCTATCAGAGAACATGTTGGACTCCAGCCTAGAAACAAATAGACTGTGCTATGAATAGGAACTTTTCTGACTTGTCTGTGGTAGCAATGGGTATTTATTAGGCCTTATTTATTTGTTGTGACTGCAACAGCAGAATGATTTATAGCCTAGTCAGTGTGGAAATAATGCAAACGGGAAGTTTCACAGCCATAGCCGAGTTCAGCCAACGTATTCCATCTGTTCAAAGCAAATGCAGAATTCCACTCCTCAATGACATCTTTGTGCCAATTGTTTATTTTTCAAGCTTTTGAAATGCTGCTTTTCCCCCCTACACTCCTGTTTGCTAATGTCATGTGCTAGCGTTATATAGTGTCAGCCAGCACAAATCCCATGTTGCTTTCTCTGTTATACTGAGCTTCAAAAAACCTTTTCATTATTATTATTCTTTTTTATGCATTGGAATCTTGTTCCATCTCATCTATCAAATCTGAAGGGTCACCTCAAAAATTGTTTCCTAGAGTTGTCTCCTTTTTGCTGAACTGCTTGGTTTGTTAAGACATTTTGGGGTATAGCTTCAGTTTCATTTCACTATAAATGTGATATTTCATCTTTTGCAAATCCCCTGTATGTCATACCTCCTATTAAGGAGGTAGAAATAGGTCTTGTCAGTTTGAGGCAAGAGAAAACTGACTCTGTGGAACACATGTTCCCTTATTAGGCGGAGTTCTCCACATCTCAAACTCCATGTTTTCATGTTAAGAAAAATTCAGCAATCATAGTACAAGTCTTAGCATACTTCTTCCACATGGATTCCATGAATCCAAGTCTAATCTTTGTCTCAAGCAGGTATTTCCTGAGAGAGGCATACAGTTCCAATGATATCCATCTTTCAGGAAGTGAAAAATATGTATAAGGAGAATAGTTTCTGAAGTAAACCTTGCCAGAAGTAGACCTCAGAATAAACACCAAACTGGTTTTCTTCAGGTCTGAGCCACATCTCTCATGTGCTCAAATATATTCAATGGCTTTCTGGTACCTCTAGGAAAAAAAATTCAAAATTCTTAGCATGGCATTCAGCGCTTCCCATAATCCATAAGCCACTTAACATGCAGTCTTATTTTACATCATTTTTCCCTCATTCATATACTCTGCCTCCTAGACCAGATAGCTTACTACCTCTTCTATCTCTACACCTTTACCTGTTATCCCTCACGTTTAGAACCCCATTCCCTTTTTTACCTTAATTTTCTAAAATTCTAAGATTCCTTCAAGACTATACCCACATACGAGATCTCAAAATTCTGTCCCTCTTAAAATTACTTTGTGTATACCTTGAATTAATTTACTTGTGTATGTGTTATATATTGGCAGTAAACAGTAAGCTGACTGAGGATAAGGAGTGTTTTGTTTTGTTCATTGTCCATAGGGCCCACCACAGTGCTTGGCACATAGTAGGTGCTTTTAAAGTATTTATTAAAGTGAGTTACTGTTAAATTATAATACTTTAGTACTACACATTAAAACTAAAAGAAAATTGAGAGCAGCATTGATCTTATAGAAGAAGTGACAAAGTTGGAATATATGGTTACTCGTTGAAGCTTGGAGAGCTTTGTTTCCACTAACTCCATCCTGTCCCTTTCTGGATGAACACATTGACCACCTGCCTATAGTGTGAATCTCACTGGCTTAATCTTCCCAGAGGAAAATTTCTTATGTATCTGTTTCTACCAAGCTAGCTGTGCTATGATGGATTGTGAACTGACTAGAAGAGATGACTGTAGCTTTCTAATAGAAACAGAAGAAGTAATATGGGATATGTTACACATATCATTATGGTTCTGAGACTTTGCTGGTTTCATTAGTTCCTGAAAGAACATCAACATCTACTAAGTACACAGGAATTGAAGAATGTCAGGTCATTTCATGCCCTTTCTAGTAGAGTTGAAAGGAAATCTAAACTTTTAAAAAAATAACATCACACAGACCTCAACTTGATAAAAGACTTTTATGGAATGTATCAAAAATTGTCAGGATTCATTCTCCCTGTTCAGGTGAATCCTTACACTTCTATTCCAAAGGTCTACCAAAATAGCATGCTTTTACTGTTGGAGAGAATACAAATGATAAGAAATAATATGAGAAACAGTTAAGCTTCTTGGAGAAAAGTACTGTGTAAATGTAAGGTAGCATTTTTGTATCTGAAAGGATCCATCAGCCTAATAGTTCTAAAAAGCAGTAAAGTTGACTTTCTAACATGTTTGTATTGGTGTAGGATTTGGGGTTAGCTAGGAATAGCTCCCGTCATCAGTCTTAATTTGGAGATACATACATATATGTGTGTGTGTATATATATATATATATATATATATATATATATATGCATATATATTTATATATATATATTTATATATATATAATATATATATTATTATATAACTATTTATATAAGTTATATTTATATAACTGTTTACATATATATGTTTACATATATATGTAGTTCCTCAGTTGTTTCAGACTCTTTATGACCCCATTTGCAGTTTTCTTGGCAAAAATACTGTAATGGTTTGCTATTTCTGTCTTTAGCTCACTTTACACATGAGGAAATTGAAGCAAGCAGGGTTAAATGGCTTGCCCTGGGTCACACATCTAGTATGTGTCCAAGGCTGGATTTGAGCTCAGATCGTCCTGGTTCCAGGGCCACCTACTTGCCTTGTATATGTTTATGTTTATATAAGATGGTTGAATTTTTAATGATCATTGCTACTGTTTCCTTCTATTAGTACTGTTCATTTATGGTGTCCGGTATTCGTTCCTCCATGACACTAGCTTAACCTGACAAACTATTTCATATAACTTTATGGTTTTACTACATATATTTATAAAAAAATAATTTAAATGACTTTTCCTTTTAGTTATCATATACATGTGCATATGTACGTGAAACAAAACTCCCTACATTCATGTGTTCCCATTAATTTCTCTTTCATATTCATATGTGTGTGTTGGTTTTACAGAGAGGGAGAGAAAGAGAGAGAAATGTGCTATGATGACATGATGGATAGAGAACTATCCTCAAAATCAGAAAAACCCAGGTTCTAATCCCATCTCTGAGATATATGCATATATATATATATATATACGTATATATTTGTATATATATTTTATATGTAGGGGTATGCATGCACATGCTTGCATTTATGGCCTGGGACAAGTAATTTAACTTCTCTGTGCTCTAGCTTGTGAAGTTTTTCTATAGATGTGTGTATGTGTGCATATGTAAATATACACTTCACAATATGCATGTTTATATATAAAATATTCATGTTTATATATAAATATACATGTATGTATATACACATATATAGATTGTATATATATGATCCTATAATTTAGAAGTTGGAAAGTCCATCACCAAAGGAAAACTTATTGAAGCTTATTTTAAATATTTTCCACATCACATGGTGTGGAATACATACATTTCCATGTGGAATACATACATTTTTATGAATCATTTTGTTAAGTCAAGCTACTATCATGATGGAATGAGTACAGAGCACTATCATTTGTTAGTGCTAAAGGAAGTGATCACTGGGGCAGATAACTAAAAACAAAAAATATGCCCAACATTTAACACAAAGATTGTCTTATCCTTCTGGTTCAAGACTCCCATAACTTACAGAGAACCCAAAATTGAAGCTACTGTTTTGTTTTTGTCTTTTTCATCTTGGCAAGAGCTTGCTCTTGAAAATGGGAGCCAAGGTGAGAGACAGAGAGGTGACTCAGTGGATAGAGAGCTGGATCTGGAGTCACGAAGACCTCTAACCTGAGATACTTACTAGCTATGTGTCCCTAGGCAAGTCACCTAAATCCCCTGGAGAAGGAAATGGCAAACTGCTCCCGAATCTTTGCCAAGAAAACTCCATGAACAGTATGGTCTGTGAGATCACAAAAAGCCAGACACAAATGAATAATAACCTAATTCATAGGACAGCCAGGTGGACAGAGGATTGGGCCTGGAGTCAGGAGGACTCATCTTTGTCAGCCTCAGACACTTAATCAGCTGTGTAATTCTGGGCAAGTCACTTAACCCTTTTTGCCTCCGTTCATCTGTCAAATGAGCTGGAGAAGGAAATGGCAAGTTACTCCAGTATCTGTGACAAGAATACACAAATGGCGTCATGAAGAGTTGGGTATGACTGAAATGATTCACCAACGACAGCATCTAAGGTAAACTATGGTAACAGGCCACACATTTTTTAGTGTATTTCCCATGAAATAAGATAAAAATAAGATCTGATTATGTCTGCATAAAAGTTATAGGTGATCCAAGTGCATGATATAAAGTAAAAAGAGGCCTATTGGTAATGTTACACTGTAACAAAAACTTTGAGAAGTTAATCATGAGTTTATTCTAAAAGGTAATGTTGAAACATAATTGTAATGGAAAATTATAGGTTTAAGATAATATTGTCTATAATATTATTTTAAAACTGTATTCTGAAAGTGAATCTGTGATGTGTTCCATCTGTTTTTCATAAGCCAGTAGCATTTTATACATTGTAACTTGTATTCACATGATAGTTCTCTGTATAATTCCTTTGATAATCACCCAGTTGTTTCCTAATCCTAAACCTTTACATTCTATAAACAAAATGTAAGCTGTTAAGCTTAGCCATTTCCATGGGAAGATGGGAAAAATAGAACCTTGTGAAACATGCTGGAGAATGCATGCTACATCTCTTTATCAACTTTATGAGTTGCATGAGTTGCTACTTTGAAACTTTTGTTCGCAGTACAAGGTTAAGAGAGTTAACATTGAAGAAGTTGCTTAGGAATATGCTTTTCTCTTTATTGGAAGTTGATAATGTACATTCATAAATTTATAATCTACATTATGTTCTAGCAGTATGTTAATGCTGAGCTCATAAGATTAATCAGGCCACATGCTGTCCTGTGGTTTCACTAATATAGTTCTGAGTAACATCAGCATTTGTGCTGACAAAAAAACAAACGACTTACAGGACTATATGTATGTAAGCAGAACTAACAAGGCATGGTAAAAACGGAAACTTGGATTTTTTTTTCTTTATGGCACATGTTATAAAGTAATACCCTTTAGTTAAATTGCTAGGAAAAGATAAGGGGACAGTATGTGATTCCTAAGCTCTACCTCCATTTCACCCTATATTAACATTACCCTGGACTTCCCCAAACTACATAAGCCCATTCTCGCGAGTCTAGGAATTCTCCTAAGTAGCCTAGCATTGCAGGACCTTTTCTTCTGACGAATGAATAGAATCTCTCCCTTCCCTGGAGCCATATTATTTTGTTCATTATTTGGCATTCCTTCTAAAGCTCAGTTACTGGAAATCTATTGAAAGCCCAGCCTACATTTCCTTTCCTGAGGGTGGTGATGGGGATACTGCTTAATTAAGTTTTGACGATTGTGTCGTCTTACCATTAAATAATAAGTGGCATCATGATGTCAAATCTGACCCTAGTTTTGTGGGGATCTATAATATTAATATCATGTGACTAATTTCTGATACTCGTAAGTATGCCTTATATATCAAGTAAATTCTCTGATATATTTTCCCAATATACATTTTTGTGTACATATATATACACACACACACATGCACACATATACATATATTTACATGAATGTGTGCATGTATGTAGATCCCTCACTAAAAGAAAGTCACTTAATAAAATCTAAACTCAGAGTAAATTTGTTTGTCCTTCATTTTCGAAGAGGACCGTGACATTAGGGAAGTGGTAACATGACTTACACTTGATTTTGTTTTGAGTGAGGGAGGGCTGTGCTAGGTCACCAGCCTCATTTTCTCCTCCACAGCCATCTGGGTCCAGTGGCAAGATATTCATCAGAACCACCGGAGATGGCTCAGATTGCAGTGGGAGACCCTGGCCCTTTTAGGCCAAGGCCTTTTCAGGTGCTCCCATAGAGTGAGGTAAAACCCATTAAGTGAGTAGGTCTCTTTAAGAAGTGAGTCAAGGGGCAGCCCCTTTAATTAGAAACAAAAAGAAAAAATCAATCTGGGAGGGGAAAAGCCTCAGTGTTACTGTTCTAAAGAGAAACAATTACTATTGGCATTCATTCACTCTAAGTCAATAGGGCCCACAATACAGCCATTCAGTGAGGCTTGGGCAGGAACCTGTTGTGGCCCAATCTGTGAGCTTCAGAGTAGATTTATAATATTGATGAGTCCCTTCAGAAACAACAGCTTCTGTTCGAATGTTTGCCCATCAACTTGTTCTCATTGACACCACCACTTGGAATCTTAACTGCATTTTACTCCTAAACATGATGTACATAAATTAGCTTATTGCTAAAAGGATACAGCCCATTCTTTTGTGTTATCTGTCCCTAATGATCATGGCAACCATCAGTGATGTAGGCCTTTAGGTAGTTTATTTAGCTTGGCCGAAACAATTAGAACTTAACATTAATGACTGGAAGAAACCCTAAAGAACATTTGTTGACTATCTGCCTTTTCCCCTTCCCCTCTTACTTTGTTGCTGTTCAGTTGTTTTTCAGACAGTTTTTCTGTCTGACTCTTTGTGGTCCATTTGGGGTTTTCTTGGGAGAGACACTGGAGTGGTTTGTCACTTCCTTTTCCAACTCATTTTTCAGATGAGGAAACTGAGGTAAACAGGGTTAAGTGACTTGCCCAGGATCACATAACATAGTAAGTATCTAAGGCTGGATTTGAACTCAGGAAGATAAGTCTTCCTGACTCCAGACCTGATGCTCTATCCACTGTGCCATCTCTCTGACCTCCTTCTCATTTTATGGATAGTGAAACAGAGACCCAGTGAGCTAAAGTTACATTTGCATTCTCCAAGTGACATAGTGATTTAGTAGTAGAATTGGGACTAAAACTTACCTTCTATGTTCAGTGTTTTTTTCCACTACTACATGCTGTGTTGAAGTAGATTACTAAAGTAGATATAGATATAATAAATATATGCCTATAGTGTATCTATTGTAAAGATTTTTTCCAGTAAGATATTTTCATTTTAATCTTAACTTTTTTGGATTTGTTTATGGGAAAATTTATTAATTTTAGGTACTCAAAATTATCCATTTCATCATCTGTGAACCTCTTTACCCCTTGCTTCATCTTGAACTTTCTTCTATCCATTGATTTGATAGATAATTTTTCCTCCATTTCTCTGATTTGTATATGAGTGACTTTTTATGTTTGTCACATATCCAAATAGAAAAAAAAACTTTGCAGGAAATTTCTCTGATGGTTTCATTTCTAAGATATTTGAGGAACTAATTCAAATTTTTAAGAATAAAAGCCATTTTGGCCAAAGAATATGAATAGGGAGTTCTCAAGGGAAGAAACACAAGCTAACAAGAGTCATGAAAAATTGATTGAAATCATTACTAATTAGAGAAATGCAAATTAAAGTAAATGTGAGATTCCACCTCATACTCATCAGAGCGCCAAAGATGACAAAAAAGGTAAAATGATAAATGTTGAGGGGGCTCTCAGGGGAACAGGTGCGTTGATGAATTCTTATATATATTTGTGGATATAACTGGAAAACTATTTGGAATTATATATAAAAAGTTACTAAATAAATAGTACTTGGCTTTTAACTCAACTGTACCATTGCTATAGGCCTACACCTGAAAGAGAGCAAAAAAATAACAAAAAATCCTATATGTACAAAAACACTTACAGTAGCTCTTTTTGTAGTGACAAAAACTGAATACTAAAAGAATGCTCATCAAATGAGGAATGGCTAAGTCAGCTGTGATATGATTATAATGGGAAAACTTTTGTGCTATAAAAAATGAAGACAGATTATTTCAAAGAAATATGGACTTATCTGAACTGATGCAGAGTGATATAAGCAGAACCTGAAGAACCTTCTGTATTACAAAAATGGACAATTTAATAATATCTAAAATTTATATAGTATTTAGTGTGTGTATGCCAGGCTCTGTACTAAGTGCTTTAAAATTATCTCATTTGACCTTCCCAACAATCCAGAGAGATATATACTACTATTATTCTCATTTGACAGAAAAGGAAACTGAGGCAGAAGAGGTTAAGTGACTTGCCTAAGGTCACTCAGTTATTGTCTGAGGCCATATTTGAACTCAGGTCTTCCTGACTCCAGGCCCAGCATTCTATCCACTATGCCACTAGCTACCTCCAATTTTAAAGATTTTTATAAACTGATGAAGGATGAAATAAGAACTAAAACATTTATAAACAAAAAAGAAATATATTATAAAAAAACTTAGAAAATTGTAAGAACTATGGTTTAATACAATAACTAATTATGATTTCAGTGAACCAATGATGAAACATACTGGCCATCTCATGGCAAAGAATAAATTAATTTAGCAAACGAAAGAATAATTGACACATCTACATATGTACATGTGTACATATTTCATACTTCAAAACAACAAAAAGTTATTTTGCTTACCTATGCATATTTATTACAAAGAATTTGTTTTTCTTTTCTCTTTCCTTCTAATGGAGTAGAAGGTAGGAGTGAGAGAAAATAGATTTATGTTAATTACTTTTTTTAAAGAAGAAATAAATGGTGCTATAGAATTTTTACCAGCATTTTCAGATATTACTGTATTATTAGTTTTACTTTAATATTTTGCTTTGTTACAAAATACCTCTCCCAGAGTGGGGTAGGTGATCTGCAATTTTAAAACAAAACATACAATAGAACATTTTAAAAAAAGAAGTTATCCATAGAAGCAGGTTGAAACTCTGATTGTGTTGCTATGCCCCCAGAGTCATTCAGAGATGTGCCAGGTCAGAGGCAAATCTGCTCCTTTCCTTCCTAGTTCCAGTGGTTTCTCCCAGATCTCTAGAACCTGATGCACCACTGGAACAGCTTTGATTAAAATTGGGTGTAATTCACAATATACTTCACAATCTACCTGAAGAAGAAAAAATGTAGAAGGAATCAGAGAAATTCTAAATCCGTTGCATGCATGACTAATATGCTATCTTTGATCATGAATGTAAGAGAATGCTAAATAAATGTACAATTGAGTTAAATTTGAGCCCATAGCAAAACATGTCTAGCCTTCCCCCAGCAAAATTTACACTCTAGGTCTTCCCCCCCTACAGCTTAGTGACCCAGAAAGATTCATTTATTATTTATTTAAGCAATATATCACAGAGACAAGATTCATTGATGTGAAGGTATTTCATTTCAAACTGTCCTACAGGGAAACAATCAACCCAAATAAATCCTACAAATCCTCCCCAGGGAGGTTATGGTGATTGATTCATTTTTACATTTGCCAACTGCTCAGAGATGCAAGTGGCATCTTTTCTTCCTGTGTTTAATGAAATTTTCTTACCTGTGGTTCACTCTAACTTCAGTGCAACTTGTCTCATCTAATAAAAATAACCTTTCCAGAATAGACAGAAATGGACACTCTGCCTCAACTTCCTGAGATAAGCATATATTTGGCTTTGTTTTTCATGGCAGATAACAGGATTATTGTTAAATAATGGATGACTTTTTACTTCCTCTTTGAAAATCCACTTTGTTATATTGTCATTCTTGCCAAAAGTAGGATTTAATGTCTTTGGTCTGGCAGATTCAAGGTTCTACCTATCCAAATCCCAGGGATTTTGAAATGATCCATTTATAACTTATGACCTCATTATAGAATGCAAAGACCTTTACTTCCAAGATCATTAGCAGGTACAAAATGGAAAGGGCATGTGGATTTTTTTTTTTTATTTGAAGTTTCCTGAAAGGATACTGTCCTACTCTGGCCTCTATGATTACCATCAACCCACCTGCAATCAGTTTCTGATTTCTTCCTACTTAGATTACTTATAAAACTTTTTCTAGAGTTCTCCTGAACACAGTGTATTGTAGAAGTATTTGTGTTCCTCTATTAGATCGTGAGTTTCTTAAGATCAGGATTTATGCTATAGCAGGAATTTGTAACCTGGAACTCATTCATTTTTTTTTCAGTATGTTATTCACTATTTCAGTGGTATCTTTTGTAATTCTTTATATTTATCATTATTCTAAAAGGGGTTCCATGGGCCTCATCAGATTGCCACAGCAGTTCATAACATATGAAAATAAAGACTCCTTCCTATGCTAAGGCTGTCTTGGTATTCTCAGGATGAAGCTTTCATAGGACCTTGCACATAGTAGATTCTTATTAAGTATTGAATGAATTTACTGAAAATTATTTGGCAAATGTACGTTTGGACAACAGCATTCACAGCATAATTGGATCTCTTGTATTGTTCTCTTTCCTTTATTATTTCCCATGGACCATCAGTTTATTTTAGCAGGCATTTATTTCATGCCTACTATGTATTTGGGTAGTCTTTTTAGGCATTGGGAATACAAACACCAAAATATAATAGTCCCTAGCCTCAAAACAACTTATATTTTCCTGGGGAGAACAGCATATATACAGATAAGCAAATACAAGATAAATACAAAATAGTCTGCCCAATAAATACAAAGAAATGGGGAGAGAGCACAAATGGCAATACAGATCAGGAAGGGTACTGTGTAGTAGATATCCTTTGGGCTGAATTTAGAAGGGAGCTAGGAATTTCAGATACTGTACTTAGGTAGGTGATCATTCTAAGCATGGGAGGGAGACAGACTGTAAATGTACAGAGGCAATCGATGTAAAATTGTGTATGAGGAAGTTCAAACAATCCAGTTTGACCAGAATGTAAAATAAATGATGGAGAGTTGTGTGAAATGAGTGTGGAAATATTGGAACCAGATTGGGAAGGTGTCTAAATTTTGGGAGACTTTACTTTCTCCTAGGGACAAGAGCCAGCAACTGAAGATTTTTGAACAAAGTGACATGGTCAGATCTGAACTTTAGGGCTATCACTTTTACAGCTTTGTGGAAAAAAGATAAAAGAAGGGAGAGTCCATTGCAAGAGTCCAGCCATGATGAGGGCCTGAAACATATTTGAGTACAGGCTTAGGATAGGTTTTAGAAATGTAATCATGAAGTTGTGGTGCAGTTGTTGCAGTTGTGTCCAATTCTTTGTGACCCCCATTTGGGGTTTTCTTGGCAGAGATACTAGAGTGGTTTGCCATTTCCTTCATTTTACAGATGAGAAAACTGAGGCAATTAGGGTTAAGTTATTTGACCAGATTCATCCACCTAGGAAGTGCCTAGGACTGGATTTGAACTCAGGAAAAAGAATCTTCCTGACTCCAGATCCAGCACTTTATCCTTTGCCGTTAACTCTGAGTTTAATTTTTTTTTTTTTACTTAACTTCAACCACCCAATTGAAGAATCACACTGGGTACTACATTCTAAATTTAAATATAGCTATCTTACCTGAATTTACAGATGCAAAAATATCCTTTGTGTCAAGCATTCCAGTCTTACAGGAGCTTTCAGTTTTTCACAGCTAGGATAAAAGGATGACATACCGTAGTGTGTTAAAGTTTGTGTTTGTCATTTCAAAGAGAAAGAACATAAATTAGACGGAAGCCATTCTGAAAAGTTGAGAAATATAAGGTGGATGCTTCTTGGGCTTGGAATTAGAAGTTCATAGTTCCAATTCCAGTTTAATATTTATTTTTTGTGTCTTCATGGGCTAGTCATAATCCCTCTAAATTTCCTTTTCCTCATATGAAAAATAAAGGCAATGATATTTGAGTTACCTACACTACAAAATTGTGGGGAAAATGCACTTTAAAAATTTAGAGTGCTGTCTAGATAAGTTGTTCTCATCAATATTCCAATTTACCTTTGCACTTCTATGCTATCCCTTGGTCATCATATTAATACAATCACATTTTACAATAAATAGCTGTGTTTTAAATAAAGAGTTCAGTAGAACCTTGTCTCTGCAGCTACATAATATTTTCTATGCAGACATGATTCTTTGAAAGAAGCATTTTGTTGTTGCTGCTCTTTTCTAAGTCGCTCAGGCATGAAGGGAATGGAATCAGGTCCAGTCGATACCTTCTTGGATTTTAACCCTCCTCCCTGTTTTAGCCCATTTAAGAAATCTGCCACTCAGCAGATAAGCACACCTATTGGACAATGTTCAGACAGATCAATGACTGCTGCATTGAATTTAATTGAAATTCTACCTTGGAGTATCATATGTGTATTAAGGAAAAGGAAGATGGGCTGTAATTTGATTGTTGTGTAAGAATTTCAGTCCTTGTCCTGTTGGTAAAATAGATGCCTTTTTAAAAACTCTTCCCTCTTGTAATTTTTCTTCTCTGCTTTTATAGTTTTTTTGTTGATTGATTTTCTCCTAAAATCTAGAAGAGTGCATCCTTCTCTGGACCAGACTTCTTCTCATATTTTTTTTTAATATTTTTTTTCCTTTTTTTTCTTAATAAAAACTTATTTATTTAACTTTTTACATTCATTTTCACAAAATTTTGGGTTCCAAATTTTCTCCCCATTTATCCCCTCCCCCACCCCAATACACCGAGCAATCTAATTTTCCCTATCACCAATCTGCCCTCAGCCCTCCCTTCTCTTGTCCCCATCTTCTCTTTTGTCCTGTAGGGCCAGATGACTTTCTATTCCCCATTAACTGTATTTCTTATTTCCTAGTAGCAACAACAATACTAAACAGTTGTTCCTAAGACTTTGAGTTCCAAATTCTCCCCATCCCTCCCTCCCCACCCATTCCCTTTGGGAAGGCAGGCAATTCAATATAGGCCCTATCTGTGTAGTTTTGCAAATGACTTCCATAATAGTCATGTTGTGTAAGACTAACTATATTTCCCTCCATCCTATCTTGCCCGCCATTATTTCTATTCTGTCTTTTGATCCTCTCCCTCCCTGAGTGTTGACTTCAAATTGCTCCCTCCTCCCATTACCCTCCCTACCATCACCCCCCACTTGCTTATCTCCTTCTCCCCCACTTTCCTGTATTGTAAGATAGGTTTTCATACTAAAATGAGTGTGCATTTTATTCCTTCCGTTAATTGAATGTGATGAGGGTAAATTTCTTGTTTTTTTTTCTCAGATCTCCTCTTTTTCCCTGCACTAAAAAGTCTCCTGCTTGCCTCTTGAATGAGAGATCATTTACCCCATTCCATTTCACTCTCTTTCCTCCCACTGCATTTCTCTCTCACCATTTACCTTAATTTCTTTTAAGATAAGGTCCCATCCTATTCAATTCACTCTGTGCTCTCTGTCTCTGTATGTGCGTGCATGTGTGTATGTGTGTGTGTGCACACGTGTACATGTGTGTGTGTATGTGTGTGTGTGATCCCACCAACTACCCAGATACTGAAAAGTTTTAAGAGTTAGAAATATTGTCTTTCCATGTAGGAATGTAAACAGTTCACTTTTGGTAAGTCCCTTATGACTTCTCTTTGCTGTTTCCTTTTTCATGCTTCTTCTCATTCTTGTGTTTGAAAGTCAAATTTTCTTTTCAGCTCTGGTCTTTTCATCAAGAATGCTTGAAAGTCCTCTGTTTCATTGAAAGACCATATTTTCCCCTGAAGTATTATACTCAGTTTAGCTGGGTAGGTGATTCTTGGTTTGAGTCCTAGTTCTTTTGACTTCTGGAATATCCTATTCCACACCCTTCAATCCCTTAATGTAGAAGCTGCTAGATCTTGAGTTATCCTGATTTTATTTCCACAGTACTGAAATTGTTTCTTTCTAGCTGCTTGCAAGATTTTCTCTTTGACCTGGGAGTTCTGGAATATGGCCACTATGTTCCTAGGAGTTTCTCTTTTTGGATCTCTTTCAGGCGGTGATCGATGGATTCTTTCAATACTTATTTTGCCCTCTGGTTGTAGAATATCAGGGCAGTTTTCCTCGATAATTTCATGGAAGGTGATGTCTAGGCTCTTTTTTTGATCATGACTTTCAGGTAGTCCCATAATTTTTAAATTGTCTCTCCTGGATCTATTTTCCAAGTCAGTTGTTTTTCCCATGAGAGATTTCACATTCTCTTCCATTTTTTCATTCTTTTGGTTTTGTTTGGTGATTTCTTGGTTTCTCGGAAAAGTCATTAGACTCCCATCTGTTCCATTCTAATTTTGAGAGAACTGTTATCTTCAGTGAGCTTTTGAACCTCTTTTTTCCATTTGGCTAGTTCTGCTTTTGAAAGCATTCTTCTCATTGGCTTTTTGAACCTCTTTTGCCAATTGAGTGAGCCTATTTTTCAAGGTGTTGTTTTCTTCAGCATTTTTGGGGGTCTCCTTTACCAAGGTATTGACCCGTTTTTCATGCTTTTCTTGCATCTCTCTCATTTTTCTTGCCAGTTTTTCCTCCACCTGTCTAACATGATTTTCAAAATCCTTTTGAGCTCTTCCATCACCTGACCCCACTGGACATCCACCTGGGATGTCTGGGATCCAGAGGCCCCAACCTCCACGTCTTTCCCTGATGGTAAGAATAGTTCCTCGTCATCAGAATTGAAAGGTGGGAACATCTGTACCCCCTCAAAATAGCTCTCTGTAGTCTTATTTTTCTTCCCTTTTCTGGGCATTTTCCCAGCCAGTTACTTGACTTCTGAGATTCCTGTCCACCCCCACCTAGATCCACCCAGCTAGTGCTTGGGGTCTGAGATTCAAATGGTCTTTCTGCGGCGGGCAGGGCTGCTATTCAAAGTGAGCTTAAGTTCTGGTGCTTGGGGAGTGGGCAGGGCTGCCTTCTAGGCTCAGTTCCCTTAAGGGCTTTATGCAGAGACCTTCAGTAATGAGGTGGGTGGGGGCAGGACTGTCTCTCAGGGGGTTTATGCAGAGACCTTTGGTAATGGCCCTGAAGTTCTGTGTGCTGCTGCCACTGTTGCCTGTGCCGCTGCCTCTGCTGCTCCCTCCGCTGCTGCCTCCTGAGGGGGCCCCGAGCCACAGAGACACCCCGCTCCCGTCTCGGCCAGCCCAGATGTCTCTCTCACTGACCTGTAGCATCTGTGGGTGGAGGGAACCTTCCCAGCCGCCAGAGATTCTGTCCCTGAAGCCTGGTAGGAATCTGCTCCTCTGGGGCCACGCGGCCAGGGCAGCACAGGGGTGGACTCCGCTTTCCGGGGCACGACGGACCTCTGGGGACCGCTCTCCAGGGCTCTCTGGAACGGAGATCTTTTCCACTGTGTTTCTGCATGCCTTGCAGTGCTCCAGAATTTGTGGGGAGTTCTTCTTGCAGGAAATATATGGGCTGTGGGTTCGGAGCTAACATACGTGAGTCTTTCTACTCAGCCATCTTGGTTCGACCTGTACCAGACTTCTTTCTAGAAACTAATTTAGCCATGAAACATTGTGTCCTTGGGATATTTTGATAAAACTCATAAATGCTGATCTGAGATGGAGGGTTTCTGGGTATTAAATATGAAGTTATATATCTATCACAAATAACATTTTAAATTCTATATATATACATTATTCTTTGAAAAAGATTTTTTTTTAAATCATGCTCTAAGTAGCTTGGTTAAAAAGGGCATGTAATATTGTCCAGTTGGTATCTTCTTGGATTTTAATCATCCCCATTCTAGCTCAGTTCCAGAAATCTACTTTACTGAACAAATGAGCACACCTATTTGAAGATATTCAAACAGATTAATGAATTAATTTTAGGCTTAATTAGGCATATTATTTTCTCTTTTGTGTTAGAATTCCCCAAATTCCCATGAGGATGTTCCATTTTCCTAAGAGTTCAGTGTGGGGATTGATAGGGCAAAGGATGAATCCAGACAGAATGTCCTCAGAAAGGCTGAGGAAGAAGGGGACATTTTCATCTTGGGACAAGGGAGGGTGGGATGATAGGGCAGGTTTCATGTTTCACTTGAACTTTGAAGGAAAGGAAGAGTTTCCATTGGTGGCAATCAGAAGGGTGCACATTCCAGTCATGGTGAATGACCAGTGCAAATACACAAAGATGGGAATTACCATATGGAGTTTGGGGAATAGCTTGCGGTCCAATTTGGAATGCAAAGTGCGTGAAGTAAAGTGATGTGACATAAAGCTAGATAAATTGGAATCAGACAGGTAATGGGAATTAAAATTCTACTCCCTCCTTTAAGGGACCTAGAATGAGATCTAGTTTAGATCTGGGATTCTTGGGTGAAAAATTAAGTTTTGGCTAAAAGTGTTGATGATAAATAAAAGTTAATAATTATCTATGTAAGCACCAAAATACATCATAAGCAAAAATCATTCTAAGATACATCTTTGTCTTGTTGTTTCATGAAATCTAGAATGGAGGAGACCTTGGATGTCATAGCATCATAGGGTCATTGTTATGGAAAAGATCTTGGAAGTTCAACTCTACCCCCCACCCAAACCCTATTTTATAGATAGGAACCCTGAACTTCCCCTATCCCCCAAAGTAAGTTACTTGCTTCAGTGCACATAGGTAGTCACAAAAAGGATTCAAACTTAGGTTCCCTGACTCTATATCTAGCTTTTCTTTTTCCACTATTCCATGGAGCTTTTCTGAATTTGTTAAAATTTTTCCTTTACAGGTAAACTTTCTCATTCATCATGAGTGGTTTTTCTTATTTTATTTCTTTTGCTCCCAGCATATAAATTTTAGGAAAAACTGAGAGGCAAGAAAGTGATAGAAAAAAGATACCTAGAACTTTTGGTTACTAGCATAGACGTTGAAAATGTAGCGTCAGTTATTTACAAATCCTCTCCTGTACTTGGGCTTTCTAATTCTGCGTACATAATTGCATCCAAGATCAAGATTATTAATAGAGCTTCTGTTACTATGTTTTAAAAAATTTCAACAAAAAGCAACAAAAAATTATTGAAATCAATAATTATGGACTAGATTATGAACTTTATTTTAGAATTGGTTTATATTTATTTCATATTTACATCTTCATTGGTAAGGATGTTTTTTACTTTTCTTTTTTTGGTTTGTGGGCTTTTTTGTTTTTGTTTTTTGCTTTTAAGAAAAAATGGGGGAGAGAAAGCAATGGAGGCTGAAATTGCTGTCAATTTTTGTACACCTCTTATTTCTCTCAGAGTTCTCCATTAATAAAAGTTGCCCCAAATTTGACAAGTTTCATTTTTATTCACTCTTCTTCATGTGTCCCAAGCAGCATGACAAGGTGAATTGAGTCTTGACATTTTGAAGTTAAGTAGGGATTTGAAGTTAAGTTAAAGGGATTTTTAAATCTCTTTAGTTGTTTTGTGAAATACAGCAGATTTTTTTCCATTGATATATAAATAGTAGGAAGATTAGTTTTGAAAGCACAGTGACATCTTATAAAATGGAGTGGGGTGGGGAGAAGACTATACCTTAATGTCAGCTACAGCTTTGGGGTTGGGGGTGGGGAGGGAGGCAAAGATACAGAAATGAAGGGAAATGGCCCAGAGCCTAATAGCTGCTTCAGTGAGGAGCGCCATTAATGTCATGAGAATGGAAAGCGTTGTGATAAGGAAGGTCATTTTGATGTACTTTGCTTCACTTAAAAGCTGTTCAAAGCTGCATTTGGACTAGATTCAGATAGGTGACTGGATTGGAGCCTCTTCTCCTTAAGTCACACTTGACCTACTATTTCATGCTTTGTGATTTGGGTGGGAAAAAAAAAACATCAAATTTGCCATCGCCAATCTTGTTATTCATTTTTGTCCTTCCTATTTACTGTTATTCACCTAATGGATACCTAACATTCAGGTTTTTTTTTTTTAATATTAACAGCCACCTTAGGTGCAAATGTGAAGGGTGAAGTTCTCTTCTGAGCTTTTCAGATTATTTTTTGTATATTGGGGAACACAAAATAAAGGTTGCAAATGATGTTTGGTTATTGAAATTGCTGCTAAAAATTCTGAGTGTTTTTTTTTTGTAGAGTAAGTAGGCCTTCCATTATTGACCAGAATATTGCCTGATTAAAAAATCTAAAATTGCAAAATTATTTGTCAAATGGAATGATTTTTTGCTGTTACGTCAGCAGTAAACTGTCTAATGACTCATTCCTCAAAAGTACCCATAATTGCAAACATACAGGTTATTTATAAGCCTCATTTTTACACACACACACACACAATATTGGTATATCTATCTATCTATAATATATACCAATATTATATATATATATATATATATATATAGTCCATATCCATATCTATGTTGATATGGATATGGACATAGGTGTAGATGTTGGTAGATGTATCCTATTAGTGATTGCACATTTTCTTCCTGAATCAACTCAGGTTCCTCAACCTTCACAAAACCCTACCTGATCACCCCAATTTTTAGTGCCTGTTCTCCATGATTTTCTACATATTATATTGAGAGGAAGCATGACATAGTGGAAGAACAGCTGGCCTTGAAAGTGGCAAGGTTGTCCCAGCTCTGACACATACTGACCATGTTACTCTGAGCAAGTCACAAGCTCCAGTGATCTGGGCTAGTAATGTCAAGCTCAGAAAGAAGCAGGGGCCTCTAAGCTATACAATAAGGATCCCTAGGCTACATAATGATTTGGGAAACCACATGTTAGCATTATCTAGGTTTTATTTTATTTTTACATATTTTAAAAAATATTTCCCAAATGCATTTTAATCTGGTCTAGCAGGTGTGGGAGGTATGAAACAAATGGGGCCACATGTTCAATATCTCTGTTCTAGGCAACTCTCTGGGACTACGAGTTGCAGAAATGTCAATATGCATTGGTGGAAGGAGTTTCCTCACTTGGACGTGTCATGTTCCATTGAAATCACAGATTTCAACATCTATTTCACAGGCCCTCTCCCTATTGTATTTGTGAATGTGTATATATAGATAGTTCTATTCAAGGTAGCCTACGTGTCTATCTAGCATAAGGTTTGTAAAGCTTTTAATAAAAGTTTGTTTTTCCCATCACATTAAAAGTTGGAAAATAGGATTTTATACTCTATTCTAAGAGAGAGATTTTATCTTTTCACATCATCATACAACTAAATCCACCCAACGTACACAGTCATGCTGTAGGACCTTCAGTGTAGCACAGTTCAAAGTGAGCCACCACAAAGAGCTGCTCTAAATATTTTAGAATGTACAAGTCCTTTTCCTTTTTCCCTGATTGTCTTTGGAGATAGATGTAGTAGGTGGTATTGCTAGGTCAAAGGGTATGTTAAGAGGTAGTTTAATACTATTTGGACATAATTTCAGATTGTTTTCCAAAATGTTTGGATCAGTTCACAATTCCACTAACAATGAATTAATGTCCCAGCTTTTCCCCTTCAATCATTTTAACTAATCTGGTAGGTATAAAATGGTATCTCAAGGTTGTTTTAAGGTGCATTCTCTAAGCAATAATGGTTTAGAGCATTTTTTTCATATGATTATAAACTATTTTGATTTCTTCAGTTCAGATCAGCAGTCAGAGAACCTGTGTTCAAATGTTGGCCCTGCTACTGTCTTTGTGACCTTGACTTAGCCACTTATCTTTTGTGGTCCTGTACTTCTTATCTGTAAAATGAGGAGAATGGAGTAGTCTTTCTAGTCTCTTTCAGTTATAAATCTATGATAATAAATAATCCCTCCCTTGTTTAAATAAATTAAAATTTATTTATTGCCTGCTATATGTTAGACACTTCTGGGTCTGGGGGTGGGCGAATATTCTGGGTGTGTGTACATTAATTCATACATATTCATATGTGTGTATATAAAAACCAACATAAAATGTTGTTGGCAGAGACAAGATCTCTCTCTATTGAAGAGGTGAAACATACCTGGCAGGTCTGGGGGGTTTAGGGATTCGTGGGCACGGAGGAGTCTAGATGTAGTATTTCACTGGTTTAGGGAATTTCTGATAAGGAAGCCCTTTCTATCAATGCTGGTCCACACCTTTTCTGCGCTTTTACTGCAAAGCACTGTATAGTGAGTACCAAATCTAAAAATTTGGAGCAGGGTAAGATCACCATGGACTGCACCAGTCAAAGGAGACTTAACAAAATAAAACATGCTTTGGTTGGGCCTTAAATTGGATTTAAACAGGCATGGTTGTTTCAACTAGGAGAACAAAATGGGCAAAAACACAGAACTGGGAATATTTACAGCCTTTTTGTGGAACACGTGAGTAGACCACTCTGCTGAAACTTGGCAATGGAGAGAACTGAATCTTGACAGTCATACATTTTGAATGCAAAACCAAAGAGTTACTAAGATAATAGAGAATGTGACACTGAAAAACAGCATTAGAGGCTAAAAATGACTATTCCTAATCACCTCCTGAAAGAGGAATTTTATCTACTCTTTTATGTGCCAGCCATTAACTCTCATACCTGACACAGAAAAGATACAAACAGGATCTGAAAATGCCATTTTTGACCAGGGCAGTCTTGTCATGTTAATCTGAAATGAAAGGAGGGATTTTTAACCCCCAAAGTAAGCAAGAGATGCAATAGCTGGAATAAACCAAAAAGTTTATTGTTCAACTGTGTGCTCCCTGTTCCCTCGAGAACAAAATAGTCCCACTCTTTTCTCTGGGTGGCAAGGTTTAGTTTCATGCTTAGAATTCAATATAGAGAAAATAGGGGACAGATCATCAAGAACAATGGTTTTCTACTTACTAGAAGCTACCTAGATTTATATAGTGCTTCTGACTGAATATGCGGTAGACTTACACATACAGATAATTCTTCCCTCAGGCTACATGTTTAATTCTTACCAATATAAATTGTATAATTTAAAATATCCATAGCATGGAGCAGAATGGTATTATGCTACATTGCACTATACTGTATCTAGTCAGTTACGATTGTGTTATGCTTGAGTTAGAAAAAATGGTTTGACAAATTCACTACCAGTAACACATGTTCTGTGGATATTGTCTGCCAAAAATGTTTCCATTTACTCACAGTTAGGTCTCATACATAATTGCTCATTTTTTTGTCTTAGGAAATAATGTCAGCTTGAATTGCATGATATGATGTAATCTCATCTAGGTGAATTTCAATTATCTAAGAGCTGTTTATATTTGGTGACATTTTACTTCTTAGGAAAATTGTGTCTTGCTGAAAGGAAACTTGAGCCGCTCAAAATTATATATCAGTGTTGTTTTTTAGTGCCTGATAGTATTTGGGTGAAAAAAATTCACAAAAGATAGGTAAAGTCCTAATCAGAGGCTTTTGTAAATCAATGAATGTCATGATCATCTGTGGACCACCTGTTAAAGTGAGAATGTTCAATCAAAAGTGATGAGTCTGTTGGGAGACTTAGAAAAAGGTGTGGGAGATTTGGGAGAGTCAGGTAGTCAAAGGTATTTAATGTAGCATTTTTAAATTCTTAGTAAGGTCCTTGGGGAAAATAAAAAGACACAAATTGAAAGGGAGATGATCAAAGGTGAGCTTACAGCCTTAGTAAATAAGTGAGTATTGAATATTTTATCAGCAGTAAGTATGGGGAAGAAAGACCCAACAAATCAAGATTGTGGCATGGATATTACATGCTTAAAAACATGTTACTACTTAAGATATGACATTTGAAGTTTGCTGGTTGTGAGGAAAAAGGACCTGTGACAGTTTTTACATAGCTACTTTTACATTAAAATAGTATTATTCCCTGCAACTGTGCTTTGCTTTACTTGCAATTAATGGGTAGTAGTAGTAGTAGTAGTAGTAGTAGTAGTAGTAGTAGTAGTAGTAGAAGAAGAAGAAGCAGCAACAGCAGTAGTAGTAGCAGTAGTAGAAGTGGTACTAATAGTTATATTTTCTAAGTTCTAATGTATTCCCTCATTTCTTAACAAGTCTATTTCTAGCTACCAGTAACAATCACTTTCCCAACATCTGTCTTTTATTGTGGCCCATTATTTTGTAATAAATTCTGTAATATCACAAAAACCATGTTGATTGTGTATGCTGTAAATTTATGTTACATAATTTCAACTGGGCCCTCACTGCAGCCAAGGAAGCCTTTTATACTCTTCCACAGTTCACTGTTGACTGTTTCAAACCTTTCCATCTCTCCTCAATCTTTCCTCCACAACTCCTACCCCAGCCCTCTCAATTAAGGAACTTGCCTTGCTAGATATTATTCAATATCTCTCCTCAATTTCTTTGCTAACCTCCTTGCAAAAGCCATCAATAATCCATGCCTCCACTTTCTCTCTCACTCTTTGCTAAACCCTCTGTAGTCTGGCTTCCAAACTCATCATTCAACTGAAAGAACCCTGTCCAATGTCATTGGAGAGGCCTTTAATTGTCAAATTCAGTGGCCTTCCTCCAGTCTTCATCATCCTTCCCCACTGTGCAACTTTTGATACTATTAATCACCCTTTCCTTCTAGGTGGTATGTATGTGTATATGATATATGTGTATGTATGTATATATGTGTAGGTATGTATGTATGTATAAACAAAGGGCACAGGATGAGTTGAATATGAAGGAAGAATACCTAAAAAATAAAATTAATTGTTCAAAGGGATGTACTGGGACAAAGAGAAAAAGGGAGAGGTAAAATGTAGTAAATCATCTCACATAAAAGAGGCAAGAAAGAGCTTTTACAGTGGGGGGAAAATAGGGGGGAGGTGAGAGGGAATAAGTGAGCCATACTCTCTTTGGATTTGACTTGAGGAGGGAATGACCCACATGCAGTTGGGTATGGATATCTATTTTACCCTGCAGGAAGGCAGGGAGGAAGGGGATAGGAGAGGGATGATAATAGAAGGGGCAGCAGATTGGCAGAAGGGGTAATCAGAAGCAAATACTATTGCTGTGGGACAGGTCAAGGGAGAAGGTAGAATAAATGGAGAACAGGACAGCATAGAGGGAAATGTGATTTGTCTTTCATAACATGATTGTTATGGAAGTGTTTGCATGGCTACACATGTATGACCTACATCAAATTGCTTTCTTTCTCAGTGAAAGTGGGTGGGGAGAGAGGAAGGGAGAGAATGTGGAACTTAAAGCTTTAAAAATGAATGTTAAAATTGTTTTTGCACGCAACTGGGAAATAAGTTGTGCAGGCAACGGGGTATAGAAATCTATCTTGCCCTACAGAAAAATATAGGGAAGGGCAATGGGAGGGGGAGGTGATAGAAGAGAGGGCAGATTCGGGGAAGGGGTGATTTGGGTGCAAGCTGCCCTGGAGTGGGGGGAAGGGAGAGATGGGGAAATACTTGGAATTCTAAATCTTGTGGAAGTGAATGTTGAAAACAAATTATGCTTTTTAAAAAAAGAAAAATATTATAAGCCTTTTAGGATAGTTTTAAAGTTTAATACTGCAGTAAGATTTTTGGGACAGCCTAGTCTCAGACCCTACTATCAGAAGTCCTTGAAAGTCATCCAGGACTCATAGTGGGCTCACAGGGATAGTGCTCTGGAGTCATCCATGCAAGAGTATTGTGCTCTACGGGTTAGCATAGGACTCTTTTCTGACTATAAATCTAAATTCCTATAAAATATAAAACACATAGACATTGGAAACTTTTATTTTTATTTTATTTTTTAAAATTTATTTATTTTTATTTTTTTTTAGTGTTCTACAATCACTTCCTTAAAATTAAGATTTTATCCCCCCCCCACCTTTCCCCCCCACCCCCCTCCCTCCCCACAACAGCATACAATTCTGTATAGGTTCTACATATACTTTCCTATTGAGTACATTTTCACAATAGTCATGTTATGTAGTCAAACTAAAATACATGGAAGAAATCATATAACAAATCAAAATATAATACACTAAAACCTACACATATACAAACATGATCTGCTACATTTTGTGAATGACTTCCATATTTCTTTCTTTGAGTGTGGAAGACATTTTGTGTTAGAATACTACCATTGGGTTTGTTTGGGTTTTTTTGTTTGTTTTTTTTTTTTTTAGTAAGTTCTTGCGTTATTACGAAGTTCCAAGTCTACCTGAAAAAACTCTTGCACACTGTGGTTGTTGCTGTGCACAATGTTCTCTTCGTTCTGCTCCTTTCGCTCAGCATCAGATCATATAAGTCCTTCCAGGCCTCCCTGAAGTCTTCTTGTTCATCATTTCTTATGGCGTAATAGTACTCCATTACATTCATATACCATAATTTATTCAGCCATTCCCAAATTGATGGGCATCCCCTTGATTTCCAGTTCTTGGCTACCACAAAGAGTGCTGCTATAAATATTTTTGTACATGTGGGACCCTTTCCCATTTTTATGATCTCTTGGGGAGATACAGTCCTAGTAGCGATATTACTGGGTCAAAGGGTATGCACATTTTTGTAGCCCTTTGGGCATAGTCCCAAACCATTCTCCAGAATAGTTGGATCAGCTCACAGCTCCACCAACAATGAATTAGTGTTCCAACTCTCCCACATCCTCTCCAGCATTTATCATTTTCTTGTTCTGTCATGATTGCCAATCTTATAGGTGTGATGTGGTACCTCAGAGTTGTTTTGATTTGCATCTCTCTAATCAATAGTGATTTAGAGCACTTTTTCATATGATTATAGATATCTTTAATTTCTTCCCCTGAAAATTGCCTGTTCATATCCTTTGACCATTTATCAATTGGGGAATGGAAACCTTTTTTTTAAAATAAAACTTTTCATATAACTAAGAACTTAATTCAGGTAGGTTGGAAGAATACTGTTAAATCAAAGCAAGAACTTCTAGTTTGCCTTTCAGGCACCTGATTCCTCAAGGACCAAATATAATATCCCATGTTCCATGTTCAATATCCTTCATAACCTAACTCCCTCATGACTTTCTTACACCTTACCCACCCCCATATACTCTGCCATGCAGAGACAATAATCTCCTTGCTATTCTCCATTTCCCATTGTTTTCCTGTCTTCTATGGCTGGAACCCTCGCCCTCCTTAACACTGCCTCTTAGCCTCCCTGGCTTTCTTCAGCTCCCACCATCCATGGGAAGCCTTTCTGAATCCTCCTTAATTCTAGTGCCTCCCCTCCACTGATTATCTTCAATTAAATTGAAGATTTAATTATATATTAAATATATAATTGTATATATTTCTTGTTTGTGCACAGTTGTTCACATATTATCTCCCCCATTGGCCTGTGAGCTCCTTGACAACAGGACCTCTTATTTTTTTTTGTTGTTATTCCTGGTGCTTCGCACAATGCCTGGCATTTAGTAGGCAGTTAATACATGTTTGTTGACTTGATTTCATGGAATAATAGATTTCCAAAGAAGCATAAAATTGACAAGGTATTCAACCTTCTTTTTCACTACAAAATTTGGACCTGTCAAAACTGCTTCATTAGAAGTATCATCATCCCTTTGACATGCTGTTGATCAAAGCTAAAAAGAACTTCCAACAACATCCTAGAAAACAACTGATAAACACTGATGTGATTTTTGTTTTTGGTCCAGACCTATGATTTCTCTCTTTACCTACCCATAAGAAAATACTGCTACAAGTATGTATTGGCAACTGTTCTGTATTCTTAGAGCATCTTGTCTGAATATCTAAAGTGATATTTGCAAAAACTGCAGCTTTAAAATATGGGAGCAAAGAAATCATGTGGCCTTTTAAACTTCAACCAGATGATATACATAGTTATGGTTTAGTGGCCCTAGGAGAAATCTCAAAGCATTAGTGAGTGCCTTCACTTGCTTACCAAAAGATGTTTTCAGCAAGGTGGCAATAGAAAGTGTTAAAAAGAAATTGGATTCCTGCTCCATGTCTCTATTTTTATATAGTGGGAACTCTTGGTTAGCAGGAGCACAAATCTCAGCCAGAGACTGAGATTAAAGCCCATGGCATTCCTAGGAGAGGCAATCTAGTCCTTATTGGCTTTCTAGTTTTTATTGCATTAAATGACAGTATTAATCATCAATAATAAGGAGCAATGACATTTTAAAGCACAAATTCTATAATTTGGATGATAATTTTTTTCCTCTCTTTTCCTTCTACTAGCTTATAACTAAGAGGTGCTCATATTGACCACAAAAGCAAGGGAAAAGCTGATTGCATCTGGTGATGGAATACATTATAAAATTTTTCTGTCTTATTTTTAAACATATGTTTCATTTGATGGATTTTATTTATCTTTGATCTCATCTCTTTGAATTAATTAATTCAGATTTTAATTGAGTTTTCACAAGGACTTACTTGTAAGAAGATTAGGATTTCCTATTACAGATTTAGAATAAAAAATACTGAGTAAAAAGGTCTTTAGAGATCGTCTAGTTCAGTTTTTTCATTTTGCAGATGAAGAAACTGAGGCCTGGAGAAATTGTGTCATGCCCAAAATTATATTAATCTGTTTCATCATAGGAAGAGACTTCCTTTGTCTTTAACTACCAGCATTTTATACCAGGCCACCACTCCAATAGATAATGATGAGCATGGAAAGTTGCCCATTTATACATTTTAGTAGATGCTTAATAAATGTTTATTGATTGATTTTGTCCTATTTTAGGTCAGGGACCTGCAGTTTCATTGCTGAGAACTCTTAGTGTGAAAATTGTTATACAAAAAGATACATCATAAACCATCTGAAGCTTATAGTTTTATACAGCTGCCTGAAATCAAAGAGAGACTGATTGGTTTGCTCTCATGGTCACACAGCTAGCAAGAATGAGAGGCAGCATTTGAACCCAGATCTCTTCAAGTCCTGTACTCTTATCTTACCAAATCATGCTAGTTGTCTGCATATACTTTAAAAATATTCTATTTTTGTCTATTCTAAATAAGCAAAATTATTCATTTATTCCCACTTAATAATAGACCTTTTACTAATTAATTCAAAAGTTCAAGATATCACTACCAATATTTACAAGACACAAGAGAAAAAAGAGACAAATCTGTGCCATGTTTACTAGGGACTCTGAATGGATAGATAAGCATATCATAGCTCTAGCCTTGAAATGAACCTCGGAGGTCCTCTGATCCATACTTACTTTACAGTTGTGGAAGCTGAAGCCAAGAGAGATAAAATGATTTGTCCGCAGTTACACAGGTAGTAAATATCAGATGGTTAGAACTCTAGGAGAACAGGTAGTGAGCTGCCTGTCACTATAGGGCTCTAAGTAGGTTAGATAATAATGGTAATATTTACATAACACTATAGACCAGGCAATGTGCTAAGTGCTTTGCAATTGTTATCTCATTTGATTCTCATGACAGCTCAGGGAGGTAAATGCTATTGATATCCCCATTTTGCAGATGAGGAAACTGAGGCAAACACAAGTTAAGTGATTTGCTCAGTCACCCAACTAGTGAGTATCATGTATCTGAGACAAGATTTGAACTCAGGTGTTCCTGAGTCCCGGGCCCAATACTCTATCCATTGTGCCACCTAGATGTCCACTTGTCAGGAGTGCTGTAGAGGGTGCTTTGTGATCAGGTATATATTGTAATAGTCAGACTAAATGATGTCTGAAGGGCCCACCCAGATTTAGTAGTCCCTCAGAAGTTAAGAAAGAGAAGCTACTGGCTTCACATATACAGAGTAATTAATGAACTTTACTAAGTCTCTTAGCTTCATGAAGATAACATTATGGTAAGAACACTAAGTAGTTCACAGCACCAAAAATTGTTCTCCTTTCACTTAGCTGGAAGGGTATTGTGTATGTTTTCCCATGTGACTCAGAGTACTGGTCCTTTATTGCCTTTTACCCTGTCTTTTCTTCTAATCCAGGAAGAAGGTGGTTTATTCTGATTTCAGTGACATTTGAGAAAGACAAGGGGGCTTAAAATTGTACTCTCCCCTTTTCCCACTTCTCTGCTCAGTCCATACCTGTGTACTTTTATATAAAGGTTACCTTGTAGTTTTTGTTTTGTTTTGGGGGAAAATCAAATTTTCTCTTAGTTGTAACTACTGAATTCAGAAGATTTATTAAGTTTTAATATTATTTAGTTCTTATATTAAAAAATTAAGTTAATATTATTCATATAATACTATCATCTGTATTTCATTTCCCTTTTCTTCCTGGAAGAAACGAATTCACATTTCCCATTTTATTATATTTTTCCTCATCTCCTCACCCTAAAATTGTATTTTTAAGTGTCAGATATCTTTTGACTTTTAATTTTTTTAAACCCAAGTAGATTGAAAAGCATTTCTGAAGCACATTTTGAGATATTACTGATAATTTTTATGGAACATGACCATGCGTTTCACAGAAAATTGCAGACATTTTATGGAAAATGGTGTTATAAATACATAGCTAAGTTTTTCATTTTAAATTTTGTAGAACAGAATACTATTACCTCTCATCAAGAGCTTTCATGACTTCTCAAAAGAATCTGATATGCAATATTAGAAATAACAGAACCACCTCCTGATAATGCACTGTTAGTAGAGTTCTTATATCTATACAGAGCATTTAATCCAGCATTTGACTCTGTGTTCATTTTGTAGCCCTGTCTTAGAAATGCACGTTTCTTTCATTTTAATATGTTGGCGAGGTTAATAATATTTGCAGATATTTTTCCTGTGTTTTGAGATGTTAGTGCAAGTTGGGACATGCCAACTTGATGTGTTCTAAAATGAGCCAGTTTATCTTGAGTTTAGCCTGCAATTGCTGTGGAGAGCACTTTTCCGTTGGGACCCGAATATAAAATAACTGAAGCAGATTGAAGTTGGCAGTGACTAATGAAGTCTTGTGAAGGAGTCAGGCAAGTCAGTGGGTTACCACATAGCGTGGATTGGAAAGAGAGAGAGAAGGGAGCAGCGGCCTCTTTGTCAAGAGTATGTTCTATTTCCCCTCAACCCTCCTTTCATCCCCACCCCAATTTTCTCTAGGGGGAGAGACAGGGAGGGAGATTTTAAAAACAAATATTTCTAAGTACTTTTTTTTTTCTTTTTACAAAAGATATCATGTCTGTAACATATATTATTTGTTACATTATAGATGATTCCCAGCTTCCTTAGCTAATGAGCCATTTCAGTTACCTAAAGGTATTCTACATAACAATACTTTTAATCAGTCACACAAAATTATGAAGCTGGAATTCTAACTAAAACAAGCATGAATTAGATTTGTAGTAATTTTTCTCGGAATGTTACTTCTAACTACCTAACTCCATTATTAAGTTATTATAACAGTAGGGTATACATAATATAAATTATGCAAACTGCCTTCTTGGGACAACTGTATGCAATATGAGTGATTTACTAGTTTGTCTTTATTTTTCTTAAGTCAGATCTTTATATATCTTCATAGATATGCATATATAAAGATTATATGTGATATCTGTGGTCTGTTTCAGAAAATGTAGACCTTTCATATAAGTATTTTCTGTGAGCTTTACTTTTTTCTGGAAAGATTTTATTTATGGAGGTATTTTAACATTTAAAATGCCTTTAAATATCAATCCATGCTATATTACATTTAGAAGATGAACCCTATATCATTCGTTTCTTGCATTTTACAGTATTTTGAAATGAACTGGAGATCTTTTTTTCTCCTTTTGGGTTAACTCTCACAGCCTGTGTTCACACACAGAGCAGCAAAGATTTGTGTTTTCCAGCTCATTAAACTGACAGCAGAAATTAGTTTGTGGTATTAAAAACTAAAAAGTTAAATTACAGCTACACGTGTCCTCTATGCAATGGGGCGTGTGGACGATGTTTGATTTTAATGTTTGCTATAATGGAGAATTTAAATTACAATGTTTGTCAAATCTCTAATCTTTGTTTCAGAGTGGAATATTAATTACGCTTTTAACTATGAGAGGTAAATAAAATGAGCATCCACTGCCTGCCTAAGGGTAAATTGCAGATCACTGACAACGTGGCATAGTGCACTAAATGTCAGTTTTGTCAAACAAATTTAGAGGAACAGTTAAACTATTAGCTTCCTGTTGTTCCAGGGGCTTTTTTTGAGGCAAGCGACTCTTTGGAGCAGCAGGGGCACTGTGCTGTATGGAACACTAGCAGAGTTAAATTGAATGAACGAGATGAATGAGGAGACAACACTACAGACGCACTCAATTAGTTTATAACTGTCTATTAACTTCTGTGGGTGGTTTTGAATAAACAGCAGATTAACTCTTACAGTTTTTTCATTTCTTAGCTCAGGGAGCCATCTGAAAGGGGTAATGTGTCCATGCATGCTCAAAGGGAAATATGAATGCAAATCTTCATTTTCTTTATCTTCATTCTTCCATCCACTATCACAGTTCAGCTTAGCTAAGTTGGCAAGGATTGTTTCAAAGAAGAGAGGGGAAAAAACTACCTTTAGGAACTATTCAGAGTTAAAAAGAAAAAAAAAATACCATCACACCATCCAGAAATTTCCCAGACCAGACCAGATTTACTTCATTTTTTGTCACCTTGAGGCATGGCACCAATGCTCTCTTCCAGAAAACAAGAGGATCTTTGGGGTTTCTGTGTAGCCCTTGAAGCGATATTTCAACATAGAAATTCAAGTACAGTTTTTGGGAAGAGTTGTAAGAACGATTCGTGTTGTAAGGGGCTTAGATCATATGAGTGCAAAGAACTCTTCTAACTCTTAGATTCTGTATTACTTAAATAAGAGCCATGATTCTTTGTACTTATGCGGAGTGCCATTCATGGCTTGGCAGAAATCCCTTTTGTTAGCATCACAACTAGAATTTCTTTTGTCAGAAAGTAGAAAATTTGGAAGGTGAATTCAGGCATGTCGGTTCATTAAACGCAATAGAAGAGTAATATGCCATCTTGCAAGGCTTTTAAAGACAAACCTTTCTACCAATAAAAGCATTATTTCTTTTTGTCAGTGTTTGTATGGTAATTTCCTTGCATGCCCACCCACATAATGAATTGTAGAAGCAACGTACCATACATTTATTAGATTATTAGCAAGAGGAATGTTCAAATAAACTAAATACAAGCAATAAAAGAAAGCATATTTATAA
Source organism: Bettongia penicillata ogilbyi (assembly GCA_023548195.1). Classification (NCBI taxonomy): domain Eukaryota; kingdom Metazoa; phylum Chordata; class Mammalia; order Diprotodontia; family Potoroidae; genus Bettongia; species Bettongia penicillata. The sequence goes on from JAJHZJ010000060.1 coordinate 1,789,556, forward strand.
AAGTGAGTGGGGAGAGAAGACAAAAGGACAGGGAGCATGCAAGGACAAAAGGATTAGGGAGCCTCTGGCTGATAAGTCCAGAGACCCCAAAACCCTGTCACTGATCCTGAGTTTATATCCTTCAAAATGCTGTTCCTGCTTGCTTTCCATTGTGTATGTAGGTATTATAAAGCCTGTCATTTATCAGAACCTTTCTTAGAGCACATGGGATTCATAAAATGCTGCCATTTTTCATCGTGCAGAAACAACAGCATTTGCTCTTCTGTTGATATGTTGACCATTCCAGGCTGAGCGTTTTAGAAATGCCGTAACCACTGGCATGAATAGGGTGTTAAGCATGTAGGCAGTCCTATAAAACAGATTCCCTTGAGGCCATCACATAATGACACAATCGATATGTTCACTTATTGACTATCATGTTAGGAGCTAGAGGTGTGACTTCTCCTCTGGAAGATTAACTGCAGGGAAGGATACCAGATACTAATCCTAATAAGTGTTATAATGGACACCTATGACGGCAACCACTGGTTCATGCTGAGACATAATTATTTCACTTATTGGTTGTCTCCTGAGTAACCTGGCATAAGACAGCTGATCATTTTAATAATCACTTTTACTTGTGACTGAGCTTAAACAGTTACTGGAGATGGGAACTAATAAATATTTTCTTCCTTATTATTATGGATAACCTGAAAGAAGTGCTCAGAAGTCTAAAATGTACAGAAATCCAAAGGCTTCTCTGCCCAATATTTTTACTTTCTAGGTGAGAAAATGGATATTTTTCTACTGAGAAAATAATGGTATTGATTAATTTGGACTCTAGCTCCTTTTCTCAAGTCTTTTCAAGTGGTAGACTGGAGAAGTTCTTATATTTGCAGACATTATATTTAGGGGAATTTGTCCTTTGAAAAATTAGCAAGATTGTGCCTGCAAAAGGATTGCCCAGATGAGCAACCTGAAAATTGCAAAAACAATAAGAAAGTTATTCTAAGATTTGAAGCAAGAAGCAGCTAAAATAATATTTTAATCCATAAAGAAAAATAAGAGGGAAAGGAGAAAAGTGATAGTTGTTCTGAAAGAATTACAGAATTCAGCACCACCGGAGGAGTAAATTGTCTAAGAACATGTCCGTTTTGAGTTTTGTTGAGCTTTGTTAGTTTTGAGCTGCTGATGACAATATACGATCATGTTCAAGAGTTGATTCTGAATATGTGAGAGGGAACAGAGCAGATCTGAGTCAGCCCTATTGAATGGTCTAATTGGGAAAGAGTGTAGGTTAAAGGAAAAAGAAAGCAAGCAACAAAATAAAGCTTTGTTTCCTCTTCAGAAAAGTAAGGGAGTGTGTGTAGGAGTATGTCATTGAATGTGGGGAGACCAAGGGTTTTATTTATGGAGAAGTAAAGGGCTCAGAAAAAAAAAATTAGAGATCAGTAAGCCTCTGTCAGCCCTGGAAAGGAAAAAAAAAAGAGTCAAATAAAATTGGTTTAGTGAGGTACAATTATACGTAGGAAACTTCTCCCCCTTCAGAATGTTGGTTAGTAGAAGGACGATATGTTGGAATGAGAGTGTGCATAAAGAGAGGAGATTACGGAGGTTTTCTATTCAGCCAGTGCTGCCAACATCTCTAGTCCAGTCATGTCTTGCTTGATTATTATAATAGCTTCTTAACTGAATTTTCTCACTGTCTCCCCTCTTTCACCTCTCCAAGAGCTGTCAAAATAATCTTCGTAGTGTGCAGATCTGATCACCTGATGTCCCAATATCTTTTGGTTGACGTACAAACTATGTAGCCTATGTCTAACAGAACCAAGGAGATGAGAACACTCAAGGACAGGCTAGCTTTCTTCATATATGTGAAAAGCTCTCATATGGCTCTCTTCTTCATGGCAAAGGGTGAACTTAGGAGCAGTGAGAGGAATTTCCAAATTTGGATTTATATAAGAGAAAAAATTCCTAATAATTAGAATATTCAGAAGTGGCATGGACTGCTTCAGGAAGTGGTAGATGGCCCTCATCAAAAAAGGCCTTCATAGTGTTAGAGTTGGAAGAGACCTCAGAGGACAACGAACCCAACCCTCTCATTTTATAAATGTGGGAACTGATTCCCAGAAGACAGAAATTATTTACCCAAGGTCACCCAGACACTAGTGTAAGTGGAATAATCAGAATTTGAACCCAGTACCCCTGACTCCAAATCTACTGTTTTTTTCTACCGTTCCCCAGAGTAGGCAAAGGCTGAATGAACACTTAAAAGGGATTATCTTTGGGTTATAGATTGAAGAGATGATTCCCCTCCAACTCTGAAATTCTGTTATTCTGTGTTTTAAGACACTCCACAGTCCTACTCCAACCTATCATTCCAGACTTCCCATTACTCCCCTTCATGTACTAACTCGATGTTCATAACACAAACTGAACTACTTACCAGCTGGCTAATCCTCAACTTTGGCTCAGTTTCCTTTGCTTCTATGAACTCACACAGGCTATCTCTGTATTCTATGAATTCACACAGGCTCCCTCTACAAAATTTCTTCATCTTTCAAGAGCCAACTCAAATACCAGTGTCTCCTTGTTATCTCCAGCTGTAAATCGCCTGCCTTAGATGTATTAACATCCTAAGATCAAGGTTTCTTAACTTGGGATCAAATGGTCAACTTGTTTTGTTTTTTGTCTGTTTTTAATTGTCTGTTTTGATCATTTTATTTCTTGATAGTAGTTTCATTTATAATCTGGTATATGTTGTTTTATGAATTTAAAAACATTAAGAAGAGTTCCATAGGTTTAACCAAATTTCTAAAGGCGTCCATGACAAGTCTATCTTTTATCACATTTATACACACACACACACACACACATCCCCTATCTAAACCCCTACAAAGAGCTTAAAATATAATGAGGGTATGGAGCATATAATATGTATTCACCGAAGCATTATATAAAGTAGATTTGGATAAGGACCAGAAGAATCTAAACAACAAAGCTTTAATGAATCAGAGGGAAAAGATTTTCACCTAAAGAAATGAAAGATGGTTTCACAAAGTTGATGAAGTATTGAAAAAAGAATACTAGAATTGCCATCAGAATAATTAGATTTGAATCTCACCCGTGAAAATTGTAACCTATGTGGTCAGTAGGAAGTCACTTAAATTCTCAATCTCAGTTTCCTTGATCTGCAAAATGGGGATGATAAGAAATATATCGTTATGTGTGTGTGTACATACACACACATATGTATGCTTTGTTGATATAATCCTTATATTCCAACACCTGACATAGTGACTTGCACACAGTAGGCACTTAAACGTTTTGGCTGGAGTGTACTCGGAATAACTTTGACTTGAATTTCTATGTGTTGAGTACATGCATATATTCCTTCAATCCAATTTGCTTTTCCAACTTTTCTAATTTACTTTTCTCACCAATCTCTGACCTTCTCACTTACTCATTTATTTTGATGCTTTCTCAGTTCTTGAACCTAGTATTCTTTTATTTCACATTTATCTTAGTTTTTCTTCCATGTTTCATTGTCACTTTTCCACTACAACCACCTTGGTGCAGGCCCTCACCACCTCATGCCTGAACTTTTGCAGTTGTCCATCCTCTACTCTGCTATCAAAGTGTTCTTTCCAAAGCAGATTGCTGACCATGTCATGTCCTTTCCTGTTCAATAAGCTCTAGTGGCTCCTTGTTACTTTGTGAATCAAATATAAAATTCTCTGTTGGGTTGTTGTTGAAAGCCACTTATAACCTCCCCTCTCGCACACACATACACATGTACACATACCTTTCCAGTCTTCTTACTACTCCCATCTGTGAACATACTCTTTAATTCAATGACACTAGCCTCCTGGCTAGTCCTTGAACAAGACAATCCATCTTTCAACTATAGATGTTTCTCTGGCTGTTCTCCATGCCTGGAATTCTTTCCCTCTCCATCTCTGTTTCCTGGCTTCCCTGACTTCTTTCAGTACTCAGCAAAAATCCTATGTCCTATAGGAAGCCTCTCCCTCTACGTCTTAAGTCTAGTGCCTTCTGTCTGTTGATTATCTCCAATTTATCATATACATATATATATATTCTAGTGCCTTCTGTCTGTTGATTATCTCCAATTTATCATATACATATATATATATTCTAGTGCCTTCTGTCTGTTGATTATCTCCAATTTATCATATACATATATATATATATATATATATATATATATATATATATATATATATATATATATAGCTTGTCTGTACATAGTTGCTATGGGCAGCTAGGTGGCACAGTGGATAGAGTACAGGCCTGGAGTCAGGAAGACTCAGCTTCCTGAGTTCAAATAAGACCTCCAAAGCTTACTTCATTGTATGACCATGGACAAGTCACTTAAGCATGTTTGCCTCTGTAAAACGAGCTGGAGTAGGAAAGGGCAAACTACTCCAGTATATGTCAAGAAAACCCCAAATGGGATCATGTAGAGTTGGACATGACTAAAAAAGTGACTCAACAACATAGTTATCTGCTAGTTGTTTCCTCCATTATTGAGCTCCCGGAGACCAATGACCATCTCTTACCTTTTACCCCAGCCTGTCACATAGTGCTTACGTGTTTGATGACTGACTGGTCTTCTTTGAGAACAAAGGACAACAACCACACCTTTGATAAGTGACTGGCCACTTCTGTAATGATTTTTTATTGTTTCAACATTGTTTCTTCTTGAATGAGTTAATCATCAAGCATTCATTAAGTGTCTATTATGTGAATATGTTGATGATACAAAAACAAAATGTTTCCTACTGTCACTGAACTTACACACATTTATACTTACATGAAATGTTAGGTCCTAGTGAGGGGAGGCATTAGCAGATGGGATGAGGGTGGATGCTGTATGCTTCAGGTGGTACTCGAGCTGAATTTTGAAGCAAGTTGGGGGCAGAATACACATGAATATTCGTCTTCTCTTCCTGACTACTTCTGCAGATACACCTGGGGTTGTAGGAGCTGATGTTGATTCATGTTTTCTCATGATAATAAGACATTTTCTGTGAATGTGGTCTAACTCCCCCCTCAACCCCACATACCAACACACCAAGAGACTGTAAGTTAAGTGATTTTTCCAGGGTCAGCTGAGGTATATCTCCCTCTTTCCAATGCCACCTTATGTTACAGATCTTTATCACTTTAGGTTTGATCTATGAAAATAGACTTCTAACTGGTCTCCCTGACTCCAGTTCCCCCTATACACACATTTCTAATCTATCCATTGCCAGGGTCATCTTCCTGATAATGTTCCCTGCTTTTAAAATTTCAGTTGCCTTCGATTGCCTAGCAGATCAAATTGAAACTTTCTAGTTTGTATTCAAAGGGGATAACAATCTGCCTCTAACATACCTAAATAGTCAACTCTTGTACTACCTATTTGATTTAAGCAATTCATTTAATCTGTCTGTTCCATGATTTCCTCATGTGAAAGAGGAGGTTGAACTGGATCATGTCTGAAGTCTCTTACAGTTCTTTTTGCTCTCCAGAATACTCTCTGTACACCAGAAAAATGAGACTATTCTACCGAACTGGTCATGCCCAGTGCCTTTGCTTATCCTATCTCCTATATTGGAAATGCTTTCTCCCTTATTGCAGCTTTTTCAAATTCTTCCCATCCTTCAAGGCTCAGCTAAAGTGCCCTCTCTCTATGAAGATTTTTCTGATCTCCTTTCACCCCTCCCAAATAATTTTTCCCCTTTGAAGTATCACATAATACTTGTTATAAGTTCTGTCATATTCTAAGTTGTGTTAAATTTTTAAAACAGCCTAAATTATAAACTCCTAAAATGTTATGAAATATAATATATACACACATGTACATTTCATACCATTTTAGGTATGAAACATATATATGTATATATATATTCATCTTGTATTTATTAGTACCTTTTACATAAGAAGCACCCACTTAATGTTTGTTGAAAGGAAATCATATGTGCTTTAAGGCGCCTGGAAATAATTTATTTTCAAAAGTGTTTTAAAGATCTTTTCTCTGATCTTGTTTATACTGTTATTCTATCTTGCAAGTCTTTTCTTGATAGATACTGAAGCAGAAGACTTAGCTTTCCCAATTATCCTCAATTCCTTGTCATGGGGTCCTTATTAATAAGATTTTGTAGCTTTTACAAATGTCAGATATAATGTCTTGACCCTGTCAAGTGTTCAAAGAAATTGTCATCTGGTTCAGCAGTGAAATAATTCCTTATGACAGTAAAGTCCTTCTTCAGGCAATATTAACCAATAGTTAAATTACCAGTTAAGCTAATACTATTTTCTTTTAATAAAATAAGTTAATAGAAGAAGATTGATAACAGTGCAGTGGAAATCGTGTGGTACTTGGACTGAGATGACCTATTATTCACTGTGTGACTTTGGACAGTTCAGCCTCTCTGGGCCTTCATTTTTTCGTCTGTAAATGAGGGAGTTGAACTGGCTGGCCTAGGAGAGCACTTTCAGCTGTAAATCTATGATCCTGTGAAAGTGAGTTCCTGCTTTCAGAAGTACCATAATGTAGTGATGAATTTAGAGGGAAGAGATACTTGAGTTTGAATTCTATTTCCAACACTTCCTACACGGATAAGTCACTTAAACTCTTCAAAAGTTTTATTCTCTGCAAAATGGGGTTAATATCCAAATAAATGCCTCTATCTCTAGGTGGCTTAGTGGGTAGAGTGGTGGACGTAAAGTCAGGAAGATCTGAGCTCAGATGTGGCCCTAGATACTTACCACATACACACACACATATACATGTATATACACACACATACATATACACATATACATACATACACACACGTATGTGTGTGTGTGTGTGTGTGTGTGTGTGTGTGTGTGTGTGTGTGTGTGTAGACTGGACACTTGTGAATTCAGTTGTATAAGGGACTCCCAGATGAGGAAACTGCTTCTACCAATACAGATCAGGACTTTTTAAAAATAATACATAGTCCAGCTTCTAGAACATTGTGAGGTCAAGTGATTTGCCCAGGGCCACACAATCAATATATGGCAGAGGGAAGATTGAACCCAGGTCTTTCTGGCTTCAAGGCCAGCTCTCTATCTGTCAGGCAACCCTGCTTCTTATACTTCATATTTCTTAAAATATATTTTGTATTTAATTACCCCTTGTATCCTTTTTCCTCCAAATAAATGATAAAGTTTCTTAAAGGCAAGGCCTGTTTAATTTTTGTCTTTGTATCTTTAACTTAGTTAATAAGCATTTATTAAGCACCTATTATGTGCAGACACTGTCCCATAATCACAGAGAATACAAAGACAAAAGCAATCTAATGGGGAAACACATACATATACAATGTAAATAGAAATATATATGTACATGTATATATATATATATATATATATATATGTATATGTAACTTAGAAATACTCAATAGAAGTAATGTGCTATGATTAAGGGGAATTGGGAGAAGCTTGTTGTAGAAGGTTGAACTTTAATTGAGACCTGAGGGAAGCCAAGAAACCCAGAAGAGAAAGTAGAAAATTTCAGGCATGGGAGACAGCCAAGGAAAATGCCCAGAATTGGGAGATAAGTTGTCTTGTGTGAGGAATTGCAGGGAAGCCATTGCCAAAGAAGAGTAGAAAGGTAGGAGGGGGCAGCAGGGTATGAAAAGTTTTGAATGACAGAAGATTTTGTATCTGATCAGTGCCTCGAGCGTAGGAGGATCTTATTAGATCATGAGTTTCTTGAGGGCAGAAACCATCTTTTGCCACTTTTTGTATCTCCAGGGCTTAGCATAGTACCTAACACATAGAAAACGCTTGCTAAATGTTTATTGATTAGATTCTATCTAGAGCCTTGATCTTAAAATATTATACAATGTCCACTATTTTTTCTTAGTATATTATGTTATGAAGAGGTCTTTTCTTATTTTTTTGATTTCAAAATGTAACAACACATTAAAAGAAAATTATGACATATCATTCTAGGTCACATTATTTACAAGTTCTGTTCTGTGTTATTTCTGTTCTTTGCTTTGCAGACTATTACAGTAAATAAAATAAGTTCAGCATGCATCAGGTCAGCGAGAGGGTGATAGTGAGAGGGAGAGAGTCAGTCTTGTTTGGGTGTGTTTTTGTTTTTTGAAAAAATAAATTTTATCCAATTTGGTAGCAAAACAGTAAATCTGAGAACGTATATTTAGATGAATATTCATCTAAATATACGTTCTCAGATTATATATATATATATATATATATATATATATATATATATATATATATATATATACACACACATGTAAGAATATAAAGAATGAAGGAGCTCTCCCACTGAGGGAGGAGGAGATAACTCAACCAGCTCCTCTCATGTCTTCCCAGTCTTTTTTTTTTTTAACCTGAGGTGGGGGGCAACATATAATTTTAAGAGTGCTGCCTCGAGGACACACAGGAAGAGATTAAATGACTTGCCAAGGGATTTCCCAATTAGCATCAGGATTTGAACCAAGGTCCTCCTGACTCTGAGGTGGTATCTCTACTTACTATGACAGACTGCCTCTGTAATTTGGAAATACAGGATAAGTTTCTAATCTCTATTGTTATTTCGCTGATCTGTTGCATGCTGAACCTATATTGCATGCTAATGTTCATGGGCTGAATCTTGAGCAATATGAATGCTGAATTGAGAAATCACAAGTCCAACCTAAACATTTCAAGTGTATATTTCTGTGGACACTTATACCATAGTGCTGAAATCTCAATTTTAAGACTGAGCTTTTAATTTCAAAAAATTAAGAAAACTTTATAAAATATTAACAGCTCTTAGTTTATAAGTGATGTTTTCACAGCATTCTTTTCTTAGTCTCATCATCATTGCCCAGTAAAATGTACAGACTCACTACAATGCAGTGATTTGTAGATTTTTCCTACAAATGCATTTCATTGCATACTGACCAATGAAGACAAATTTCCTTGCTAAGAATACTGCCTCCAAATGAAGAAAAGATTCTGATGCATTATCTATAGCTTTGTTTCTCTTCATTAAATATAACTGTTAAAATTGCTCAAGATTCAGCCCATGAGCATTAGAATTTAATATAGGAAATGGGTGCTTTTGTCAGAAGCCAATCCATTTAATGTTCAGAAAAGACCATAATGGAAGCAAAAGTTGGAAGCTAAAGTTCTTTTGGAACAATTAAGAAAAAAAATATACCTAACTTTGTGTCATATGCCTGCACAGCTATTACAACATTTCTTATATAGTACTTGTTCCCTCCCATCCATTTGATGTGTTTGAAGTGCAGAACATGATTGCATGATGCAGACTAGTTCATTGTGTTTGCATTAGTTGGAAGAAAAAACTGCTTCTCAGCTGCAGAAAATCAAAAGACACCTGGGAGCCTGCGGAGGACAGTTGTAGGCACTGCTCTCCATCAACAGCTCCCTGATAAGCATAAGCAGCCTACTTTTTTCAATGATTAAACCCATTTTTTCAAGATACTAATTAGGTGAAAGAACATAATTTGAAAGTCTGTCTTAAATTTCAGAGAATGCCTTTCATGTATATATTGTCTGGCACCAGGAATCACACAACTATCACCTAAGCAGGACCCTAGTGTCTCTTTTCATTAGAATCTTTTGATTCTCCAGGAAAACAAAAAGAGAGAGGGAAAAGGAAGGGGTAAAAGATAAGTGATGAGATTAAGAGGAAAGCAACTCTTTCATGATTAAAGGCTAAATTATTTTAAAATATTTTCGTTTTTCAAAAACTACCATTTTGTGATAATTTCTTAGCTAAGTATTTTGGATGAGGTTTTTCAGTGCCATCTTGTGACCTACACATTTAAGTTTGCCTTTCTATAAATAACCATTTAAAAGAAACAATCAAAAAGAGTGAAGTAGATTTAAAAAAAAAACCCATAAAGGCAGCTTTATATGTGGTGTTGGTAGACTGATTTGTAGTCAGGCTGGAGGTATAAAGAACTGAGTTAGGAGCCCTGGGTTACCTTAGGCAGCTCTTTAACCTCATTGTCCTCATTTGAATCACGCACGACACTTTGTTATTTGTTGTTATTTTTTGTGTACATAATGTATCGCCACACTCTCTCAACATCCACACTCCAAGAGAGTGTGTGTTCCTTGTGGTCTGAACTTCATTAACTATCAGACATCTCAAATTAGAAGTTTAGGAGCTATCTTATACTTAACATGCACAAAGCCGAATTTAAGTTTCTCCAAAAACCAACCTTCATCCAAATTTCCTTGTTTCTTTGAAAAACATCTCTATTATTTCAGACTTCCAGGTTCACAACTTCATGTTTGTCCTAAATTCCTCGCTACCCTACTCCTAAGCCAGATCTTACCATTTCCACATCTACAACATCTTTTGTATCCAAATCCTTCTCTGTCCTCAAATGGCTACCACTTGAATTTAGACTCTCGTCACCCCATGCCTAGGTTATTGC